>CM021105.1:506577962-507277339 GCA_007115665.2 Sequoiadendron giganteum
TTAAATTCTTCTTATCTAAAATCATTTTCTTCATGTCTTAATTAAGTAAACAACTTTAATTAGTTAGTTTTATTTAATTAAGTCCCTTTTATTAAACTGAAATTTTACATTTGAATTTAGTCACATTTCTACTAACTTCTCATCTTCCACCTCATCATGTGTCTCATGAAATTAAATATTCTTAATATTTAATTGGTATTTATCTCAACAAATTCTAACCAATTTTGAGACACTTGGCTTTCTCCTCCATTTGATTCTCCTCCACACTTGGCAATTTTTTCTACTAAAGGGAACACACTCCTTGATTCTCTCCAACCTCTTCATCCTCAACCGTCTATCTCTCCATATCAAATCTAGACCATTGAATCTTGCCACATAGGTTGATGCCTTGGAGAAATCTATAAATACAGCCTCATTTACAACATTTCATATAGAGAATGGAGCATAAGTACATTTTGCAAAAATTTCATTAGCATTGTTATCTTAGCATATTAGCATTAGAACTTGGCATTTTCATTTAGATCACTTATTTTGAATCATGGCTTTACCATTAGTTGCATCTTAATTTCTATAATTACACCATGTCATTTCATTATCAATATCATAGCATTATCACAATCTTTGCACAATCATCTACAACATATCATTTTAGCAATCAATCACGTAGAAAGGTTTATTGCATTTGCAACATCTCATTCTTTAGGTTGTCATATGACAAGTCATGTGCATACATACAATTTGAGAGCCATAATGACTTGAAAAATCCTTGGAGATAGAGGACAATGGGACGACATTAGAGAGTTTGTTCTTTCAATTTGATTAGATTGTTATTTGAATTTTCTAATATAATGTTTCATTGATTGTGTTGTATTGCTTACTTTTGTATTCACATATTTTATACACCACAGTTCCAAGTAACTAAGAAGATAGCCATACATCCTTTAGACACCATCATGTATGATTAGATGCTCCTAGTTATTCAATCAATCAATTACATGCCCATATCTTATGCACTTGATAATTTCCCCTTAAATTGATTCATGATGTCCCATTCTAACAATTAATACAAACAAAATAACTATACAAAATGGAAAGGGTAATTGTGATCCTTCATCTCCCATTTCTTACTAGTCAAGAATATTTCAATTTACTTGAAGTGTTCCTCACGTTTTTTTCTCTTTCTCCACCTCCTCCAACTTTTCATTTCTTGTATTTATAGGTTTATGAAAAAATCAATTAAATGTCCATGTTATCATAAAATAAGCCTTTCTAAAATACCCCAATAATGTATATACACTCTATGCATCTAATTTTATGAAGCCGACATCATAGTCTAGATTCCCAAATATTCAAACCAAAATAAAAACATTTTTTTCTTTCTAGATTGAAAATAAAACCTTGTTCCTTCATTATTATTATATGTGTGATATAATGTACATTATTATAGTGTGAGTCTATTTTTCATATTTCATTTAGAATCACCAATAATCTCCACAAGAACAATATGCCTATTTAAAATTATGGGAACAGTTCACATCTCTCAACAATTTCTCTTGCAACAATCTTGGAGATGAATTATGTTGTAGTGTGGAAATCAACACATATCAAAGGTTTTTAACAATTATAATATTTTGTTGTTCTCGCTTTGTAACCACAGGATTAGGGCCCTTTTCTTGCTTACTTAATAAAAAACAATTATAAGTTTTTTAGGGGTGCATCTAACAAACCAAAATAAATTTTCAACTTTTCACTATGGTGGCAAAGAAATAATTATTTTCCCTCATTTATCATATCACTAAGTAAATATCTTGAATATGGGGAATACCCTATTTCCTTCATCTCCCAAGCCAATCTCTCCAACTTTACATAGATCTCCTATATCTATGGATGTGATCTATACCCTACACAAAAATCGCAAACCCTTTTATGGCCTTCAATTCAACTATATCAAGGGATACTTTTAATTGCTTTATCATTTATCAATCTCCTTACCATTTGAACCTCACACCATATACCCACATCTATGTAGATGTTTGAGAGAAGAACTCAAGTCACAACATTTTTAGGATCCAAATAAAATAATAATATCACTGTAAATAATCCTAAGCCTATATCCATATGTGGTTTGTAGGCACCAAGAAAACACATCCACACAACTACCACAAGTTTAATTGGAATCTTAATGATCAAGTTTTGGTTTTCCTCAAGATACTCAACATAGTCAAGAAGCTCAACCATGCATACAATAATCAATTGTAGGTGAAATGCAATGAGGATTTCTCATGTGATTGAGATACCTACAATCCTCATCCACTAAACTTGAATGTGATTGAGATATTTTCTAGAGTGATTCATAAATTCAAACATTTTGAGAGAATCCTTGTAAAATCCATTTTGTTTATATCTTGCAAAAATCTCATTCATTGAGACCACATTTCTTTGAGGCATTTTTTAAATATTTCATGTGTCATTTCTATTTTTCTATATTTTCCATACATGTCTATCAAAGAATTTCCAACTATAATATTTTATAAAAATCCCCCTTCTATTATGCTTTGATGGATGTACATATCATGTTCCAATATTCCATTTTGGAACATGTAAGGATAATTTTGGATTTACAACTACCAATTTCATTTACTTTAGAAGTTTCTAAATATTTTTCAACAAATACATTGTGTTCATATCCTACAATCATGGCATTCCATGAGACCAAATTTCTTTGAGGCACATTGTCAAATAGTTTGCATGGCTTATATGTTCTTCCCTATTTGCATGCATGTCTACCAGAGTGATTGTAACTATAATATTTGAAAAAATTCATCTAGCCTCTATGCTTTAATGGATGTCCATATCCTATTCCAAAGCTCCCATTCGAGACAATATGTAAGGATGCTAACAAGGTTGTAGAGTCTCACTTTACACTTGTCAATTGCATTTTCTTGAAAGTTTTTGAATTATTTTTAATAAATCCATTTTTTGAATATCCTACAATCAAGGTATTCCATGAGAAAACATTTCTTTGAGGCATTCTGTCAAATAGTTCACATTTATTTTCTATGCTTGCATATTTTTCATACATGTCTACTAGGGCAGTTCATGAGAACATATTTCCTTGAGGCATTATGTCAAATAGTTCACATGCCTTGTCTATGCTTCCACATTTTGCATACATGTCTACCAGGGGGCAATTGCAAATACAACATTTAACAAAATTCCTCTATCCTTTATCATGTGATAGGTGTGCATAGCATATTCCAAATATCCCTTTTTATAATAGGAATGTAGGATGTTGGCAAAGGTTGAGGAGTTTGGCTTTATGCCTGCAAATTGCATTTTATTGAAAGTTACTTAATCCTTTTCAATGAACCCATTTTGTGCATATCATGCAATCATAACATTATATAAGACCACATTTTGATGAATTTTGTGCTTCTATATTTTACATGCATGTATATTAGAACATTTTTAACTAAAAAATCTAATGAAATTCCTATATTTTTCATGATTTTACGAATACTCTATTCCAAAGATTTCATTTTGGTATAGGCTAGGACTATGTTAGTAGGAGACTTATTTGTTGTGTGACTATCTCATGAGGATACCCATGTCTTTTTATGTTGCAATAGCTAACTTCTGCAACATGGTAAATTTAAGCTAAGTGTAGGTGGGCAAGAGAAGCAATTTAAAAACAAATTACAATAATCCACCAAAAAACCTTTGTTAATGTTGAAAAAAGTGTGATGGGTTATAGGTGCCCCCCACCTAATCCACCTAAGTGGTCAATGCTTAGAGTGTGCTGGTTAAGCCCAACTCTTTCTAGTGCAAGAGTTCCCCATATTTATTATTTTTTCATTACCTTTTGGATATTTTTTCCAACCAAATGGCTCAATATTTGAAGTTGGGTTATTATCTTTGAAGTTACAAAAATGACTTAAATACCCTCACAAGTTAATATAAAAATGACACATACCCCACATCACCTACATCCACAATTGATAACTATGGAATAAAACCAATATATAAATAAGATTAAACTACTTCATGGAGGAAGGGGAGACAACAAATTTAGTGAGGGATGGTGATTGGGGGTGAAGGATGTGTCTAGTATTAATGAGGCATGTAACCCATATCATTTCCTCCAACATTCATGTGAAAGGAGGGGCCAAAAATAGGGCAGACGGGAGAAGAGAGTATGGATTTCTATCATTGTGTTCAACAAATGTAAATGCTAGACTCCACAATCTATGACCGACTCCACAATAAGAGCTTTGATATGCATCAAAGTAGAAGATAGAAGAAATTTTTAGAGAAGAAAATAGGGAGCAAATCATAGGAGATTTTTGGACCCTTTTGTGGTTATTTTTTAAATGAAAGATGCAAAAGTAGGGTCATAGAGAGAGAGAGTGCAGTAGGACTTCTATGAGCAAATTGTTTTCTAAATATTCTTCGATCAACCATTCTATTAATGCAATTAAAATTTACTAGTGGAGCAATAGATGTGAGGGATTTTATTCATCTTTCTATAGGTATAAGCCCCACATTGGTCCCAATTATGAGGAAATTATTAGATTAAAATTTGGGTTGGCCATCTATCAATTACTTCTCCCTAACAATCAAATGAAGTCATGATGCTTATGTAGATGAAAGCCTCAACTAGATAGTTGAATTTTATAGAAGGTATTTATGGTCTAGTGTGTTGCATATGTAACAATCCACCCTACCTTCATATATTATCTCTCTCTTTTGGGGAGTGTAGCAAAGTGGGTTTCATCACCTACATTAGAATTATCTTCAACATCATTCCTAAAGCTCCTTGTATAATCATCTCTCACATAGTGTTGGGCTCTAAATATCCACTCTTACAACTATCACCACAAGGGTTTTATAGATTTATATAGAAATAATTGGGTAAATTTAATGGTTAGGTGTATAGCCCTAAATTATTTTGTTGCCATCTTGATAATTCTATAGTTAAAATATTATGCTTTTTAAAAAGGGATATAACATTTATACTTTCTTCCTTGGCTACATTAGTTAAGTTCACGGGTAATCTATTTCTAATTTTGTTGGTATCATGTTAGTTTTTGAAAATATATATACAAATTATGATTTAGAAATAATATTTACTTAATATTAGATTTATTTTATGGTTTCATAATAATATAAGTGATAATGACTATTTAATGACACTAGAACAACACTACATTGAAACTAACAAGTTAACTAAGAGAAGGGTACTATAGTTGTACCAGATTGTTGCATGATTAAACATAAGGAAGCTACAATGGTTTTGTTGAGATTGAGTTAAGAGAGAAACCATCTATAATAATGTTTCATGTTATCTCCTAATATCTTTTTTTTTATTATGATAAGTTGGGAAAGCCTAATATCTTATAGTTGACCATTAAGATCATAGTTATAAGTGGTGAGTAAAAATATTATATAGTCAGTTAAATGGACTTATATAAGAGTATTGGATCACACCATAAGGTAAATGAGATCAAAGTGTAAAGAATATTATTATTCATATTATTGAATGTACATATTCATACAATGATATACTAGATATAGTTTTTACCATTGGTCTCAAGTATGACTCAAACATTGGTCATGCTTAAAGTAAGTTTGTAGTTATTGATGTATGTCTTTTGAGGATCAATTGATTATTTATATGGCCTGATTGATGCATGTTAGTTTCCATCCTAGAGGAATTCTTATTCGATTATGAAACTTGATTTTATAGAACCTTATTATAATATGACCTCACTTAGGCTCATGTCAAGGCTTTACCATATTTGATGCATGATAATGATAATTGAACTAGTTTACTAATGTTTTATTCTTAGATTGAGTATGGATTACATGGAAACTTGTACCTAGGTGTGTTTGGATCTCCATTCTTATAGAGATATATCTTGGATAATAGTATTATTAATAAAACCATGTTGATCATTAGTCTCTCGTGTGAGAGAATCTTAATGTGTATAGAACCTTGATGTGTTTGGAAGATAAAATGAATATCATTTGCCAAGGTTTAATTTTAATATTTAGTATAAAATTATTTATACCATACAATATTTATTTGAATATGTAACCACCCAATATCTAGGAGCTTCAATGAAAGCACAAGAGAAATCAAATATGAAAGAATAATGATATTCTATCAAAAAATACAAATATACAATGAGATGAATAATTGAGAAAACAAAGGGAACTCCTTGATTATACAAAACAAGGTGAAACATAGGATTGCATATTATTATTACATGTGTCTTGATCTTATGACTTGAGATATAAAGTGATAACTATCTGATGTGTACCCTATGTAAACTTAAGTAACTAGTGTAAATAGGACCTAAGTAATGAACCGGCTATGTAAAACACCCCTTTCACACAAACATGGTATATGATACCATGTAAGAATAATTATATAATGCTCTTTAACATATAATATTTGGTTAAAGATGTAACCACCCAGGATCTAGATATTCAATGAAAGCACAAGATAGATCAAATATGAAAGAAAAATGTGATTCTATCAAAGGATGTAAATATACAATGGCATGACTAATTGAGAATAAAAAGGGAACCTCTTGGTTATATAGACCAAGGTGAAACATAGGATTGTATAATATTATTTCACATCTCTTAATATTATGACTTCATACATAAAGTGATAACTATCCTCTGTGTACATGTCACTTGAAATTGCACCATTTGTTGAAACTAGTTTAACATTCCAATGACACAATGAGAATGATCTCAAGGTGTGGGACCTTGTTGTTGAGATAAAACCTCTAGATAAAGAGTTTTTTCCCTACTTAATCTATATTCATGTGTTGATCCAACCCAACACAAATTAAACCTACAAACTAAACCTATTCTACTAATTTTTTAGGGAAAAGGGATAGAAGGAATTGTGGGAAATGGAAGGGTGGTGATGCACCAAGAATTAATTGAGTTTACTCCCTGGTCACATAACACAAAGGACCCAAAAAGTTCCTAAAATCACACACATATCCATTTTTCAACTCCTGCAGATGGGATGGAGGTATGATATTTAATAGAGACTGGGAGGGAAAGAAATCCATAACTAATTCCTATAAAACATTTATACACAACATACATCTACAAAAAATAATTAAAATCATTCAAACATGAAGGTAACGTAAATTAAACAACACATTGGAACTAATAAGAGGTAAAAACAAGGTAAATTTTACTGATTCAGAGGCATGACCCTCTTTACAGTAGCAAAAAAATGCAAAAAAATATTCAAGTCTCTAGTAGAGAACTGAAAGGAGAACTCTTTACAAATAAAAATGAATCTTTATATATCATTTTGTAGGTCTCCTAGAGAAAGAAATGTGTAAAATTTCACAATGACCCTAGAAATTAGCAATATTCTACCACTATAGGTGGTGACCATGTCTTTTTGTTGGGGCTATATCTAAATCTAGCTTGAATCGGATGTTTTCTTTCCCAAGAAGTATGGGAGGCCATCCATTTTCTATAAGTGTTGCTTCTAGCATTAAATCTGCTCATAAAAGGAAGGATGGTTGTAGATAGTTTCATGAGAACATAAATGGTGTTGCAATGTGGTAGGTAGAAGAAAATATGCCTTTTGGAATGACCCTATTACTATCAACATAGTGTCAAGCCATCGCTTACCCTCATTCATATCAAACCTAGGAAAAGAACATAAAATCTACTGATACCCTAACAAAAACTTGAACACTCACCTTGTTGGACCATTGAGCCACCAGGCCCTCATTGGATAACTTTCCATGGGAAGGGAGATGAGACACTCTAATACTCATATGGGATGATGATGTCAACATGATATCATTGGAGAAAAGGCATACCTTCATGGTATCTTGAAAATAAGGGAGAGAATGAAGGGATGGGAAACCATTAAATTTTGAAAGAATTAGGGGAATTTGGAGTGGATTAAAGGAAATTTTGAGGAATTGGGCTTTCAAAGAAGGCATGACAAAGATGACAAGTCTGAAAGGGATGAAGGGGTGAAGAAGTATGAAATTCTAAAAGATAATAAACTTTCATGGAATCATGGAAGGAAGGGATGGTAAGAAGGCAAGGGAAATCCCAAAATTCTAAGATTGGTAAATACTTAGGAAAATTTCAAGGACTTCAATGAAGTTTTAGACCGACATGGGTATATGGAAAGAGGAACTAAAAGGGGATGGCTGAAATTTTGACTCTAATGGGATACGTAGATAAATTGATGAAGTAGTATACTGGTAGGTGAAACATGACTAGGATAAAAAAATTGATGGGGTAGATGGATACATGAAGAAGTCCAACAACCCAAAATATAAAGGACAAATTTTGGGAATTGAGGAGTCAAGGATACAAGTACCAAGTGATTGATGGATGACGAAGTTTGAAATTTTGACAAATGCAAAGGACTTTGGATTTTAGAGTAATTTTGGACTTTGGGGGCCAAGAAAGCTAAGGATTGGTAAGAATGTAAGGGAAAATTTAATAGTTTAAAAGGCCAAAAAATTCAACACTTAGGAAACCCAAAAAACCTAAAAGTTTGACAAATAATACTCGGCCAAGAAAACACTCCAAACTTCGAGGATCGAAGATACTTCAAGGAGGAATGGCTATAAAGGAAAAAGCAATAGTCTGAATGGTTGATAAACTTGACACTTAGAAACTTTCAAAAGGCCTATAGGCAAGGTTTCAAGAGAGATAGGAAAGGCATGTAGGGATGAACACCCCCAAAATCATAAAACTCTAACAAAACAATACTTATCCAATTTTAAGGATTAGAGCGAGGAATTGAGATTAGAAGGGAAAGTATGTAGGCATGAATAACTTTGAAACTCTGACATCTTGAGAAACTCAAGACTTAGCCAAATTTTATTTTTTAACTTAGATATTTTACTAAACATGAATAGGGGTAATTAATACAACGTCCAAAGACACCAATTCAAGAAATATGACTCATTTAGAATCTCTTAGATCGATTATAATTTATGGGAAATGAAGGGGACATGAAATATAAATAGTACCCTAAGTAAACTTAAGTAACTAGTGTGAATAGGACCTAGCTAGGTGATGAACTAGCAAGGTAAAACACCCCTTTCACACCAACACCCCCTTAAGTACAACTTAGGGAGAATGTATAAAATGTAAGAATGTAAGGATGGGTCCAAACTTCTAGGCCATGTTAGGTACCCATGTACAAATGCAATCTCTCACAAGAGAGAAAAAGAGAAAACTCAATGGGATAAAAAAATTCCCTAAAAAGAGGAAAATAAAAAATACACTCAAAGTATGAAAAGAACAAAACCCCATGTGAGGAAAAATTCCCACATATAAGAGAGAAGAAGAAGAGATACTATGCAACCCCCCTCAATTTAGTCTCATGTAATGATGGTAGATACTTGACATTAAATTTTGAAGATGATCTAGTCACATTGAACAAAATTCTTCCTCTTAGGAAGACACAAAACCAAGAATGTATGTAGGATGTCTTCCCATTCTTGAAAGGAATAGAAAGGAATAAAAATTAATATATGTGATGTCTCTAAATTATTCTCAAATGTCTCCATGTTCATTTTGAAATATATCACAATCAAGTCAAGTGTTCTAGGCCACACTAATGAAGATGACAATCAAGAACCTTGTGAGAACTAATGTATAATGCAATCCAAATACAGTTTCCTCTCCAAATGTTGCTCAAAGGTCTCCACACCAATGCCAAACTATGACAAATAATGAGGTAGAGAAGGAAAAAAAGGGTCTAAATTTCCCCCTAGCAACTAAAAAAGATGATACAACTCCATAAGAAGTAACGTCAAAGAGGAGATGAATATCATCAATAGTTTCCTCCAAGTCTAAAAGATAAGACACAAAATAAACTTACAATGTATGTCAATTAATCATCCCATGTAGCTATATCTAGAAGAATAATAATGTCTTGCTACACATAATCACAATAATCCATCGATGTAGCAACACTGGTCTCATAAAAAGCAATAGTAGATGGAGATGGAATGTCAATATATGTCTCTAGAACCCTAGTAGATGAAAGAAATCCAAGATTCAAATGAACATACTAAATCTCCTCAAAGTGTCCACACTAGATGTCTTAGTGTGTACATCAATCAAAAAAATAATATGAGAAAAATATGAGAAGGTGTAGATTCAATATTGATGGTCAACCTTCCCAACTATAAATATATATCTACTAAGAAAATCCTAAATGATGGTAGATTATTGTGTGAACTCAACACTCTTCTCTTCTCCAACATGTGTGATCTAATAGATAAAAAGTATATTCATTGACAATGAAGACACACAAAGAACATTAAACAATCTATCATTCATGTCAATTGATCCCTTACCATAAATATGCAAATTTGTGTTGTTATTCATTAGGATGTGTGGTGATAAACTGATGTAGGAGCATCTAGGGGTACTAGCAATCTTGCATCACCAATAATATTTCTATTTTTTTTAATAAGGGCTAATGTGCGTGGAAAATAAATATTTTAATTTGCAATATTGTAATTTTCCCTTGTGGTGATATGCAAATGCAATTTTTGGAGGAAATATGTTGAGGTAAACATTTCCAAGGCATTTAAATGGTGAAATAATCGTTTTGGGCATCCATTTCTTGGTGGGGACCACTTTGGGTGCATGTTCTTGTATGTTCAATTGCATTCCATTGTATTTTTTCCCACAATCTTTGCATGTTATTGCATGTTTGTATTTGGAGTCGTCAGGGCCATTGGAGATCAATGAAGATGCAATAATTGACCAAATTTGATTGGCCATGATTTAGGTGCCCATGTTAAGGCCATGTGAGCATTGAATAATTTTATTATTTTTATCATTATTTCTCCAAATGGGGCGTGGGTTTTGTAAGGAGGTATTTTTATTGTGATTTTGGAAAACCATAGTGGTTTTCTCATTCTAAAACTTCTATACTATGATGCCTTGTCATTTGGGAAGATGGATTTGGGATTTTTTTCAAGTGGAATGGGGAGATGTTGCTGGATTGAAGAGAGGATTTGAATACTCCATTTTTTCAGATTTATATTTGCATATAAGCCCATATTTTTGGGAGCTAGTGAGCTCCACATTTTGACAGACAATGAGCTAGTGAAGTCCATGTGAAGGAAGCTTGAGAGATTCAATAGGAAGAAGGTTGAAGTAGACCAAGAATAATTTTTTGTTGCAGGTTTGGAGGTGTGCTACAACACCAAGAAGATTGATGATTTCATGGTTTGTTTGCAGCAACGATTTCTAATGATAAATGCAGTTTGAAAGAGCTAGAATCGGGTGAAAGAGGATAGCTTGTTGGAGACCATTATACATTTGATATTCTATGTTATACAAAAGATTTATTTCAGTTTTGTAATGGTTTTTCATCAGTATATGTGGTTGAAAAATAATATACTTGAGTTATGCTTTGGTGTTGTATCAATTCATGAGTTTTATATAAGAAACAAAGACACTTCTTGCAGATTTTTATGTTGTTTCAATTAATTTATAAGTTGAATTTTTAGATTGTTGGTAATTGTCGTTGAGGTTTGGTGTCTCCCTTCATCATGAACAAAAATAAAATGAAGAGAACATACTCTGTGATGAACTATGTGGTGTGAAGCTCCAAAATTAAGTATCCACCTTTTTGGCCTAGAATCTATAAGCACAACAAGTGCTTGCCCCTTATGTTTCTCTGAATTTGATGAAAAAGGAGAAGATGAACCCCTTGACACTACTAAAGAAAAATTGATTTGAATCTTCTTAAGAATATGCTTCAATTCATAAAAATATTTTGGGTAACATTGATGTTCATCATACCCTTTTTTCTTGAAATATGCACACTTAGGCTTCTCCTTCTTAGATGATTCCTCTTGAGTGGGAAAGGATTAAAAATATTTGTGTAGCTTGATCTTTTTCTTCTTTTGCTTCTTCTCAAGATTTCCTTATTATTTATTTACCTTAGTCTCACTAGCCATCAATGTTCGTGGTTTAAAATACTTAATGGTACCCATTTGAATTAACTTCAATTCCTCTTGTACTGGAAAATTTGAAAAGTAATCAAAACTAGGATCAACACATATAGCTCCCATAAAAAGCTGATGGATATGAAATCCAAAAATAAACACTAAATACTTTGGACCAATCTTGGATAACACATTTAGAATCAATTATAAATTATCCATAATGATGTTATGATATTTAGTTGTGTTCTTAGTTTCTTGACCTTGGAGATGCGGTCTTGGATGTGGTTAAAAACCTTTAGGATAAAGATTCAACATATCATTATCAATCTGATATCCCCAAACCTTATCAATATTACCATAAAATTTCTCAAATTTCTCCCGAGCCTTCTTAGGTGTTTTACATGATTCAATATGAAATTGTAAATTAAAAGATACTAATGAACATATTCATCCAAGTTTTTCTCATGATTTATCTCCCATATTACATTTTCACTAGAATCAGTAGTTTCATAAATGATTTCTCTTAGATATCCTAGATAACCCTTTCCAAGTAGATAGTTCCATATTTATTTTCTCCATGAATCATAATTATATGGACTTAGAAGGTCAATTTGATATTTCCCAATTGCAAGGATACACAACCAAAAAAAAAAAAGTAATCAACAACCACAAGATTAACCCCCACCAAATTACTCAATCATGAATCCCTCTAGTAATGTATGATCTTATCACTTTATATTTAAGGTGTCACTTGCCAAAAAATAGCAAAGTGGACTTGATCTTAGTGCATGCAAACGCCAAATTTGGCCATAAAAATTAAGTACACTTTTCTAATAGAATGAGATTAATCTAATCATGCTACTACAAATTACAGAAAAAGTTATACTTTTTTAAAAATTGCACCAAAAAATGTTACCATAGGATCTTGAACAAAGCCATGAAAGTTCACAAAATGAGAAGTACTCAACAACACCTATGAGAATCAGTAACTTCTATAAAAATCAGATGTCAATATAAAGAACTATCTTCACCACTTACACATTGACTATTCTACAAAGGTCTATTTGTACAAATAAATCCTACATGGTGATGTAATAACTCTATACATAGAGGCTAGTATACTTTGTATATCCTATGTGAAAGGGGAATATGGTATTATTTTCATATGATTTTTATCAAGCATATCATGTTGTTATTATAAGTTTATCTATAAACATGGGATACAAATAAAATAGATGTCATTTTTTGGTAGGGATTTAAGACAAAATTTATGATATAGTTGAGTGGCAACATTCTATCATAACTATGATAGAAGTGGTCATTACATGTCAACACTGATGGATAGCTCATAAAGGTGTAGGGATAATTTAATCTTGTGAACATTACACGAGAGTATGGACGAGGCAAATATCATTCATTTGAAGATATTTTACTAAAATTATAAATTTGGAGGAGGATTATCATTATAAATTAATTTATCTTATCCATAGGAGAGTGGTTTAGAGAATTTGAATTAAAGGTTTGGGATGTTCCTAAACTTGATCAATCTTCCCTCTTTAATATGTTTCAGCTTGACGCAAGATTTGCATCAAATGGCTATGAAATCACCTTTTCAATTAATCTCTCTCTCTATAATATATGTGTGTGTGTGTGTGTGTGTGTGTGTGTTTGTGTGAGCCAAAAGAAAAGAAAACCATCATCATCAAGTTTATCAACTCTAAGGTTTATTGTGTTTGGATTTTCAAAACATACTCTAATCTTGGGTGAAATTTTAGAGTCACTATCTTCATGGTCCATCTTTAATGTGAATGTTTGAATGACTCTAGACTTGTATGAACTAAAACAATAAAAAAATTTCATGCTAAAAAATAAGGCATTATGCATTGGATTAATGATAAGTATAAGAAGTTATAGGCTAGCTTAAAAACACCAGAAGGGTTTATTCTTTCATGAAATGAGGCATGATAAACTCGGTCATCACATAGTTACGTACAAGTGAAGAAAATCTACTAATTTTACATTTTATGATGATGCTAAATTATTCTATTATGAACTAATGGTGTGAACAACACTTAATATTTATGGAGGATTCACCTACTCTAAATGTGTGTTTGGAACTGTGATAAATTTAAGGTGGAATTCCTTATACCTTTGTCAACTATGGTTAATTAATGGTACATATTATGAAATATATTTTAACATTTTCTCCTTATATATATTTGATGAATAATTATATTCTAAGTGATATGATTGGTAATATACAAAAAAAATATGTCCCCAAAAGTAAAATATTATATAATATTACTATTATGGGTTTAATTTATATCATATAAATATTATTCTTTTGAATAATAATTGAATCAAGTGAATAACCTTTGAGATGACATTAGGGGTTTGTATTTTTTATGTATTTGTGATAAGTTAGAATTTGGGTTATGTGGGTTCAATGAATTACTAGTGTGCTAGTAATTTTGACCCCAAGACCTATAGGACCATGTGTAGAGTTTAATGGGTTGATGTATGTGGTATCATAATTGGATTAACTAATCTAAGGTGTAAACCCTTAGGAAAGTAATATATTTTTAAAATCAATGTTCTTATACCTTCTAAATATAAATATGTTGAGTTCAAGTTAATACAAGAGCTAACTTCTTACCATCACAACTAAGAAAATGAATCTACAAGCCATGTGTAGAGGATAATTGTTCTCTTAGAATAGCTTGTCCCAATAATTCTAAGGTGATCATTGAAATATTAAAACCTTTGACCTACTAGTAGATAGGCTTATTTCTAGCCTAACATGACAAGAGAGGAATTTTACTCTACCCAAATAGGTATTTATTTGTATCATACAATTACTAATTTTCACCAATAGTACACACGCAATAAATGTGAGGAGCTACCTGAGATCATAGGGTTAGCTAGCCTTCTCCAATAGCATGTAGGTAATGAAAACCAAGATTAGATAGGATTTGGCTAGTGGAATGTAGGAAATGGATGCCAATATCTACCCATCTCAAGAGTTTAGTATTGGCATTGAGGTATCCTATGATACTATTATATGTGGATTGAATTTAATGATTTAGGTCAAATATCTCATCCCTATTGTGTGGATGAAGTCCTTCTATTTTTGTATGTGAACTATATTTCCCCTAACTCCTATAAATGGATATGTAGGTAGGGCCCTCAAGAAATAGGTTTATATCTAGGGATTCATTGTGAGATATAAGTTCTCTCTTTGCACTATAAGATTATATATTTGTGTTATAGTGTTAAGATTATCAAAATAGCTCTTCTAAAATGGTTTTTTTTCTTGGCTAACTAAGATAGTATTATAGCTATAATGAAGTTTATTTTAAAAAAATTGTAGTAACCAAGGGTGGTTATTATATGTGTGTGCTCATGGAGTCAAAAATTTGAGAAAGAGCATGTATATAGAAAGATGGGAGTACATGAAGAGAATCCATGGAATGATCCACTTGAATCCCATTATCAAGAGCTTATATTTACTTCTTAATTTTTGGATAATAGAGTGAAGTTGTATTTTCTATCTCTCATGCAAGCCTTGCTCAAACTCTATGATGAAGAATAAGGAATGTTGATTAGATAAAAACCTTTTATGTCAAACACAAAAGGAACATTGATTAGAGAAGAACAACCCTCCATGTTTGAGATTGAAGGAATTTTAATTAGAGAAGTATCATAAGAATCCATAAAGCAACATGGTG
This sequence comes from Sequoiadendron giganteum, assembly GCA_007115665.2. Lineage (NCBI taxonomy): Eukaryota > Viridiplantae > Streptophyta > Pinopsida > Cupressales > Cupressaceae > Sequoiadendron > Sequoiadendron giganteum. Next base: position 506,593,681 of record CM021105.1, read on the forward strand.
ATCCAAATTTGTATGTTGATGAAGAAGATACATCAAATCTATAGAGTTGATATTTATATATCTTGTAATAATTTGATGTCTAAGATTAATTTACCTCAATATTTAAATTTAATTTAAAATTTAAGGATTTTTACCTCACACCATTCTATTTACTATTCTCTAGTACAAAATATAAAATTTAAAATACTATTAATTTTTGAAAATTGTAGTAGAGAATAAGATGTACACAAGATTATCTTAGAAGGGGATATTATTCTTTATCACCTTAAAATATAAGAGCCTCTTCAGACAATGGGAGACACTGCCCATAATAATCTTTGTATTTGGAGTCTAACTCCTTTGTTGTGGGGAACTTGTTGGAAGACTAGAATCACTGAGAGGGGGGTGAATCATGTAAGTCATAATTTTTTTACAAATCCAAGAATTTAATTGACTTTTGAACCAAAAGATCAAATGACAGTTTATAGAACATATTTGACTTGTGCATGAACAATATTGTGTGTGCATTAACCATGAATTAAATATATAAACATACCATTAACATAGGTTGAACTTAAGATTTTTTACACTTTCATATGTATCAGATCCCACATTAATAATTGAACCACCAAAAACATATACAAGAAGGGAAAGAGGATTCCCCAATGAGCTTCTAGGGTTTTTCACCTAGAGGCTAACTTTGGAAGAATGACTCTCTTTCACCTAATGATATGCTTCATGTTCATTCAAATATTTGGATTGGATTGGGGTGTGAAATGTATATAAGTGTTGGAAATGGAAAATAGAAACTAACTAAGCATGTAAAACCTATGAAATACAACTATGTTTGAAAACACATAATGATATGCAAGTATATACAAGATAACCTAAGAAATATACACTAAACTAAAACAGAAGGTTGGAGATGAAAGGGGTGTGTACCTAGAAACTTGTAGAGGATGGAAATTCTGCTAAATTTGATGTAGAATCTGAAAGGGACACTTGTGCCAAGCTAGGCGACCTAGTCCTTCATTGGGCAAATTCTGAGAAACTGCTCTAGAGCCCGTTTCAGCCAAAAGCGTATCTAGATTTACAAAAATCCTTGGCAAACAACTTCAATGGGACTAGGTCACCCAAAGTGGCGACCTAGTCCTCTTTTGAATTTTTGTGAACTGGAAGATGGAATTTGGAGCCCTAGGTCTATGTTTTCTACTTCTCCAGGTGTCTGGTCCTGAAAGTGAAGATTTTGATCTATGGAGTTCTTCCAAGCTTCAACTAGGGTTTCTTCAACCCTAGAGAGCTTGGACAACTTGTTGAAGACTTTTCCACCTTGGTTCTTTGCCAAATATACCTAAAAGACCTACAAATCACACAAAGAGAGAAACTTGTTGATTGTTAGAGTATAAGGGTTTGCCTTGGTCAAACCCCTTTGTAGATAATTAAATCAAATGAAGAAATGAAATGGGAAAGCATGAAATGTGAAGCAATGTACTTAGTTACCTTGCCATGATGGTTGATCTTGAGTTGCAGCAATGGAGGATTCAGCCTTTGGATGCTTCAACAATGATGTCTTGTTGACCTAGAATGTGAAACCCTAGCTAGCTTGAGAAGAGTGGTGGATGAGAGGGTGAGAGGAGAAAATGAGTGATGCATAATGAGAAATTAGGGTTTTTAGGCTTATTTATGCAATTTATGCCCTAATTTTCCCCAAATAACACCATACAGGCCAACCTTAGGGTTTGAGACAAGAATCCCGAAAGAAATTAAGTTTATTTCAATTTTTAAGCCACATGGGACTAGGTTGCCCAAGGTGGCGACCTAGTCCACCTGGGCATTTTTCATTGATTTTCGGTGATTTAAATGTGAATAACATTATTTGTCGGGTTTGTCTCACAAAACACACTAAGATAGGACTTATATGCATATTAAGGGGTCATTATAGCATAACAAGGGGTTGATTCAGTGATGACAAGCCTAGGAAAGCATGAAAAAAAATATAACACCTTACAAAACTTTGGCATGAGGCTTGGAAAGGGGTACAAAGAGGTTGAAAATAGTTCAAAATCCATAGGAAAAGGTCCAAATGAGTGAAAAGTGTCAGCGTCCACTTTTTGGTGACACAATAACAAAACCTTTTATGCATGATATTTTGACATAAATATTGGCAGAGATGAAAGAATGATAATTAACAACCATTCGATGCATTTGATGACACATTGAGATCAGACAAATAAGAAAAATCACACACATAAAATCATCACATAACACAATATATGTCTTGAGTGGAAAACCCTCTTGGGGAATAAAAACCACTCAAAAAATATTTCCCTTTATTCACTTAGAGCACCAACTCTTCAAAGTTCAAGAGCACCAACTCCACAAATTTTAGGAGCACCAACTCCACAAAGTTCAGAAGCACCAACTTCACAAGATATAGGAGCACCAACTCCTTTGCAATGCATAACAGTTATAGTATACTATCAATACCCTAGAAGTGCAATTTGCAATCCTAGTGTCTCAATAGAAGACTATGAATATTTTCCATAAGCATATTGAAGAATTTTGTATGAGAATGAAAACATCTTCCTTAATATAATAATATGAGAGTCACTGTTATAAATATTTTCAATACAATACAACTTCTGGATAAGTCTGAAGTCTCATATTCTTCTTCCAGGTCACCCAGAAAAATGTCTGAAGGTTATCTTTTAAAGTCATTGTGTGAAATAACCTCTGTATGCAATTTCAATAACTGTAAACTAGCTCAGGTTAGGGTTACAGGTGAGAAACCCTAAAGAGTCTTCTAACAAACTCTTTAACAAGTTTAAGCAGGTACATTAACTTCATAGCAAATGAGAGTATATTTTGTTACAACCCAAGAAGAATCATCCAGAAACCCTAAGGGTTTTAATCATAATCAACAAAAGTTAAGCCCTTAAATATCCTTAACAATTTCAAATATCCAAGAATGATATTATCTTTTTGAGCATAAAAATAGTTTCATGCCTTTCAAAAAAAAAAAGATAATCCTTTAATCATTCTTAACAACTTCCTTAACAAATTGTCTCAAGGCTTGTAAGCATCAAGAGGTTTTTTGCATTACCTGATTACGGTGGAAGAAAACTAAACAAATACCATAAAGATCTATCGAGGAGTTCCATAACTACCTAGCTAAAAGATGACAATAATTCTTCTTTGTCCAACTTCCACAATTGAGCTTTCATTAGCTCACAGTCAACACTCAAACTCTTAACCAAAATTAACCATCTAAACTGCATGTTCATTTTCCTTTTACATACCAACTAAAGAATCAACAGTTTCGACAAATATTTACCTCTACATGATTAAGCCTTAAACAAATAAATGTCAAATAAGAGAAAAAACTGAAAAATAATGTTACCTAGTGTATTCGAGCTTTGTCACTTCAAGATGGCGACAACATTCCACCTGATCATTGCAAACCCTGGACATATTCTTCATATGATTTTATGCCTATCGTGCCCTAATTAGGGCTTTGAAATAATGAAATAACAAATGCCTTTTACCAAGCTTTGAAAATAAGCTTTTAACCTTAGTATACCTAACAACCTCGGACTTAGGATAAACTTTATCACATATTTTAGCATGTCCAATAAGGATTCTTAAAAAACTCTTATGTCACTTTTAGTTCCTGATACCTTTATCACTTTACAAGGTGATTGCTAGCAATGCCATAACTTATAAACTATAAACCATATAGTAAATCAAAGATTTCATAACCATATAAGATGTTGATTACCTTAGAAAAACCATGGAAGTATGTATTGACAATACCACAAAGAAATGTGAGTATCAACTTCCTTAAAATAATATCATTACATTTGAATGTAACAAGGAAGCTTAAGAATCCTTAGTAAAAAAAAAAATGAATATACTTGAATCACCTTATTTGATCAATCTGAAATAATTCAAGTGCAAAGACGATAGTGATATCAATGATACCAATGTAACCAAACTAAGCCAAAAGTCATCTCAAGAAGCCAGATGTAAACACCATTATACAAATCAAGTATAAATATCATGAATTCCTTAAAACAATACAGTAGTTCAATAATATGAGATTAATAATGCACTAATATATCATTCAAAGACAAACTGATAATAATCAACTGAATATACCTGTGACTTGTAACCTTGAAGGATCAAAGTGAAAAACATCCCATCAAAATGATAAACACTGTCAGCATCATCATATATCAAAATCTTGAATCAAAACCTTGTAACTACATATCATTCACCAACCATATATGAATAAACCAATGTAATTGAATATCATATCACCAACCAAGCTAAGAATTCCAAATCAGAGAACCAGTTTTGTCATCAAGGACAAACCAAAAATCATAAACAACTGAAAGCCAACAAAACTAATATTGATCATTTAGCTCTTGTAGAACTCAATAACTTTACATGTGGCTCAATTAAGGGTTTTCCATGGTAATCAAGATCAAGATTGATGGACAATCTAAGACATGATAAATAGTAGGTTTAAATTGATTTCATGGACAAATAATATCAAGTGCAAGGATGAGATATAGGTTGTAAGTACCTTGAACACTACACCAAAACCACCTTTGTCCTAGTTTACAACTAGGACATGGAAGTTATTAGTAGCATCTTTTAGCACACAATATAGATATCTTGTGACTTGTTCCTCAAGATAATGGAATCCTGCCATAATATAAATTGTGTAAAACAATAGGCCCAAATAATAAAATAACAACAATAAATAGGGAAAAAAATAAAGCATTAAATAGTGAGAAATGGCTAAAGGAAATTATATTGATCTTTTTTTTTTATTACATACAATCCAAAAAATTACAAAAATAGTAATATTAGCAATGGATAGCCTCATAGTTATAATTGGAGCCTCTAAAATCTAGAAACTTCTAATATTCTAGAGAAATCTAAAATTAGAATGTTTTTTTCCTTGGACAACATCTAGTTGCTTCTAGTTTCTAGAATATTTTAGCTCTCTAGAAAACTCTTATCACTTTCTAGACAATCTTATTCCTTAGCATCCTCCATTAAGATTAGATAGAACATTACAAAGAAGATACAAAGGAGAGGGGAGCATTATACCACTATCCCCCTTTAATATTCACCTCTAACATACCAAGCATTCTTTGCAATTTCAAAATTTTGGCTTCAGTCATACTCTTAGTAAATGCATCAACTATTTGTTCTTCACTTGGACAATATTGTAGATTAACAATAGTTCCTTGAACAAGGTCTTGTACATAGTGAATTTCAAGCTCAATATGTTTTATTTTAGCATGAAAAATTGGATTGTTGGCAACCTTTATGGTACTTTGATTGTCACAGTACAAAATAGTAGTAGAACATTAGGGAAAACCAAGATCAAATAGAAGATTTTGAATCTAAACTGCTTCCTTTCCTACTTCTTTTGTTGGTCTATATTATGCTTAACATGAAGACAATGATATAGTTGTTTATTTTTTGTTGCTCCAAGTAATAGGGTTGAACCAAGCTGAAAACATAACCACCAATAGATTTCCTATCATCTATATCACCTCCCCAATCTAAATTTGTAAATCTAACCAAAGAAATCGTGGACTTATAGCCATAATGAATGCCATAGATTATTGTTCCACGAACATACCGCAATATTCTTTTTGCATCCAAGCAATGACTTTCTTTAGGTTCTTGCATAAATCTGGATACTTGATTAACTACAAAACAAATTCCTGGTCTAGAATGAGTTAGATAAACCAAGCTACCTATAAGTTATCTGTATAAAGTAGCATCTACCCTCTTGGAAGTACATTATTTAGTAGTCTTGATTCTAGACTAAAAGGGAGTAGAAAATGGCTTACATTCTAGCATATCAAACTTTTCTAAAATATCCAAAGAATATTTTAATTAAAAGATGAAGAATCCATCATGTAGTCTACAAACTTGTAAACCAAGAAAATAGTTTAATTCTCCCAAATCACTCATATGAAATTCCCTTTTAAGATCTGATTTTAAATTATTTATTATCTTAATATTTGGTCCAATAATGAGTAAATCATTTGCATAAGTTGCAACAAGAATAATCTCATCTTGGAATTTCTTCATATAAAGATTTGGATCATATCTACACCTTTTAAATCCATGAAGCTAAAAGTACCTGTCAATCTTTTCATTCCATACTCTTGGTGCTTTTTTTAGACCGTAAAGTGATTTATTTAATCTGCAAACAAGGTGAGGATTCTTCATCTATAAAACTAGGTGGTCCATTCATGCATATTTCTTCAATTGAATCTCTATTTGAGAAAGAATTTTTAATGTCCATTTGATGAATGACATCCAAGACTAGCAGCTAAAGAAAGAATAATTCTAATTGTATTCATTTTGATTATAGGAGCAAGTGTTGTTTTTTCATAATCAACACCTTCCTTTTCATTGAATCCCTTAGCAACCAATCTAGATTTCTATTTTTCTATAGCTCCATTTGATTTTAATTTTGTTTTGTAAACCCATTTGTAACCAATAACATTATTACCTTTGGGAAGGGACACAAGTTCCCAAGTTTTATTCTTGTGTAATACATCAAATTTATCTTCCATGGCTTGATCCTATTATTTCTTCCCTCTAGCTTTCTCATATGATATTGGGTCATTTATTTTTAAGACTTTTTCCATAAGTGCATTTTCATTCCTTACTTGGATTTTTGGGCCTTGTCTATATATCTCTTCAACACTCTTGCTTTTTGTCTAGCTTCTTCTTCATCACCACTACTTGCAAAAAATAGTTTGTCACAAGCATTAATTATTTGATTTTTCAATAATATTGTCTTCATTAGTAGTAATGCTCTTATCAACCTCATCAATGAAGTTTCCATGTCTTTGTAAAATATCTAAAATGTGAAAATCATTCATGGTTGTAAGTTGTGAATGTTCATCAAAATTTACATCTCTACTAATGAAGATTTTTTTTTGTTACCAAATCATATAATCTATAAGCCTTTGATTCTTCACTATAGCTCATAAATAAACACTTATGACTCTTTGGTTCTATTTTTTTCCTATTTTATTTTGGGATGTGAGCCCAAGGAATACACCCAAATACTTTAAAATATCCAAGGTGAGGCTTTCTTCTATTCTATGCACAATATGTTCAACACAATAGATAGCCAAACCCAAAAATTTATTATGCAAACTTTTAAAATGCAACATAAAATGAGTCATTTCTAAAAACGTCTATTCATCCATTTAGCCACTCCATTTTGTTGAAGGGTATATAGAACTATTCTTTGTACCTTAATACCATATTTTTATAAAATGATTCAAATGCATAATTACAATATAGCCCCATTGTCTATCCTTAAGAATTTAATTCTTTTTCCACTTTGATTTTCAACTAATGCCTTAAAATTTTGAAATAACTCAAATATTTCACTTTTCATTTCAAGAAAATAAACCCATACTTGCTTACTATAATCATCAATAAAAGTGAGAAGATATCTGGCACCTGAAATGGAAGGATATCCTAGTTCACATAAATCATTATGAATGAGTTATAGTGGATGATTATATATCCATGCTTTCTCTGAATCAAAAGGATCTTGATGGTGTTTACCTAACACACATCTTTCACATACACCTTCAAATGTTGAGATCTTTGTTAATCCTCTAGTTACCATGTCATATTCTTCTATAATTTGTATATATAAGTCTAACATACCATAGTTTTAGCATATAATCACTTTGAGCAATAAAATCAGGGGAGGGTGTGTATTCATCGTCAACAAATCCAAAAAATTTAAAGAGACTCTCTTTATGGTCAATTCTACCAATAGCAATAACATTTTTTAGGCCATCTATATCTCTTACAATAACTTGATCAGCAGTGATGAAAAACTCATATCCAACTTGAGAAATTTTATATATTAAAAGAAAATTCACTCTTCATCCTTCAACAATAAAATATTTTTCAAAGTTCCATTTGTTGCACTAACAGTCCCTATTTCTAGAACTAACAGTTTCATTTTATTGCCAATGGTAACTTCTTGATTGAAATTTTTCCTTCATGATAATCAATAAATAAATATTTATTCCCAGTCATGTGAAAAGATGCTCCTAAATCTAAAATCCATTCTTTATTAGAATTTGAAGCAAAGTACCCCCCCTTAGCTCTAGATTTATTTTCAAGTTCAAAATTTATCTCTTTATTTGATTTTACTTGCAGATGGCTACAAAACTATGTTTATCTATTTTTCCTTCCTTGATTAGGCTTGTATTGTTATCTTCCATTGCTCCTTTTCTTTTTTAAACATTTTTTTTACATATGATTCTCACCTCCACAATACCTGCAAATAATGGGTTTTCTTCCCAACTATTTTTTTACACCATCATTTTTAGAAAAGTGTTTAGAAACATCATTATTTCAAAATTTATTATATCATTTATAATTCTTCTTTCCATCAACATATCTAGAAAATGATTTACCCTTATTGCATATGCATGATTCTTCTTAAGATGACCTTCTTTAATAAGTTGAACCTCTTCATCTAAAATTGATTTACAAAATTTATCAAAATTCTATTGAAGGGTCTTAAAATTTAATTGAATAACTATTTTCCTTGATTCTTTAAATACCTTGTAAGGTTGGGGAAGCTTTCTTTCAACCACTGCAATCAACTGAAAATATTTGTTTTGCATATCCAACCCCTATTTTCTATACCTAGACATTTAAATATGTAACCTCATTAAGTAATCAGCCATTTTTTTCAAAATCAGTTGGGTCTATGTTCATCAATTTTTCTTTTATACTAAACACACTAGAAAAATTTGTATCTTTATAATTTTTTTAAAAAAATTCCATAGTTCTATTGGATTATCAACATCAACATATCTTCTATTAAGATTGGGGCTCAAAACCTTGCCAATAATACCTCTAGCTTGCTCCAACTTGCATTTTCATAACTCCTTGTCTTTATTTTGTTGAAAGTCTCCAATCTCTTCATTTACTATGCTCCATAGAGCATTTTCTCTCAAATCAATATTGGCTACAATCTTCCAATTTGCAAAATCACTTCCATCAAAGATTGGTAAACTTTGATTTGTAGTGTCCATGTTAGAAAAAAAATCAGCGTTCAAACAAATAGATTAAACCACTTCAAATATTCTCTTGCTGAACAAATATCAATCTAGCAGTATCTTAGCCTTGTTAGAAAATTTCTAGCTCTGATACCATGTAAAAACAGGCCCAAATAATAAAATAACAAGAACAAATATGACAGGAAACAGAGCATTTTATAGTGAGAAATGACTAAAGGAAATTATATTGATCTAGCTTTTATTACATGCAATCCAACAAATTACAACAACAATAGTATCTGCAATGGACAACCTCTAAAATCTAGAAACTTATAATATTTTAGAGAACTCTAAAACTAGAATGTTATTTCCTTCGACAACATCTAGTTGCTTCTAGTTTCTAGAAGATTCTAGCTCTCTAAAAAATCTTGTCACTTTCTAGACAATCTTCTTCCTTAACAAATTGTGATACGATTTGAAAAATAACAAACATGAAGTTAGGAGATCTCCTTTGTATTCTTGAGACCTAAAAGTATATATTAAATTGGTTTTGCCAACCTTCTCTATCTTTATAGGATATAAAAAACTATTCTCTTTCTTTTGATCCTCATGAACACTTCCATGATGAAATGTATTCATGATGAAATTTCAAAATTTGACTGCCCCTAGAAAATTAATAAGGCATGCAAGAGACCAAAGATTTTCAGAACTTGCACACTGAAGAAGAATGAACTAAAGATAATGAACATGGTGGGAAATAACATGTAAGTAAATAACAACTCCATCCAATGCACACCACAGTTTTGACATGTAATCACTTTGAGCAATAAAAGCATGGGAGAGTGTGTATTCATCATCAACAAATCCAACAAATTTAAAGAGACTCTCATTATGGTCAATTCTACCAATAGCAATAATATTTTTTGAGTCATTTTTATCTCTTACAATAGCTTGATCAGCAGTGACAACAAACTCATATCCAACTTGAGAAATTCTAATACTAAAATAAGATTTACTCCTAATACTTCAATAGTAAAACATTTTTCAAATTTCCATTTGTTGCACTAACAGTTCTTGTTCCTATAACTGACAATTTCATTTTATTGCCAATGGTAATTTATTGATTTAAATTCTTTACATTCTTTATTAATATTTAAAGCAAAGTACCCCTTTTAACTCTCGATTTATTTTCAAGTTCAGAAGTTATCTCTTTATTTGATTTTAATTGCTTGGAGATGGCTACAAAATTATTTTTATCCATTTTTCCTTCCTTAAACCTTTCCTGCTTAGGCTTTTATTGTTGTCTTCCATTGCTCCTCTTCTTCAAACATTTTTTTTTCCATATGATTCTCACCTCCACAATACCTGCAAATAATGGGTTTTCTTTCCAACTATTTTTTTACATTATCATTTCTAGAAAAGTGTTTTGAACCACCATTATTTCAAAATTTATTATATCATTTACAATTCTTCTTTCCATCAATATATCTAAAAAATGATTTACCTTTAGTTACCTATGCATGATTTTTCTTAATATAACCTTCTTTAATAAGTTGAAACTCTTCATTTATCATTGATCAAAAGTTTATTGAGGGGTATTAGGATTTAATTGAATAACTATTTTCTTTGATTCTTTAAATACCTTGTAAGGTTGAGGAAGTTTCTTTTCAACCATTGCAATCAACTGAAAATCTTTTTTTTTGCATATCTTGCCCTATTTTCTTTAGCTGGACATTTAAATATGTACTTCATTAAGTAATCAACCATTTTTTCAAAATCAGTTGGGTCTATGTTCATCAATTTTTCTTCTATACTAAACACACTAACAATATTTGTATCTTTATAATTTTTTTCTAAATTTTTCCATAGTTCTATTAGATTATCAACATCAACATATGTTCTATTAAGATTGGGGCTCAAATCCTTACCAATAATACCTCTAGCTTGCTCCAACTTGCATTTTCATAACTCATTTTCTTCTTTTGTTGAAGTTCTCCAATCTCTTTATTCACTATGCTCCATAGAGCATTTTCTCTCAAAGCATTATTGACTGCAATCTTTCAATTTGCAAAACCACTTCCATCAAATATTGGTAAACGTTCATTTGTAGTGCCCATGTTAGAAAAAAATCAGCGTTCAAACAAATAGATTAAACCACTTCAAATATTATCTTGCTACACAAATATCAATCTAGCAATATATTTGCCTTGTTAGAAAATTTCTAGCTCTGATACCATGCAAAAAAACAGGCCCAAATAATTAAATAACAACAAATATGACAGAAAACAGAGCATTAAAAAGTGAGAAATGACAGAAAGAAATTATATTGATCTAGCTTTTATTACATACAATCTAACAAATTACAATAACAGTAGTATTTACAATGGACAACCTCATATTTATACTTTGAGCCTCTAAAATCTAGAAACTTCTAATATTTTAAAGAATTCTAAAACTGGAATGTTATTTTCCTTGGACAATATTTAACTGCTTCTAATTTCTAGAAGATTCTAGCTCTCTAGAAGATTCTAGCTCTGTAGAAAAATCTTGTCACTTTCTAGACAATCTTATTCCTTAACAAATTGTGATAAGAAAACCCAAACTAATAAAAACAAAATTGAAATTGATTATTCAAATTTTGAGAAATAACAAACATGAAGTTAGGAGATCTCCCTTTAATTCCTGAGGGCTAAAATTATATACTCAGTTGGTGTTGCTAACCTTCTCTATCCACATAAACGCTTCAATGATGAAAATTTCAAATTTCGACTGCCCTAGAAAATTAATAAGGCTTGCAAGAGACCAAAGATTTTCAGAACTTGCGCATTGAAGAAGAATGATGCACTATAAGTATATTGTATCAGTCTCTGACAATTTTCATTCCTGAACATGAGCTAAAACTACCATGATATATGGGTATGCAATACTAAACTTAAGGTAATATTCCTGCAGATGAGCTAAAACTACCATGTTATATGGCCAAGTAACAATAAACTAAAGATAATGAACAGAGTGGGAAATAACAAGTAAATAACAACTCCATCCAACGCACTGAAAATTATAATCATTCTCAACTCAATCTGAAGTGATTAATAATTATATTAATATGGGAAATCAAATGTACTAATTCACTGACTTGATAAATAGTGAATACCCATGCACACATAGACGTTCATCCAGCTCCAAAGAAACTTGTAGAACCAGTATTTGATGTCTGAAAGATGACCCAACTTAAATTTCTCAAGGCATATGCTTTGCCACTGCCACAGTAATTGCAGATTAATACATAGTGATTGGTGAAGAGTTTCTAATGAGAAGAATGAAATCTGTTTTAGTTTCATCTGCGGCTAACAACAGTATGTAATGCAAAAGGAAAGGTGCCATGGATTGGAGGCTTGATGCAATTAAGTTTCTGCACTATCTAACAACACAGTATATAAGCACTTGGGTACTAGATTCTAGTGTACTCTTCTACAAACCTTCCAGTACTGCAGGAGAAAGTGGAAAGCAAACTATTGTATAGCCAGAGTAGAGATATGTTTTATCATAATCTTAAAAATCATTCCCATATGAAACTTCAACGGCTAGAAAAATATATACTTTCTTGCTTTTTTTTTTCAGCATTCTGACAATGGATTATGGAATGCGATCTGAAACGTTGATGCAAAAAAGTTCACACAGTTACAATCCAGAAATCTTACCACTAATTGATCATGGATTATGGAAATCTTATTCTATTAATATATGTCCTTGTATTTGTTGCTCACACTTACTGCTTTTGTAGGACAATAAGAATGTTAACATCTCTTTCGACTTGTAACAACCCCACAATATTTTATGTATTTTTTAACTATATTTAAAAAAATTATAACCCAAAACCATGGTTGTAAATTTTAAGCAGCTGTTTTCTATGAAATTTCCTGGATACCAATAAAATCTTGTTTTTGGTAAAAAGTAAATGAAACAAAGGTGGCCCTGACAATAAGACAACCCCTACTTGCATGAACTTGTCAACAATGGCGTAGAATAAACCATAGTTTCTTAGCTGCCTTTGACCATGAATCACCCATTACACCAAATCAATGATATCATCACCCATTACACCAAATCAATGATATCATCCTAAAAAGCCTAAAATCCAGGATACAATATTTTAACAGCAATTCACCTGGTTTAGAATGATTTCAAAAATAGGTAGTGGGAGAAAGAAGCAATCTCAAACTCTTAGATTTCAAAATTGACATATGCCTAATATTTTTTATTAAAACTAAAGTTAGTTTCCATCATGCTTTCTCTAAGCATTGATGAGAAACCTGAAACTCCCAAGAAAAACCCAACTAGATAAAGACAAGCATTGGATTGTAAACATTATAAGTTAAACACCATCTCTCCAAACATGAAATGTCAAACTAATTTCAGCCGCCAACACGTGGGTTTTGAACACAATGTGCTTCATCTTCTTTTGTCAAATGCAGTACAGGAGATCAATTAATTCATTATTTTTAAAGGTCTCTGAAGTAGGTAATCATGTATAATGTTTTAAATGCAGTACCTGCTGGGGGATTGCAAGAACTGCTTATTCTTAATCTTTTGATAGGCTGGTGAATAGAGAAAATGAATTAGTTAGAAGGGTGTAATTAAAAATAAAATGATGGAGGAGCTTTTAGGCTCTCGGCCTTCCAAATAGTTTTATTAAAATCATGTTTATTATTTCTAGCTTCCCTTGCAATCAACCATAAAAAAAAAAAAAATAGATTATTTTATTTGAAGACTAGAGTGGCTCTCTAAAAGGAAAATTGTTTTTAGCATTGTGTGTGTTTTTGTGATGGTTCCACTTCATTGTTGTTTCTTATGCTTAGTATGGATTTATAGAGTTATGATCTTATGTTTTATGGCGTGATTGGATTTTTAGAAGATTCACTTGCATAGTAATGTTTGGGTGCATTTTCTTACTTGTTTTGAATGCTAGTAATCTCAATGTAGTCTAAATTTTGGCTCCTTTGTTAGTGACAAGAAATAGTCATATGGTGTATGTAAAGTGTAGATTCTTGATTGTCATACTTTCTTTTAGTCATTGATGAATTTTTCAATTGTCTGTAATGATCAACAATGATTTAATTATCTTTTTATGGGTATTCTAGCCACCAAGTTTTGATAATTGTTATATCTTGTGACTTTTTATGGTCACACTTGATTTATTGTTGAAATTGACTTCATTTATTGCGTTATTGTTGGAGTTGGTATTCCTTCTACTTTGATGTTATTTTTATTTTTGTGGTGGCTATGTTAAAAGGTTTAAGTTGTTGGTCATGTATCATGTAATGTTCTTCTCTTTCATGTCTAAAATGGACTGTGGGTGGATTGTATAAAGGAGTGGATCAAGCAGAGAATGTAAGTTAGTCCTTGATTTTGGGTTGTTAGAACTAGGGTAGTGTAATTTCCTTGGACTCTTTCAAAATGTGAGTGAATATTGTATGACGTGTTTGAGAAAGGCTATGAATTATATTTGTATTCATATGGATCATCTAATGTGAGAGAACATGCAAGCTTGTGTGAATATCATGTATGTGTGGCAGTGAATAGCATATATTTGAATTCAAGAATGAGCTTAATTAATATTCTATGCATGTAGATCATGTGAATGAGATAGGCTTAGAATGCTTGTATGGAATGTACCTTGATTTGGTAGATAGTAACTAGTTGTGTATTAACTTAGTTCACCAACAATGATTGGTGTTTCTTGTTTCATTCTTGTATTATTTTGGTTAAATGTTAGCATGCCTTCTAATTTTTTGACATTAGTGGTATGTATGAAGTTATGTTTAGAAACAAGGCCCATGTTAATAACATAAATGCACACATCATGTTGTTTAGATGTCATTCCATGGTTGCATGATGTTCCAATGTAGTGTAGGTTATGATGGTGAGTTAGTAAGAGCATTAAAACATATTATTTATGATTATTATATCGTGATTATTTATCTATTATTGCATTTTTTCTTATTTTATGTATCTAGTTGTAGGATTTTCTCCTTAGTAGTTTAGAGAGTTTGTGGCATGAGGCTAGATGTGATTCAATTATTGTGTGCATGATATTGATATCTATTATATTCTATTTTTAAATGCTTGGCATATGACATGTGATGAGGTATCGTGTACCTTTTTTGGATATGATTTGAGGATTGTAAAGTGTTGTGTAATATTTTGAATTGGAATAGTAGAGCATTAGGGGTTCGGGGTAATAGGAATGAAGACATGCTCTTATGTTTTTTTCTCCTCGGATAAATGCATTGGGATTAGTAATTTTTATGAAGGATTGTGTGCCATGGGCACCTTATCCTTATCTCTTATTTGGCTTCTAGGAGTAATTCTAATCCTAGTAGGGGAGGATGTAATGCCCACTAGCATATGTTATGAACCTTTACTCCAAAATTTCTAATTAGGTACCACATGGGTACTTATGCAATAAATCTATATGTTTATCACTATATTTGATTCTTTTTATTACCATTGATGTATGTTATTGATAAGGTTTTGTATCAACATATGTTGTCTAACTATACATTATTATGGATACATAAATTTTGTGACATTATATGCTTGGACTCATTTTGTAAATTTTGATACTATAGTATACTTACCAATGTCGGTTCCTTGTGAATTGCAATCAAGGGACCTATCAAACATGAATTTTGGATTAATGAAAGAAAGTGAGAGTGTTGGAGGAGAAGTTCAACATACCGACTCAAAGGTAGAAGAGAGAGGCCCATACAAAAGAAAAGGAGAGTCATCATATAATAGTGACAAACTAGAGGAACATATCACTAACATAGAGAATATAGGAATGAAATTGATAATATTTGGTAAATATACAACAAAGTTATGTTAAAAATATCTTTATCTTAGAGTTTGCATGGAGAAGAAATGGGACCTAGAGCAACTAGACTAAACTATATAATTTTGTAGGAGGTTCTTAAATGGTACATGAAAAAATTCCAACATGATGAGGGATGGGAGGAGATAAAATAATAGTTCCTCTCTCATTTTGAATATCCAAAAGATTCATCTAAAATTATGAGAAAGAAGAAAGATGAAAGATATGATGCAAGAAGAAGGGGAAACCGTCAAGGAATATGACCACAAATTTAAGGAGGTAGTAAGAAATTTGGAGGAACTACTCACCGAGAAACAAATAATTGAATGGTTTATATCTAGACTATTACCAAAATTTAGAGCATAATTTTTTTAGCTTACTCAAGTGCAATAGAATTGTCTTGTAGAGTAGAGACCCAAACTTGAAGAAGAAAGAACAAATAAGTAAAAAATAAAGAAATTGAGAGAATGAGATTGCAATTGAAAAAAATAAAAATCATTAAAGATATCCTAGAAAAAGGTGAAAATAAATAGGCACCATCGCCAAGCCAAAGGAAGAAAATATGGTGCACCTACTATTCCAAGGACATTTGAAGAATGAATTCCTAGTGATAAGTGGTGAAAAGAGGGCTTGCAACACTCAAACTATACCTACAACCATCCCATTGTATATTCAATTTTTTTTACTATGGAATGTGTTGTGCTCGTGGGATGAACATAAGACTTATGATTGCACGTCCTTTATATTCCAAGTGAAAGATGAAGAGGAAGAACAAGAAACTTGGTGTAACAACCACTCTAAAAATACTGAACTTATCCATAAGGGGGTGACAAGAGAAACGGGACTAGAAAAAAGAGCATACCACACCTAAGACCATGCATACAAACACCCATCATGGAAAAATCAATGCAACATCTATGTGGTACAACATGCACCACTACAATTCATAAGTGAATAACATAATGCTATTTATCCTACCAATGAGAATAGAATTTATTATAATAATTACATAGGATGATGTGGTAGAGGTATATTTTATGGGAAGAGAGGAAGAGATGAGGCTACATGCTATAAATGTACCTAGATGGGTCATTATACAAATGCATACAAATAAAGAAGAAGAAAACTTGTGGGTTTTGTAGAGAAACTAATTGTAATTTTTGTCTACATAAGGGAACAATGGTATTTTAATAATGAATCATCAAAAATAAAAAGTGAGGAATTATATAGATCCAATACCCTAAGAGGAGCAAAGATGATTTAATGATAGCACCAAAAAAATCTCTCAATACTTTAGGTGGTGTATAAATTTCAATTAGAAGATGAAGAAGAAAAGAATCTAGTCTACCCAAATAGAAGAAGAGCAATTAGAAATGGAATAATTGAAAGGAAAGAAGAGTAGGAAAATAAATCTATTTAATTAATTATGGTAAGAAAAATAATTTTTTGGTAGTTACTAGAGGGGGAAAGACATCACAAAAGGAAAAATATTTTTAGAAGAGGAAGAAGAAGTGAATACTTCCTAGACAAACCAAAACATGACTCGATAGTTTGGGACACTACAAGTATTACCATAGAAGAAAATATAAGAAGGAAGATTACCATAAAGATTTTTTTTTGACAAAGAGACCCAATTACTAAAACAGGGCCAAATTTGTGGAGGAAGAAAAAAACTTAAACAATTCACAAAATCTTAGAATAAGAACATAACCACCAATCTAAAACCATAAGTGAGAAATGTGGTGAATACTTTAAGAAAGTGGAAGAAGAAACATATCATGGTTGATCTTCACTTTCACAGCAAATAATTTTAAAATGTATTGATTGAACTTGGTGCAAACATCAATATTATACTCAAAAGGATCTTAGAAGATATAGGAAGACTAACACTATACAATTTACCACATATAACATTGTTATATTAGATAAAACCGGAATAATTACAATCGAGACATGCATAAATGTAGAGGTCAACTTATTAGGAATTAGGAATAAAATTAATTTTCAAGTGATTTCAAGATGAAAGAGGTATTCAACATATTCAACATCTTGTTCAACCTAAAATTGTTTGTCAATTATAATGACATATTTGACTTGCAAAAGGAGGAACTATTATTTTTTTTGACAAAGGTAGGGTAGTATATATCCTCTAATATACAAACATGAGTACTGTAATTTTAGAAGATATAGCACAAGAAGAGAGTGTAAGTAAAGAATATGACAATAAAGAACTATACTCCCTCAGAAATATCCACAAAAAGAAACAATAGATGAACCTAACTCAACTTGGGAAAAATGTTATTAATAGTAGTGACTATAGTACAAACAATTAGGATGTGACGAAATCATGGCTATGGGGAGAACCAAAAATGATATCTAGGAAAGTGTTACGGGCTATAAGGGTCCAGAACTTAAGAAATTTTGAGAAAAAACCTTAGAAAAGAACTACAAATTAAAAAAAGATATTGCAAAACATAGAAACACAATATGGCGATGAAGAAAAATTAAGTATTTCAATATCATTATTTGAACTAAATTTCATGAGGTATTTCACAAATTAAGCTCTTGTTCTATTTAGGGGTACGAGACCTATTAAGATACACAAAAAATATGGAGAAGTTTTTAGAGAGGGGAGATCTTAGACTAGAAGCATTACAAGACACCTCAGTATGTAAAACAAAGAGATGGTGGTATATCCATAAGACACCTTGGTATGTAATGCAAAGAGTATTCACTAACAATGCACAAAAATTTAATTTTAATCAACCACTAAAGACATAGGAGGAAAATATAACAATAAAGGGAAGTCCTAAACTTGCCAGAATTGGATATCATTGGGAAGAAAAGTAATTAATATAAATTCTAGAAGTATTGAGAGAATATAAAGATATTTACTTGCATATTTAATGATCTTAAAGGTATTAAGGAGGAAGTTAAAGTGATAAAAATCCAATTAACGGAGGGTGGAAAACCACAAAGAAAAATACCATATATATTGAAACCCTATGTAAAGGCTAGAGTTAAAGGAAAATTAGATAAGATATTGGCATGTGACATAATTAAACTAGTATCAATATGTCAAATGGATTATCCCTATGGTCCTATAGCATAAAGAAATAAGAGATTAAACTATTTTTAGTGATTTTAGGGAGCTAAATAAGGTGTGTGTCTATGAACCCTTCCCTACACCATTCACAAAATAAGCATTAAAATTAGTAGCCGATAGGAAGGTCTACTCATTCATAGATGGTTTCTTAGCAATCACCAATTCAATTTAAGAATAGGATCAACCCAAAAAAATATAACAATAAAATAGGTATCCTTTATGTATATTATCATGCCATTTGGATTGAAAAATGCACTTGTGGTGTTTTGTAGAATAACGATAAACATGTCCAAATATTTCATTAAAAAATTATTGGAGGTATACCTAGATGACTGGACTATGTATGGATTGATCGAAGATCATTTAAAAGTGCTCTACATGGTGCTAGAAAGATGCAAAAGTCTGTAAATCTTATTCAATCTTAAGAAATGTTTATTTGTGGTACCCTTTGGTACACTACTAGGTCATACTCTATGTAACAAAGGAATGATAGTATACCCATTAAAGGTAGAAATAATTTTGAATCCATGACCCCTAAATATAGTCACTCAATTAAAAAAATTATTGGATACATTAGCTACCACCAAAAAATCATCTAGGGATATGTAGTGGTGTTGGACCATTATGAGAATTATTATAAGAGAATACTAATAAAGATTTGTAATGGATGGGAAATTTTTAGGAGGAATTTGATACACTCAAAAAGAAAATAGTAGAGGCTCTAATTCTATTATTTTTGGATTGGACTATCCCATTCCATGTTCATGTTGATGCCTTTAGCACTACAATTGGAGTCGTGTAAGCACAACTGAGGGGAAAAAAGGGCAATCCAATTGCATTCTCTAGTTTCAAACTTTCTCAAGATAAAAATAAGTATACTATAAAAAAGAGGCCAAAAAGAAAGGTATTATAAATGGTCTATGTACTCCAAAATCTCCACCTTTACTTACTAACAACTCCATTCACATTCTTTTTAGATCATAAACCATTAAAATACTTGATGAATATATGAATTATACATGGACGTATCTATCAGCAGTTAATACTTTCTCAATAATTAAAATTTAAAATTTAAAATTATGGTAAACTATGGAAAATCCATCCAATGTCCTAATTATTTATCTATAATTGACATAGTATAAGTCCTAGGGCCTATTGATGGCCAGCTAAATGTTGGTACCCAACATAGTAGTGTATGAATTTACCTAAGTCTTGATACTCTTATGCACTTATCCTTCGTGTACCCTATTGGAACCCAATTTGACTGTGTGCAATTATGCTTTAATCCTAGCCCCTTATGAATTTTTATATTTTTCTACTTGTTTCCAATAGCTAATTTGAGATGTTTCTTTTGGGATCCAATTCGATAAAATGGTAAAAAAAAATTAAGTCCTTACCTTTCCCACAAATTTTTTCTACAAGTGAAACTGGCTAAGGAAGAAAAAATTTATAGGTATTGGTTGTTAGGAAATTCAAAAAATCATGAACTCCTAGCCCCATGACAATAATTTTAGATTTAGCTTGTTGAGAATTTTGTAAGTTCACAAACTCTTTAAATTTTAAACAAGAAAACAAGGTTAATTGCCAAGTTTGAAACGTCGACAAAATTGTGATTTTGAGAACTTGCTAAGATTCTAAAAAATGTTGAAATTTCTAAAAGGTGGCCATATTCAAATTATTAAGGATTTCATGGGTTCTTGAACTCCCTAAAATATTTTCCAAATTGTGAATTTTTTCATAGTGTTGGTGAATTCGTAGGTTCACAAACTTATTGAATGTTTAACATATTTCATGGATAGAGAAAATCACCAACAAAGATGAAATTTTTGGGATTTCCCAAGTTCTTGAACTCCGCAGAGCCATTACTAAGGTTCAAGGCATACCCACATCCCCACCCCTACCATTTTCTATGCTTTCCTTTCCTCACTAAGTGCAAACCCTTGGGTGAAACTTGGACTTTGGAAACTAGTTCCAAATCCCATGTCCCTTTGCTGCATTAATCCCCACATTCCCTTCATCCCTATTAGCTCATCCTCACTTCCCTTAAAGTTCCAAGACCTTCCCAAATCCTAGCCTCTACATGTCCTCCCACTGTGTTGCTCCACCTTCAACATCCTTTAGTCCTTTCTAGGTTGTAAAACATTGGAAAAACTTGGCAATGAGGAAAATTCACCATTATCCTATTTCCAATTCCCTCCTTGAACTTGGCCCTCAGTCCCTCTTCACTCTCGGCCCCTCGTTTCCTCCTAACTTGGTTCTTGAGCCCATATTTCCCCTAGTCCTTTGTTCTCTTATGATCCTAATATCTAACTCTTTCCCCAACATTCCTAGTCCCTCCTAATACTCAATCTTTGGCCTAACCCTACCTTTGGACCCATTTTTAATTATTTCCTTGCTCTCAACCCCCAATATCACTCTCCTTATTTGAACGCTAAGACTCTGGGACAACCCTAAACTTTATTTTTCTTCTCAAATCCATGTTTCCTCACCACACGTTTCTCTTGGCCTCTCTATCACATGTTCCTATCATCCCTTTCAAACTCAATCTCCCTTTGTATGCCTCCATGACTCTCAAGATCTCTAACTTGGATTACACTATTCCACCTGCCTCCTTATCAATGTGAGACATCTCACCTACCAATAATTTATGCATGCACTCCCCAATAGATTTATTCATAGATCCACACCATTTTCCATGTTCGAATACATGAAAAACCCCATAAATACCATCATTAGAGGATGATTTACAAATTTATGGGTATACCACCCATACCCTACATGTACAACCAATTAAAATCAACCATAATTTCATTTTATTTTTGGTAAGGAAGGATTTCATACTGGTATAGGCACCTATCAGGGTTCCTACAAATTTGGAGTCCCAAAGATTTTTTCAAAAATCTATGTGATGGGATTTTTAAACATCTAGTATTTTATGATTCTCATAAGTCCTTGAAACCTTGCACATCCTACCTTAGGTTGATATGAAATAAATCTATAAATACACATGTAGTCAACTTCAAAAGGGTTGGTCATTTATGTTTTTACTAAACCAGTGTAGAGATAATTCTAGGGTTTCAATGACTACATGGATATTCACCATCAAAGAAATTCATTCTAGAAGTTGTATAGAGGTATTTGTTTGAAGTATATATTTGTGATATTGTGTCTCCTTGGCCAACTGAAATTATTTTGGGTAATTTAGAGCAAAGAGGTGTGATAGGTTCTTCCTTGTTTGAAGTTATACCTCACCACATTTGTTGGTGTGACTATAATATGAATATAATAAGTGTCATAACACTTTAATTTAATGTAAATTATGTTTGTAATGTTCATTTTCTTTTTTCATACGAATGCTTATAAACTTGGATAAGGATGATTAAGTAGACTTAATTACTTGGTATTGTACCTTTCTATTATTTCTCATTTATTTTGTTTATGGTTGAATGTGATTTTGTAACCCATATAAGGCACCAATCCTAAAACTATTGGCCCTCCATACACTCACTAAAAAAATCCTTAATTAGTAGCTTAGGAAATAGAAAGTAGGATTCTAAGCACTTCATGATTCAATGTATAGGTAGGGAAATATCTTAAGAAAACCTTGAATTTGATCTTGTGAGAATCATGTCCTACATGTGTATATCATCTTAATAGAGGTCATAGTAGTTGGTAGTTTTGGTTTGGTGACAAAAATTGGGACCAAAAATTAAATTTTGGTACCACCATAATTTATTTCATTTATCTTGTATATCTTTAACTAAGTTGAAAACCTTATTTAATCCTACCTCTAAGAATACCCTCACAGTATTAGTTGAGCCAAAAGTGAAGGGGATTTTATGCACTCTCAATAATTGGCCTATTATCCCTCTCTTTGTTAATGAGAATATTTTACCACCCTCATGAATAACATCTCCCTAGCCTTGAGCTAGACAAATCCCTATACAAGTGTAAACTATAAAATTGGCAACCAACATGCCCATCATATATAATTGATCTAAGACATTTTCAAAGGGGATCCCTTGCTAAAAATTTCCTTTAATTAATGTCCCTCAACATCCCCATACCCCTATCATATGATAGAGTTTTCAAAATCTAAGAGAATATAAAGTCTAAGGTGTTTGGTCATTCTCTAATGTTTCTATGGAGTTACACTTGCTGCAACTCACCACCCTTCAATGGCTTCCTTGAAGGACTGAAGTCATACACATATCTTCAAAGGAATTGGGTATTTCTTGCTTGATTTTCTTGAATGCTTGAATGTTTGAATGTACATGAAGACCTTCAACACTTGTTAGCCTTCACAAGACTACATAAACATAAATAAACTTGGACATGATGTTAGGATCTTGATTGTTGCTAAAAATGACTAATAATGTTTCTCTTGAATGCTCTTGACAATAATATTCTCTTGAATGTTCACCTCTTGCTAGATAATTTGAAATGATAAAAAGACTAGGTATTTATAGGTGTTTATCTAATTTCCCGAAAATTAGATTCTAAAAGCCAACACTTACAATTTGAATTTGGATAATTAAAAGGCCACCAAAAACATATTTTAAATTGGATCCTAGCACATCAAGGGGGGCCATTCTCCCATGGGAGAATGGGTCCTAGCCTATATTTCTGGGACACTCATAATCCATGTCAATTTTAATATTTAATGTTGGTTCTCCTTTCAGAAAATAGTAAAAATAAGGCTTTGGAATGCATAATTTAGAAAATTACAAGCTTAATTAAGTCTAATAGATTAAGGTACCCAAACATAGTGTGAAATTGTAAAGGTATACAATTTTATACACTACATACATAATGAAAAAATAGTTAATATTCAGCCCATATTCTTGTTAATCTAAGTTTTTGTACATAGATTGACTTTTGTTAAGTTAGGTAGGTGTCTAGTTAGCTAGTTTTCCTTTGAGTTTTAGTAGTTAGTTTTGTTTTTACCTTATCCTTGTTGGTTATTTGGTTTATTGGTAGTGTTATTTGGTTTCTAGTTGTTTTGATCTATTTTTTCGTTTAGTTTTGGCTTTCTATTGTTTTGTTCTCATTCCTAGGTCCTAAGGTCCTACTTTTCCAATCAAGTGCACATTTCTTGATGGAAAAGGACATGTGTGTATGGGAAAATGGTGTAACTAGTACTAATGAGATGTTTTCAATTATTTAGTTATGGCAAATAAGTCATTTCCTCAAAAAAAAAAAATTACATCATTCATTTCAGCTTGTGTGTTTGCTAATACAACTATGAGTTGAGGTGATTTTGTGCTTGAGAAGATGTTTTCTTATAACCTTAAACAATTTCACAGATTAATTCTTCTTGAAGCTTGTTGAAATGATTTTTTGCAATTGGTTGTTGGGTGAAAAATATGAATATTTTTCTTTCTAGGTCACCAACATGGTTTAACCTAGGAGTTGTTTGATTCTTATAGGTCAAACTTAATCCCAAACCCACTAGAAAGTTTCATTGCTTGCAAGTTGACAAAGCTCCATGAGAGAAAATAAAAAATAAAAGAATATAAAAAATCAAAATAAAAAGTCAAAAATAGAAGAGGAAAATAATGATATATCATAACTCAACTATTTAGGAGATTTGAGCAATCTTTACCAAGGCTATAGATTCCTAGCTAGCAATAGAGTAAGGCCCTAGGTGGGGTTAGCAATATCTCCATCAAGGCTATAGATACCTAACTAGAAGCAGAGTTATTTCCAAGAGACCACTTGAAAGAAAAATCAACTTTAGGTAGCCCAATCTCTAGTTTGTACTGATGAGTTCTTGTATGCTTAAGGAAGGTTAAAAGAATCATGTGCACACACTTGGATTTCAAAAGCATTGGATCTTGTACTTTAAGCATTCTTGCTCTTGGTTTGTTCTAGCTCTACACTTCTACTATGATTGATTGAGTTGATATTTTGATTCTTTGGTTGGTTTTCCCAACTTAAATTTTTTTAGAGCATTTTTCTAATTTGGCTGGAATTTGGTGTGCCCTTGCACACATGTCCCATACTTGCATCAAAAAACTAGGTACACCCTCTTCGTAGCTTGAGCTTCCAAGTGGGTCTCTACTCTTTTATTTTTTCATTTTTTCTAGATGGTGTTGTTCCTAATTGAGTCTCATGATGTGAGTGCACTTACTTGTTATGATAGGTCTTATTTGAGTTCACTTGATGGTCGTGGCTTGTTATTCGCTTGAAGGGGCTTGCTTGAATTAAGGATGTATTTCATGATTTTGGATCTCTTAGCAATAGATTTTCTTGTTATTAATTGGTAATATAAATCAATGGAGACTAATTTAAAGAAAAAACATTTATTTGAAGTCTGTTGTTGACTTAGGTGAGGTCCTAGAGTCCCCACAAGCCTTCTCAACCTCCTAAAACTAAAAAAAACCTTTAAATTCTTAAAAATGATAAAAAAAAATTGGGCTCCATTACTTTTAAATTAAAAATGGAGGGAGTGAGATTTGTGCAACTTTACGTTAAATCTAAGACTGTTTGAACTCGATTTTTAAATCTTAGCCATTGATGGTGCATTTAGTAATGTGTTTTTTATGTTCTACTTTTCCATTACCTTTTAGGTTAAATTTGATGGCTTTATTTTCTTTGTAAGTGACAGCCAATTTGCATGTCACAAGCCTATCCATGCATCTTTGTAATATCATGAGCTTTTGTCCATCCTTTTGAGGGTTTTAAGCATTAAAAAGGGAAGTTTTTTTACATTTTAGGTGTGTTAGCCTCGTTTTTAAACTGGTCAAATTTTAAAATTTTGTATCTAAACCTCATGTCGATTACCTCATAGTCAAAAGGTCTCCAATTATCCTTAGATTCTAATTCTCTTTGCATTTTGGAGTTGAATCATCCATTTGTCTTAGTCAAATCCTAGGAGCGGTTATCCAACTTATTGAGATTTATGAAAACAATTAAATCTTTAGATCCATGAAATATGGTGAAAAATAATTCTATAGGGATATTCTTGGTGCTACTTTTCCTAACATGACAAGTTTTCAAGTCAAAATGCCTTCTATTTTAGCAAATTTTAAAACTTAATTTTCCACAAGTTGATTTACAAAAATAATTAAATTTGCAATCTCATAAGAGTTGAAGAAAAATAGTTTGACAAGGAAGTTTTTGGCACCATTATTAATAATGTGGTCAAGTTTTGTGAGGAAATATAGATCCAAGTGAATGTTACGCATTAAATTTCATTTTTCATGTTGTGGATTCATCTGACACTTCGTGGAGCAAGTTTGTGAGTTTAAATGATTTGTGAAAATATTTAAATATTTCTTTATGGCATCTCCTTGATTTTAAAATTTGAATGTTGAGAATAGTGGAATTGATTGGATTTTTAAAATATTTTAAAAATCTCACATTGTGGGGACATTTTACACCAATATCCTTTATTGACATTTTAAAATCCAAAAATTGTATTTAAATCTTTAAATTTCCATACAATTCCTAATCTACCCCTAAGCTCGGATAGTTCCCAATACTCTCACAACCCTGACAACATTTTAAAAGATGTATGAAATCAATCTTCAAAGCTTTAAGGATGAACTAGAACGTCTTAGAGGTTCTTGTGGTTTTGAGAACCTCCTCAAACCTTGATAGAACTTTTAAAAGTTTTTAAATTGTTTTTATCAAAAGCTTTTTGAAACTCACAATGTACCAAAGGTTCTCATGGTATCAAGAACCTCCCTAACCGCCGATATTTCAAGTAAACATATAGTCAAAACATGAGAACATGGATATTTATTAACATTTTCCTCAGTTTGTTCCCTGATGGTGCTCTAGAGAACCACCATGAATGGAGCTTGATAGGGAATAAACATCCATCGAAGCATAGTGGAATGATCAAATGTGATAGTTTCTACCCTGGCAAGAATGTGATTACCATGGTCGACATGAATACAAATTGTGGATTTAAAGACAAGGCATGTGAAGTATTTGACAATATGGTCTCATTGGAACACCATGAGCGCAAGAAACCACACAGCCTACACCAAAATGAGAACTTTGAAGGGTGTGTGAGAGATGTCATCTCATGGACGCAATGTTTGCAGTATATGCACCAAATGGGTTCGATGAAAAGGCTTTTGAAACTCACAATAAAATGTATTTGGTGCAGGCTAAAAGTATAACTCCACATCTTGTGCATAGCCTAAGCAAAAGATAGGGTTCTGAGAAACAGAAAAAGGCAAGTGAACAGTTTGGAAAAACACATTGAAAGAACTGTGGTCTAAGGGCATGCCATGCACAGGTATACACAGAATAGATTTGATAACAAGAAAATTTCAAAAATTCAAAATCTACACTACCACATGTTTTCCAGCATGCTTCCTACTCTATTCCAAAATGGGAGCTTTGAATCTACATATGGACATTCATCAAAGCATAGCACAATGGAGATATTTACTGCAGCGCCCTAGTAGACATAGATATGGCGAGTGAATTATTTCACATTATGCCTCAAATAGGTGGTATCCCATAGAATATAATGTTGCAGATCCTAAGGAAGGCAGGCTCAAACAAAGAATGGATGCCCATTCAGAAATAATCAAATAGGGGGATTTTTGTTAGATATTTTAGTTGGAGATGTTCAGTAGACATGATTGCAAAATAGTTTCAGGTAAATTCATCGTCAACAAATTCACTTTCAACAATTCATCGTCATGACAAATTCATCTTGTAGAAAATTCGCCGCCAACAATATGATATGAATTGCTGGTAGTGAATTTTCCACCAGATGAATTTGTCATGATGATGAATTGTTGAAAGTGAATTTGTTGACTGTGCCCTGCAAAATGTGGAAACATAAACATGACACTAAAAATGTTTGAAAAATTACTTGCACCAAATTAGAAACTCTGGAATCAAATATGCATGGAGGACTACATAGTAAATGTGGAAATATAGAGAATGCCTCAAAGAAATGCGGTCTCATTGATGCCATCATTGTAAAGTATGTTCAAAATAGATTTAATGTTTCACATGTTCTCAAGAGACCTCCATATAGTACCATGTAAGTCCTTAGGCATCAGGGAAATTCACCGTCAACAATTCACATTCACCGTCAACAAATTCACTTCAAGGAAAATTCACCACCACCAGTTCATCACAGAGAAAATTAATAGCATTAACATTTTTTAATATATATTTCCAAAACTTTGAATTTTTTAATCAAATTATTCTTTTGCAAAAAAACATTCAAAGTTTTGGAAATATATATTAAAAATGTTAATGTTTTTTTTCCCTCACGGTGATGAATTTTCCTTGAGATGAATTTGTCATGGTAATGAATTTTCCCGCAATGAATTGTTGACGATGAATTTTCCTAGAACCAAATCCCTAACATAAAAGAGGGTTCAATATTTGATTGATTTTGATGATTGCAATTTGATATTGTTTTGAACAAATTTTTTCTCGGTCCTCAAAAGTATCCTTGATCATGTATAACATTCATGCCACTCCTAAATAGAGAATTCAAGTTACCCTTCCAATTCATCTCTATGTCTCACTAGAGATACATTCTCAAATTATGGGATAGTCATAGGCAGATTTAGAATTTGATGGTTTATGTGGTCTTTTTTGCATTTTAGATGGCATTCTATAATTTTGAAATTTATCAATTTGTATAATTTGACTTGCTATATTTTTATATAACTGTATATATGACATTTAAATTATTATTATTCCGTTAAAAAATTATTATAGATAAATATAATATAATATATGATTTATCATATATATAATATTTATTATAAAAATATAAATTAGTGTAGAATCTTTTCAAAGATGGAATATAACTCTTTCTAATTTTTAAAATATTCTTAATTGTTTTATATTAATATATATGATTTATAATATTTATTATAAAAATATATTAATTCAAAATCTTTTCAAAATAGAATAAATTATTTTTTAACTTTTACAATATTTTTAACAAGATTTATTTTAATATGAATTTAGAAAGTCCTTGTTAATTGTAAGAGTAAATTTCAGATTTTTGAATTTATGACTAATTATCAATGTTTTTTAATTTTACATTTTTTTTTAATATATATAGGATATCCATATGACTAATGACATAACAAGAATTTTGATTTTTTTCAAAATACAACATTTGTGTTTTATGGTGACTAGTGAGCTTTCAATTTTTTCAAGATACAACATTTGAGTTTTATTATTGAGCATGTATTTTCAATGATATGCACTTTGTATTTGCTTATATATCTAATGTTTCAAAGTTTGACCTTTATCTTTCTTTTTTCCAATGATAAATTAATTGGAATTCTTTAATAAAATCAATAAAAATGTTTAATATAAAAATATTTTACATAAAAATTCATAAATTAAATATTTTTCTGACAATTTATATTTTTCATAAAACGTCAAATGAAAGACATTTAAATGATCAAACCGTCACAAAATTTCCATATAACAAGTAGGGGTGACCGTCAAATTCAGGCTTGGTGATAGGTGCTTCGGTGAAACACATATTTATTCATATTCCATACAAAATGGATAGTGGGGTTTCTTCATATTCTTTTAGAATTTTTTATTATACCCAACTCAAAACTTTCTACCTAGACAAATAGAATATAACTACTATCCATTTTAAATTCCTATGGATTAAAGTTATATATCTAAAAGACATACAAATGGTGAACTATCAACACAACTTGTATGAGAGTCATTACCACATCAACATTAAGGGTCCTTGCATCCAGTTTACTAGAGACACTGTCTCATAGACTTATTGTGGCTACTACAAGATATTTGAAATGTACGAGCAAGGAAATTTGCATAGCAATATTACTACCTTAATAACAAATGCAATTGTTTGGATGGTAGAATTACCAATTCAGCTAAACCTATACCATATAACCTCTTATGTCTATTTTTTTTTTAAAACAAGAGGAAGTTTTATAAAAAAGGTGGTTAAAGTTAGTGCAACTTTTATAAGTATGACAAGTTCAAAACTTGTTTCAAAATAGTTTAGGGTAGTTGGTTATAAGTATACATATAGTCGGCACATGTAAGGTGTTTTTGGCATGATGTTGTGACAACCATATGCCAATCAAATACATAACAAAGACTCATATTTTTATACAAATTCAATTGTATTAACGCTTTTAAAGACATTTATTTTAATGCGTTGAAAGGGTAATGCTCATTTAAAAGGATTTTTGAACATTTTGCAAAGTCTTAAAAGTGATAGGTTTAAAAAGTAGTGACAAGTTACTTATGGCTAGGAAAAGCTATAAAGATCATGTTCTCAAATGTAAAAGGGTTCCAATTTTCTAGGGGGGTTCCATTTTATTTTAGTTCTTTTGTTATTTAGAATATAATTGAGAGAAAAAGATAGAAGATTTTTTGGTTTTCAAAACTTTGTATAGATTTGTTTATGGAATTGTATGTTTTCATGAAGATAATGAAGATTGCATTTGCTTTGTGTGTTCTAGATTTAGTATTAATTTATCATATGTTTAATTAGTAATCTCTCTATGTCATCATGAAATCCATTGGTTATCTGTTGGAGCACATTCAAGCTATGCAATATGTGCAAATAGATGTAATCATAATATTGGTATGTTTATTTGAATGCATTGACATAGCTCATCTCATGTAGTATGTGAATCCGCATATCACTTTTAATCATTTTGTGGCAGCACACATTATTATTCTCAATCATCTTATAAATCTTGGAATGCATATTTTTATTTTCTAATGAATCTTCTTTATGCAAGTTTTTGAAATCGTAGTTGGTATTCATATGTCTACAACTAGGGTTTTTGTTAGTTATTTCCATTCAATTTTTCCATTTTTCCCTTTGATATTTCTAGTTGAAATACCACAAAAATCCCAAAATTGATCAGACAAGGGAGTATCCCCTCTCAAATTCAAAACAAGATAGCTACCCCCATAGCAATCTCTTCAACTGTTGGAACATTTATCACTACTCTTGGAGCAAACAAGGTCATTTTTGGAGAAACAATCATAGTTTCAAATCTATTTACCAACAAGGTGCCTAGCTTCCTCATCTTAGGCCCACATATGTGAAGGAGATAGGGGTGTTAGTAGGGAAAAGAGAAGAGTACAAATATAAAGAAATAATACCTATTACAAACCACCACAAGAAGGTTGCGGAGCTCCTATCTGACAAGTCACTCCTAGAATAAGATATATTTTGTAAGGGAAACGTCCTATTAGGAACATATATATATATATATATATATATATATATATATATCTATGTGTGTGTGTGTGTGTGTGTGTGTGTGTGTGTATGTATGTATGTATGTATAGTAGAATAGAATGTAACAGGGTAATATAGAACTAGAGGAATGTATGAAGGAAGGTAAATAAGTGAAGAAAAAAATAATAAACAAAGATAAGAGAAGATACATTATATATAAAGATATCTAATGGAATGATACGAATGTAATATAAGTTATATCAATATACTAGAGTTAATCAAGGGTTATATCGTACATTATGGACTATCAATTAATTTTTGTTTATGTTATTTTGATACCTTGTCTAACTCCATAGTATATATTAATTTCTAACCCCTCTCCTACCACCGAATCTGGGATATAAATACAACACGTAGAGAATACTTGGGGCACAAAAATCTAGTCTGTGATCCCCCACTTTTCTTTCTAATATTTGTTCCATTGTCAGGACCTTCGTTAGGTAGTACAAAGGAGATAAGAAACCAAAATTAAAATTTTAACTTAGGCAATATATCAAAAATATAGGAAATAGAATGGTTTTTTAGCTTGTAGCACTATCTCCTTGGTGTCAAACTTGTGAGAGGGGGTTAGGAATACAAGGGATGGAGAATGGAAATGGGGGATCTCTAAAAGGAATCCCTAAAAAGATGTAATGAATCAATATAGATAAAAAAATAACTACCATGGGATGAAATAAATGGATAATGTGACACCAAATCATA
This sequence comes from Sequoiadendron giganteum, assembly GCA_007115665.2. Lineage (NCBI taxonomy): Eukaryota > Viridiplantae > Streptophyta > Pinopsida > Cupressales > Cupressaceae > Sequoiadendron > Sequoiadendron giganteum. The sequence goes on from CM021105.1 coordinate 506,625,678, forward strand.
AACACCCATGGTAAACTGAGATAACAAGAAAAAAAGAGAAATTGGAGAGGAGATTAAGTTGACAAGCAAAATAAGCATGGTAACCTAGAATATAGAAGAAAGGAAACAAAGACAAAATGAGGTTTAGACAAGAAAGACACCGTAGAAGAATGGAGAATGTAGAGAAGAGAGAGAGAGAGAGAGAGAGAGAGAGAGAGTTCCCACCCAGGGGGAGGGAGGATGAAGGTTGTCTAAAGATAGTTGTGGTGGGTAATAAGAATTGAAACAACCAATTAGTTGCATCCAAAGGGACTAAAGGGGCCTTAACAGATAGTCGACCCCTCTTTATGATTGCTTTCACTCGACCTTTCTTCTTTCTCTCTACTAGATCTATTCCCCTACTAGGTTCTTATCATCTTGCAAGCAATGAATGTCAGTGTTGAACCTGTTGATGGTGAAAATGACACAAGCAACATTTAAACAGAATATTTCTACTCTATTTCTCCTGAAAAAGAAAGACAACATATAGTAGCCTAACTCCCAAGGTCGTAGTTGGTTCTCAACTGTCTGGTGTCAGTCAATCGGTCCATGCAACTATAATATTCAAGGGGCCTATGCTGGTAACAAAGAATACAAGCAATGACTTATTCATTGAGCTATTTTAATAAAGAAAGGGATTTTAAAATAAAAGAAAAAGATAGATCAGAGGGTAAATCCACAAACATGAATCAAACTCATCTAGCATCCAGACACATATCTTCAACAATGAACGTTTTTCCAACAGATCAAGAAAACCAAAGCATGACACAATTTATAGAATAATCCATACCATTGCATGCATCTAAGGTGCTTACTTTAACATCACAAATCGCATATCACAACTATTTCAAAGATTCAAAAGAACACACATTCATTCATTGCCAAGATCATAGATCAACAGACTTCAATAAATTCAATTCACCGATAATCTAACAAGATAATCCTTAAATCTGGTTTCTTCTAAGGATTTTCATCACAAAAGAAACTCTTATGCTTCGGCACAATCACTGGCATACAGATAGATTATAACTCATCAATGTTATCAAGTAGAACAACTTAATTCTAACACCATATTGCATAAACCTGTAATTTTATTTAACTGTAAAAATGAAGTAACAATGTACCTCTGTAACAACTATGAAAAATTATATCTCCTAATATCAGGTGGCCAATTCTATTCTCTATTAGCCAACCCTTACAATATGATACCCCAAAGGTATTTATAGATATACAAAATCTAAAGTCCTCTTCTATTTTAAGTCAACCCACCCTTTTAGGGATTACAATTATCTTTGGAAACTCAGTTAAACTGGAAGAAAAGAGAATAGAAGAGAAGAAATCCATGCGCTTCAAGAACTGCCAGTGATGCATGCAACATGCAAAGAAGAAGAAAGCCATGCATGCATGAGATTTATGCATGTGAAATTTTTTCCATAATGTATTCATCATAGCTGGAGAAGACTTGTTGTAATATGTCTAATTCCGGCCCATCTACCTAGCTGTCTTCAAACTTAATTCTTTCCAACTCCCCTGCAGCAAACCCTCTCATATCCTTCATCTTTGTCAAATCTCTCTTAGTTGATCTTATTTCTTCCTTGATGTCCATCAATCAATCTATTAGTAGATCTTCACCAACATCTCCTCTCTACATAACCTCTTTAAATATTTAAGTCCATTTCTCCTTTATTTGGCTTAAAGGTAGGCTTTCTTTTACAAGTACATCAACATTTACTATAATAGCAATGATGGCCTCCAATTCCTTGAATTGTTCATTTAGCTCCTTAACAGAATCTTGAACCTCATTTCTATGTTTGTATAGGAAATTTGTTCTAAATAGGAGTATACAAGAAGTCTTTTCCAGAAAATCTTTATTATCTTCTTGATGGGGTAGGGTTGGGTGGAACACTCACTGTTCCATGCTTTGGGTCTCACCTTGGCAATTCCCTATGGTGTCACTATCCACCACCTTAACCTATAGGCCCTAATGATTGTTAGGCACCGCTGGTTCTCCTGGCCAACCCTACTATCATCTCCATTTTCCTAACCAAGTCAATCTTGGTGCTCTCCCTGCCATTCTTTTCCCTAGCCCTTAATCTTCCCTAAAGGCTAAATACTTCCAACACTTCAATTGCTCTTTGCAAGGGTGTAGAAGGGTTTCTATAGGCTTCCAACATTCCTCCTAGGGTGCTTGTAGGTTCACCAAACTCCATTCTTCCTTCGCTTTCATCAAACCCTCATCTAGGGTTTTGATTCCTTAGTTTTAGGCCTTCAAAATAGGTCTTTTTCCCGAGAGAATGAGGTAGCTCTCCTAAATTCTCCAAAAGACTTCCAATATTTTCTTGGAATTCATGACACCCTTGCCCACACCTTGAATAATTTTGGAACTTGGAGCCTCCACTATCTGTACTCTGTCCTAATCCTTAGCTTAGCAAATTTAGGCTTGTTAAAGCCATTTTCTGACCACCCGATGGACTGTCATTTTGTTTGCCCATCAAATGGACTGTTGGGACCTCCTCCTTGGTACCAAGCCTCTGCAAGAATTCCTCCCACCTTTCTACCATGGGATTTAGCCAGGAGAGGTCACCCCTGCAAGTTAGGTGGTTGTTTTGCACTGTCCTTCCTAGCCGGGCATTGCCAAGCTCGCCTAGGAAGAGACTTTCCTCATGAACACTCAACCCCTAAAGACTCCTAGACCAACTCTATGTATAGGCATGGAGATTATTCTCAATCCCCATAGACTATACACCAGGTGTATTGGAAGACAGAGGTCTAAGTCTCCATGGTTGACAGTTTACCAGACTAATCAGCAATGGAAGGAAACAAAACTAACCAAGAACAAAGCTATGAAACAATAAGATTGCTTAACTACTGACCACACAAAGCTTGAAATATAATTACATCACATCCCACATGTATCTAGATGCCTGGTTAAACCATTAATACACTACCAAGAACAAAATACAGAAAAATCAATTATTCTTCCTACTATCTTCGCTTGTCATTCATGAAAATGTCAAATTACAAAGACTTCCAATCCTTCCAACCTCCCACACAGGTCGAGGCAACCCTTAAATAGGTTTATGAAAGTGGTTACATGCTTCTTGGTTGTACTTTATGGTTATAAGGTGGCAAAAGTGCAAAATGTTCCATTTGGCCACCTTTGCCAATTTCCTAGAACTAACCAACATGAGTATTCAAAACTCCCAAATTTCTTCCACTCCTGATAGCTCCTGACCAAGGTACTTTAGTAAGCCACTCACTCAATAGCAATGGTCAACATGACCTTATACAAATGCATAAAAACAAAAATGTACTCTAGACTTCCTATTGCCTAGTATTTGCCTAGGTGCTCCTGCACCATTCTCCCCCTCCCTGCCCAAACACTAAGGAGTAGAAGGAGATATCAATGACAAGTCGATGCTGAGCTTCTTGAACTGATCTTCTTGTACCCATGTAGCTTCTGATTCGTGCTTATTCTTCCACTTAATAAGGTGCTCCATGTACACCTTGTGTCTTGTAGACTTTTGCACCCTTGACTACGAGATCCTTTCAGCTTGTTGCTTATCTTGATCAGGTAAGGGTACATTGCTGATATCCTTGAAGATCTCCTGACTGTTTTGATCCACATCATTGACTGATCCTTTGTACTTGATCAAGTTAGCTATATTAAAAACTGGTGAGATTCCTAAGTCGGTAGGTAGCTCAACCTTGTATGTATTTTTTCCATACTTGGCTAATATCTTGCATGGTCCTACCCTCTTCATTTGTAGCTTGATTGAGACTCCCTTCTGCAACCTAGATTTGTTGAGGTGAACCATGACATAATCTCCCACTGCAAATTGCACATCCTTCCTTGACAAATCCACCTTCTCCTTCAAATTTTGTGTAGCTTCAATGACTATCTTCTTCACCTACTCCTGAATCTCTTTCATGGTCTAATTGAAGTGTTCTGCATGTCCACTTCTATGTTCCATAGCTCCAACATCTATGAGCTCATAGATTCCTCTTGGGTGCATCCCATACACAACCTCAAAAGGACTCTTCCCTATGGTCCGGTTGACACTATCATTATAGGCATACTCAGCTTTGGAGATCACCATATCCCATGTCTGTCCATATTCCTTTGTTAGGCACCTAAGAAGATTACCCAACACCCTGTTAACCACCTCTGTTTGACCATCGGTCTGAGGATGGTAAGCTGATCCAAATGACAGGTTGGTACCTAATCTACTCCATAGAGTCTTCCAAAAATGACTCATGAATTTTACATCCCGGTCTAAAACAATGCTCAAAGGCAAGCCATGGATCCTTACAATCTCCTTGAAGAAAAGGTGGGCTATGTAACTAGCATCATGAGTAGTTTTGCAAGGGATAAAATGACTTATTTTACTAAATTTGTCCACCACTACATACACACTATCAAAACCAGTCTTGGTCTTAGGAAGGCCTACCACAAAATCCATGCTCACACACTCCCATGGTCTATTAGGAATGGATAGGGGTTGATATAAACCAGCATTGCTAGCTCCTCCCTTAGCTTTCATACACACAACACATTGTTCCACATACTTTCTGACATCTCTTGCCAACTTAGGCCAGTAATAAAACCTTTGTACTAATTCTAAGGTCTTGTTGATGCCAAAGTGTCCACTAAGACTTCCATTATGCTTCTCTTGAATGAGATTTTCCCTCATTGACCCTCTTGGAACACATAGCTGATTCCCTTTAAACAATAACCCACTTTGTAATGTATACTCAGCCTATTGACTATGAAAATGATTATCAAAGTCAGAACATACCTTATAGGCCTCTGAGAAATCTTCATCCTCTCCATAGAGATCTTTGAAGCTTTCAATCCCTATGCTCTTCACTTGTATCTCTTGTACTGTCAACAACCTCCTGCTCAATGCATCTGCTACTTTATTCATCTGCCCCTTCTTGTGCTTGATGGTGAAGGTAAAAGCTTAGATGTATTCCATCCACTTCAAGTGTCTATTGCTCAACTTCTCTTGATTGTTCATATAACTCAGTGCCTGATTGTCAGTAAAGACTACAAATTCCTTGGGTAGAAGGTAATGCCTCCACTTCCTAAGTGACTGAACCAAAGCATAAAGTTCTAAGTCATAGGTTGAATATTTCTTCTTTGCTTCATTGAGCTTTTCACTAAAGAAGGCTATAGGCCTGCCCTCTTGACTTAGCACTCCTCCTACTACAACTCCACTTGCATCACACTCAACAGTGAACAATTTGTCAAAACTAGGTAATAAGAGAATAGGTTGAGTTGTCACTTCTTGCTTTAGTTTCTCAAACCCTCTCTCAGTTGCTTGAGTCCACACAAACTTGGTTTTCAAACCACCCTTGATTGTCTCTAGAACTGGTGCACATATACCACTAAATTTCCTTATGAATTTTCTATAGAATTGAGCCAATCCATGGAAACTTCTTACCTCAGTCCCTGTTGTTGGTGTAAGCCAGTTTAGGATAGCTTCCACCTTGCTTGGATCCATCTTCAATGATCCTTGAGACACTACAAATCCCAAATAGACAAGCTCTTGTTTAAAGAACTCACACTTCTCTAGGTTGATAGCCAACTTTTCCTCTTGCAATCTTCTAAGTACCAACTCCACATGTTTGAGATGCTCCTTTGTTGTCTTGCTAAAGATGAGGATGTCATCAAGGTATACAACCACAAATATCCATTTGAAGTCCTTGAGCACTGCATTCATGAGTCTCATGAATGTGTTAGGTGCATTGGAAAGACCAAATGGCATAACTCTCCACTCATATAATCCATCTATTGTCTTGAAGGTTATCTTCCACTCATCTCCATCCTTGATTCTGATCTGATGGTATCCACTCTTGAGATCCAACTTGGTGTAGTATTGAGCTCCTCCACGAGAATCCATTAGATCCTCAATTCTAGGAATAGGGAACCTATACCTAATTGTGATCCTATTTATTGCTCTAGAATCATTACATAACCTCCATTTGCCTCCCTTCTTGGTTTCCAAAACTACTGGTACTACACATGGGTTGATGCTCTTTTGAATCAATTTTTGATCCAACAACTCTTGCACTTGTCTAGCCACTTCCAAATTCTGATCTGGTGTAATCTTATATGTTGCTTTGTTAGGTAATGATGCTCCAGGTATGAAGTCAATTTGATGACTAATAGCTCTTTTAGGAGGTAAATTTGTAGGTGTACCATCACTTACTATGTCTTTATACTTTTCAAGCAAATTCTGGACTGCTTCGGGTATGACTGGTTTTTCACTCTTATCTTCTTCTTTGGACTACAACAAGACTACATATCCTTCTCCTCCTTCATCTAGGGTGTTGAGGAACTCTTTCCCACTACTTATCAAGACACTTGGTGTCTTTGACTGTCCTTCATCTTCTTCTAACAGTGACTGCAACTTGAAATTCTTTCCATCCTTCTTGAAGGAAATGCTATTTTCTTTCCCATCATACATGGCATCTCTGTCATACTGCCATGGTCTACCCAATAGTAGATGGCATGCATCCATGGGTAAAACATCACAAACTAACTTATCCTTATACCCTTCAATGGAAAACTCCACCATTACTTGCTCATTTACTAGAACACTTTTCCCTTTGTTGAGCCATGTTACCTTGTAGGGGTTAGTATGGGGTACCTTCTTCAATTTCAGTTTCATTACTGCCTCTTCTAAGATGATATTGTCAGTTGAACCTGAATCTACAATGACTTTTCAGACCTTACCAAGTATCTTGCACTTCACCCTAAATAAAGCTCTCCTTTGTTTTGGTTCCTCTTTGACCGGTTGTCTTATCAACACTCTTCTAAACATCAGATTCTCCCCCATCTCAGACTCAATGTGACTGACCTCAGGTGACTTAGGACTCATGGTGTCCTCTTGTGCATAAGCCACTCTCTTCTCATTGCTTTATGAAGATGCTTTCTTCGGGCACCTATAAGTTGGATGTCCAACTTGACCACGATGGTAGCATTTCATGTTTGCAAAGTATGAATTGCTCCTACCTGTTCCTCTTCCTCTATTGGATCCTCCTTGAGAACCTCTACATCTATTATACCCTCCTCTAGAAGGTGTTTCATTTCCATGATCTGTGGTTTTAAACTCTCCTTGGTTTCTTTGCTCATTTCCTCTACCTTGGTAGCCACCTCGCTGTCCTCTTTGATCTCTTTGATCTTTGCCTTTGCCTCTTCCTTTAGAAGAATAATCTTGTTTCCTCTTGCTTCTCTCCTCAATCTTGATAGCTAATTCATAGCATTGGTGTACTGTCTTAGGACTTAGAAGAGTCATCTCTTCTTGGATGTTCCACTTCAAACCGTTCAGGTACCTAGCTACTTTAAGACTTTCATCTTCTGAGACATTGGACCTCATACATAATTTTTGAAACTCCTCAGTGTAGGTGTTCACATCCTAGTCTCTCTGCCTCAAGCTTTGCCTCTTCTTTTGTAACCGAATCTCATAGTCATCTGGTATATAGGCTTCTCTCACTTTGGCCACCATACCTTTCCAAGTTGAAATAGGCCTCTTACCTTCCTTTTCTCTCTCTGTTTGGATGAATTTCCACCATGTCAAGGAAAATCCTCTGAGTCTTGATTTAGCCACCTTTACCCTTTGTGCCTTAGTGACTCCATCACATTCAAAATGGTTCTCCATGCCTTCTATCCAATCTATGACTAGGTCAGCTTCCAACTTTCCACTAAATAGTGGTATACCTTCAAGTGCCTTTCCACTCAAAGCTTTCAGTGCCTTCAAGAAAGGCTCCTCTTGCAGAACAGGTTCAAGTTCAGGGGTCTTGTCTTCCTCTGCAACCTCTTCAATCTTTGGTTCCCTGCCCTCCAATCTATCACTGACCTCTTCGGCCTTGATTTGCACATTGTTCAATGCTTGCTCCAGTTGAGCCAATCTTTCTCTCAACCTTCTATTATCCTCTTCCTGATCTTCAACTTTCTTTTCCAATTCAATGTTGGTCACCATGGTTGTGGAACCTCTAGATTCCAAGTCTAACATCCAAATTTCACTCCCAAATCTTTAACTTGCTCTGATACCAATCTGATGGGGTAGGGTTGGGTGGAACACTCACTGTTCCATGCTCTGGGTCTCACCTTGGCAATTCCCTATGGTGTCACTCTCCACCACCTTAACCTATAGGCCCTAATGATTGTTAGGCACCGCTGGTTCTCCTGGCCAACCCTACTATCATCTCCATTTTCCTAACCAATTCAATCTTGGTGCTCTCCCTGCCATTCTTTTCCCTAGCCCTTAATCTTCCCTAAAGGCTAAATACTTCCAACACTTCAATTGCTCTTTGAAGGGGTGTAGAAGGGTTTCTATAGGCTTCCAAAATTCCTCCTAGGGTGCTTATAGGTTGACCAAACTCCATTCTTCCTTCGCTTTCATCAAACCCTCATCTAGGGTTTTGGTTCCTTAGTTTTAGGCCTTCAAAATAGGTCTTTTTCCTGAGAGAATGAGGTAGATCTCCTAAATTCTCCAAAAGACTTCCAATATTTTCTTGGAATTCATGACACCCTTTCCCACACCTTGAATAATTTTGGAACTTGGAGCCTCCACTATCTGTACTTTGTCCTAATCCTTAGCTTAGCAAATTTAGGCTTGTTAAAGCCATTTTCTGACCACCCGATGGATTGTCATTTTGTTTGCCCATCAAATGGATATTTGGGACCTCCTCCTTGGTACCAAGCCTCTTCAAGGATTCCTCCCACCTTTCTACCATGGGATTTAGCCAGGAGAGGTCACCCCTGCAAGTTAGGTGCTTGTTTTGCACTGTCCTTCCTAGTCGGGCATTTCCAAGCTCGCCTAGGAAGAGACTTTCCTCATGAACACTCGACCCCTAAAGACTCATAGAACTAATCTATGTAAAAGCATGGAGCTTAGCCTCAATCCCCAAAGACTATACACCAGGTATATTGGAAGATAGAGGTCTAAGTCTCCATGGTTGACAGTTTACCAGACTAATCAGCAATGGAAGGAAACAAAACTAACCAAGAATAAAGCTATGAAACGATGATATTGCTTAACTACTAACCACACAAAGCTTGAAAGATAATTACATCACATCCCACATGTATCTAGATGCCTGGTTAAACCATTAACACACTACCAAGAACAAAATATAGAAAAATCAGTTATTCTTCCTACTATCTTCTCTTGTCATTCATGAAAATGTCAAATTACAAAGACTTCCAATCCTTCCAACCTCCCACACAGGTTGAGGAAACCCTTAAATAGGTTTCCCAAAGTGGTTACATGCTTCTTGGTCATACTTTGTGGTTATAAGGTGGTAAAAGTGCAAAATGTTCCATTTGGCCACCTTTGCCAATTTCCTAGAACTAACCAACATGAGTATTCAAAACTCCCAAATCTCTTCCACTCCTAATAGCTGTTGACCAAGGTACTTTAGTAAGCCACTCACTCAATAGAAATGGCCAACATGACCTTATACAAATGCATAAAAACAAAAATGTAGTCTAGACTTCCTATTGCCTAGTATTTGCCTAGGTGCTCCTGCACCACTTCTTCCAATATCGATTGTTCTAGGAGGGTAGTCTTAGGCAATTTATTGACCTCTTTCAGTTTTTGGTTGTATCCCTTCTACTCCTCCTCTTGTGCTTCCAAAGTTTTAACATATTGATTCATCTCTTCTATCAGCCCCTCGGTCGCTTTGTAAACATCAAAATTGTCTTCTAGTACCTCGTATATTTCTTGATTCAATTTACTAACCCACCAATCCAACATTTATGCCTTTCCCCTCACCTATTCCAAATCATCTACTTCCTTCTTGCTCAGCAAAATTGGAGTCTCAATTGTAGCAACCTGTTGTGATCTTGGAGAAGAAATATTCTTAAGGAAAACATGCAATTGATCTAACTAAGCCTTAAGCTCATCCTTCCTTTGTTTATCCTTCAACATCCTTGACTTGGTTGAAGATGCTACCACATCAAACAAATTCATTTGTTGATCCCTGGTAGGTCTTCCCAAATTCACAGTGCCTAGCTGATAATCTGTTAATTGTATATCTACTAACTCCTTGTCTATCATAGGTATAGCACACTCAGCCACAATTTCTCCTTTATCAGTCAGCCTAGTAGAATGCAGCATCTTGGCCTTCTTTTTAGGGCTTTCTTTTTTAATTTCCTTCATCATATCCTCCCAATTGAGAGGTTGAGAAGGTGTCGGTGTTCTCTTTTGAAGGTCTAATTTCAACCAAGTCGAAGCACCTAGAGTAACAGTCATCATGGTTGAAGAAGAGGGGGCAGTAGCTAAGGGAGGTTGCACATTTACCTGAGGTTGAGAATCAACCCTCTGTTTATGTTGTTGCTCTTGTTCCACACTTGTTTGTGCTAGCTTTTCAGCTTCCTCCTTATCTCTTTGTTCTTGTACTCTCTTATCTTCTTCCTCCTTCTTCAACCTTTCTTTCTCCAATTCCCTTTTTCTTTCTTCCTCTAAAGCTTTAAGCTTTTCTGCATCTTCTTTTTCTTCTTGTTGTTTTTTGATCAGTTCTTCGGCCTCTTTCTCCTTTTTTAATCATTCTGCTTCCTCTTCCTTTCTGTGAGCTTCTTCAGCAAGCTTTAACTTAGCTACCAGAACTTATCTCTTCCTTCGATGTCTTGCCTTTTCTTCCTCAAGGTCATGAATTTTTTGTATCAATTTTAAGTTATCATTTTCCTCTTTAACCTTGAGCTCATGCTCTTTTTGCCTCTGTTGCTTCTCTACTTCATCAAATTTTGATTTAGCTTCAATTTGTTGTTGTTGCAGTATGGCATCAGCTTGTGTCTTGGCATCAATTAACTTGTGTTTCTCTATTGTTGCAGCTTGATCATCAGCAGCCTTCTTGACTTCTTCAAACAACACCCACTGATCCTCCTCTGTCATTACCCGTTTAGTATCCTCTTCTAGAGGAATATTTTTTTCCATTCCTTTCTCTGACAAAGTCTCATCAGAATTTGTTCCAACATCATGAATTTCTACCTCTACTTCTTTTCCCTTCATAGTTTCAACAATATTATGAAGAGTCCCTTTTTGCACTTCTTCACTTTGTTGTTTTTCAAGTGGGATTTGAGTAGAAGACTCACCTAATGTAGGTGTTGAAACAACCGATCCTATTTGGGCATCTCCTTCTTGTGTCTTTGGTTCATCAACTGTTGCTTCAAGCTCTATTTCTTCAATATCTAGAGGAAGGAACTTCAAAGGCTCCTTGGGAGGTGTCTTTCTTTTGATCCTTTTATATCCTTTCCCCTTTTTAGGAGCTAGTCCTTGAGGAGTTTTGGTTCTTGGAACCAACCATTGAACGCTCCTATCCAAGACTGCTCGCCCTATCTACTTAATTTCAATGGTTTCCTCACTATCCCAGTCAATCGGATCCAGGCTTTTAGTCCCAATGTTTAAAGCTTCATACGATGGATCCAATACAACTCCATCTTCCACCAATGTGTCAGGAATGTCATTTTTAATCCCAAGCTCTATCATGAGTGAGACGGGTAATCTCTCATAATTCTTCTTCCTCGGATCATACTCATCCTACTGGTCACTCCAGAAATCTTCCAATAAATTGAAATGTTTATCAAACACAAAAGGCAGCAAGGCATTCATTTTACTCTTTAGGTCAAAGTGCTTACGAGTTGTATATAAACCTAGCTTTAAATGTATAAACTCACTGCACCCTACCTTTGCTCCCACCAGATGCTAAGAGTTGTATTCACCCAACTTCATGGGGAACTTATGACATCCTATTTTATGTTTCAATCCAAACCAGGCATTAACCCCTAGAGCCTGATATACAAATTCCATTAAAACTATCCTATTATTGCAACATCTTGGCAGCAAATGTGGATGACCTTCAAAGCCAGCTAGCCTAAAGTATGTGAACTTGGGGTATTGAATGTACCAACATCCACATTCAGTGATAAATGCCATGGCCTTTTGGCTCAATCGGTACCCTGCATCTCCATTGAGTTGGTTAATGATCACATATATGAATGCATCATTAACCCTTCTAAATTGAGACTCAACAACCTGTAGGGACAGCTGGTTATAATTCTCCCACACCTTCTTTTGTCCATCTAAATCTCCTATTGTTCCCACTCTGTTTAGACCTAGGAAGATACCTACTCTTGCTATTGCATACATAATGTAAGAATTCATGAAAAAGCATTTGGTTTCCCTAATCCTGGTCAATTGATCAAGAATGGCATCTGAAACAATCATCGGCCAATCAAACTGTTGCTTTCCATTCAAAATGGTCTGAATGAAAGGAAACATCCACTCCTTGAGGTGAAATGCATCCCTCTTCCCAAACACCCTAGACAACATCATGATCAAATCTGATACCTCTTTATAGAAATATGCCCTCTTGGGTTGGTCTGAGAGCTTGGTTAGAGATTTCTTTTCCATCCTCAACCATTTCTTATTCAAGTGAGCCTTGTTAGATGCTTTATACTTGCTATATTTTTCCAAAGCTTCAACCTCCTTCAACTGTACCAGATTCTTTGAATCCGAGACCCTAAACATAGCTTGAATCATTTGAGGAGTGAGATCAATGATTACATTATCTTGCGAATCCATGCATTGTCGGGTAGCCGGATTGTAAGCTCCTGCAGTTGTCAAGATTAATTTTGGACACTGGATAGATAAAGGGAATAAGGTGATATGAGCCAAACCAGACTCAACAATTCTTTGTGTTCTCCCTGTCATATCTTCAGCAAACGTTTTTGAATACAGCTCCTCAAAATTGTATGAGCCCAGATTTGTGTCAGTGATGTTTGACCAATCTGATTCCACTTTGCTTACTATGACCGCAGGTGCCCTATGATTATACCTTAAAGTATAAGGTAGATGTTCAGGCTTTATCTTCTTGGGTTTAGCTAATGCTTTTGATGTTCCTGCAGGCCGGTTCCTTTGGAAAGCTTCTCCTGATGTTCCTGACATCCTTTAGATTTCCTACAACAAAACCTCTAGTTAGATCCTTGAATAAACATCTCAAAATATGCCTTAAAATCATACCTTTCATACATACATCGAAGGCGGAACTAGGCAGAAAACATCCTAAATAGTCTTCTTTAAAACATTGTCGGGCTTGGAGTCGGAACTGGAATGGTGACCGGAACCGGGACCAGAATAAAAAACGGATTTGGTTTCTTTCAGATTTTCTATTCTAATATTCCATTTCGGTTCCAATTCTAATTCCGCCTAGGTTATCATTATTTTAAAATAAAGCTTCTCACTACAAGCGGAGTCGGAGACGGGATGGAAAATGGAATTGACACTAATTATAAAACACATGCGAAAAATCTAAATCAATTCCGATCCCACTCCCACCTATGTTGACCATGACGTCATAAACAATTTTAACAATTTAAAGCATAACTTCATGATTAAGGACTAGGGTTATATTAAAATGAAATGAGGCTTAAAACTGACATGAAAAGACCATCCCCATATGACCGAGGCGCAACTGTACTTTTAGGGCATCATATTTAAAATTTGAAAACACGAATACAGAAATGTATTCAGAAACCCTAAACTAAAAACCTGATATAAAAACTAGGGCATGAATTTAACCCTTCCTAATTTAACCAGAAGAATGTGCAACAAAAACTCTCAGTAAAAACAAGATTTAACCAACCCTAACTCATTGTAAAACCTAAATTTAATCTATCTCACTGTAAAACCTTAATTAATCTACGCGTTTAAAAACCAATGCAGTACGATGCGATCACAACAAAATGTAAAAACGAGCATGCCCTAACTCATTGAAAACCAGAAACAAAAACAAAAACGAAGTCAAGAACAACAACAAAGAAAGAAAGAAAAACAAATCATGCAAACCCACTGAGATGGCGAGCTTGCCCAAAGCAAAATGATCTAACAAAAACAAGAAAACACGAAAGCAAAATAAAAGAAAAAAAACAAGAATAGGAACCCTACCTTGAACGCAAAACAGGCAAACCCTCTGAAGAAATCCGCAAGCAATTATCTCTTCTTCTTTCAATCAATTCACTCCAGAAAAACTCCATTGCTGCTCTACTTCGCTCTTCAATTTCTTAACAATAATAATAACCTCCTATTTAATCCCTAATCAAGGTAAAACTCAGAGTTTCTACCTACGCATGGCAGCTATCATTAACGCATTAAATGCAGTAAAGCGGAGTCGGAACTGGAGAAGAACTAGCACATCACTGCAGTGTGACTTTAGTAAAAATTCAAAGACCAAGAAATGGCGAGAGCGAAATCAAAATGAAAACAGATTTGGAAACTTGAGTAATTTCCCAACTTCGTTCCCGTTAGGGGTCCGGTTCCGCCAACAAAGCATAAAACAAAACCAAACACAAAAATAAAATAAAAAGACCGAAATAAGAAAACTTAACATAAAAACTTAGTCTAAAACAAAAGTTCAAAAAGCGGAGGCGGAGACAGAATGGATTTTGATTTTGAAATTTTAAATAAATACCGACTTAACTTCCACTCTGACTTCGGCTCCGACAAAGACAAGACAAAAAGTTAAAAAGAAAAATTGTTGGGATGGGGATCAGAACAAGTTTTAAAGGAAATTTCAAAACCCGATTCGGTTCCGGTTCCGGTTTTGACAGACTAAACCAAAGAAAAATAAAGTGTTGGAAACAAAAGACTCCAAACTTTGTTTGAAAATCAACAAAAGATAAAAACACAAAAGGGGGACCCATTTTGACCAAGGCAAAAGATGGGGTGGTTATGCAAGGCATAACAGAACCCATTATTGTTACTCGTTTGGGGTGTGCATTGATGTGGGTGTTGTCTAGGAAAAGAAGAAAAATAAAATTGAAGAAGAAGAATGAAAAACTCTAAAAAAAATGACCTCCCATCTAAAAAAGTAAGAGAAAATTTAATATATTTAAAAGGAAGCTTAGAAATCTATGGGGCATCAATAAATTTATTATTAGATGATTGTGGAAGAAATAAGGATACAATACTATTCTACTTCACTAAAACACCACTGACAAGACCAAACCTATCAAATATTATAATCAAATTACATGAGAAATTGATGGAATTCCTAAGAACCTCAAAAAAAAAAAATATTTAATGAATATTATTTAGATCGATTAGTTAACAGAAGTGTAATGAAGTCAAAAATATAGGAAATAGAAGAAGGAAATAAAATTATGCTTATTCTAGGAAAATACTTGTTACAATAACAAATAAGATATCATTCACAAATAAAAAGGTATCACCAGAGATGAAACACAACTATGAAGAGGCACAACCCCCAGTCCAAGACCAAGACCCATTCCCTATACCATATAAAACTAGGAGAATTTTAATTCAAGAAGCACCACAAGAAGAGAGAAAGAATCCACAAGAATACTTTATAGTAGATTGTGAAGATATTTTAGGAAAAATAATACTTTGAAACCAACTTAGCAAGGGATAAAGGCACAAAATGTAAGCCTACGGTAATAATAATTATTAAGAGGGAGAAGGAAGAGATATAACCCCACCAAAAAGTAAAAGAAGAATAAGTCAAGTACACCATGGAGCCTTGAATCAAACTCCCAATATTTGGAAAGGACACCACTGAAGCTATAGAGCACATCTTTATACTAGAATCTCTATGGTAGAGAAAAGGAGTTAATTAATTCAAGACCAAGTTATTTAATTTTGTAGGATCCCTAAGAAAGGATGCACTAGATTGGTATACGAAGGCCTACCCAAAACATGAGAAAGAATGGAAAATGTTAAGAAGGAATTCTTGGTAAACTTTGATACTCCAGAAGTACCATCTGAGAGTGTAAGAAAAATGAAATACTTGGTACAAAAGAAGGGAGAAACGGCTAAGGAATATGATCAGAGATTCAAAGAAGTCTACTAAAAACTAGAGTAACCCTTGATAGAGAAACAAATATTTGAGTGGTTTATCTCTGGATTGGATAAAGAAATTAGGGCAACATTAGATGGAAGAATATTTGAAACTTACTTAGATGTGGTAACCTTGTCCTACTGTATTAAAGCACAACCCTAGAGAAAATCGATCAATAAAAATAAAATGATGCGCTAGATAAAATGCAATTGTAAATTGAACAATTGACATTGTGCTAGGAGATAATGACAAAGAAGGAGAAAAACAAGGGTAAATATAACATCTAGTTCTCATATTGCTCAAGAGAGCACCACATGAGAAATGATTATCCTAAAGCATAATTTGAAAAAGGGTCGTTACACTAAGATTAGACCTCCTAATTATACCATGAAAGCTTCAAACAATATTTTGATGATTATGTAGTGAACGGGATGATCATGAAATAGAGGATTTTCCCTCAATAAGGTTCCAAATCAAAAATCAAGAAACATATCATGAGCCTTGCTGCCCTAAAAATTGTGGATATGACAAATAAATAGATCAAACCATGACATATGTTAAGGGACTTGTAGAACATCCCCTCTATACTCAAGATTGTGGCTATAAACAACCTCCTTGAATGAATAATAAAAATGCCAATGAAACGCAAAATAATCCTCTATAAAACTATAATGAAGATAATAGGTATTTTAATTATAGAGGTGGAAGAGGGCACAGAATAGGAAACCAAAGGAGAGATGAGATAAAAAAATTTAAATACGGTAAACCAAGTCATTATACTAAAAAATGTTGATTGGATAGAAAGAAGAATTGTGTGTTTTGCAAAATTCTAGACCATGATTCACTTGTGAGAGGGCTCAATAGTATTTTCCATACGCCTGACCACAATCAAAGAGTGATGAACTCCAATGTCTAAATAGAGGAGGTAGAGTTATCAACAAAAATATCAATAAATCCACCACAAGGAGCAAGGAGATCTCAAAAATAGGAGAAATTATCATTTGATAATCTATAGGAGAGGACTACCAGGAGGAAAGAAAAACACTTAAAAACAAATATAAAAATACACTAATACTACCAAGAATAAACAAGTTATTATAGTGACCAAATATTATGGTGAGTATGATGAAGAAGATGATGAGGGAAAAAATTGATGCCTAATAAGCAATAGCATGATAGAGTTATTAAAAATAAGAAAATAGTAATCAATCAACAATAAAATGTAGAAAAAATATATTTCTCAAAAGATGAAGTTATCGCATTGAAGCACCTTATCACAATGGTACAAAAAAGAAACCTTTTAGAGAAATTGGAGCAATTTTGTAAATATTCAAATAAACAAGCAAATACCCAACCACAAATCTAGAGAATGCAACAAACAAATTGAGATTGGAAAATAATCCATTAATTCAATTACAACACATATAATCACCAAAAAGTTAAACAAATAATGATAGACTTGTGGGCAGATATCAATATGATACCACAAAAGACATGGGAAAAACTAGGAAGACCTAAATTAACTAATAGCCCATATAGCATCAGTTTGGTTGGTGATTCTATATAGACAATAGGCACTTGTAAAAATGTTGAAGTAAATGTCTAAGAAATCAAATTGACAATGAACTTTGAGGCAATATCAATGAAAGAACCCTTTGATACATTCAAGGCCCTATTAGGAATATGATGGTTTGTCAATGCTAATGGGATAGTTGACTCAAGAAAAGAATAATTATCCCTTATAAGTGATAATAAACTGGTTCATATACCTCTAGGATAAAATGTAGATAACTCTTATATAGAGGAGATTTTCATGGAAGAAGATGAGGAGGACAATAAAAAGTTGATCTATTCCAAATGTTTCAAATTTCCCATAACTGATATACTTGAGTAGCCAAATACTGAAGGATAAATTGATTTAAAGAGTGAAAATGGTGGCACAAGTAGTGAGGAAGTACTAAATGTGTGTATGCAAGAAGAAATGGAGATAACTTCTCAAAAGGTCTATGGATTTAGAAGAATATATATGGTACACAAGTAGCTAGAAAAGGTATCGCAAAATACTATAGGTGGGGAAAGTATACTACAACAATCAAAAGAAGGAAGAGAATATAGCCTAGACCCATTTCCCAAAGGGATGAAATAATTAAACCACATTTAGAGGGGAATTTCATATATCAATCTACCTGAGTTTTTAGTAGTTGGTAATTTAAATGAATATTTGGAAGATCTAGATAAATATTTGTAAAATATGATTTGCAAATTGTCGCACTAAAAGATTCATTGATTTGCAACATAACATGCTAGTGGAGAACATATCAAGACACTATTCCTCAATGGTAAGCCTTTCAAATTTTGATCAAAACAAGATACATCAAGGCAAAAGGAGAATATTCTATAATACCAAAGTTCAATGGATCAACCACATTGTAAGTATCTGTAGATATGAATTATAGCCTAGAAAGGATGAAGATAATATGACACCAAGTTATATATACAATTATTTTACTATACATTAACACTAATCGTATAAACATGGTATATCAATCAAGAAAAGAGGGTTGAAACAAAAGATTGGAAAGACATCCATAATTATTTCATTCATACCTTCTCCTTTTGGGATGAAGATGTAAACATTCATACCACATTACTTCAGATGAAAGATGTCATATTTAGACCAATAGAAGATAAAATCATACCCTTCCACCCAAAAAAATCACCACCTCCCAATACATAATTAATATGGAAACTAATTGAATGGAAGGAAAAACAAACTCAAGCTTTAGAGAAAAGATGATATAATACACAGCAAGAAGATAAATATTTTGAGCCTAAATTAGACATCCAAGTGGTGAAAGGTGAAAGATAAATATAATTATATAATGAATCCAAAAATAATATTTATAATCAATCCTTAAAAATAAGCTTGAAGAAAACATAAGATCCACATAGAACCCCAAAATGGCTAAAACTGGTGATTACTGGGATGATCAAGTAGTAACGAGTGTAATTGAGATCCTATCTAAGTATTAAGACTCATTTCCTTAGAAATTTACTAATATAATTATAAAGGGTATTAAGGAAGAAGTCAAAATCATGAAGAGCCATCTAAAAGGAAGGAGATAAACCACAAAGGAAATGGCTATATTGACTCAACCCAAACATGAAGAAAAAATTTAAGATCAAATTGGATAAAATTATTGGCACAAGTTCTAATTATAAAACCAGTTGAAGATACTAACTAGATTAGTCCTATGGTCATATAAGACGAGAAAATAGGGGAAATAGGGATTTGAATCGATTAAAAAGAACTAAATAAATCTTGTATTCATGACCCCTTCTCAACCCTATTTTTAGAATAAATATTAGAATCAGTTGCAAGCAAAGAGATATACTCATTCGCTAATGAATTTTATAGATACCATCAAGTTAAAATCCAAGAAGACTAGCAAAAAACTACTTTTGTTATAGAATAGGGATCATTTATGTACACATTCATGCCCTTTGGACTGAAGAGTGCTCTAGTAGCCTTTAGTCGTATAATGGTCAATACTTTAAAATATTTTATTCATGACATATTAGAAGTCTATTTGGATGATTGGATAGTTTATGGTTTAGTCAATAATCATATTTGAACACTTTGGACTATGCTAGAACAATGTATAAGTCTAAAAATATCCCTCAACATCAAAAAATGCATCTTTATAATACTCTTTGGAACATTGTTAGGGCACATCGTTTGTAAATAAGGTTTCATGGTTGATCCTGTGAACATCGCATTGACCGTGACCTTTCCACCACCAAATACAACACCAAAGGTAAAAACCTTCCTTGGCTATTTTTTATATTTTATGTCACCCTTGGATGACTCGTCATTGATAACTGATATAAGAGATACTACATGGGCCATCTTGCATGAATTCTTCTTGAAGAGATTCCTAAAATTGGCTAAGTCCTAAGTTTTTAGGCTTTCGGGTTTTCGCATACCTCTCTTTTGGAATATCTTCTCCATCGCTCCTAATCTTCCTTCTCTTCTGCTTCTTCTTTCTATTTTTTGGTAAGTGTTTTCGATTTCAGCCATTGGCCTTACCCTTTAACCCTTACTGCTCTCTCTTGGTAAGCTATTGGAATTTAGGTGTCGGGCTTCCCTCTTATCTCCTTTCATCTTTTTGGATTAGGCGTTAAGCCTTCCTCCTAACTCCCAACCTCGAAAATATCTCTTAGGATTTTTGAATGATGGGTGTTGGACTTCCCTCTTTTCCCATACCTTCTATCAAGCAAGAAGTAAGGCTTCCTCCCGATCCCTAATCCCCAAAATATCTTTTTAGCTTTTAGGCACTAGACGTTCGTCTTTTGCCTTTCTTCCTTCTCACCTTCACTCCTTCCTTCAAAAAATTAACTAAGTTTCAAGGTTTCAAAATTTTAGGAGTCTGGATTCTCCCTTACCTCTTACTTCCTTTTGGTAAGAGGTAATCCTCCCTCCCAAACCCTAACGTTCAATAGCCCCTTTTCAATTTTTTGTGGTTGGGCTTTCCTCTTACTTGTTTTTGCTTCTACAAAAAGAAGTAATCCTCCCTCCCGACCCTCAACGTCCTATAGTACCTTTTATACTTCGGGCATCAACCTTGTCCCTTACCTCTTACCTTTTTTTGGTAAGAGGTAGCTCCTCTCCCTAACCTCCAATCTCTAACTTTTCCTTCAAAAGTTTTGGTTAAGTAAAAATATTTTGGGCATTGGGCGTTGGTCTTCCCCTTTACTCTTTTCACATCTGCGGAAAGGCGTAAGCCTTCTTCCCAACCTCTGACACTTGATAATAGGCGACCTTTTAGACTTCGTGGTTTGCTCTTTTTGCTTTCTTCCTTCTTCCTTCTTCTACAAGCGGTATGGTGAATGCTCAAAGCTCAATCCCCGATAGTCCGATGCCAATGAGGCATGAGGTATGAAGCAAGCCTGACACCCAATCCCTAATGAAGATGTTGTTTTGGGCCCCTAGACCATTTAATACATAAGCGAGGAGTTCCTTTCGAGCCTGATGCCCCAATATTCTATGGAAATGGCATATTTTTGCACGATGATGCCATTAATGCTTGAACCACCTCCTCAACTACCTATTTTGAGTTTTGGGCAACAAGGACACCATTTAATACATTCTTTGACTTCTGCAAGTGGATTTTATGGCACCCACACACATTCATTGTTGCTTTTTGTCTCTTTCTAATAGATTTCATGCCCAAATCACTAATTTCATGGGGGATTTTGGAGGTTCTTTTGGATAACCTTATATGCAAATGCATGGTGACCATGCTTATTGTAAGCATGGATTCCATGGATAGATATCAATCTCCTTGATAAAATCTCGTAACTCTAGTTGGGTTAGGGTTCAAGGTTAAATATCATCCAATTTATGCTTGATCTATAAAAGCAACATTTGTATTCTTTTTAAGGGTTCTTCTTTTGCACTCCTAGCTCACAGTTTTCTTTAGAAAACACTATATTTCTACATTCTACCATTGTAAAGTATGGTTTTATGCCTTACGTTATTGAAATCTATCTATTGTCAGTTATTTCTTGCATTTTTGAGTAAAACTTCTTACCTTCATGTTTGAATGTGTGTTTTAGTTCATTTTTTGATGTATTGAGGAATCTTGAGCAAAGAAAGAACAACTTTCTATCTTGGTGTATCACCTCTATTTCCATTTCATGTTCTCCTTCTATCTCTTGTCCTTTGTGAGCTATTAGAGTAGATTACTGGTAATATTTCATGTGTTGGGCTAGACAAGCACATTTGTACTTAGATTAGATGACGAATTTGGCCTTCATCAAAGACTCGACCTCATTCGCTCAAGGTCCCACACCTTGAGGCCATTTCCATTGTGTCATTGGAATGTTGAACCCCATGTTCAGCAGGGTGCAATTCCATGTGAAAATATTTTTTGGCACGCTTGATGGGACGCCTAGAAGTTTTACTTCATCTTGTTGAGAGAGTGGTGTTGCTCTTAAAATTTTAGCCTTGAAGAGGCACTCAGCAAAGTACCTGGCGACTCTGCAACTAAGGGAGAACTCTGCATTCAAGTTGGTGACTCGGTTGTTTCCCAAAATCATGTGTCAAATTAAACTTGCATATTCATGCCAAGAATTCAAAAAAGAGCATCTTCTAGAGGTATTTATCAATATATTGAGCTCTCATTTTCTACTTCTAGAAGAAGAAATAGACACTCCCTATCACCTATTAGGAGAAATAGAAGCACAAATCCATCTCCTAGAGCACAATCTATGCCACCTTTGGGTAGATTATTTCAAACTAGAATACCTATTGTTCACACAAATAGAGTGTTATTTCATATGATTACACCTATAAATCAACCCTTTGTATCTTTTAGTAGTGGCAACCCTTTAATTTTAGCCCAGAAAGATGATATACCAATCAATACCATCAAAATTATTCCTCATTTCACTGGTGAGACATCCATAACTCTATCAAAGCACATCATAGATGTGGAAAATATATGCTTTGTATATGATGTAGTAGAAGACAATGTGGTTGTTAGGTTGCTATCCTCTTCCCTTAAGGGTAAATCATTGTATTGGTATAGAGCCTTGCCACCTAACTCCATTCACAATTGGGATGAGTTAGGTGAAAGATTATGCAAGCATGCTTTGAAGACAAAAGTGACCAATTTCCCCTAGTAGAGCAACTGATAACAATCAAAAGAGCACCTCATGAATTCATAAGTGACTTCAACTATATATTTCAAAATACTTGGGATAGAATCCACGCCTTGGTGAAACCTTCTCCTAAGTATGCCTTCCTTTATTTCTTAAAATCTCTTAACAGTGATATAGTTGTTATGATTCAATCTATTGGAGGATTTAACTTACCAAGTGCATATTATGTTTCCATAAGGGTAGAAAATTGCTTAATACAATCTAGGAAGATAGCTTCTAGGCCACCAATACCTTCATTTCCAAAGATGCCCTCACAGCCAATAGTGGATCCTATCTTGGTGGCTCCTATTCCAGTCGTTTCCACAAGCCAACCTCCTACTTTTGCTACATTTCAAGAAGATTGGAGCACCCTGCTCCAAAATATGAATAATAAGTTAGTAGAAATTGATAGTTAGCAAGCTCAAAATAGTAGGCCCAATTAGCCTCAAAATCAAGGTTATCAACAAAATAGGCCACCTTATCAAGGGTAGAATCATTGGAATCATACTAATCCCATGAATAGCATACATCCACCTACTACCAGTACTTCTAAAGCTTTGGTACTAGTTCAAATAAATATATCCCAAGAGAAGGAGTGGTGTTACCTAGGTGATCAATCTCACAATCAAAATGTCTACCAAAATAGAGAGTTTGTACAAACTCTAGTGGTTCATAATGAAATCTCTACCTCAAGACAGCAATTTAGTACCAACCAAATAGTTGCTAGCAATTAGAATCACTCGCATGAAAACTCTTCATTGGTCAATTGGTATCAAGAGGAATTTTGTGGTGTAAACCAAGTAGTTGTTGAAACAGTCCAAAATACAAGGTCAAAAAGAACAGTAATGGAGGGTGGTACATCTTTTATGATTGGGCAAGCATCAGTCTCCCAAAAACCTCAATAGGCTATAGATGCTAGACCAATAGGTAGAATAGCAGATGTTCCACAATCAAATAAACCTGCTAGTAGGCCCAATAAGTAGTAAAGAAACCTAAGATCACCTAAGCAACAAGAACAAACCTTGTTATTCAAAAGGTTCCTTCTAAAACCAGTCAGCTTCCTTTCAACATAGTAGATCAAATGAACAAAGCTAATCTGAATGTTACTATGTGGGAGGCTCTATCCATTCCATCACAAAGGGATTTTTTACAACAATCTTTAAGAGAACATAAACAAATAGGTGATGTATAAGAAAAGGAGTAGATTACTCCATCAAGTAGCTTGGTGCAACCCAATGAAGAAGGGAAATCTAACAAAATTAGTAAGTCACCTCCCTGTTATTGGAAATCATATAGTACATAACTATATGATATATTTCGGGGCTAGTAGTTTTGTTATGCCTAAAGTGATTGTTGATCTCCTTGATAATAAATATGATCCAATGTCTAAGGGAGTTTTGCAGTTGGATGTCATTGTTGTCAAAATAGTGGGAATAATTAAGAATTTGAAATTGACCTTGCACACATGCCCCGGTTGTGATGTGTTGCAATATATCTTAGTCATAGACCTCCCTGCTCATTTTTCCATTTATTTGTCTAGATATTTCACTGCTAAGACATGTGGATACCTATCTTCTGATTGGTCTCACATGTTATTTAGAACCAAATATGGTACTAAAATGACCATAAGGTCTAATCCCATAGCAAAGGATCATATAGATCCTTACATTCCTAACCCTTCAAACATAAACTGCACATTGCACGATCAAAAGGAGGAGTGTTCTATTCATGAACCTGCTACTCCTCTAGAGGAGGTCCCTGATTGTTTGTTGGATGAATGGGGAAATGATTTATAGTTTGACCCACTTACCGTAGCTGGAATGGAGACTAATCTTGGAACCTATTGCATTCATGAAAAAATGCTCCTATCCCCAATCTCATTAAATCTCAAGAGGATTTAGGGATTGTGGCAGTTATTTTTTGATGTATCTAGAAACAAAAATGGTGTCACTGTTGGTGTAATGTTGGTATCTCCAAGAAAGGAGAAGTATTATTTCTCTTTCAAGCTTCAATTTAGTTGCACTAACAATGTGGTTGAGTATGAAGCACTCATCCAAGGTTTCCAATTTTCACAAAAAAGGAACATCAAGTTGTTGCAAGTATTTGGTGACAGCACAAATTGGTTGTTCATCAGGTCAGAACTCAAGTCTCATCCAAGAAAAATCTACTCAAATATTACAAACATAGGGTTTGGGACTTGATAGAAGGCTTCAAGGTTTTTAACATCCAAACAACTCTAAGAAATCAAAATAAGCATGTTGATAGACTTGCAGAAATTGGTGCTCAATTTGACATACTAGCACATATTTCAAGCAAAAAGGAGTGGCATATCAGGCTTATTGTGAGGCTTAATGTCACAGATAATCAGGATCATTGGAAGGTCTTTAAAAATGACTAGTAGATAGTAAAATTCTTGCAAGAAGAGGTAGAATTTTCTAAAAGAAACCAATCCAAACTACAGAATTAGTATGGTGAGCAGATTATGTAGCTGAGTAGCAACAAGCTACCAAATGGTCTCATCACTCTAGAGGGTATCTTCAACCATGATGATCAGTCAAAATAGAAAAGGATGAACTTATCTACAAAGAAGGGTGACTACAACCCAATTGATATTGTAAAGGGAAAGTCCTTGAACTTGGGAAAGGTATGCTCTACTACTGAACATGAAGTTTTCATAGATCTTTGCAATAGATATAATGATATAGTTTCATGGACTTATGAAGACCTAAAGGGTTTTGACCCAGGCCTTACCCAACATACCATCGAATTAGATTTAGATGCCAAGACTGTAAGGCAAAAACAAGGCGTATAAATCCTAATATTGAGTGTTTGATGAGAAGAGATGGCCAAATTGATTGAGGCTAGAATCATATTTCCTATCAAGCATTCTTCATGGGTGGAAAATATTTTCTATGTTAGAAAAAAGAATGGTAAATCAAGATTTGTGTAGATTTTAGAGATCTAAATAAAGCCTACCTAAAGGATCATTATCCCCTCCTGTCTATGGAGTAGATTTTGCAAAGAGTCAGTGGGTCAGAAAGGTTTTCTTTCTTGGATGGTTACTCAAGCTATAATCAAATTCTAGTCCAAGAACCTAACAACATAAGATAAAATTTACTACAAAGTGTGGCACCTATTCTTATTTTAAAATGGATTTTTTTCTAACCAATGTAGGTGCCACTTTTCAGAGGGCCATGGGCATGGTGTTTCAAGCTGTGTTCAAACAATTTGTATTGGTCTACTTGGATAATATCACAGTATTTTTAAAACATGCAAGAGACTATTTCAGTCACCCAAGGAATATGGTATGTCCCTAAATCCAAATAAATGTGTCTTTTCCACTGACTAGGGAAAACTTCTTGGACACATTGTTTCAAAGGATGGCCTGGTCATTGATCCTGCATGGGTAAAACATATCCTGGCCATTCTGCTTCCTAGTCACACGAAGGGACTGCAAAGTTCCTTGGGCACAATTAACTTTGTGAGGAGGTTCATTCCAAATCTTGTTGCTTTGGTAAAACCTCTCACCTCTGTTCTTAAGAAAAATATGGTATTCAAATGGACCAAGGAAGGTAAGGATAGCTTCGAGGCTATCAAGCAAGAAATTACTCAGGCTCCTACCCTTGTCAATCCTAATTATGAAAAGGATTTCATTCTTTATATCTTTGGAGGTGAAGCAAGTATATCAACTATTCTAACCTAGCTAAATAAGGGAAATCTGGAGCAGCCCATTACTGTCTTCAATGAAGGGCTTGAAGAATATGAGGTCAAGTACAACTATATTGAAAAGAAATATTTGGCTATTGTTAGAGAATTAAAATATTTTAGACACGTGTTGTCTAATAACATGATATACTTAATGGTTCCCCATACCAGCATTCAATAATTTTTGTTAAGCAGATATATCAATGAAAAAAGAGCTAGATGGATCACCAAAGTGATGGAATATGATGTTGACATCAAAATCACCAAGCTAGCGAGAGGAAAAAGGGTTGTGTGAACAACTTATCTCAACACATGAGACTCTTGTATCTAGGTTTCCCTTGTGTTACAGGAACACCAAGCACCCAACATTGATGCTCATAGTAGTTGGGTGAATGATATAACTATATTTTTGCAAGAAGGTAGATATCCTCTAGGTCTAGATAGGACCAAAAGAAGACACTTCAAATTACAGTCCATTCCCTATGTCGTGGTGGATGTCATACTTTTCATAAAGGATTTCAATGGGTTTAGAGTTATGATAGCATACTTTTCAGAAAGGATTATGATACAACTGCTTCAAAGATCATGAGAGTTGGTATTATTGGCCAACCTTGTTTAATGACGCTCACAAATGGGTGAGAAACTACAAAAAGTGTTATTTCTTTTCTGGAAAGCAAGGGTTGGCTTCCCTCCCTCTTCGTCCCATTCAAGTTGATCAGCCATTTACACCGTGGGGATTTGATTTTATTTGCATGATAAATCCACCATCAAGTTGTGGTAATAAATAGATTTTGATAGCCATAGACTAATTCACTAAGTGGATAGAGGTAGTTTCCTTGAGGGATGTCATTGATGCTTCAGTTTTGGAATTCCTTGATGGAATTGTTACAAGATTTGGTACTCCTTCCACCATCATTTTGGATAATGCCAAGGTTTTTACTAGTGCTCAATTCCTAAATTGGATAATTAGACATGGCATATATTTGAAGACCTCATGTAATTATTAACCTCAAGGTAATGGCTTGGATGAGTCTTCAAATAAAAACCTCATAAGGATTATCAAAAGGACCATTGAGGAGAATTAAAGAGCTTGGCATAACAAACTAAAGACGGCCCTTTTGGTTGATAGAATTACTCCTAAAAGAGCAATTGGTAATTATCCTTTCATGCTAGTTTATGGAAGGGAGGAAAGGTTACCATTATCATTGGAGTTTCCTTCTCTTAAGTTGGAACATCAGTTGGAGTTAGAAGGAAATTATTATATGACGGTAAGGTTGGTTGAGCTTTTAGAATTGGAGGAGACAAAGAAAAAATATATGCAATTCAAAGAGACACATCAAGCACAGGTCAAAAGAAATTTTGACAAAAAAGAATTCCACAAGGTGTTCTAAAAGAGATATGTAGTGATAAAATGGGATGCAGATAGAGACAAATTTGGGAGGCACTCCAAGTTCGATGTCATTTGGAGTGGTCCATATATCATCACTAGCTGCAGGGGGAGCAATACATTCCATCTCTTCAGGATGGGTGGTTAAGTTCTTCCAATTTTAGTCAATGGAATTCACCTCAAACATTTTTTTTGAAGGTTTAGAGTTTCATGTACATATTAGCTTATTTTTTTCTTTTACAAGAATTTCTTTTTCACATCCTACATTCTCCTTAAGGGAATGTATGTTCTAGTTTTCTGCTCTCCTCCAAGTGTTGGCCTACACATGTTTTTTTTACCCTTGGGAGTCCCAGTTTTGTAGTTCCCTTTCATGACTCTGTGCCTGATGGACTGATAAGGTCCCTAGATTCCATGATTAGTAGGTAATCATCCTACATAAATCACCATAAATGTTGACATTTCATGCCACCCTTGGATGACCCATCATTAATAATCGATCTGAGAGGTCCTACATGGGCCATCTTGCATGAATTCGCCTTGAAGAGGTTCCTAAAATAGGCTGTCCTAAGTTTTCAAGATTCTGGGTTTTCACATACCTCTCTTTTGGCATACCTTCTTCATTGCTCTCGATCTTCCTTCTCCTCTACTTCTTCTTTCTATTTTCTACTAAGCATTTCAGGTTTCGATCATCGGCCTTACCCTTTGACCCTTATCGCTCTCTTGGTAAGGTGTTAGACTTTGGGGGTCAGGCTTCCCTCTTATCTCCTTGCAGCTTTTCGTCTTAGGCATTAAGCCTTCCTCCCCACTTCTAACCCCCAACCCTCAAAATCCCTCTTAGGATTTTTATATGTTAAGTGTTGAGCTTCCCTCTTTCCCCATACATTCTATCAAGTACGAAGTAAGGCTTTCTACTGATCCCTGATCCCTAAAATATCTTTTCGACTTTCGGGAATTCGTTTTCCGCCTTTCTTCCTTCTCACCTTCACTCCTTCCTTTGAAAAATTGACTAAGTTTTGAGGTTTAAAACTTTCAAGAATTGGGATTCTCCCTTACATCTTACTTCCTTTTGGTAAGAGGTAATCCTCCCTCCCAAGCCCCGATGTTCAATAACTCCTTTTTGACTTTCAATGGTTAGGCTTTCCTCTTACCTATTTTTGATTTTGTGGAAACAAATAATCCTCCCTTTTGACCCCCAACGTTCGATAGTACCTTTCGAACTTTGAGCATCAGCCTTGTCTCTCACCTCTTACCTTTCTTTTGGTAGTAGGTAGATCTTCTCCTCAACCTCCAATCTTTGGCGTTTTCTTCAAAAAAATTGGTTGTCCAAATCTTTTGAGCATTGGCATCGGTCTTCCTCTTTACTCTTTTCGTATTTTTAGAAAGGCGTAAGCCTTATCCCCGACCTCTAATGCCTAGCAATAGGCGACCTTTCGTACTTCACGGTTCACTCTTTCTATTTTCTTCCTTCTTCCTTCTTGTACAAGCAAAATGGTGAACGCCCAAAGCCCGACCCTCAATTTGTCCGATGCCATTGAGGCATAAGGTATGAAGTAGGCCCGACACTCAATCCCTGATGAAGATGTTGTTTTAGACCCCTAACCATTTAATGCATAAGCAAGGGGTTCCATTATCATTAGAGTTGCCTTCTCTTGAGTTGGCCCATTGCTTGGAGTTAGAAGGAAATGATTCTATGATAGTAAGGTTGGTTGAGATTTTTGAATTGGAGGAGACAAGGAACAAATCTATGCAAGTCATAGAGACACATCAAGCACATGTCAAAATAAATTTTAACAAAAAAGAAGTCCATAGGGTGTTCTAAGAGGGATATGTAGCACTAAAATGGGATGTAGATAGAGCCAAATCTGGGAGGCACTCCAAGTTTGATGCCATTTAGAGTTGTTCATATATCATGACTAGCTATAGGGGGGAAAATGCATTCCATCTCTTCAAGATGGATGGTTAAGTTCTTCCAATTTCAGTCAATATAATTCACCTGAAACCTTATTTCTAAAGGTTTTGAGTTTCATGTACATATTAGCTTAGTTGTTGCTTTTCCAAGAAGTTCTTTTGCACATCCTACATTCTCCTTAAGGGAATGTATGTTCTAGTTTTCTACTCTCCTCCTAGTGATGGCCTTTACATGTATTTTTTTCCCTCGACAGTCCCAATTTTTTAGATCCCTTTCATGACTTTGTGCTCGATAGACTGATAAGGCCCCTAGATTCCATGATTAGTAGGTAATCATCCTGCATAAATCACCATAAATGTTGACATTTCATGCCACCCTTGGATGACCCATCATTGATAACCGATTTGAGAGATCCTACATGAGCCATCTTGGATGAATTCGCCTTGAAGAGGTTCCTAAAAAAGGCTAAGTCCTCAGTTTTCAAGCTTTTGAGTTTTCACATACCTCTCTTCTAGCATACCTTCTCCATCACTCTCGATCTTCCTTCTCCTCTACTTCTTCTTTCTATTTTCTACTAAGTATTTTAGGTTTCAGTCATTGGCCTTACCCTTTAACCCTTAATGCTCTCTTGGTAAGGTGTTGGACTTCAAGGGTCAGGCTACCCTCTTATCTCCTTGCATCTTTTTGGCTTAGGCGTTAAGCCTTCCTCCTGACTCCCAACCCCCGACCCTCGAAATCCCTCTTAGAATTTTTGGACATTAGGTGTTGGGATTCCCTCTTTCCCCATACCTTCTATCAAGCAATAAGTAAGTCTTTCTCCCAATCCCCGATCCCCAAAATATCTTTTCAAATTTCAAGCATTCATCTTCCTCCTTTCTTCCTTCTCACCTTCATTCCTTCCTTCGAAAAATTGACTAAGTGTTGAGGTTTATGAATTTTGGGAATCAGGATTTTCCCTTACCTCTTACTTCCTTTTGGTAAGAGGTAATCCTCCCTCCCAAACCTCAGCATTTAATAGTCCCTTTTCGGCTTTCGATGGTTGGGCTTTCCTCTTACCTCTTTTTTCTTTTGTGGAAAGAAATAATCTCCCTTCTAACCCTGAACATTTGATAGTACCTTTCGAACTTCGAGCATTGGCCTTGTCTCTTACCTCTTACCTTTCTTTGGTAAGAGGTAGCTCTTCTCCTCAACCTCGAATCTCTGATGTTTTCTTTAAAAGTTTTGGTTAAGTCCAAATCTAATTTTGAGCATTGGGTGTCGGTCTTCCTCTTTACTCTTTTCACATTTACAAAAAGGAGTAAGCCTTCTCCCTGACCTTTAATGCTCGACAATAGGTGACCTTAAGGACTTCACGGTTCGCCCTTTCTGTTTTATTCCTTCTTCCTTCTTCTGCAAGCAGAATGGTGAATGCTCGAAGACCGACCCCCAATTTGTCTGATGCCTATGCTGCATACAGTATTAAGCAGGCCCAATGCTTGATCCCCAACAAAGATGTTTTTTGGGCCCCCTAACCATTTAATGCATAAGCAAGGGGTTTCCTTCAGGCTCGATGCCTCGATATTCCATGGAATGGCATGTTTTTGTACGACATCGCCATTATAATTGAGCCACCTCCTCAACTACATGATATGACTTTTAGGTAATGAGGACACTATTTAATACATTCTCTTACTTTTGCAAGTGGATTTTTTGGCACCCATGCTCATTCATTTCTGCTTTTTATCCTTTTATGTTGGATTCCATACTTAGATTGCTATTTTCATGGGGGGTTTTGGAGGTACTTTTAGATAACCTTCTCTGTAGAGGCATGATGACCATGCTTCTTTTAAGAACGAATTTCATGGATAGATCTCAATCTCCCTAATCAAATCTCATAACCCTAGTTGGGTTAGGGTTTGGTTAATGATCATCCAAGTTATTCTTGATCTATAAAAGCAACACTTGTATTCTTTTTAAGGGTTCTTCTTTTGAGCTCATCTCATAGTTTTCTTTAGCAGACACTATATTTCTACATTCTTCCATTGTAAAGTTTGGCTTTATGCCTTATGTTAATGAAGTCTAGCTATTGTCACAGTTATTTCTTGCATGTTTGAGTAAAAATTCATATCTTCATGTCTAAATGTGTGTTTTAGTTGATTTTTTAATATATATTGAGCAATCTTAAACAAAGAATGAACAACTTTATATCTTGGTGTATCACCTCTATTTCTATTTCATGTCCTCCTATCTATTTTTCTTTGTGAGTTGTTAGAGTAGATTAGTGGTAGGATTTCATGTGTTAGGTTAGACCAACACATTTGCACTTAGATTAGATGAGGAAGTCATCCTTCTTTGGAGACTCGACCTCATTCGCACAAGGTCCCACACCTTGAGGTCATTTCCATTGTGTCATTGGAATTTTGATCCCCATATTCAGCAAGGTGCAATTTCATGTGACAACAACTATATTGGATACTATCATAAGTTTACCAATGGGTATGCCACAATAATGACACCACTAGAAGAATTATTAAAGAAGAAGCCTAAAAAATTCATAAATTGAATGGAATAGTGCCAAAATTATTTTGACATACTTAAACAAATGATTGTCGAAGCACCCATACTAATATTTTTGGACTGGACAACCCCTTTCCATGTTCATTTTGATGCATCTATAATAGCTATTGGAGAAGACCTAGCACAACCTCATAGTAATAAGGGTCACCCAGTTGCTTTTGCCAGCCAAAAACTCTCACAGGCTTAAAATAATTATACGACTAAAAGGGAGGCCCTAGCAGTGGTGTATTCTCTACATAATTTTAGACATTATTTGTTGTCTACACCATTTACTTTTCACACTAAACATGAACCCCTAAAAAATATATTGAATAAGCCAATAATTCATGGAAGAATATGTTGATGGTTATTATTGTTTCAAGAGTTTAATTTTAACATCATGGTGAATCTAGGAAGGAACAACCAGGGCCAATATCATCTCTCCCAAATTGATACAAGAGAAGAACCTAATGAGCATACAAAAATTTTACCCAATGCAAGATTGTTCAGAATATTTATACGACCCCAAGAAATTCAAGATGTAACTATATTAATTTCCAAAGGAATATCCATCTGATATGACACCATGAGAAAAAATTATTATTGTGGGAATCTCTTCCCTTTACACTATTAAAATGATAACCTTATAAGATAAAAAGGGATAATATCATTTGTTGGGTCATCTACAAACAAGAAAGGGGAGATATCTTGAGGGAAGCATATGAAGGCATATTTGGTGGTCATAATTTTGAAGATGCCACCACTAAGAAAATTAAGATAGCAGAGCTATGATGATCTACCCTAAATAACGATGACAAGAAATATATTAAATAGTGTGATATTTGTCAAAGATTTGGCATACCAACCACAAGAGATGAAATTTCCCTATATACAATCTTAGCTCGGACACCATTAAAAAAATGGGCTATAGACTTTATTGGATAGATTGACCCACTGAATAAACTTTCCAAGGCTATATTAATTATAACTAGTTTAGAATATCTTACCAAATGGGCTAAAGTAGAGCCTACAAAGGATTGTACAATAAAATTTTCCAACAAAATCATTTATGAAAATATCATCACTAGATTTGGGTGTTTGTTGAGCATAACTAGTGATCAAGGGAAACACTTTATCAATAAATTAATTTCATAATTAATTAATCTTTTCTTGATAACTCATAGAAAGATCACACCATATCATCCCCAAGGCAATATGACAAGTGATGCCCTATGATGAAGAGTGCCCACCTTACAAAACCACACACACAACTAAACAAGAGAAATAAAAAAAAAATGTAGAAAGAAACACTTGATTTATATTATCTTGATGAACTGAAATTACAATACTCAAAACATAACATACTATAGCCACATGGACCTTCTCGTTGTAGAAATTTGCAAGCCAAAAACCATGATCTACACTACTGGAGCCCCCTTCTGTAACCCATGTTCTCAATCTTTATCCTAGAAGTGTAACTACCTTAGAATATTCTGAAAGGTGTAACCTTATTTTTGGCACTAGAAATTCCACCGTCCATTTTCCGCTCTAGAAGATTTTTATTTTATTTTTATATATTTACAACTTCTTGGGGTCACAACTTTTGATCCAACTATTGGATTTTTTATCAACACTTTTCAACCTATTATGGGGCTTCTAAGGTCCTCAATTTCGAGTTTGAAACTTCATTCGAGAAATTGCTCGAGATAAAAAATTTAATATCTTCTAAATGGTAATGGATTTTGAGATGATTCTTTCACCAATAATTTTATTTTTTAATCTCTCTCCTTGGGATCAATTGGCATGTCCATAGGAACCTAAATAGGTTGAATTACTAAAAATAGCAAGTGATTATTTTTGGTTGTTTCAAACTTCTAACTATCCTAAATATTGCATGTGTCATCATGGGCCCCAAAACAACTAAAGAAAATTACAAAACAAAATGAAAATACAATATTTTATTGGGTGATGTAATATTGTGCTTACACCACTAGATGCTCCTGCGTCACCCTCAATAAAATTATAGTCCATATATTTACTAAAATGTATCATCGAAATAGGATGGATTGAGAGATAAAAATACTTATAATTTATGGGCATACTAGACTACTTACAAAATATCCATAAATTTTAATCCATTTGAACTAGTTTATGGGATGGACATGTTGATGGTGTTTTATGCACAGCAACAACTCAGACAAAATATGATATCCTATCTCTCTTGAAAGGTAAATCTCTATCATCAAGCCTCAAGACATAACCCCAAGGTCTCTAATGCCAGGTCTTGACAATGTAATAAAACAACTCAGAGATAATGTGAAAATGTTGATAATCACAAAGGGACCTTACTACAAGCAAATACTGAATTCAAATTTATCAGATCTAGCAATATGGCGATACTTCAAATCCTAAATCTAACCCAGATTCAAAATAAACAACAAAAGAGACAAGGGTTTCAAAAAGATTTCTAAGACTACTTTTAATTCTAAGACTAATCGATGCAAATGATAAAATACTTGAAATGGACCAATCCCTCAGAAACTAATTTTGGTTTGACCCAAATAAATCTGCAATCTTACAGAAATAGTGCAATCTTCTAAGGAGTTAAAGATTTTCAGATTATGCATATTCATTCAAAACAAACCTATTGCAATTGAAATGAACAAGCGTTCATAATCGAACTAAGCACAATTTTAAGTTGAGACTAACTTTGCAAAGCAACTACCAATCAGCTAGCTATGAAAAGTATGCACTAGAGATTGCTGCAAACACCTCAAGCATCAAACCCTAAACATTATCAAATCATCCAACATCAAACCTAGCATATATTAAATAAACTTAAGCAATTTCAAAAGATAGAATTTCAGGAACCATGCCAGATCAAAATTCGACACAAGAAGGGAACCAAATCATAGTGTCTTTACTTGTATTAAATCACCCAAAGTAGCAACAATTCTAGTATTATGTTATAGCACCAGCTTGAAAAATGGGCCTAACTCCTAACTTTAATTCTTGCTTCTTAATTCGCTCTAATGTGAAAACTCTAGCTCGCCCTTACAAATCAGGCACAATGCCAAATTTATAGAAAACCCCCCAAGACAAGTCGGCCCAATTAGGTTTACAATAATAAATGACCACCAAAACAAGTTAGCCACAAGGAATTCAAAATAAGATAAATTATGCATTAAATGCATGCACTCCATCCAAGTCGACCTGGGATCTCCAACATAGCTTAGTCCAATCCATGCGAAGAAGAAAGAGGAATAATGGGAAGCACAAATTTTGACGAAGCCTTGTATTAACCGCTTTCCCCTTTGTCTTTATCTCGCCTGGCCATATCCTGCACCATCAAAAATATCCTCTCCAAGTCGGCCAAAGGTGGCATGACTAACACTTTCATCCTCCTTTCAATGGACTTAACATCCTCTCTTGATTTCCCTACCACCTTATCCCAATCAACCCTCATGGTTTGGTATTTATCAATCACTGCAATGTATGTGGTTGCATCATCTAACTAGTGCTCAGTGACCTGGTCCTCATTGATTGGAGAATACACATCTCTCCACCATTTTCTCAACTGCTCCAAGCTCATATGCTTTGGTGCAAACCTATTCCTTCCTGTCATAACCTCAAAGAAGGAAATACACTTATTGTAGATCCCAGTCAAGGTATCTTCAATTTTTTTTCCCTGCTTGTACACCTTCTTCAAAACCCTTATCTTTATCTACAAAATCTCAAACCATTCCAAAGGTTCTGTAGCCTTAGATGAAGGAAGAATTCCATCACTTACCAATTTGTCTTCAGTGTAGTCCATGATGGCTTTAGTCTTCTACAACAAGAGATCCATATCCTCCTTATCCTGGGCTAATACATTCTTCAACCAGTCAATTGATCTCATAGCATCTCCACCAATTGAAAGAATATTTGTGATGGAACTATCTCCCTTGGCTTGCACTCCCTGCAACCAACTCGTTGTGGCATGAGTCATGGCTTTCATCCTTTCTAACTCTGTTATTGTTTCTTGTGGCAGAAAACCTGCAGCAGATGATGAGGAGCTAATGGATTGCAATGGTTTTATCAAATCTTACAGATACCTCTGAAGTTTCTCATTCTCCTTATTTAGTTCTTGCTTGGTCTACACTTCCTTCCTCAATCTACCCAAGATTACTACACTAGAGCCTTCATATTCTTCAATATCCTACTCCATGGAAATAGGCCCTAAGTTGACAGTGTGTACACTATAGTCACTACCAGTTACATCATCCTTATTCTTATCAAGAGCAAGAGTAGCAATGTGGACCACCCTATTATTTGTTTCATCCCTCTCAATCCTAGAGATAAGCTTGGCCTTCTTCTTTGTTTTTCCTTTTCCTATGTTTTCCAGCAAGTCATCCCAGTTGGGAGGAGTATCATCCACCGCAATCTTCTTGCTCCTTAATTCTCTGTCCAACCAACTTGGAACTATGGAATCCGACTGCACATTGTCCTATCCAACTACATCCTAGTGAACCCTGGATGCATCTTCATTTAAACTCTGCCTTTCAGGAGCCTCCTCAACTGTATCCTCCTTTCCCTTATCATGTTCTTCCTTTTTAGGCACTGGAGGAGTCCTAATCAGCACTTCCTCACTTTGAGGAGGTTTATCCTCCTCACCCCCTATAGGTGAATCCTCATAAGTTACCAGAGGAGACTGTAATACCTTCTCTATTTATGCCTCAACATTATAGAGATCACCCTCTTATAGCTCCTCTTCTTCTTCATCTTTGTGATCCTCAACATCTTTGGATTCACCTAGTGCATTGTAATTCTCATGAGAAGGAGGAATATTCTCATGCTCAGTGGCAGGAGCAGCTATGGGAACACTCTTTTGTGGTATACCATCCTTAGGAGATGGAGTTTTTGATCTTCTTGTGTACACCTGTGTCCTTTCTCCTGAACTTTCCACCTCTACCACTAGTGGGTTAGCTTCATCTACTACCTTAGGAGTTCCCTTCTCCTTCTGTGACAATCTTATTGTCCTTCTTCTCTTGGGCACATGAACACTAACCTCCTTTTCTTCCTTTTTGGCCTCATCCCCATTAGCTTACTTCTTCTTTGAAATGTGTTTCCTCTTCTTAGCAATGGGCTTTCTTTGTTTCCCTGCCTCCCCTGCCTCCTGAGCATCTTTAATCTTTATCTTAAAAGGGGAACCCACCTTAGTCTTACCCTTAGGATCCTGCTCAGGTGATTCCTCAGAAGTAGAGTGAGACTCTAAGTTGCCCATTAGGTCATAGGTGCATTGCACACCTTCACTCTCCAACTCCAACATCTTGTGCTTGAGCCAAATTTTAGTATACCTGATCACTAGAGTCATGATCTATTCCAATTTTGTCTTCTCTTCCTCTAGCCAATCCAGTTCTCCAATTGGTTTATCTTTCATAGCTTCATAGTTATGGCCCTGAATCAAATTTCCATCATCCTCAACCTGATCTGGAATGACCTTTATGTTGTATAGCCAGACTAAGTTCACTGGTAGCCTAGAGAACTTCATCTTTCTGATCTCAAATTCATCACTAATGTTGGCCCAATAATCCTCTATGTCATCCTTGTGACTATATTCTCTGTTGGCCTTCCTTTGTGCTTCACCAGTCCTATCAAATTTGGATCTCTTGGAGTGGAAGGAAAGACCTAGAGTACTCATTTCCTCTTCAGAAGCATGGGCCAAGTTAATAGAAGGACAAGCCTCACACTACCTATCCTCAAAGGAAAATCACCACCAAATCCAGTCTTATGCTTCTCCTTCTTCACAATTGCATCAAAGTCACAAATTTGCCTTGTGACCTCCAAAAGTATAACATGATCTATGGGGTATCCAGGGAGTCTGTATGAAGCCATCAGACAACCATCAATTCTGATGTATGAAAAGGTAGGGAATTGGATAAACCAAGCTCCAAACCTCTTGATTAACTCCTTAGCATTGTAAAATCTGAACATGCTCTACACCTTGCAACAGCCTAGTGATGTACATGGTGAATGCATCGCTCACCCTTCTATAACTTGTGCTCCCCAAGTGCAATTGTGGGTATACCTCATAAATAAAATCTTGTCCAAACACACCCCTTGTGCTTAGCCCCTTGTATGGATGGAACCGTACAAGTGCATAAACCAAGTAGGAGGTCATGGTGAAGGTCTTTGTCTCCAAGACATTGCACATTTTTTCATGTATCATTGCACTTATAGTGCCTGCCCAATGGTAGTCAATACCTCGCTCCATCCTCACAATAACATGGAACATCCAATTTTCAAAAACTCCTGCACTTTTCAAATCTACTACCCTATTGAGGAGTGTGATAGCATCATAGTATTCCTTCCTGAACTTAGCTCTGACTAGCTGCTTGGGTAACTTGGAAAAGTGGGACTTGGGCTTCTCCAGCCAGGAATTGATGACCTGCTAGGACTTGATGACATTTTCATCATAATACTTCTTTGCTACATCCATATCAAAACCCACCACATGAGACCTATCAAGCATGTCAAAGGTCTGACTAATGGACACAAGGTTAATATTTTCCATAATTCTTCCTTGAGGACCAACTATCCTCTGTGTGCCCCTGTCATAATGTCTGGCACATTCAACCACCAACTCATAACACTGAACCGTAGGAGGGAATCCAGCCACATGTGCCAATCCTAATTCCAATATTCTTATGGCCAACAAAGGGAGGTTATGTGATGCCATCCTTGCCTTAAATTCTTCATAATCCCACATTCCAACATTTGTATATGTGACCTCTGACCAAATAG
Organism: Sequoiadendron giganteum; assembly: GCA_007115665.2. Classification (NCBI taxonomy): domain Eukaryota; kingdom Viridiplantae; phylum Streptophyta; class Pinopsida; order Cupressales; family Cupressaceae; genus Sequoiadendron; species Sequoiadendron giganteum. The sequence continues at coordinate 506,664,584 of CM021105.1, forward strand.
AGGAAAACTCGCTCTCTGGGATTTTTCTCTTTAAGTCCATTTTAATCCTTTATGCCTCATAGATAGCAGAGCCTTTAGCATTTAGATCCATTACCTTGCCTTTAGTCATTTCAGCAACAGTTTGACTTGATTCTGCCTGCATCCAATAAAAAGACCATAGTAAAGATCCATTACAGCATGAGATTCAAGTTAATCCATCATAAAATGATACATTCATCCTTAAAAAAAAAAGCCATGATGGACAAAATCTAAAGAATCTCATAAAAATTACTCATTTCAAAGTTCGAATTTTTAGCCTTCTCGCAGAATTCGGGCCAGAGGGGAATTTTAGAAAATTTCGAACCAGATGGAATTCAGCGAAACAAACATAAAGAAACTTCCAACCACCATTTAATCAATCCAAATTAACTAATAAATAGAATGATACATCTATATTAACTCAAATCAATCATAAAATGCACATCATCAATTAATAGATCATACTATCTCCCAATTCTTCATTTTCAACAAGATTTTCAGAAAATCTGCCAAGGACGGAAATCTGCAAAAAAGGAAATAGTTTACGAATTCTAGGAAAATGAAAGGACAAAGGAGTATTGGTAAAATCCCGAGGACACAGAATTTCATGAAGTTAGTGTAATCTTCACATTTTAAGTATATTTCAAGAAATCAACAAAGCAATGGAAAAATCAGGGAAATCCTAAAGTAAAGGAAATCCGTGAAATGCTCGAAAACCCGAAATCCTTGACTTCGTCAGGATTTCGCCAAGATTGATCAAACGATCGGGAAGTTGAGGATTTGTACTTAGAATTCAGCTCGTTCAAAGTGCAAGATCAAATCACACTTCAAACCAAACACAATTGAAATCCAATCAACATGAGGAATGATTTCAGCAAGGTAAACCCTAGGAAATCTCCATGATAGCACAGTTTGGATCCATCTGTCATTTTCATTTCAACATCTTCACATGAATTCTCCCACGACTCAACTAAGATAGGGCGATAATCAAGTCAGATAATGAGCAACAAGCTCCAAACCTCGCCCTAGATGTGGTTTCATTACAGGTCAGGAATTTCTAGGTTAAACTAGAGCTCACCATAAGAGAACACGAAATCAAACAAAATGAAGCAGAGCAATGGTTAACCTTACCGAACCATAGTCATGCAGGAGGAAAGGAGGTGTAATCCATGAGGAAGGGCATCAAGCCAACAAATGGAAACCCTAGCACCATTACCAAACCATACCACATAGAAGTCTTGACTTCAAAACATACACCCACACAAACCCCAAAGCAAATATAATCCATTCATTAAAAAGGGAATGCACCATGTACATACCATGAAAGCCAAGAAATCGAAATAACGACAGTCGACAAGGAACCCCGAAAATCGAAGCAAAATGCAACCAGTCACCAAGAAATCTAACTGTAACGCTCGATCACAAGCTCAAATGCACAATCTAGTAACAACAACTTGAAATCCAGCTCCTCTAATCACAACAAGACAAATGACACAAACCTCTCCTCATAAAATGCAAATGAATCAATAAAAGCAAACTGCAAGACCGTACCAGAAACATAAATGCATCGACAAGACAGCGAGCTCGGGAATCCCAAGGCATGATGGAATCTCGAGAAAATCCTGACTAGACGGAATTCCATGAAATCCCAGAATTCCCAAAAGCAATATAAAACAACCTCCGTCGGGTTTTCAAGGCGCTCGAGGAAATCCACCCAGAGGGAATTTTCCCAAAAACACAGAAAAAACTCGAAATAAATTCTAGAACACAGGATTTTCAAAATACTTCTTCAAAAGGGGCATTTGCATGAGTAAGATAACCATTTGGGAACATGCCAAGGCAACCAAATCCGCAAAATCAAAGGGCCAAAACACCAAGAACGAAAGCAAAAAGAGCAAGAAAGAGGGTCCCTACTTTCAGTGGGGCATGTGTGCGAAAAGTGCACAACAGGACACTAGTCTATCCTTAAACCTCATAGTGTCCATTTTTTGGACCACCCTCACTCTCAAATTAACAAAAATGAATCTCTGAAACAACAAGTTGAAGGATTAGAGAAATTAGATGAGAAAATATTTGTGGTAGTATATCACCAAGACTCAAAAATAAGATAACATAAATCTTGGCATGATAGAAACTTAAGACAAAATATTTAAAAAGGATGACTTGGTTTTACTCTATGATAGAAAAATCAAGAAACAAGACAAACTATAGGTCTGGTGGCTAGACCCATGCTATATCAACAATTTCTTACAATCAATAGAAGTACAACTTCACACACTAAATAAAATAAAATTAAGTTATTTTAATGGTGAAAGATTAAAAGATTACCATCAACTTCCTACTAGTTAAAATATGGTAATTAAGATGTCTTGAGGACAACACATAGTTTTGAAAGGAGGGATTATGTTAGCAGGAAAAAGAGCAAAATATAGAGACAAAGTAAAAAAAACCTACCAAAAACCACTGCAAGATGGTTATGGAGCTCCTAGCTGACAAGTCACCCTTAGGAAAAGATACATTTTGTAAGGGAAACATCCCATTAGGAAAATATATGTATTGAGTAGAATAAATTTAGCAGAGTAAGATAGAACTAGGGGAGTGTGCGAAGGAAGGTAAATAAGTGAACAACACAAGAATAGACAAAGAGAAGAGAAGATTTAGGGTGTATAAATGTATCCAATGGAATGATAGGAATGTAAGAAGAGTTATATCAATATATTGAAATTAATCACGGGATATATATGATATTATGGACTGTTGATTAGTTTCTATTTATAAGTTATTATAATACCTTGTTTGACTCTTTAGTATAGATTAATCTCTAGTACCTCACCTACTATCGAGTTTGGGGAATAAATAAAATAAATGGAGAAAACTTGGGGCACAAAATTTATTCTGTGATCCCCCACTTTTATTGCTAGCAATTGGGAATCATTTATTATATGTTTTTATAGTTTACCCCCATTTATATAATGATTATATGGTGTAGCAAGAGGAAAAGTTATTATTCTAGTTGTTACAATAGTCCAGTCATGATAGATAACCCAAATACATTAATGAATTCATGTTTCAAGCCTATTTCAAGCAATTAACTATATAAAAGGATAAATTAGGTGGTTTTCAATCATATCCAAGGTGTTTTTATCAAATATCTCCACAAAGTTCCAATGGAGAAAGTCTCAAATGAAAACCTAAGGTTTGGTTTCTAATGGGAACTCACCAAAACCCTAGGGTGTAATATAAATTGAAGGATGTATTCTCTTGATTTGAGTATATGAACTAATGGATGAGGTCATTTTATGATTTTTATTCATATCTAATTAGTGTTTATATTTCAAGAAGGGTTTACATGCTTCAAACAATGGTTATCACTAGGATCATGTCAATGGAAGACAGAGGGTTTCTCTCTCTTCTAAGTATTTACAAAACCCTATGTTGGAGAAAAATGGTTATGATAAGTCTTATTTGATATCAAACAACATCTAATGTTAAATGAAAGATTTAAAAAGTCTCATGAGATTCAAATATTTTAAGTATTTTCAAGGGTTTTAAAAAACCTAGGCACGACTATCATTTTGATTTCCTTTGGAAAGTTGTTTGCATGCATAAATCCTTGGTTCCCATAAAAATAGAGTGTATATCATCTTGGTACCCTTAGAGAACATATGGTATTCACAAGGTGAAGTTGGTAGCTGTGACAGGATTTTTACATCATCTACATTGTTATTATAGTCATGAACAACCTTTTATCCTTTTGGAACATCAATATGGTGAAGTTTTCATGTTCATAAACTATTAATCTTACTCAAAATAGGTATTGGGAGTAGTATACATAGATTCAATAAAAAAAATAGGAGTTATAGGGATGGTATTGCTGATAAGAAAAAAATCATGAACTTTAGGACTGCTACAACCCTTGACTAACTAAAGCACTTCCAGGACTATCATAAATTTCTCTTATTTTACTCAAGGACTGTGAGATATATATTATGTATGGGATGTATTAATTTTGTTCCAAGTATTATAATTTATAATACTAATATAAATACCTGATTTTTACCCTAAGGAAGAAAATATGCAGCCAAAAAATGGAAGACAATCATGATTGTCATAAATAGTGTTGACTTGGTAATGAAGAATGAAGAATTTTATGCTCTCTTTGTTTTTTTGTAGGTATATGATGATGGAGACATTATGGAGACGTCTTTATACAAGAGGAAGACATACTATACTTGGATGATTGGATCTCTACATTTATCCAATACCATTTATGCTTAATGGATGGAGAGTTATAGCTACATAAGGAAGACATGAATGAAATGACTTTGATTTTGAGTTATAATTCACTTATATGGAGGTCTAGTAGGAATTACATTATCTCATTATAACTTATATTTGAATTAGTTTCTACCCTGTAAAAGTAGATCTAAATTTTAGATTAGGTGGACTTAATCAACAAATGAAATGTAAGATCGCCTCTATAAAAGAAGGAATGCCATTTAGATTTAAGGGGTAATCTAGGAGATAAATTTTGAGAGCATAAGGACAAAGACACATGGATATTTTATGTGTGGATTTTTTCTATAATTTTGTCACATGTTGATATCTTTCTATTTCTCCACCTTGGGTGGCGATGCATTTGTATTTTTTTTTTTTAAATGGCTTCCTTGAATGATTAAACAAAATGAAAAAAATGTTGCAACTCACCACCCTTCAATGGCTTCCTTGAAGGATTGAATTCATACACATATCCTCAAGGATTTGGATCTTGCTTGAAATATTTTCTTGAATGCTTGAATGCTTTGAGACCTACAACAATGTTAGCCTTCACAAGACAATATAAACACACATAAATTTTGACATGATGTTGGATCTCGAATTCTTGCTATAAATGACTGATAATGCTACTCTTGAATGCTCTTGACAATAATTCTTGATCATAATTTCTTCTCCAAATTGTGTTCTTAATTGTTGCTAGGTTTTAAATGATCAAAATACTAGGTATTTATAGGTGTTTATCCAATTTCTCAAAAACTAGATTTCAAGAGCCAACACTTCATATTTGAATTTTGGGTGTTAAATTATTGCCAACGACATATTTAAATTTGGGTCTTGCCTAAGAAGGGGGACCCAATTGCCCATGGGTGAATGGAACCTAGCCCAAATTTGAAGGACACTCAAAGTCAGGGACAATTTCATGATTTGATGCATTTGTTCAATGACTTTCCTCCTTAGGAAAAAGGTAAAAATTAGGCTTTGGAATGTATAATTTGGAAAATTAGAGGCTTAATTAAGTCCATAAAATTAGGGGACCAAAACATAAAGTGAAAATGTAAGCATATTTATATTTTTACAATACAGAAAGATAAATCCAAAGATTTTATTATTATAATGGATTATGAGGTTACATTGAGATACACTAGAACAATTAAAAAATACAATAGTTACAAAAAAAAGGTAAAAAATATAATGCTTACACCCATGATCAGCTATAAATCACATAAATATGATGAAGTTGATGTATGTGGCCAACTGCAAATCATGTATATTAGATGGAGTTACAATTTTCTACTATGAAGCTCATTCACAACCCTTGGATGAGGTTTTTGTATATGGCCAAAGGGGTTTCATCCCTTGACTCGTGAAATCAAAGGGTTTTCATCCTCTAGTCTCTAGAAACCTAAGGGTTTTCTTCATCATATTATATCATGTGAACATAAGTTCTCAAAGCAATGTTGACAAAGATTTTTGTAGAAGAATATGCATTATTCTATTTGATTGAATGCATACCCTCTTCATATAATCCACATAACAACTAGTATCAAATATTACTAAAATTTAACAACTTAGATAAACATAAGGACCAAGGATCATAGAGGTATAACCACTACATTATTGAGATCATGTTCACTTTCCACCTCCAACACCATAAGTACATGTGAAATCACTCTTATTATATTCGAAAATTATTTATGGGAAAGAAAATCCTTATCTTAAATAGTTGTAACACGAAACTTGGCCATTAATGGTGTCCTAAGATCATGTAGGCAGGTAGGTGGGAGAGGGTGCCCCTAAAAGTGGGAGTATTAGAGTTTTGAGGTTGGGGATACCTCAAGATTCATACCATTTCTAAGTCTCAAAGTTCAAGGATGACTCAAGTGTTGTACTAGATCAATATTATGTCTACACCTTTTACTCTAATGGTATGTATGAAGGGAGTTTATCAAGCATCAAGTTTTAGGGATGCTCAATAAGAAGTACTTGGGTAAGGGGATGAGTGAAAGTCCAACTCCAAAAATCCATATAATGGAAATAACATTGTTTGGGGTTCAAAAATGATGAGGAATATGTACCCAAATAGACATAAGGCCGTAGCTCTAACTCCAATAAAGTAAATGAAAATGTTGAGTCAAGAGTCAAGAGTTAAGGATTATCCTTATGAGATGCAAAAGTAAGAGGAAGGTTGAAACTCTAGTACCAAATGAAAATAAGGAAATGATGGGGAAATTGAAGGTCAACAGGAAGGGATGCTAGTAAGAAGAATCCTAAAATCCCACCAAGGAGAAATTGATGAATGTGGGGAATAGGTGAGAGGTATATTTGGATTAAAAAGTTTGATAGCCCGATATGAATAAGGAAATGAGACAAAATTGGGAGTAGGGACATGATAGGATTAAAAAATCTTAAAAAGTTGACTACTTACATGCTTAGAAACTTTTGAACCCAATGGAAATATGGTGAAGAAGAGGGAGAAGAAGTATGATTCAATTGTGTTACTAATTTCTAGTTCAAGGGGGTCTCCTTTTGGATCTACTTTCTATATTATCTCTAGATTTCATACTACATGCATATCCATATTTGATACAATATTCTAAAAATTTACAAGTATTTTTAAGAAATACCTCAATACTCATACTCCATAAAATATTATTTTTTTATTATAATTGTCATGTTCTAGTAAGCACTTATCATAAATAATGATGCATAAGATTGAAGCTCTCTGCAAATGACCAAATCTTCATTCTAGTGCACTAAATGTTTTTAGAGTACTAGATGGTCTTGTTGACTTCAACACCACATAGTTATCATTATATCCTGTTGTGATTTTTTTCATAATTTGACAATGAAGAGAAAGAATTTATCAATGAATTTCTAGTCTATACTAAGCAATTTTGATGAAGTATATCATTGGCCATGTTATGCAACATTAAAGGTTGAAAATCTACTGGAATATTTTGGACAAAGTCTCATAAAAATTTTATCTTTTTTAAGGGAAATATTAGATTAAAAGATGATGCGTACTTACAAAATCTATCTCATTTATGAAGTTGATCAAGAATATTCAAGCACTTTGTTCCCCCTTAATAGTCTATCTTTCAAAAAAGAAGAATTTGTGAGAGTATATAAGGTTGTCTTTTCATAAGATCTTGATAATTATGCATATAAATCTAGAGCATGTCAACACCATTTTTAGGAAATAAGTGAGAGATGTCATTTATAAGAGTAGAGATCAAAAGCTTAAAAACCTACCACATGCAATTAATTGCCAAATATACAATATCTTTATAATTTGCATAGCCACACACTAAGCATCTCACCAATATTGATAGACCATTGCATGCAATAAATATTTAAATTGTCAAATAAATTGTTACAAATAATGATTGTATAGAATAAGCTACTTGTATATACATTTCCTTTCAGTGATCAAGTCTTATGATTCTTAATAATTTGAATTAAACTATCCAAACATGAATTCAGTTATAATGAGGAATTTCCTTTTATAAATATGTTTGCAATCTACAACACTGATTATGCAACAAGACTACCTTTTTTACTAAAATATTTCCATTAGAATCATTATCCCATATTGTCTAACAAAAATAAATCTTTAGTTAGGGTAATCTTAAAATAAGGAGACACATTATTTACATGGGTTGTGTGCCCATATTTAATCAATTTAAAATAGTTTCTATTGGACCATACATCTAAACTTTGACTTCCAACATAGATGGGAATGCATCAAATAATTTTAATCCCTTCATTTACAAATAGTTATGAGCCACTTTCCATTGTCTCTAAGACAAAGATTGTCAAAAAATAAATATGTCAATAAAGTCTTTCTCATTTTTATATGTATCCTCAAGGTCCAACAAGATGATGGTATTTGAGAGGTTGAGGGTAGTCATGCCAAGAGTCAACACTAAGATTATTGTTAATGGTTGCAAAATATGTTCCATCTTCAAACGACCCCTTCAATAGATCAAGCCCAACAATTTCATCCAATGCCATGATATTTTGTCTTTCATTATATACTCATCACATACCTTGGGCACCAAATATATATTATTAATTATTGTTTACAGCCAATATTATGGTAGAGTGTTGCATCCTTTTCCAAGATGAATTGCAAGAATGTATTGAATAATAATATCCCACTCTTTTGTGCATGACCCCTATATTTTAGTAAAAGGATCTATATGTCCTTTCTATGAGTTTTATTCCTAATATATTTCTCATGTTTATAATACTTTCTATTAGGGAAAAATATTGAAATGACATAATATAAAGTGTATCGGTACTATTACTATCTCTTTCATATTCAAAATTATACTTGTAGGAGTGATCAAAATGTTTACCTTTTCCCTCCTTGATGAAGTTAAATAGGCTATCCTTTTTTTCTCAAGGGATAAGAGGATAAACCCTTTAATCTTACAAACCCAAGATTGTGTGCTTTGTGTTGGAAACTTTATGATCTACATACTTAGGTTGATGTAATTCTAATGCTATAGATTTTTCATCAATTTTTGCTTCATATAATGAATTTATTTACTCTTTACTAAGAGTGGTGACTTTTATCATTTTTTCTTCTCAAATAGGAGTCATTGCATCCCCATATATGAGATTTGTGTATTCTCTATTGAAAGTGATGACTTTAATATCTTGTAACTTAGCGTTCTCCTTTTCATGGTCTTCCATCACCTTTTCATCTTGGAAATTTTGAGATTTTTTTGAATCCAACACTAGCCTTGGTTCTTTGTGCTTCTTTTTTGGTTTTTTTTCACTTGTTCATCTCTTATCCTTTTTTTTTGTAGATATTTTGGGAAATAAATTTCTACATATTTTATAAATCATAATTTTTCCTTCAATTCTACTGGTAGATTTTGGTACCTTGTGGTCCATTTAGTGGTTTCTTGTATCGATGATCTCATCAATTCATTGAAGTGTAGAAAATAATTTTCTCTTCAAATATCCATAAATAGAGTTTTATATTTTTTGAAATTGATTCAAATATTATACTAACACTAGTAAAAATATTTGATAACCCATGATTCACAAGTTGGTAGGGAAACTAGCTTTGATACTATTGTAATATCTCCACAAAGTATTAATGCAAATATTACTCAAAACCTCTACTAATAATGTCTAGATTAAACTACTTTACACATATCTTATAAAAATATAGATTATAATGAAACCAATACAATAAATATATCTCAAGATATTTTCTTATTATTATTGAATTTGAAGTTACATCTATATTTTCTTCAACAACGAAAAATACAATAGTTGTAACAATGACAACTATAAACTTTAAAATATAATACTTACACCCATAATGAGCTACAAATGATATAAACATGATTAATCTAAAGTTCAAGACCAATTGTAAATCATGCTACTTGGATGAAGCTATGATTCACCACTGTGAATCTCCTTCATGACCTTTATATGTGGTCATCTTGTAGGGACAAATGGGTTTTATCCTTTGACTCATGCAATTAAAGGGTTTTCATGATTTAATCTCTAGCAACTCAAGGGTTTTCATTCTTGAATTCTATTATGTGAATTCAAAATTCTTAGAGAAATTTTTGCATGGGTTTTTGTTTTAGAATATGCATCCTTGAATGAATGCAATTCTTCTTTATATCATTTGCATCAATGGATGGTATTAGATCTCATCAAAATAAAAACTTAGATAAATATAAGTACCAAGGGTTGTAGAGAATGCAACCATCACATCAATAAGAACATGACCATTTTCCACCTCTATCACTATGAGTACATGTGAAATCATGCCCATAATATTTAAAAATTATTTTTGAGTAGGGAAAACCTATTATACGATGGTTGCAATGTTGAAACTAGCCATTATTGGCATCTTGGGGTCATGCAATGAGGTAGGTGGGAGAGAGAGTTTCCAAAGGTAGGAGTAATAGAGTTTTGGGGTTGAGGATACCTCAAGGCTCATGCCACTGTCAGGGATTAGATTTTGACAATGACTCACACCTTGTACTAGATTAAGGGTATGTCTACACCTTAGACTATGATGGAATATATGAGTATAGTTAATTGGGTGTTGGGGTTCAACGATGTTCAGTAAGAAGTACTTGGGTAAGGAGATGAGCAAAATTCTAACTCTAAAAAAATATAAATGACAAATTTCAAGGTTCGAGAATGATGAGGAATGGTTACTCAAGTAGAAGTAAGGTTACAACTTTGACTTTAATCAAATAAGTGAAAACATTGAGTTAGGAGTTAAGAGTTTGGGATAATCCTTGTAAGGTACCTAGGCATGGGGAAGGATGAAACTCTAGCATTGAAATAGCACTTAAGACAAGGTTGAAAAATTAGGTGTAAATGGGAAGGGATGTCATTAAAGATAATTCTAAAATCTTGACAAAGAAAAGGTGATAAATGCAAGGAATGAGTGAGAGGTATGTTGGGAAGGAAAATTTTGATATCCTAACAAGAATAAGGGAACAAGGTATAACTAGGAGGAGGAAAGGCATGCTAAGACTAAAAAATATAAAACTTTGGCAACCTACGCACTTAGAAAGTTTCAAACCTAGTGGGTACATGGGGTAAGTAGAGAGAGAACAAGTATGTAGACTTTGACCAAGGGAGACACTAGAAATGGGGATTGATCCTTGGTCCAAAAACATAAATTAATTGAAGATAATACATACAAGGGATTTTGTGTAAGAATTTTTTCAAGTGGCATCCCATGATTTGTGCACTTGGAGTGGACAATGCTTGATATGATTTGGAGAGTTAGGACTACCTTATTTTTATCAAATTCTTGAGTTAAACCTTCTCAAAGAGTGATATGACAATTGTCCTCTCTCACACGTATGAATATCACATAGGGAAGAGGGTTTATTGTATGTGTTATTTCACATGTGTGAGGATTTCTTATGGCCAATTTGACACATGCAACACAAGTAGGGTATTGATCACCTTATCTCTCCTGAAAAGGAAAGTAATCATAAGATCAATCACATTCCAAGGCCCTCATCCTGGTAGGGAATCCTAACTCAAAAAATTGTCCTTTTTTTAGGGTGAATTTGAGTATTCTTTCAAACCTATTAGGCAAAAAAGAACCTATACACTCCAGTTTGTGTTTTCAAGGGCCTTCCTGCTAGTGCTATTTTTGTTGATTGCTGATTTGACACATGTAACACAGTTAGGGTATTTATCACCTTACCTATCCTGAAAAATGAAACTAATTGTAAGATCAATCACCTTCCAAGGCCTTAGGAGTTGGGTCACAACTATATATTTTTCCAAGTGGTTAATATGATTATAATATTCAAGGGGCTTGTTGGTATTTGACTCAAACTATGTGAATTTATTTGAATTTAATCTTAACTAACAAGAGTTTAAAGAAACTTCAAAAGATATGCCAAGGGATACAAAAAAATGCAAAGATATTTATTCTAATTGATTTAATTTAATCATTAATCAAAGAGATGTCTAATTTAAATTATGAATAAATAAATTTGTGATATACACACAATTCAATTTATGTTTAGTGTTAAATTCAAGGGTTTTGTTCAAAATTCATAATCATTATTCATCCATTAAGGCTCAAACATAACTAATAAAATAATAGTTATCTCTTATGATAATTATAAATTAGAATAGCAAGAAAATAGCATTTGCATGCAAGAGAAAAATCTAAAATAGATAGAATCGGGTAGATTTTATTATTCTTTCAAGTCTACAGCTTCTGCAATCCCAACATAACTTTATTGGTATATAGATCCATCTTTATTGAGATTCAACTCTTTTTAAAATCTAACTATGAAATGCAATGAAATCAAACTTTTATAAAATCTATACTATTGGACCTTCAGTCTAATTCTCCAACCTTGCCTTATGAATGAGAGAGAAATTACAATATATAGATAGATGGAGATAGTATTCCCTCTAAAATCAACATGAAATATACCCAGTGCATCCATCATACAAAATCAATCATTTTAGGAATTCCCAGAAAGAAACTTCAATTAACATGTAAAATTGATTTTCCAAAAAATGACATCTAGTTAACTTTGATAACTTCTAGTTAGCCCCAGTTTCAAAATTTCACCTCCCTTCTATAGAATAATGAATCATAATATAATATTCTTTTTTTGAAAATGATTTAATCAAACCTATTTCTACAGTTACTTATACTCTTCAAATTTCACCAATAAATGAGTACGCACTTTTGTATTTGGGCCATCAACCCACTCTAATATGAACTTAGTATTTTCAAAATATTTGAAATTTTTTGGCTGCTACTATGCATCTTTCTAGTCTTTGAATATCATCCCTAACCCATCAGAGATCAACCTTAATATTTATTAATCTATCCAAAATTGTTTCCTCTCCTTCCTATAATGATTTGATTTTACTTTCCATTTTATTATCCCAAGTGCTTTTAATAACTTGAAGAGTGTCCAATCTATGTATGTTCTAGAATAGAATATCTAGGTTGATGATGTTGACTATAAAACTCTTAAAATTTGAAGAATTATCATATAATTCTTTATGTAGTTCCAAAAAAATTAATCTATGTTCAACTATGAGTTACATTTTGAAGGATACAATATTGATAATTTTGCTCACAAAACTAATATCTTCATCACCTAGAATAGTTGTATTCTTTGTCTCTTTTGCTCCCATTTTATTTAATTCCCTTAGATGCTTCAAGTCTAACCTATATTTCTCATCTTCATCTCTCAATTTATTTGTATTCTTCTACAATTGTTCTTCCAAGGCATAAGCCTTTTCATATTTTTAATACTCAAAAGCCAACAATTCCTCCATTTCTCTTTTAAACCTCTCAATCTATTTATCAAAAATTTGATACTTTCTCTTCATTACATTTAAACCATCAACTCCTTTCCAATTCATTAAAACATAAACCTCTGATGAGGTAGGTTATTTAGTGACTGGAGAGACTAATCCTTTTAGGAATATATTCATCTATTCAATTTGGGCCTTAAGCTCATCTTTGCTTTGTTTTTCCTTAGTAATTATAGCCTTGAATGAATCCACAACTAGGTCTAAGGTCTAGAGATGATATTTCTTCTCTTCTTGTTTGTCTCCTTAAATTAATTATAGATAGTTGATAATCTATTTGTTGGAGTTCTCTATCATCCTTAATTACTATAGGAGTAGCGATCTCTATTATCATTTCCCTTGGTTCATTGAACTTAGTGGTATGAAGAGTCCTAGGCTTTTTCCTTGGATTTTTCTTCTATACCTCCATAAACATATCATGCCAACTAAAAGGCTAAATTTTTACCTACCATCTCTTTTTCCAAATTTAATTTCAACCATGAAGGAGCCCTAGGAGGAGTGGGTACTTGCTTGTCATTCGATTGCTTTTCATCTTGAATTTTATTGGATTGTTATTTTATTTCTTTTCCTTTATCTCCCATCTCTGATGAGGAAGCTTTATCTTTTTATTCCTATCTCCCTATATTTTCAATTAACTCTTGCTTCTCTTCAATGGTCATTATATGTTCCTCTTCTTCTACTTAAGTTTATGGCATGTCTTGTTCTTCATGTTCTTATTGTCCTTCAAATCCTTTCCCCCTCTATTCACACTATTGAGTGTCCATCGGTTCATCTTCAAGTTCCTTTTCTTCACCCATGGGAATATCCTTAGGTGAATCAAATTCTATATCCACCTAATCACTCTTGTGGCCTTCCCTTTCATCTTGCTTCTTTTTAGGTTTTGAAGGCATGGGAGAAGGGAGTTCTGTCAAGTTCACCACCTCAATGATTGGCAGTTCTACTTCATCTTCTTTTTTTGGTACTTTTTCTAAAGCATCCTTTGCATGGAGGATTGAGAAAATAAGCATTACACCTAACCTTGACACTACTCCTACTTCTATAGCCTTGAATTAATTGAAGCTATCTTGTAATCTTGTGTCACCTTCTCCATTATCTACTTTACCCTAGGAACCTCTTGAGCTTGTACTTTCTCTTATGCCTCTTATTTTCAACTAGAATTGATAAATAAGATTCTTCTATAGCATATTGTTTCTTCCTCTTAGGCTTATTTTCCCTTCCTTTCAAGCTTTTGATCCTTTATTCAATCTGTGTATTACTTTTGTCCATGACCTTTTTAGATATGGAATCAATAGAAGGTTGTTGCAAGTATGAGGAGTTTGGTGTTGTCATTGATGTCAACAAGCTTGTGTTGTCATTAGTGTCAAATGTATAAGGAGGAAGAAGATCATTATTGGGGGAGATTGTTGCAAGAGTATGTTGGTGTTGTCTATGCTTTGATTAGTTGCATTATGTTGTCATTAGTAGGATATTGGTGTCAACCTCTAGTGTTGCTTTGATAATATTTTTTCTATGGCTGAGGAAGTAATGGAGATGATGAGGATGTGTCTCTGATGCTTGGTTTCCAAGTTCTTTTGAGAAAACTTGATAAAAAGAGGAAACAATGAGTTGCAGTGTGTTCTAGGTTGTAGAGTAGTGTCTTGTGTTGCTCTACATTTCTTCTAGGTTGAATATTTGCCTATGCATTTCAGATATATTGATCAAAGGTGTCTAGAGGTATTGTATTCAGAACTTGGTGTGTTGGATCGTTGTACAAAAGTTGTGTTCACTAGTGTGTGAAATGTGTATTATAAAGGTATCTGGGAGAAATGTTTTTTCTTTGCGTTTCTCTGTAGTTTGGTTTCAGGTCTTGTGGATATGAAGATTTGTTTATGGTGTTGGTATCTTTATTTAGTCAAGGTTTTTTGAGTGTTGGTGCTTTGAAAGTTAATTTCTTAAGTTGTAGTGTATGGTAGAGTTGTTTAAGTGTATTGGGTGTGTGAATTTTTTAGGTGGAAGTTGTTCTGAAGGAGTTTGTTGGATTTCAAGGTGTTTATGGAATATTATAGGTTATGTTCAGGTGACATTTTTTGTCCCTGAGTTGTTGAATCGAAGGAAGTGTGTACTTAAAATTTTAATGGTGTTTACATGGGTAGCGACTGACCTTGGTGTTTACACTGATTGTAGTGGATATTTATTGTTTGTAGAAGCATGTTGTAGTGTGGTGTTATAGATTTGGGTCCCAAATAAGGTGTGATGTGGTCCACTTTTACTTCTATCTACCATGGAAGTGTTTTGGTGCTAACATAATTTGAATTTGCACATTTGAGGTGCATAGTCAACCTTGGAGAATAATTTCAAGGTTGAAGATGGTATAAGTAAGATTTGGGTTGCTGAAGGATGATAGGATAGACAAGAGAGATGTGAATGATGCGAATTACAAAGTATTAGAGTGTGAATTTTAGAAGTGCAATGTGAGATTTCATGTGTTAGTTTACTATAGTTTACTAGATGCAGTAACCAGAAGGTATCTACAATTCTTTAGTCAAGCTACGAAGGTGTTGGATTCATTGTGGTGGATTTCTCTGTTGCATTGAGATAGATTTCTCTGTGTAACATTCTTCTCTATCTTCTTTTCTATTTTGGCAGTGAGCCTTTGATAGTGAGCCCTATTGTATTTGGTATTGAAGTTACCTTATATTATGATCTAATCCTCACCGTGGCTTTTCCCATCTTCAATTTTTCCAAGTAAATATGGCATTCTCTTGTGTATTGTGTTGATTTTTTTCAGTTTATGTTATCTAGCTTTCATGCTAAATCATCTATAGTGTAGAAAAATGTACTCCTTTGTATTTTCATACTTTGCTTGGGTCCTCTTATTTAAATTGTACTTAATTATGCCTTAATAAGCCCTATTTTACATCTACAAGACTAATAAATTACATTTTATGAAGGGGAAACCCAACAACAATTAATGTCAACACATAATACTTTACCTTGAGAAATGTGTGTTCTAGGAATAGGGACCTTGGACCCATTCTCCCATGGGTGAAGGGGTCCTCCCTAAGCCTTTGAACCCATTTTTAAAATATGTTTTTGGTGGTGTTTTATTGTCCCCGAATTCAAATTTCAATGTCGGCTTGTAATGTTTAATTTTCGGGCAATTAAGGATAGATACCTATAAATACAAGGTTATTTTATCAAATTAACTAGAAGTTTTCAATTATGTTTTTGAGAGGTTTTCAGTGAGAGTTTTGGGAGATCAATCCTAAGAGAAAATATTATTATCAAGAGCATTCAAGGGCATATTTATCAGTCATCTACAACAATGATCAATATCTCAAGCATCATGTCAAAGTTATGTTCAATCATGCATGTTTTTGGAGCTAACATTGTGATGTAGGTTTCAAGATCCAAGTCTATATTCAAGTCAAGATTCAAGTATCAAGATCCACATCCATTGAAGCCATTTCATGCAACATCAAGATCAAGATTTTTGTTCTCCAAAGGTTTATTCAAGGGTTTGGTGAGTTGCAATATAGCATTGTTCATTCATCATTCCTTGCATGTTTCACTATTTCAATCCAAGGTTTGATTACTAAAATGGGGTTTGACCAAGGAAAACCCCCATCCACAAAAAAAAAAAACATTTTTTCCCCTCTTGTGTATGTGTAGGTTCATAGGTTGAAGAAAAGTTGAAGATCTCAAAAGAGAAATTTTACAAAGTTGCATTTGTTGTCACCTTTGTTGTTAAGTCACGAAAAATCAGATCCCAAATTTATTTTCAGCTTTCTGATAGTGGGATCTGGGGGAATCAGGAGTGCAGACATAGGATTAGAGGACCCAGAAATTGATTTCAAAAAGCCCTACAAAGACCCATTCGCCAATAGGCGAATGAGTCCCTGACAGCCTCATGAAACAAGCTTTTTAAGATAGGTGCACAACATTAAGACCTTCTCAAATATATTGGAACTTTGTTGTTTCTCTCTATGTTATGCTTTAAATTGAAGATCCAATTGTTAGCTTGCATAATTGTGGTGATTTTCTATTTTTTAGTTTTTCTCCCAAAAGTATTGTTTAGGTTGATACCCCTATCCTCAATCATAAGGAAATCAGTAGATTCCCTCATTGAGTTGACTCACCTAAGGGTTGCAGGTCATTTTTTTGTGTGGATCTCATTTCCTAATGAAAATATGAAGATAGGTCCATCATACCCCCATTTTCCCCATTCCAATTTGACCAAACCTATTTTTCTATGTTTCATTTTGGTGAACCCGACTTTGTACAACAAAATTTTGAAATTTGGAGTCTATTTAAACCCTAGATCTAGGATTTGCATTACTTTGCATTGCATTGCATTATTTTGCATCTCATTTAGGGTTTTTTAAAATTACATGTTTTCATCTCATTTAGGGTTTTAGGTTTTCATTTTGCATCCTTTCAAATCTACTAAATTCAAAATTTTGCATGCATATTACATTGGTTTTGCATAGTGTTTGCACATTAGTGTATGTTCAATAATTAATATTCAAAAATTGAGTCAAAATTGCATTTTAAAAAGTGTCATATTGTTCATAAGCTGTCATTAATTTCACTTGCATTAGGTCACTTAAATCCGGAAAAAATTGTCACATAAACCACAGTTTGAAACTTGGAACAGAGAACACATACAACAACCCAGAAATTGCATTTTTCATTTTTTAAACCCTATACAAGGACCCATTCACCCATGGGTGAATGATTCCTTGAGGGCCTATCAAAACCATCTTTTTAAAGCATTTTTGTGGTCTTTTTCACTTCCCAAATCTGCTAGTAAACCACTGTTTCAGTTTGTCAATTTTTGAGAATTTTTATTTTATGCATTAGGTTTAATCATCCATTTAGTTTAGGCATTGCAAATTGGGAAATTTTTTGAATGGTTTAGTTGTGGATAGTTTCATATATGTATACATTCACTTTATTTTCAACATCATTTCATAGTTTAGATAGATTAATTCACATTTTATAATCATTGCAAACCAAAAACTATCATAAAAACATCAAAATAAAAACCATAAACTAAATGATAAACATTGGGGAAAGCATATCATTCAAGCCCTTTAGTTGTGATGACTTTGACATGTTAGATGAAGCACTTGAGGACTTCATCTCACCTAGATCATCCACTAAAGCTCTGGTGCAAGAGGATGCAATCATAAACAATCATGACAATACTAGTTGTTCTTCTCCTGATACCTCTCCTACTTGTGATGAAGGTATCTTGGTGTTAGAAGACCCAATTATTGAGCGTCAGAGAACTTTGTTTGTCCCTCTTTTAATGCTACATTTTTCTCAACAAACAATAAGATGGATGGAATAGATGAAGATGTTAAGTTCACATTATATCCCCCTCACTAGACGATCATCTAGGTAACTCAGTTGAGGTTATGACCACACAAATTGGATCTCCTTTAATTAGTGAGCCTCCTAAGTCACCTCCCATCATAAGACCTCATAAGTTGCCTCCAGGAGCTATCTTGAATTTTGTAATGAAACTCCCTAGTAAACCTATGTCACAGCAACTAACTTATCACATAATTGATCACACATTTAACATTCCTCAGCGTCATGGTAAAGAGTATGATCTTATTGAGAAACTTCATCATACTTCGATAACCATCTCCCTTTGGGATTTGATTCAAACATCACCTACATGCAATAGGATGCTCCAAGAAGTTTTGTGGAAGAATGATATCCAATCTTTTGTTAAATTAAATGATGTAGCAACCTCCTTTGATTGTATGCAAGTGACAAAGCCGGATATCACATTCCCTCAACATGAATTACCCTCACTTGAGATCCAAAATAACATTAGGCCTTAATGATAAAGGTGATCATTAATGAAACTACAATTAGGTGCACCCTCATAGACAATGGAGTAGGTCTTAAAATTTGTAGCATTGATCTCCTAGATAAAATTGGTGTGGACAAGAAGCTTACTCAACTCAATGATGTCAATATTCATGGATTTGACAATGTTAATAGGAAACCATTAGGAATGATCATATTACCTATTAAGGTCAGAACTGTAGTTTTGCCTACCCTTATCCATATCATGTCAGGACCTTTTTCATACAACCTTCTCCTAGGGAGATCATGGATTCATGCTATGAAAGGAGTCCCATCTACTCTTCACCATGAGATGAAATTTGAATACAACAACAAGATATACATGATTGAAGCAGATGAACAAAGCTATAAATCACAAGTTCAACATGATCATAACACTTCCAACTCCCCTAATACTTTGATTCCAAATTTTGAGGTAGAACCCATACAAGTTTATGGTAATCCTAATTTTATTTCATCTACAACAAAACTCTTAGGTGACGATTGGGGGCCGTTAGATTTTACACCTTGTTTCAAAGAAGAGTCCAAAACTCAAATTCCAAAGAGTCACATACAAATGATTCATCTTCAAACACATTTTTTTGGGAGGATTGGGGTTCGTTAGATTTTACACCCTCCTTTATGGGGGAGTACAAAATCTCACAATCTAAACCAAAATATCCTTGTGTTTTATTTGCTCAACTTAGTTCTACATCAACAACATCACCCCATTATGGTGATGGGGGCTCTTCAAATCCTATCCCTTATGAGAGGAAGAAACTTAACTTTACAAAATTAGGATATACTAATATAATAAAAACATGGTGCAAAATCATAGAAATCTAGTGAAGTCTATACCACACTTGAAAGGTCTAGGTTTCCAACCTTTATATTCATCTTGATCTAATGCCTTATCATCTACTGTGTGTATGACATCTTGTACTAAGAAAGAAATATCCCCTAGTATTGATCAAGAGACTATCTTTTCAAGGCTTCTCGAAGCTTGTCTAATTACTCTTCTTCCAAAAACATGAAATAAATTTTACAAGAGTTCATTTTGTACATATCATCGAATACATGGTCTTTCTACTAATGAATGTAAGGCTTTGGGTAATTAAATTCGGCATCTTAAGGATTGTGGTGCTCTTCCTTGTGTTGATGCACCTATTTCCTCTAATTGATATTGGTTTTCATCCTATCATGTTGCTCATCACTATGTGGCATTAGTAGCTTTATGTGTCTTTCTCATTGCCATTCATGGTGGTACAATATTACATGCAACTATATCTCTCTAGCTTGGTAGCAACATGATAGTTCTCGATGGTTGTTTGTGTCTCTATGATTGGGGGGCAAGGATAACTAGTTTTTCGAGGTGTACATTCTTTTCAAGGATCACCTCTTCCTCTCTTTCTACTTAAAATACCAACATAGAAAGTATATTGACATTTTAAGTGGGTGGAATACAGTCCCTCGTTTGTTGGTTGCATGTTCCCTTCTTAGTGATGATAGCATACATCTCCTAGGAAGTGTGACCATTACTGTGTAAGCGAAAAATCAAGATGATAAGGAAATCAAACATAAATGAATTAAATGAGATTTAATTCAAACAAAAGACAGATTCCATACCCATTACTCATGAGATGAACAATATAAATCATTGAATTCAATGAAATCAAATAATGCAAACAAGAAGCATATAATTAATTCAATTAACTAATATTATTACCCATCTCATGTTGAAGTGTATCTGCAATGATGTTGAATTGCATTGTATTGATGTGAAGCCTCCATTATGCATTTTGCAAAAGCTTCAATGTGCATGAATGGTGATTGAAGATGTGTGTAAAATCTCTCAAGAAATAGTTTGTTAATTTAGCATTAATTCGTTGCACAAAAGATGTCAATTCTTTGATCGTTTTTTAGGATGAAGAGGATTGTTACATAGATTTCATGTTTTTAGATGAACAATCAAGATTAAACAATGTTGAATCAAGATCGATGGTTGAAAGTTGTTGAGAGGAATTAGATTGCTTAGTTAGCTTCTATGATTAAATCAATTAAAAAGGTTAATTGCACAATCAGGGGATTTAGATTCCATAATCTATGGAATTGAGGAAATTAAGTTGAGTATTTAGTGGGATTGAAGAATAGATGGGTTAGTTAGGAAATAGATGAATCAATTAGCCAATTAGAGTGAGAAATCGGTGGTCGTGATTTGCTCAATCAGAAAAGGGGGTGAAGGTACTTAATTAATCGAATTAATTAATTAGGCTTTTTGAGTTGAACGTGCAAGTCATGTTTGACTTTTACAAATAAATTTATATTTGCTTATTGATGATTTTTGAAGTATGTTGAATAATTTAATTTAATTATTCAATTTTAGAGAAGGGAAAGTGATGTGATTTAAATCATTAATGTTAATAATTTAATTGATTTAGACGAATAGGGTATATTAGCAACATAATTAATTAATTTATGTTTATTTAATTAATCGGGAAGAATAAAGTTAAATTACGACATTTATTAAATAAATGAGATTTATTTAATTAGTCAGAAATGATGATTGAGGATGAATTAATTAAATGATGTTAAATCACTTAATTAATAGATAAATATAAAATTTGATAATAATTAAATAATAATGTATTATTTAATCATTTAGGGAAGAAGGTTGAAATTTAGTTAAATAGTGTTGTTTGCCAGTCAAGACAACTTATGATATCTACAATTATATTAGCATTATTTTATTGACATTGGCATTATTTCATTTTGGCATTAACATTTTGACATTTCTTGCTTCACTTTGTTCATAGAAGTTGAATTTAGTGTACCATTAGCAGATCATATTGATCATGTTGTGTGGCACCTTATCAAAGTTATCAGGAGGTATAACGTTGGTATGGTTAATCAACCACCTTCTTGGGGCTCACCTAGTGGACAACAGATTTCACTAGCCCATGTGAGTGCAAGTTGTTTGTATAGTGGACAACGTGTTTCCACTTGTAAACACTTTTTGGACAAATAGCTAAAGCCTGATCCACATTGAGTTGTACACAAAATTGAGGCTTGATCCACCCCTTTAGCCACTTTTTGGGGGCTCACCTAGTGGACAGCAAATTTCACTAGCCCTTGTGAGCGTATTTTTCATCGTCACCGAGCATAACACAACTTGCTTGCCTATGGGTCCATGTGTTTCATCAGTGATTTTACATCCTTATGAGTGTATTTGATGGATGTGGCATAATACAACTCACTAGTTCATCTTTCTTTCCTCTTCGCATTAACTTTAGCATTGTATGTTTGTGTATCTTGTCTTGCTGCTTCATATCATACATCTTGTGTGTGTCCCTTTGTGCTTATGTTGGTTTGCCATGGGATCCTAGATCTTGGGGGCTTGTGAAACCTCCTTGATCTTTTTCATCCTATTTCATCCATATGTACACTTGGACCCCTCTTGACACTTGTTTGTCTACTTTAGTATGAGTTTACACTTGCACTCATCCTCTAAATAAAGTGGGGGCTAAATGTAGTATAGAAAAATGTACTCCTTTACATTTTCATACACTTTTTGGGTCCCCCCATTTAAATTGGGCTTAATTATGCCTTAATAAGCCCTATTTTACATCTACAAGCCTAATAAATTACATTTTCCAATGCAAAATACTTTACCTTGAGTAATGTGTGTTCCAAGAATAGGGACTTGGGACCCATTCTCCCATGGGAAAATGGTTCCTCCCTAAGCCTTTGAACCCATTTTTAAAATATATTTTCGGCAGTATTTTATTGTCCCCGAATTCAAAGTTTAATGTTGACTTGTAATGTTTATGTTTTGAGAAATTAAGGATAGATACCTATAAATACAAGGTTATTTTATCAAATCAACTAGAAGTTTTCAATTAGATTTTTGAGAGGTTTTCAATGAGATTTTTGGGAGATCAATCCTAAGAAAAAATATTATTGTCAAGAGCATTCAAGGCCAGTAGATTTATTAGTCATCTACAACAACAATCAATATCTCAAGCATCATGTCAAATTTATGTTCAATCATGCATGTTTTTGGAGCTAACATTGTGATGTAGGTTTCAAGATCCAAGTCTACATTCAAGTAAAGATTCAAGTATCAAGATCCACATCCATTGAAGTCTTTTCATGCAAGATCAAGATCAAGATTTCAGTCTTCCAAAGGTTTATTCAAGGGTTTGGTGAGTTGCAACATAGCATTGTTCATTCATCATTCCTTTCATGTTTTATTATTTCAATCCAAGGTTTAATTACCAAAACAAGGTTTGACCAAGGCAAACCCTCGTCCACCAAAAACAAAAAAAAAAACCCCTCTTGTGTATGTGCATGTTCATAGGTTGAAGAAAAGCTCAAGATCTCAAAAGAGAAATTTTACGAAGTTGCATTTTTTGTCACCTTTGTTGTCAAGTCACGGAAACTCAGATCTCAAATTTATTTTTGGATTTCCGACAATGGGATCTAGGGGAATTAGGAGTGCAGGCATAAGAGAAGAGGACCCATAAAGTGATTTCAAAAATCCCTACAAAGACCCATTCACCTATAAGCAAATGAGTCCCTGATAACCTCATGAAACAAGCTTTTTATGACAGGTGCACAACATTTAGACCTTCTCAGATCTGTCAAAACTTTGTTGTTTCTCTCTTTGTTATGCTTTAAATTGAAGATCCAAGTGTTAGGTTGGATAATTGTGGTGATTTTCTATTTTTTAGTTTTCCTCCCAAAAGTGTTTAGGTTGATACCCTCATCCTCAATCATAAGGAAATTAGTAGATTCCCTCATTCAGTTGACTCACCTAAGGGTTGCAGGTAAATTCTTTGTGTGGATCTCATTTCCTAATGAAAATAGGAAGATAGGTCCACCATACCCCTATTTCCCCCATTCCAATTTGATCAAACCTATTTTTCTATGTTTCATCATCATAACAAATTAAGGGTTGATTGAAGTAATGTGGATCTGAATGTTTGTAAGGGTTTTAAATTTTTAAGGTACAATTGATTCACCCCCCTCTCATTTGTCTTGTGCATTCAACAGTTGGTATTAGAGAAAAGTGGTCACCTACTATTCTAAGATCCCTACTATTATATGGGCACAGAGGAGATAGTGGTATCCATCTGATATTATTAATTTGTGGAGTTGAGAACAATATTTATGGTGAAGAGCTAAAGCCATCCTATCTACTAAAGGACTAGAGAAATATTCTATGCGTAACATGTCCACCCCCAACTACATAGTTGAACCAATCAGAGGGATATGAGATATTTGACTAATTCTACCTACCATAGATAGTTCCCTCTTCCCCATCCAGTCAAGACTGCAATTGAGGGTTCCTTCGAAGAAATTTTAACCTGTTGAGGTAGATCTAGGATGGTGCACAAGAAAGAGATCCCTATATTTGATGGAACAGATTATGCATTCTGGAAGACAAGGATGGAAGCCTTTTTGGTTTATCTTGGATATGATGTATGGAAGTTTGTTAAGAATAGATACACTAAACCTAAAAAATGGTCCAAGTACTTCTAATGAGATCAAATCCTATGAAATAAATGGTAAAGCAAGGTATGCTCTCTTAAATAGTCTTATAATTTCCGAATTGCTAAAATTTATGAGTTTGAAAACTGCTAAACAAATTTGGGAAAAATTAGAAAGCATTTATAAAGGAGATGATGTTTGAGAATTTGCAGATGTCTGAAGAAGAAAATGTTACAAGCTATATGCAGAGGGTAGTTGAATTTGTCAACTCCATTAGAGGTCTTGGTGGCGAACTCAAAGAACCAGAAGCGGTAAAGAAAATTCTCATAACTCTTCCTAAATCCTATAGCCATAAAGTTTTTTCTATCGAGGAATTTGAAAATTTGAATCAATATGCTACAGATCAGTTGTATGCCTCGTTAATGTTGATGGTTAAAATGACACAAACAACATTAAAACAGAATATTTCTACTCTATTTCTCCTGAAAAAGAAAGACTACATGTAGTGGCCTAACTCCCAAGGTCCTGGTAGTTGGTTCTCAACTGTCTGATGTCACTCAATTGGTTCATGCAACTATAATATTCAAGGGGCCTGTGCTGGTAACAAAGGATTCAAGCTATGACTCTCTTTGTCAAAATAGTTCCTATAAATCAATGGGTTTAAAAAAAAAGAAAAAGATAGATCCAGGGGGTAAATCAGTAAGTATGAATTAAATTTATCTAATATCTAGACATATACTTTTAACAATGAATGTTTTCTTAACCGATCACAAAAACCATAGCATGACACAACCCACAGTATAACTGTACCATCGTATACATCTTAGGTGCTTAATTCAATTCCTCTATTCACCTATCACAAGTATTTCCAAGATTTTAAAACAACACACATTCATTCATCATTAAAACTATAGATCAATAGACTTCAATAACTTTAATTCAATGACAATTTAACAAGATAATCTTTAAACCTAGTTTCTTCTAATGACTTTCATCACATAAGAAACTATCATGCTTCAGCACAATCACTGGCATTCAAGTGGATTATAACACATTAACCTTATCAAACAATACAATTCAATGCAAACTCCATATTTCGTAAACCTGCAATTCTATTAACTGTAAACAAGATCTGGTACAATGTATCTCTGCAAAAAAATGCTCTATAAAAATTCTATCTCCTAGCACTAGGTAAGCCAATCCAATTCTCAATTAGCCGACCCTTACAATGTAATACCCATCTGGTATTTATAGAATACAAAAAGAAGTTTGAACTTTACTTCTATCTTAGGCTTTCCACCTTTTTAGGAACAATCAACTTTCTTAGAAACTCAGATCAACTTTGACCTTGAGTTCTTACATTATACATTCAGTTTGATCTAACAATAGAAGATAGAAATAGAAGAAAAGAAGATCATGCGTCCTTAAGACTGTCAGTGCCGCATGCATGCAACATGCAAGGAAGAAGATCATCATGCGTCATGCATGGAAGAAGAATATCATGCATGCAAGATTTTATGCATGTGAAGTTGGATCCGCTATGAACTCATCATAATTGGTGAAGACTTGTTGTAGCATATCCATATCTGGCCCATCAATCCAGTCATCTTAAAATTTGATGCGATCCAACTCAACTGTAGCAAATTCTTTCATGCTTTTTACCTTGACCAACTCTCTCCCTGCAGCTTTTATTTCTTCCTTGACTTCTACAAGTCGATCTATCACTAAGTCTTCTCCATCATCTTTCTCCTGCATGAGTCCTTGGAATCTTTCATTCCATTTCTCTCTAACTTGACTTAATGGCATGCCATCTTTAGTCATTACATTCACATCTACTATTATAGCCATAACCGCTTCCAACTCCTCCAACTGCTCAGTTAAATTATTAACTACTTCCTGAATTTCATCCTTATGCTTGCTCAAAAAGCCAGTCCTAAACTTAAGGATACGAGAAGTCTTTTCTACAAAATCTTTATTATCATCTTCGAGTATAGATTCTTCTAGAAGAGTAGTTAGAGGCAATGTATTTATCTTCTCTAACTTTTCACTATACTCTTTGTACTCTTCTTCTAACTTCTCGGATGCCTCAATATATTGATGCATCTCTTTTATTACTCCTTCCGCCTCCTTATAAGTTTCAAATCCTTTTTCCAAAACCTCACCTACCTCCCGGTTCACTTTGTCTATCCATTTGTCAACCATCTCCGCCTTACCTCTAACCTGCACCAAATCATCAACCTCCTTTTTGCTTAGCAAAACAAGAGTCTCAATTGCTGCAACCTGTTGTGACCTTGGAGAGGAGACACTCTTCAAGAATGAATGTAACTGATCCAATTGAGCCTTAAGCTCATCTTTCTTTTGTTTGTCCTTAATCATCCTTGATTTTGTCGTTGAAGCCACCACATCAATCAGATTCATTTGTTGATTTCTAGTGGGCCTTCCCAAGTTAACCATACTCAATTGATAGTCTGTGAGCTGCATATCCCCTACCTCCTTTTCAATCATAGGCACGGCATATTCAGCAACTATCTCCCCTTTATTTGTGAGTCTGGTAGAATGCAAAATTTTAGCCCTCTTCTTAGGCCTTTCCTGTTCCATCTCCTTCATCATGTCCTCCCAATTAAGAGGTTGAGGAGGTGTTCTAGCTCTCTTCTGCAAATCTAATTTCAACCATGTAGGAGCACCAGGAGCCATCATTATGGAAGAGGAAGTAGCAACGGTAGAGGATGGTTGAATATCTACCTCAGGTTGAGAATCAACCTTTGCCTTTTCTTGTTGCTCCTATAGCACATGCATCTGCACCAACTTCTCAGCCTCTTCTCTATCTCTTTGTTCCTTCTCTTCCTTTTCTTTCTCTAAGGCTTCTCTTTCCAACCGTTCTACCTCTAAAGCTTTAAGTCTTGCAGCTTCGGCCTCTTCTTCTTTTTGCTTCCTTTCAGTTTCCTCCTTTTCTATCCTTTCCATTTCCAAGGCTATGAGTTTCTCTGCCTTTTCCCTTTCTTTCTCAGCTTGTTGTTTCTTTACTAGCTCTTCAGCCTCTTTTTCTTTCCTTAGAGCTTCAGCTTCTTGTTCTTTCTGTTGAGCCTCCTCTGCAAGCTTCAATCTAGCAACCAGGGCTTTCTTTTCTCTTTGGTTTCTTGGTTTCTGCTCCTCGAGATCATGGATCTTTTGTATCAGTTCCAGCTTGTCATTTTCTACCTTGACCTTGATCTCATGCTCTTGTTGCCTCATTTGCTCCTCCATTGTATCAACTGCTATCCTTATTTCAACTTCTTTTACCTTTGATTGCTATTGTTGAAGTAGAGCATCAGCTTGCAACTTTGCCTCCATTTCCTTTTGTTTCTCCGCAACAGCCCTTGCATCAGATTCTCTGGTAGCATCTTCAAACTGTTTCCATTGTTCTTCCTGTGTAAGAATCTGCTCAACAGTATAATCTAGAGGTACATTTTCTTGCAAGTTCTTCTTTGACAGAGTTTCATCCGAGTCTGTCTCAATCTCCACCAATTCTTCCTCCACTTCTTTTCCTTTAGTAGCTTCATCCATGGCATAAAGTGCTCCTTGAACTTCTTTACTTTTCTTTCTTGTGAGTGGGGCTTGTGCAGATGACTCACCCAATGCAAGTGTGGGAACAACAGATTCAATTGGAACATCTCCCTCAGGTGTCTCTTCTTCTTCTTCAACTACCTCCAACTCTGTTTCTTCAACATCAGGAGGAAAGAATTCTAATGGTTCCTTGGAAGGTACCTTTCTTTTAATCCTCTTATACACTTTACCTTTCTTGAGGATTGGTCCCTAAGGAGCTTGAGTTCTCATCATCAACCATTGCACACTTCTATCCAAGACTGTTCTTCCCAGTTTCTTAATATCAATAGTTTCTTCCTCATTCCAGTCTATTGGATCTAAGTTTTTGCTGCCAATCTTCAAAGCTTCATATGAGGGATCTAATACAATTCCATCATCCACCAAAGTGTCAGGAATATTATCTTTAATACCCAACTCTACCATAAGTGAGACTGGTAACCTCTCATAATTCTTCTTCCTTAAGTCATATTCATCCTTCCTATCACACCAAAAATCCTCCAACAAATTAAAATGTCTAGTAAACACTAAAGGTAATAAAGCATACATCTTCTTCTTTGGATCAAAATACTTACGAGCTATATACAATCCCAATTTTAATTGTATCAACTCATTACAAACCACCTTAGCTACCTTCAAGTGTTGACAACCATATTCCCCCAGTGTCATAGGAAACTTATGGCATCCTATCTTGTGCTTCATCCCAAATCTAGCATTAACTCCAATGGCTTGATATACAAATTCCATAAGCACTATTCTATTACTGCAGCATCTTGGAAGTAAATAGGAATGACTTTCAAACCCAAACAATCTGAAGTATGTAAATTTGGGGTATTGGATGTACCAACTTCCCCATTCAGAAATGAATGCCATAGCTTCTTGGCTTAACCTGTATCCTGCATCTCCACTCAACTGGTTGATAACCACATATAAAAAAGCATCATTGACTCTCCTAAAGTGAGTCTCAGCAACCTGAAGGGATAATTGATCGTAGTGTTCCCACACCTTCCTTTGTCCATCCAAAACTCCCATTATACCTACTCTGTTTAATCCTGGGAAAATCCCCATTCTTGCCGCAGCATAGACCACATATGAAGTCATGAAGAAAGACTTGGTCTGTCTGACCCTTGTGAGCTGATCATGTATGGCATCAGAAACAATCATTGACCAATCAAATTGATAATCCCCCTAAAAGATCACTTGAATAAAATGAAACATCCATTCCTTGAAATGGAAGGCATCCCTCTTCCCAAACACTCTGGACAACATCAATATCAAATCAGATATCTCCTTCTTGAAGTCTACCCTCTTTGGCTGGTCTGCCAGTTTGCTTAAAGACTTCTTCTCGGTGCTTAACCATCTTTTGTTTAAATGAGACTTATTGGAGTCTTTATGCTTACTGTATTTCTCCAATGCCTCAGCCTCAGTTAACTGCACTAAATTCTTGGGATCAGGAACATTGAATATGATTTGGAACATCTGCGGAGTAAGATCTATAATCACATTATTCTGTGAATCCATGCATAATCTTGTAGCTAGATTATAAGTACTTGTCACTGTACATATCAACTCCGGACACTGAACTGACAAAGGAAACATAGTGATATTTGCAAGACCAGAGTCAACAATCCTTTGAGTTCTCCCTATCAAGTTTTCCCTTTCTGCAAAGGTCTCTTCATGTAATTCTTCAAAACTATACTGGCCCAAATTGGTATCTGTGATATCTGACCAGTCTGATTCCACCTTGCTCACCTTCACTACCGGATTCCTATGATCATACCTTAATGTATAAGGTAATTGTTCTGGTTTCACCTTCTTAATTTTCGGTGTTGTCTTTGACGTTCCAGCCGATTGATTCCTTCGAGCAGCCTCTCCTGATGTTCTTGACATCTCTCAAATCTCCTGCAAGCAAACCTCTAATTAGACCTTCAAATAAATCATTACAAAACATGTTTTAAAAACATACCTGTTACATATACATTGGAGTTGGAACTAGACAGAAGCTCAAAACAAGCGCTTTTACAAAACTGGCGAACTCGGAGCAAAAACCGATATAGGAACTTCACCTAGTAACAAACAGGCTCGGAGTCGGAGTCGGGGAAGTTATCGGAACCGGGATCGGAATGAAAAAGGGAATTGGTTTTTCTTCGAACTCTCTTCTTTTCATGTTCTATTTCCATTCCGCCTCCGCCTCCGATTTAGTTATCATTACTTCGACAAAAGACTCCCCACTATATGCAGAGTCGGACAAGGGATGAAAACGGAACTGATAACCTTTACAAACAAAATTCTTAAGTTCAAGATCAGTTCCGATCCCGCCTCCGCTAATTATCGCATACTTCAAGAAAACCTTTTAGAACTCGGAATCAAAAACGAGATAACCATGGAATTAATAACTTTGGTAAAAACAAAACTCTTATGCCCATACCCATTCTAACCCCGCCTCCACCTATGCTAATCATGACATCATCAAATTTATTCATTTTTATCATAACTTCATGATTAATCCTAAGTCGCCATAAAATGGCAAAGGAGCTTAAAAAACTCTACCCTCATATGACCGTGGGGAACAATTGTATTTTAGATCCCTTTATTTAAATCTTATTTAAAATAATTGCAGAGACCGACGAAACCCTAATCTAACAAACTTAATAAAACTAGGGCACGGGTTTAAAAACGCTGCCATTCTACCAAATGACGAAACCCTAAATTAAACAATAAATCTAATCTACCTTAACTCACTGTAAAATCTCTAACCTACCTCACTGTAAATTCTTAATCTAACTCATGCCATAAGAAACCTTTAATCTAATCTAAATCTACTGCAAATCGAAAACGACACGACGCCATCATGATTAAGACGTGAAAGCGATAATGCCCAAAAATAGAAAGAAAATGACACTATAAAACAAGACAACAAAGATTAAAGCAAAACAAAACAAGTCGAAACAAGAACCTGCTCATTCAATCACATCGATGATCATAAAATTGCTTTAAAACACAATGATTGAACACGCAAATAGATACAAAGCAAAACACAACCAGGAAATAAACAACAAACAACAAAGATAAAAGACCTACCTCAAACGCAAACAAAGCCACGCTAACTTTCTGAATCAATTTGCACACAATATCCCTTCTCTATCTCGATCAATTTGCTCAAACAAACTCTGCTATTGCTCTTCGCGCTCTCAGACTTGTAATAATCACAATAATGATCGGCTTTAACCCTTAATAAAGAAAAATATGTGAATTTCTACCTACATCAGCAACCACCATTAATGCATTAAAACGCAGTAAAGGCGGAGTCGGAACCAGACAGAGAACAAACACTGGTCTGTAGTGCAACTTCAATCAAAAAGTCAACGACAAAAATTGACGGGGTCGGAACCAAAATGGAAATCGGATCTTAAAATCATAAAATTTCCAAACCTTATCCCCATTCCGACTCCGCGTCCGACAACTAAAAACAAAACAAAAACAAAAATAAAAAGTTAAGTAAAAGACCAACCTAATAAAACAAAACACAAAAACCGAGACAAACAAATACTAAAAAGGGAGCGGAGGTGGGATCAAAATTGAATTTGATTTTGCAAATTTTGATAACAACCATCCCAATTCCCACTCTGGATCCGCTTCCGCCAAAGAGCAAAAACAAAGGCAAAGAAAAGACTGTCGGGATAGAACCAAAAAAAAAAAAACAAGCCTCGAAAGAACTTTCAGAACCCGATTCATCTCCGGTTCCTACTCCGACAGAGAAATCAAAGAAAAACAAAGTATTGGAAAAACTAGACTCCAAACTTTGTTCCAAAAACAACTGAGTACAAAAAACACAAAGGGGGACCCATTTTGACCAAGGCAAAAGATGGGGTGGTTATGCAAGGCATAACAGTTAACCACTTTTGAGATGAGAGAATTTGGTACAAATAGTGGTGAAAAAAATGAGGCTTCTTTTAAGGCTGAGAAATCAGAGGAGAACAAGGAATCAAATTAGGAAGATCATGATGATATAGAAGCCAACTTTGTAAGGAGAATGAAGAAGGGTATTGGTAAGTACAATGGTAAGTTTCCTTTCAAATTTTTTAGTTGTGGAAAGATAGGTCACTATATTTCAATATGTCCAAAGAGAGCTTTGAATAACAAAAATAAGGAGAATAAAGGTAAGATGATCAAGACAATTTATTATGTTAGAGAAGATGCAATTATTTTTGATGTTGAATTTGATTATGGAGATGATGATGATGAATGCTTGTTCATGGCTTTAAGAGATGAATATGTTTCTACTTACTCTAAGATATGTGTGAATGAAAGCCCTCTGAAGACAAAGGATAAGACTGAAGGTACTTTGGTGTCTTCTTTTCATGCTCGATAGGAGAAGAACTACTAGATCATTGACAGTGGATGCTCTAATCACATGACCAGTGATAAGAGTAATTTTATTAAACTTGAAAATTATGATGGAGGGCGTGTTAGATTTGGTGATGATACATCTACTAAGATATGTGGAAAAGGTTCTATCCGTTTTCATGGAAATCATAATATTGATGATGTCAAATATGTTAAGGGTTTAAGATATAATATTTTGAGTGTTGGACAAATCTGTAGCAAAGGATACAATCTTATATTTCAAGATGATGAATGTGAGATCAGAAAAGAATTTGAAACTATGGTTGTTGATGGAAGAAGAACATATAGAATTTTTTATCAAATTAAGGGTGCTAATGGTCATTGCTTTATGACTCAAATTAATGAAAGCTAGCTATGGCATAGGAGAATGAGTCACATCAATTTTGATAACTTAGTAAGAATTAGTTTAGTTTAAGATGTGAGAGATCTTCCAAAGATTACAAAACCTATCGTTGCTATCTATAAAGAATGTAAAATTGGAAAGCAAGCAAGAAGAAGCTTCAAAGTCAAAGAACAATCTACTATTGGACTGTTGGAATTAGTATATACAGATCTTTCTAGTCCTACAAGAGTAAGAAGTCTTCAAGGTGATATGTATTTCATGCTTTTAATTGATGATTATTCTAGAATGATATGGGTTACTTTTCTCATAGAAAAATTAGTTCAACTCTAAATAGGTTTAAAGCATTCAAAGTTATGGTTGAGACTGAAATGGATGTGAAAATTAAATTTTTGAGGTTTGATAGGGGTGGAGAGTTCACCTTCAATGAGTTTAACATCTTTTATGAGAATCATGGCATAAAGAGGCACGTATCTACCCCTAGGACTCCTCAGCAAAATGGAGTGGTTAAAAGAAAGAATATGACTGTTCAAGAAGTTACAAGAACAATGATGAAAGAAGCAAATCTACTAGAATTCTATGGGAGAGAAGCAATTCATGTTGTTTTTTATATACTTAACATAGTTCAAGAAAGAGAAAATAGTAAAAAGACTCCCTATGAGCTAGGTATGGAATAATCCCTATTGTCAAGTTCTTCAAAATGTTTGGAAGCAAATGTTATATCAGAAGAGATGAAGACAACTTAGAAAATTTTGATGCAAGGTTTGGTGAAGGTATTTTCCTTGGATATTCTACTAGAAGCAAAGCTTACTAGTACTACAACAAGAGATTGAGAAAGATTATTGAGAGTGCAAGTATCAAGGTTGATGAAGATTTGTAGAAGAATTCAATGATGATAGATGGATATGACTCATATGAGTCTTCTTGTAGAGAAGAAGAAAAAGATAAAGAAAGAGAAGTGTATATTGAAGAGGAAGAAGGTCAAGAAAGGACTCCTAAAACTCCTAAGTATGTGCAGAATAACCACTCTGAAAATCAGATCATTAGAGACAAGAACAAAGGTGTATTGACGAGAAGGAAAGTTGTTGAAGAATAGGTAAATCGATGTTTACTTTCTGGAGTTAAACCTAAAATAGTGATTGAGGCATGCAAAGATTAATATTGGATCAGGGCTATGGAAGAAGAAGTGTTGCAAATTGAGAAGAATCAGACTTGGGAACTTGTTCCAAGACCTGTGAACAAAAATGTGATTGGAACTAAGTGGATATTCAAAAACAAACTAAATGAGAATGGAGAAGTAGTAAGGAACAAGGTAGGGCTTGTGTGTAAAGGCTACTCACAAGTTAAAGGAATAGATTTTGAGGAGAAATTTTCTCTAGTAGCAAGAATGGAAGCTATCTGGATGTTTTTTTCCTTTGCAGCACATAAGGATTTCAAAGTGTATCAAATGGATGTGAAGTCTGCTTTCTTGAATGGAGAATTGGAAGAAGAGTTATACATAGAACAATCAAAATGATTGTAGTTATCATATAAACTAGATATGGTCTACATATTGAAGAAGTCATTGTATGGATTAAAGCAAGCTCCTAGAGCTTGGTATGCAAGGTTGGATAAGTATTTCATACAACAAGGATTCAATAAAGGTGCTACAAATAGCAATCTTTACTTTAAGGTTCAAAAAGATCAAATCTTGATTGTGATTGTATATGTTGATGAAATAATCTTTGGAAGTAATGAAGTTATGTTCAAGAAGTTTACAGAGGAAATGTAGAAAGAGTTTGAAATGTCTATGTTTGGAGAGATGAATTTATTCCTTGGATTACAAATAAATTAGACATATAAAGGTATTTTCATTTCAAAATCAAAGTATATCAAGGAAATGTTAAATTTTGGAATGGAATATTCTAAACCGGTGTGTACCCCTATGGTTACTGGTTGCAAACTGAGCAAGAATGATGAATCTCTTAAGGTTGATTAGAGCAAGTATAGATCAATGATTGTTGGACTACTATATCTAACTACTACTAGACCGGATATCATGCATGTAATTTTTCTTGTGGCTATATTTCAAGAAGATCTTAGAGAGTCACATGTTGCAGCAGTGAAGAGCATATTCAGATATTTGAAGGGCACCATGTCTCATGGCTTGTGGTATCTAAAGGATACTGATTTTACTCTGAGTGCTTAAATAGATGCAGATTGGGTTGGTTGTGTGGATGATAGGAAAAGTACATGTGGTGGTGTTTTCTTTCTTGGATGCATATTAGTGTCATGTCTAAGTAAGAAACAAGATTTAGTATTTTTATCTACTACAGAGGTGGAGTATATTGCAACAACATCTTATTGCACACAGGTGTTGTGGATGAGAAAAGCATTGAATGATATCAAAGTAGTGTATGATGAACCGGTTTTTGTCTTTTATGATAGTATAAGTGTTATCAATATTTCAAAGAATTTGGTAATGCATTCAAGGACAACATATATAAATCCAATATCACTTTCTGAGAGAGAAGGTTGTAGAAAATGAAGTTAAGCTTGGGTATGTGCCTACAAAGGATTAGATTGTTGATATATTCACTAAGGCTCCTCCTAATGATACATTTGAGTATCTCTGAGAGAATTTGGGGATTATTGCTCCTCCTTATTTGAACTAGATGCATAAGGAGATGCTTCACTCCAGTGGATATCAAGATCCATTCCTTGGTTTGGAATGATGTTGGTGGCTACCTCTTAGGGGGAGTAGGTAGTGACATAGTTTGGTTGTTGTAGTCAGGGGGAGTGTGTGTTTTCATTGCATCATGGTTGTTGTTTGGTGTAGTATAGGTGTGTGCTCCTAAGGGGGAGTATATTGAGCAACAAATAAAAGAAATTTGTAGATTAGTTATGTTGATGTCAAAGGGGAAACATATGATGCAAATCTTTTGTCCTTTTCCATTAATGTCAAAGGGGGAGAGAGAGTCATGTGAAAAAGAAGATAGTTAAGGGAGAGAGAAAGAAGATAGTTAAGGGGGGAAGAATAATGGTGCATGTTGTAAGGAAAGACTATGGATGCAGAACAAGCTCTCGTAATGTAAAAAATTAGAGAAGAATGCAGATGTGACTTTAAATTTTACAATTACAGTTCATTAAGAAGCGCATGAAGGAAATAACATAATATAGAAATAAACTCAAACACAATTGACACCAAATTTACGTGGGAAAACCCTTACGGGAGAAAAACCCACCACACCAAAGAAAATCACTTGTATTACAGTAATCAAATTACATACAAGTTATAGACTCTCCTTTCAGATGACAATATTACAACAACAACATTTCCTTGATCAACCTCGTACAAAACAACACTATTACAATGCTTTCAAAATAACATACAATGAAATTCACTAATAGACCATTCGATCATCCAACCTATGAACCATCGAACTCTTGAACCTTTTTATAGTTCATATATGTTACATCCTACAACAACAACCATGATCGATTCATTCTCTATACAATTGATTCATTTCAACTTCCACTATTTGAAAAACTATCAAACTTCCTAGGAATTCAAACGGCCTCCTTCCAAGTCAGAAACATCCTCCAGTTAACGACTTAGATCTCAGCAATTCATCAATTTTGTGCTCTTCACCTTACACTGCGCTACCACTGCGCAGTCAATCAGCTCCCACAGGATGGTGGTAAACGCGCTACCTCCAAACAAGTCAAGGACTCTCGAGGTATGGCGGTAACTACTCTACTACCAGACAGTCGACAAACTTCTGTAGTATGATGGTAACCACTGCACTACCGCTCAATAGATGAGAGGTTCCCGCGGTATGGTGGTTACCACTCTACCGCTACACATATAGCGAGCTCCTGCAATATGGTGGTAACTGTGCTACCGCACCCCAGTGTAAAGACACCCGTGGTATGGTGGTATCCACCGCACTACCGCTCAACTCTCTCAATCACCTGGCAATATAGAGGTAAAAGCATAAACATAACACTTAAGAAACTTTGTTGCTTGGTGACAGTATCAGGGTTTCTACCAATGAATTTGAGACACATATTCTCAACAATCTCGCACTTGATGAAGAACTCACTGAACCCTTTTCAATACTTGAAGTCATTGAATATTCTAGACCCCAAGGCCCATCAAACTTACGCACCATCTGAAATTGTCTGTGCTCACTGGATTTGTCAATGCATCAGCAATGTTCTTTAGAGTATCCACCTTTTCCAAACAAACCTTTCCATCCTCCACCATATCATGTACAAAACATTACTGCACATCAATATGTTTCGTCCTGGCATGGAAAGTAGGATTTTTCGCCAGACAAATGGCACTCTGACTGTCACAGCAAATAATAATCTACCCTACATCAAAACCAATATTAGAACACAATCTTCTAAGCCAAATGACTTCCTTACAGGCATGAGTTGTTGCCATGTACTCAACTTTTGTAGTAGATAAAGTAACTACAGCATGTCGCTTGCTCATCCAACTAACTGCACCACCATTCATCATGAAACAATATCCACTAGTGGATCTTCGGCTGTCAATATCCCCTACCCAATCAGAATCCACATACCCACAAATGTTCAGAATCCTATTTGCTTCAACAAAATTACCATGGTAACACAAAGCATATTCTGAAGTGCCCTTCAGATATCTAAACACTCTTTTCACAGCATCCCAATGTGTCCTTCCAGAATTAGCCATGAGCCGACTAAGTACTCACACTGCTTGAGAAATGTCTGGACTTGTGCAGACCATTGCATACATTAAAATACCAACTACACTAGCATAAAGCACCCTGGTCATGTCCTCCATCTTAGTAGGAGATTTTAGAAAATCTTCAACAGATAGCTTCACTCCTTGCAAAACTGGAACAACTAGTTGCTTGCAATTAGTCATAAAAAATCTCTAGAACAGTTTTAATATACTTACTCTGGCTAAGCCAAAATTTTCTACTCTTTTTGTCCCTTGTTATTTCCATTCCCAGAATATACCTAGCTGCACCAAGATCCTTCATTTCAAACTTTTCAGACAACTGAGATTTTAGATCAAAAATCATTAACTTACTATTACCTATGAACAACATATCATCAACATAGAGAGCAATAATAAGAACATGATCATTTTTCAATTTTGAAGTACACACAATGATCTAATTTTGATCTTACAAAACCTAGTGACAAAATAAATGTGTCAAACTTCTGGTACCATATTCTAGGAGATTGTTTTAATCCATACAAAAAAAAATTCAACTTGCAAACCAGATTTTCTTCACCTTTTTTCACAAAGTGCTCTGGCTAAGACATATAAATTTCTTCTTCAAGATCACTGTGAAGAAATGTTGTCTTCACATCCATCTACTCAATCTCCCAGTCATATGTTGTTGCAAGTGACAAAAGAAATCTGATAGATGTCAGCTTTGCTACTGCAGAAAAAATTTCCCCATAATCAATTCCCTCTACCTAGGAATAACCCTTTGCAACCAACCTCGCTTTGTACTTTTCAATACTACCATCTAGACCAATTTTTCTTTTAAAGACCCATTTACAGCCCACGGGATTTCTACCTTCAGGAAAAGGAACCAAATCCCAAGTGTCATTCTTCTTTAACGATGTCATTTCTTCATTCATGGCTTCCAACCAGGAATCTGAATCAGTCATCTCAATTGCCTCTTTAATGGTCCTAGGCTCATCCGTGTTAGTAATCAAAGCATAGGCACAACTAGAATCCAACATAGAGAATTCGAACCTATCAGGTTGCTTCTTCTCATGTGTAGACCTTCTCACAGGTTGAGGCTGAGGTTGCGGTTCTTTTTCTTGTTCAGAACTCTTAGAGCTATTCAAACTCTCCTCAGTTTTAGGTACACTATCAATGCGTTGTTCCAATTTTTCAGGAGTTAGAGGTATTTCAACAACATCATTTTTCTCTTCTATTTCTCTCATCCCTAATTGCAAATCCACTGAAGAAGGTTGTAGCTCCCGAAAGATTACACTTCTATTGTATACAACCTTCTCAGTCATAGGATTCCAAAGCTTGTATCCTTTCACACCAAGGTCATACCCAATGAAGATACATTTTTCAGCTTTGTTTTCTAATTTAGATCTTTTCACATCTGGTACATAAACATATGCTTCACAACCAAAGACACGAATATGTCTTAGAGAGGGCTTCTTACCAGACCAAGCTTCCATAAGTATTTTTTCAATAAGTGCTGACGAAGGAGACTGATTCAATAAGTAACATGTTGTAGCCATGGCCTCAGCCCAAATTTTTTATCTAGACCAACATTGCTCAACATACTTCTTGCCTTCTCCATCAAATTCATGCTCAACCTTTCAACAACTCCATTTTGCTGCGGAGTGTAAGGTGTTGTTTTATGTCTCTTAATTCCATGGTCTTTGCAATACCTTTCAAATTTTGCACAATAAAATTCACCTCCATTATCTGTCCTCTAGAATTTGATTTTATTACCAGTCTGATTTTCAACCAAGTTCTTGAACTCTTTAAACCGACTAAACACTTCTTATTTACTTTTTAGAAAATATACAAATGCCCTTCTCGAATAATCATCAATGAATGATACATAATATTTTGAATTCGACAACGAAGGAACATTCATTGGACCAAAAACATTAGAGTGAATATAATCCAGAACATTAGAAGATTTATGAGGACTAGAGTAAAATGAAACACAATGATGTTTACCATATATACAATGTTCACAAAATTCAAATTCCAAGTTACAATCATCAAGCCCCTCGACCAGGTTTTTATTTTCCAAGGCTTTCAAACCTTTTTCACCAATGTGACCGAGCCTTTGATGTTAGATCATAGTCTTCTCTACTGGAAGTTTGACTTCCATAGAATTAGCATTGTCAGAAACATTTTCCTTCTTCTCTTTATGAACAACCTTTTGTGACTTTGCAGAGACACTGTTACATTGAACTAATAGTGTGTCCATCTTGTACAGAGTACCGATTCGGGCACCCCTAGCTAGTACCATAGAGGCTCTAGTCATTTTACAACCATTACCAGAGAATGAGACTTGCACTCCAACATCATTCAACTTGCTTACATAAAGTAAATTTTGAGCCAGATCTGGTATATGCATTACGCCATGAATTCCCTTAATTATTCCATCAGGAAATTGAATTCTGACTCTTCCACGGCCAATAATTTCTAGAGATGAATCACTTGCCAAGTACACCTTTCCACCATCGTATTTTTCATACTTCGTGAACCAATCTCTATGAGATGTCATATGGAGAGATGTTCCAAAATCAATCATCCAGACATCATCTAATGCCTGAGTTGCCAAAGCTATAATGAAGGCATCTACATCGCTCTGAAAAGAATCATTGTTGGAAGAGTTCTTCTTTTTCTCTTCTTTGCAGTCCTTTCGGATATAACTAGGCTGCCCACAATTCCAGCACTTCACCTTGGACTTTTTTCCAAGAGACTTTGATCTCCTTTCTGACTTTGAATTGGACTTCTTATCCTTCTTCTTGCCTTTTTCTTTCAATCTGCCTCAAACAGTAAGAGCCTCCTTCGCCATCTCAGAATATTTCCTTCTCATCTCTTCTGATAACAAAGAAGCAACCAAATATTCCATCTTGAAATTGGTTTTTCTGCTCCCAATCACCATCACCAAGTGATCCCACGAATCAGGAAAAGAGCATAACAATAGCATATAATGATCTCCGTCATCAATCTTCACACCCACATATGCTAACTGAGCAATCAGCATGTTAAAGGTATTTAAGTGATCAGCAATAGATGCTCCTTCCTGCATTTTCAAAGAGTATAACTTCTTCCTCAAGAACAACTTATTCACCAAGGACTTGCCCTGATAAATATCTCCAAGTCTTTTCCACAGAGAAGATGCAGTATTTTCTTCATGAACATTTAGAAGCACAAAGTTTTCCAAATAGAGCCTTATCAGCCCCTTTGATTTTTGATCTGCCAATTCCCATTCTTCTTGCTTCATGTCTGAAGGTTTCATTCCAAACACAGCAACCCAAAGAGCATGATCAACCAACAAATCCTCCATTTTGAGTTTCCATAACTCAAAATTGTTGCCATTGAATATCTCAATTTCAATCCTTCCTAATGTACTCGACATTGTCATCCCAAACTGTAATTTTAAATTACCAGACCTCTACAAGACTCCCACTGAACAAAATTGACACAAAAAACCCAACCTACTCACAAGGATAACACAATTGTCTAGGCTCTAATACAACTTGTAAGGAAAGACTACGAATGTGAAACAAGCTCTCCTAATGTCAAAATTTAGAGAAGAATCCAGATGTGACTTTAAATTTTATAATTACAGTTAATTAAGAAGCACATGAAGGAAATAACATAATAAAGAAATAAACTCAAACACAATTGACACCAGATTTACGTGGGAAAACCCTTACGGGACAAAAACCCACCACACCAAAGAAAATCACTTGTATTATAGTAATCGAATTACATACAAGTTACAGACTCTCCTTTCATATGACAATATTATAGCAGCAACATTTCCCTGATCAACCTTGTACAAAACAACACTGTTACAATGCTTTCAAAACATCATATAATGAAATTCACTAATAGACCATTTGATCATCCAACCTATGAACCATCGACCTCTCGAACCTTTTTATAGCTCCAATATGTTGTATCGTACAACAACAACCATGATCAATTCATTCTTTGTATAATCGATTCAGTTCAAATTCCACTATTTGAACAATCGTCGAACTTCCTAGGAATTCAAACATCCTCCTTTCAAGTTAGCAACATCCTCTAGTTAACGACTTACATCTCATCAATTCATCAAGTTAGTGCTCTTCACCTTACACCGCACTACCGCTACATAGTCAACCGGCTCTCGCGGGATGGTGGTAACCGCGCTAAGTCCAGATAGGTCAAGGACTCTTGAGGTATGGCGGTAACTACTCTACCGCTAGACATTTGATAGACTTCTATGGTATGGTGGTAACCACCACACTACCACTTGATAGATGAGAGGTTCCCGCGGTATGGCAGTAACTTCTCTACCGCTACGCATCCAACAAGCTTCTGCTGTATGGCGGTAACCGTGCTACCGCACCTCAGTGTAAAGACACCCGTGGTATGGTGGTATCCACCGCACTACTGCTCAACTCTCTCAATAACCTGGTGATATAGAGGTAAAAGAATTTACAAAACACTTAAGAAACTTTATTGCTTGGTGATAGTATCGAGGTTTCTACCAGTGAGTTTGAGACACATATTCTCAACACACGTAAAAAGGAAAAGATATGTTGAAAGGGGGAGAGTGAGTAATGAGAAAGAGAAAAATAAATAGGTATGGAGTAGCTTGTTGTTGTGTCTTTGATGGTTTTTCACATCATGTTTTTCCATCAATGAAAAAGGGGGAGATTGTTACAAGTATAAGCATATTGGTGTTGTCATTGATTTCAACAATCTCATGTTGTCATTGGTGTCAACTATATAAGAAGGAAGAAGATCATTATTGGGGAAGATTGTTGTAAGATTATGTTGGTGTTTTCTATGCTTTGATTAGTTGCATTATGTTGTCATTAGTAGGATACTGGTGTCAATCTCTAGTGTTGATTTGATGAGCTTTTGTATATGGTTGAGGAAGTAATGGAGATGATGAGGATGTGTCTCTGATGCTTGGTTTCCAAGTGCTTTTGAGAAAATTTGATTAAAAAAAGAGGAAATAGTAAGTTGCAGCATGTTTTGGGTTGTTGAGTAGTGTTCTGGTGTTGCTCTGTATTTATTCTAGGTTGAAGATCTTCATATGTGTTCCAGATATATATATATATCATAAGTGTCTATAGGTATTGTATTCAGAACTTGGTGTGCTGGATCATTGTACAAAAGTTGTATTTACCAGTGTGTGAACTCTGTATTGCAGAGGTATTTGGGAGAAATGTTTTTTCTCCACGTTTCTCCATAGTTTTGTTTCACGTCTTGTAGATTTGAAGGTGTGTTTATGGTGTTGGTATCTTTCTTTAGTCAAGGTTGTTTGAGTTTTGGTGCTTCAAAAGTCAATTTCTTAAGTTGCAGTGTATGGCAGAGTTGTTTGAGTGTATTGGGTGTGTACATTTCTTAGGTGGAAGTTTTTGCAAATATATTTTTTGGATTTCAAGGTGCTTATGCAATATTCTAGGTTATGTTTAGGTGGCATTTATTGTCCACGAGTTTTTGTTGAATCAAAGGAAGCATGCACTTAAAACTTTAATGGTGTTTCCATGGGTAGTGAACTACCTTGGTGTTTACACTAATTGCGATGGATATTTATTATTTGTAGAAGCATTTTGTAGCATGTGTGTTATAGATTTGGGTCCCAAATAAGGTGTGATATGGTATTCTTTCACTTCTATCTGCCATGAAAGTGTTTTGGAGCTGACCTAATTTGAATTTGTACGTTTGAGGTGCATAGTCAACCTTGGAGAATGATTTCAAGGTTGAAGATGATATAAATAAGAGTTGAGTTGTTGAAGGATGATAGAATAAAAAAGAGAGATACAAATGATGTGAATTGTAGAGTGTTAGAATGCAAATTTGAGAAGTGAAGTGCGAGATTTCATGTGTTAGTTTACTAGATGTAGTGAGCATAAGGTATCTACAATTCTTTAGTTAATTTGTG
The DNA here is from genome assembly GCA_007115665.2 of Sequoiadendron giganteum. NCBI lineage: Eukaryota > Viridiplantae > Streptophyta > Pinopsida > Cupressales > Cupressaceae > Sequoiadendron > Sequoiadendron giganteum. The sequence continues at coordinate 506,708,048 of CM021105.1, forward strand.
AAGGCGTTGGAGACATTGTGTTGGATATCTTTGTTGCATTGAGATAGATTTATCTATGTAGCATTCTTCTCTATCTTCTTTTCAATTCTAGAAATGAGCCTTTGGCAATGAACCTTTATTTACTTTGGGCAGTGAGCCCTCCAGTAGTGAGCTCTATTATATTCAGTATTGAAGTTACTTTATATTGTGAGATAATATTCATCGTGGTTTTTCCCATCTTGGATTTTCCACATAAATTTGGTGTTCTCTTGTGCATTCTGTTGATTTGTTTCAATTTATGTTATCTACCTTTCATGCTAAATCATCATAACAAATTAAGGGTTAATTGAAGTAATGTGGATCTAAATGTTTATAAGGGTTTTAAAGTTTTAAGGTACAACTGATTCAGCCCCCCCTTTCTCAGTTTCCTTGTGCATTCAACAAAGGTTCTTCTTTCTTTGACCAATCAATTGGATTCATCCATTATCTAGTTATCAACCTTACTTATATCACATATAAGATCTAAGGTTTTCCAATCATCTAATAGCCCCTCTACGATGTCATCTCTTATTCAAATTCTTTCATCTAGAAGATGGTCAACCTTTCATAACTCTTCTTTCTAACCTTAAAATCATCTTAGAGATCTACCCAAAAGTCTTTGATATTTGGTTTGTGAAACATGAATATAGAAGAACCAAGGGCTTTCATTTTTCCTTCTGGGTCAAAATTATCTCTTGGGGCATAGGTCTTTAGGTTCAATCCTTTTAATTCCTCTGGAATGTATTCTTAGCAAATATAATGGAAGGTAATCCATATAAACCCAATTGAAAAGGGTATTTCAACCCTGGTTTAACTTGCTAGACAATTTGAGATGCACTTCCATGACTTTCCTAACAAATTCAATTAAAATCAGCTTATCGTTGCAACACCTACGTAGCAAGTAGGGTGCCTTTTCAAAACTTTTTTTTTTGATGTAAATGGACTAGGGAAATTGAATGAACCATTGTCCCTAGTCTCTAATCAAGGCCATGGCCTCTTTATTCATCCTGATTCCTATATCTATAGTAAGTTGGTTAATCACTATGTATAGGAAGGCATCATTAACCCTTTTGAAATGTCTCTGCTTCCTTTAGTTCCAATAGGGGATAAAATTCTTGAACCTTGCTCTACCCAAGAGCTTCTCCTATGATGCATTTGGTGGTCAATCTTGGGAAATTCCCAACTCTGGTTGCTAAATAGACCATATAAGAAGACATGAAAAATTGCTTAGTGCCCTTTACAATGATCAATTGGGCATGAAGGGTGTCTGATTCTATCTAGCCTCGATTCAGGAACACCTCTCCTTTTAGGATTATATGAATGAAGGAAACATTTGTGTGTCATATTGAAACATAAAAAAATAGGTTTTAGCAAAAAACTGAATTGATAACACAAGGGGTATGATGCACCTATTTCTCTATTTTCATTCAAAATGTAAGCTATAAAGAATAGATCTAAAAACTTATAGAGATAACTATCAAAATTCAGATCTAGAAAGGTGAGAATGATGTGTACCTTTCACCAAAATTCACCTCTTAAAGCTCATTGAGGACTCATTCACCCTATAGTGAATGGGTCCTGGCTAAGGTTCTAGAAAATGCTTTTTGGGTTCTCTTCTACTCAATTTGTACTCCCAGTTTCTAGGTGTTCACTGTTGGACAACCAAAAATAAAATCTCTAGAAGATTTTCCATGATTTGACAACTTTTCTTGCAACTTTGACAACTTTACAACTTTTTTCAATTTTGTTCTTCAAATGATCTTCAACCTAAAATCTACAATCACACATCAATGAGATAAAAATGTTGTTTTGTTAGGGAATGGAGGTTTGCCTTGGTCAAACCCCATTTTGGTAATTAAACCTTGTGATGAAACAATGAAACATGAAACAATGAAACATGAAGAGATGAAACAATGATACCTCATTTGAAACCTTGGATAACAAATCTGCAAATTAGCATGAAGTGGCCTCAATGAATGTAGATATTGATCATGAGACTTGATGTGAAATAATGCCTTTGATATGCTTGAATTGACCTTAAACACTACATCACCATATTAGCTCAAATGACATGCATGATGCAACAAATCTTTGACATGATGAAATGAATCTTGATTTCTACAATAATATTCTATAAATCTGCTATTGAGTGCCTTGAAAATGCTCTTGAATGCTCTCAATAATGCTCTATCTTGATCTCATGAAGTCACATAAAAATTCTAGGATGAAGCATAGTGAAATGACCTTGTATTTATACATATCTTAAGATTAATTCTTGAAATTCAAATATCACTAGCCGACATTGAATTATAGATTTGAAATCATTAAAATACCACCAAAAACATATTTAAAAGGGGGGTCCTAGGTCTATGTGAGGACCCATTCGCCATAGGCCACTTACCTAGGACACACATCGGACAATGTTAAGCATTATGTTAAATTAGGGTCGTAGATCTAAGTGAGGACCCATTTTCCCTATGGAAAATGGGTCCTAGGTCACTTATCTAACACACACATCTTCGAAAGTTAAGTGTTGTGTAATGACATTTATGAATGTCAGGATTTGTCCCTCGAAAATTGCATTTAATTAGGCTTGGATTTTAATTAAAGGGTCCAATTAAGGCAAATTAACCTCAATAAATTAATAAAGCCCTAGATTAGTGTGAAAGTGTAAAGATACATGTGATGTCCCCATCCTACAAAATATAAGTATACGTCATGACTCAATTATATTTCCTTTTATAGATATATTAACGACTTATCTTGTACATACTCAAAGATAAATAAATCATCAATATGTATATATATAAAATAATAAAAATGAGTAAATGTATATAAATATATATATATATATATTTATATATATTTATATATATATGTGTGTTATCATTATTTTCATATATTATCAAATAATTGTCAAATAAATGAATATATATATATATATATATATATATTTATATATCTACGTTATCATTATTTTCATTTATTGTTTACCTCTTATAAATTAATATATTTCAAACATATAAATATAATCGAATATATTTAAACTCTTATTGTTTACCTCTTTCAATTAAACTAAAGTTATCTATAGAATAATCGATGCCTTTTATTTGTAAGCTAAGCCAAATCAATCGATGTATGTCGCAGCTAACAAAAAGGCACAAGGAAGGACATAGACACATCTGAGGAAACATCATGACTGCTAGAAAGACATAAGCAAATCAGAATCGTGCAAGAGAATGGAAGGTACGAAGAGAGAGAGAATGCAGTGCAGACATCGACCCACTGAAAGATATCTTGTCGTCGCCACGACAAGAATAAGGGTCTATCACAGTGGAATTGCAGGGTAAGGAGGGACGTGTGGATCTAGCCAGGTCATAGGGAAACAAGCATTGGCGCCCCAAACACATCATAAGCCTAAGCCGACACAGAGGAGCCCTAGATCAAACATTGGCCAGTGCAGATTTCTTACGTCCTTTACATAGAAGGAAGGGCTCAACAAATTATAGATTGACAGTCACTCATTTGCTAGATTCACATTGCACTAATACTATCTTTTTCCTTTTAAGACAAAAGAGAGATCTTCATATTCTTGCAATTACGAGCCTTGGTTTGAAGTTCGATTTCTAAGATAATTATTTAAATAAGATTAGAGTTATCAAGAATTGATCCATTCGGATCCATTTTTCTGAGATAAGAAATAATTAAATATGAACTGAGATTGATATTGCTTGCAAATATTGATATTTGTGTCAAAATCTCTGTCCATTTTTTTAACCAATCTAGGAAGGTCTATCACAGTGGTATGAGAGCATAATCCTGCCAACCTATAGGAGGGGAGGGGAGTGAATGCAAACCTACGAAAGGAAGGGAACCATGACTGATAAATTGGCCCAAGAACTTAAAAAATTTATGGAGAAAACAAATGAAAAGTTTGAAAGAACAAATCAGCTAATTCTACAAACTCTTCAAAGCATGAATAGTCATCACACTTAAGAGAAAACCAATCCAAGGAAAGAGATGCAGTCAAATCACTTTGAGAATGAACATTCGACCAGAAGTTTCACACTAAGGCCAACCATGCATCCTTTCCTTCCAAGTGCAAATATCATAGAAGAAAGCGAAGAACAAAATGCCTATAGTGCAAAAGATATTGCAATTATGTACATCGAATTAGACCCAGTAGTGCAAAAACTGGTGCCCTTCAAGGAATACTATGAAGTGAAAACACAAGCCAACTCAAGAAAAAGAAAGAATCAAACCAGCGAAGACCTGAGATCACGGGTTAATAAGATGACACTACCTCCTTTCGACGACTTAGGAAAGATCACGACACAATCATGGGTTCAAAAACTCAATACTTATCTTTCTCTCAGCCCCATGACCGAAGAAGATCCCATCAAATTTGTTGTCCTACACCTATCAGGGATAGCTAACGATTGGTGTCACCATGGAATCATCACACAAGGACATTGGAGTATAACCACCTATAATGAGTTCACTCAAAAACTCATTGACAAATTTGACCAGAGGCATCCTATGTGGTACTTCAAGGAACTCACCCAACTCAAGCAATAAGGGGCAGTGGAGGAGTATGTAAATGAATTCCAAAGGATAGTTGTCATGGTCCCCGATCTATCTCAAAGAAGACTCACCTATTTGTTTATTGAAGGGCTCAACAAATCAAGAACATAGTAAACCCGTTGGAACCTCAAACCATGGGAGAAGCAATTCAAAGAGCCGTAAAAGTAGAATCAATTTCCCCAAAGGAAAAATCCAAGAATCCTTCATTCAAGCCACAATCCAGACAAGACCAATGAAGGAGATATGATAGGGGAAGAGCTTGCCACTTTTGCAATGAACCATGGACCCCAGGGCACAGATGCCTTGAAAAAGAGGCCTACAAACAAAGGAGAGAATTCATGGATCGAGGCTTATGCTTCAAATATTGGGAACCTTGGGGACAAGGACACCAATGCAAAAAAGGTCAAATACACAAGATAGAAGAAACTTGAGATGAAAAATCAAAGGAAGTTTTGATGGTGAAAATGACACAAACAACATAAAAAACATAATATTTCTACTCTATTTCTCCTGAAAAAGAAAACAAAATATAGTAGCCTAATTTCCAAGGTCCTAGTAGTTGGTTCTTAACTGTCTGATGTCACTCAATTGGCCAATGCAACTGTAATATTCAAGGGGCCTTTGTTGGTGATAAGGAATATAAATTGTATTAGATTCATCAATCTATGTTTAATGGGGGGTTTAAATAAATAGAAAAAGATAGATCAAGGCATAGATCAGTAAAACATGAACAAAATTCTTTAACATCCAGACATATATTCTTAACAATGAGTATTTTTTAACAAATCAAAACCATAACATGATGCAATTCATAGAACAATCCATACCATTTCATACATTCATAGTGCCTAGTTTAATCATCACAACCATTCATCAAAATTCCACAAGATTCAAAACAAACTCCTCATTCGTTGCCAGTAATATAGATCAACAAACATATAACAATTCCATTCATAGATAATTTAATGAGATAATCTTTAAAATATGGTTTCCCCTATTGATTCACATCAAATAAGAAACATTTATGCATAACAAACTCATTGGCATACAGACCGATTATGGTTCATTAACCTCATCCAAGAAGTTCAATTCCAACATAAAACTGTATAAAAAATGTATCTAGATTCAACATGAACTTTTTTTTTTTTAAAAGTACCTTTTGCTCAAAGTTATAAAAATCATATCTGCTATCATTAGGTGGCTAATTCTACTTTCATCAGCTGACCTTTACAATATGGAGCTCAAAAGTACATATAGACATGCTATGCATAAATCCCTTTCAATCAAAAATTTAGATCCACTAATCAAGGAACCGGAATTGCATCAAGAAACTAGATTGGTTGATCTTCAGTTTAAAATTTGATTGCCTTGTTGTGCAAAATCTGATGCCCAAAAAGAGACAGGACTAGTTGATGAAAACCTTCAATTCAAAGGTTGATTGCCCTATGAAGTAGGAGAGAAAAGGGGAAGTCATGTGCCCAAAATAGATCATTTTGCTTCCAACTCACTCCTGCATAGTTTTCTCAAGAAGATATTCATCATAACTGGAGAACACTTGTTGAAGAATATCCACATCAGGCCCATCGACCCAATTGTCTTCAAATTTAATTCTTTTCAACTCTATTGAGGCAAATCCCTTCATATCTTTTAATTTTGTCAATTCCCTCCTGGCAGCTTTCACCTCTTCTTTAATATCCATTAGTCTATCCAACAATAAGTCCTCTCCATCATCCTCTTTCTGCATGACCTCTTGGAATCTGTTGTTCCAGTTCTCCTTTAATTGATCCAAAGGCATGCCTTCTTTAACCGATATCTCTACATTGACCAAAATAGCCACTACAGCTTCTAGTTCATCAAGCTTCTCATTCAAGTCCTTACTAGCATCTTGAATTTCATTCCTATGTTTATATATGGAATTAGACCTAAACTGGATTATGCTTGAGGCTCTTTCCAAGAAATCTGCATTATCTTCTTTGAGGATTGATTGCTCTAGAAGAGTTGACTTTGGCAACTTACTGATATCTTTTATTTTCTAAACATACCCCCTATATTCCTCCTCTTATTCTCCTAGGTTTTCTGTGTGATGAATTATTTCTTCTATCAACTCAAGTGTTGTTTTATGAATTTCAAAACTGGTTACCAGCACTTCACCCACTTCTTGGTTAAGCTTATTGATCCATCTATCCAGCATTCCAGACTTACTCCTCATTTGTACTAAATCATCAACTTCTCTTTTGCTAAGTAAGACTAGAGTTTCCAAGGCAGCAACTTGTTGTGACCTGGGAGTGGAAACATCTCTTAAGAAACTATGCAGTTGATCCAATTGAGCCTTAAGCTCATCCTTTCTTTGTTTATCTTTGATCATTCTGGAATTTTTGGATGAAGCTACAACATCAATCAAATTCATTTGTTGATTCCTTGTAGGCCTCCCCAAATTGACTGTACCCAGTTGATAATCAGTCACTTGCATATCTCTTTTATCCTTGTCCACCACTGGAATTGCACATTTTGCAATTATCTCTCCTACCTCTATGAGCCTTGTGGAATGAAGAAATCTGGCCTTTTTCTTTGGTCTCTCCTTTTCTATCTCCTTCATCATTTCTTCCCAATTAAGAGGCTATGGTGGAGCTATTTGCTTCTTCTCAAGATCCAACTTTAACCATGTAGGAGCACTAGGAGTGGTAGCCATCATTGTAGAGGAAGAGGCAGCAATTGTAGAAGATAGTGGCTGCAATAAAGTAACTTTAGGTTGAGAATCAGCCTCTTGCACATTTTGCTGCTCCTTTTCCGCATTCTCTTATGCAACCCTCTTGGCATCTTCCCTATCCTTCTGCTCCTATAGCATTTTATCTTCTCATTCCTTTTTCAAACATTCTTCCTCTAACCTCTTCTCTTCAAGCAATTTATCTCTCTCCCTCCAAGTCCTTGAGCTTTTCCCATGCTTCCTTTTCCTTTTGTTGTTGCTTAGCAAGCTCCTCAACATCCTTTTCCTTTTGCAAGCATTTTGCTTCCTCCCTTTTCTTGTATGATTCCAAAATGATCTTAAATTTATCCTTAAGGGCTTCCTTTTCTCTTCTTTGTCTTTCCTTTTCTTTTTCAAGATCATGAATCTTTTACAGCATCTCCAACTTTTCATTCTCCTCCTTTACTCTAAGCTCTTGCTCCCTTTGCTACTGATTGTCTAGCTCATCAACTTTCAGTTTGGCCTCTAATTGTTGTTGTTGGAGTAATGCATCAGCTTGTGCCTTGGCATCTGACCCTTATTTTTTTTTGCAATGCTTCAGCTTGTACCTTCGCATCTGATTCTCTCTTAGCTTCTTCAAACAGTGCCCATTGGTCCTCTTCTATCAAATAATGCTCAAATTCATCAAGAGGTGTCTCCTCTAGTGTCTCCTTATCTGACAGAGTACCCTCAGAGTCTGTCCCTATATCATGGATTTCTACCTCAACTCCCTTTCCCTTTAAATTTTTAGCTTTCTTATGAAGGGTTCCCCTAGGCATTTCTCCACTTGGCTGCTCTGTAGGAGGGAGTTGAGTAGGCAATTACCCACAATTGATGTTGAGGCCACAGGTCCTATTGGGACTTCTTCATGTGCTTCAAGTAAATCTTGATCCAGAACTTCAAGTTCAAAATCCTCTATGTCAGGAGGGAAGAATTCCAAGGGCTCCTTAGGAGTCATTCTCCTTTTCGTCCTCTTTTACCCTTGAGTGGTACCTGTACCTTTCCTTTTCTTGGAAGTTTGACCCCTAGGCTCCTTGATTCTTAACACAACCCATTGGATGCTTCGATCCAACACTAGTCTTGCTATCTGCTTAATATCTATTGTCTCCTCTGCACCCTAATTTACAGGATCTAAGCTCTTGGTACCTATATTTTTTCCCTCATATAGGGGATCCAAGACCACCCCATCATCTGATAGTGTTTCAGGAATGTCCATCTTGACCCCATACTCCACCATGAGTGGGATAGGAAACCTTTCATAATTCCTTTTCCTCAAGTCATACTCATCCTGAAGATCACTCTAAAAGTCCTCCAATAGATTGAAATTTTTATCAAAAACAGAAGCAAGCAAAGCGTTCATCTTCTTCTTTGGATCAAAATGCTTCCTAGCAGTGTACAAGCCCAACTTCAAATGTATCAATTCATTGTAAACAACCTTAGCTCCCACAAGGTGTGGAAAGCTATATTCACCCAACTTCATGGGGAACTTATGTCAACCAGGCTTATTCTTTATACCAAATTTAGCAGTAACCCCCAAGGCTTGATAAACAAATTCCATTAAAAAAATCCTGTTGTTGCAACATCTAGGGAGTAGGTGAGGATGACCATCAAATCCAGCTAGCCTCAAATAAGTAAACTTCGGGTATTGGATAAACCAATATCCTCACTCTCTGATGAATACCATGGCCTCTTGGCTCAATTTGTATCCTGCATCTCTCGTAACCTGGTTCATAATGACATATAAAAATGCGTCATTAACCCTTCTGTAATGCAATTCAGAAGTCTGCAAGGTGAGCCGATCATAATGACTCCCCTTGTTTCTGTCCATCAGCTTCTCCCAAAATCCCCTCTGTTTAAACCTGGAAAAATGCCTCTCCTTGTTGTTGCATAAATGACATAAGAGGTCATAAAGAAACTCTTGGTTTCTCTCACTCTAATCATTTGGTTGTGTATGCTTTCAGACACGATCATGGGCCAATCAAATTGTTGCTTGCCATCTAGGATTTTCTAAATGAATGGGAACATCCATTCTTTAAAGTGAAGAGCATCCCTTTTCCCAAACACTCTAGAAAGCATCATTATAATGTCCCCAACCTCCTTGTAGAACTCTGCCCTTTTAGGCTGATCTGGAAGCTTAACTAGAGACTTCTTCTTGGTTCTCATCCATTTTTTATTCAAGTAAGTTTTGTTGGCCTCCTTATGATTACTATATATTTTCAAAGCCTCCACCTCATTGAGTTGCCTAGGATTCCTTGGATTGGGCACATTGAACATAAATTGAAACATTTGAGGAGTTAAATCAATGATGACATTACCCTACAAATCCACACACTGTCTAGTAGCAGGATTATAGGCTCCAATTGTTGTTATTATTAATTCAAGACATTGGATTGAAAGAGGAAATATAGTGATATGAGCCAAGCCAAATTCAACTATTCTTTGGGTCCTCCCTGTTACCTCTTCAACAAACATTTCAGCATGGAACGGACCTAAGTTGGTATCAGTTATGTCCACCCAATTAGAATCCACTTTACTGGCAATGATGGCAAGACCCCGATGATTATACCTCAAGGTATAAGGGAGTTGTACTGCCTTAACCTTTTTAGGCTTTGCTCCTAGTTTTGAAGTTTATGTAGGTCCACTCCTTTGAGAAGCCTCACCCGATGCTTCTAACATCCTATAATTTCTACAACAAAAACCCAAGATTAGATCCACAAGAAGTATGAAAAAAATAGGTCAGAGATATCACCCTTCATATACACCGGAGGCGAGACCGGGAAGAAGACATCCCTAAAAATATTTTAAAGCACCGTCGGGGTCGGGACTAGAATGGACATTGAACTCACAACAAACCATATAGCGGGATCAAAGACGGAGTCAAAATAGTAATTGGGACTGGGATCGGAATGGAAGTTGGACTTGGTATAATGAAGAAGTTTCAATTTTATATCCCATTCCACTTCCGCTTCCGACTGTGTGAACAATATTTTGATAATCTATAACCCATCGGAAGCAGGCTCGGAGATGGATCTGACATCCATTGCAAACCAAGGTTTGAGAACGAAATCAATCCTGGATTCGACCCCGGTTAAAAACAACCATGACGTCATTAGAAATTTCAATAGGAGAACGAATGACATCATAGCCTAAAAACGAGGTCACTTGACAAGCAGGGCAAGCTTAAAATAATAGTATGAAACCCATCCCCATACGACCGAGAGGAAACATAGCAACTAGGGCAAAATTTTGTTTAAAGCTAATCAGAGACGTGCAAAGAAAACCCTAGTTTATAAAAAACCCTCGACTTAAACAATTAGGGCACAAATTAACCCTACTCAAAATCAACAAGTCAATATGCAAAAGGATCATTAGGAAAAGTAATAGATCAAAGAACACCATATAACCATGTAGCAGATGATCGACACCCTGAAAACATAGGGCACAACGGTACAGGCACAAAAAAAAATGCGAAAACGACCGTTGCAAAGTAAAAACAAATGAGAAAAAATGACAAACAACCAAACAAAACAAAAACAAAGAAAGAATCAAAGACAAAGGAAAATAAAGCAAAACAAAAGAGAAGAAAAGCAAAGCAAAGATCAAGGATTCGAAAGGAAAGAGTTACGAACCCCGTGAAGAACAACAGACCAAACAAAACACCACGAACGGGTAGTAAAGAAAATGAAGAACAAAAATCGTACCTTGAAATGCAATCTAACAGGCTGGCCCTTGATGCAAATCCGCACACAAAAATGCTTTGCCTTTGATTGAATCATCTCCCAAATGGTCTACCGTAGATGTGGTTCGATTTTACTTGTTAAACAATGATAATAACCAACGAGTTAACCTTAATTAAGGTTAAAATCCAATTTCATACGTGGGAGGTATCTGTAATTAATGCCATTAATGCGGTAGGTCAAACGCGGAATCACGGCGAGAACAGGCACAAAACTATTGTGCGACCGAAGTAAAGTCAAATAGCAACAAGAAAGGCGGGAGCAGAGATAGAATGAGAACCAAGTTTGGAAAGTTTGTCCAAGTTTCGAGTTTGGTTTCAGTTCCGGTTCCGCCAACAACGAAGAAAAAGAAAGAAAGAACCAAAAAGAAGACATCGAGATTGAAACAAGGTAATCAGCATCGATCCCAAGTCCAAACAAACAAAACCAAAAAGGTGGAGGTGGGATGGAAACAAGTTTGGAACTTTGTGTAAATCCCAAACTTAATATCCATTCCAACTCCGGCTCCGCAAAAGAAAAGCAAGACAGACCAAAGAGACCAAACCAAGAGACGAGCGAGATTAGAATCAAGAATGGAGTCATGGAATAAAACTCAAAATAAGTTTCAAATCCTGATTCCTATCCGGTTCCAGTTCTGACAGAACAAAAGAAAACAAAGTGTTGGAAGAAAGAACAACTCCAAACTTTGTTGAAAAACAACCAAGGACCAAAAACAAAAGAGGGGGACCCATTTTGACCAAGGCAAAAGATGGGGTGGTTATGCAAGGCATAACAGGAAGCCCCCACCAAAAGAACAAAATGGGACCAAGATGAAAAAGGGACCTTGGTGGTCATTTCACAAGCAAGTGAGCATAGACCTTTTCGAATCAAAGGCACACTAAAAGTGCATAAAATTATTGCCTTGGTGGATAGCAAGGCCTCACACAATTTCATCAACAAAAGTATAGTGACCAAGCAAAATTTAGGGGCTCAAAATTTCAAAGGGTTTAAAGTAGCACTTGCAAATGGAACCACGGATCAATGCTCAAAATTCATTTCTCAACTCAAAATTACATTGGACAATCATACCATAAAAGGGGATTTTTATGTGGTGAATCTACACAATGATGTGATCTTAGGGATGTCATGGATCAACTCCCTTGGGAACTTTACCATGGATAATCCAAATTTAGAGATATACTTCAAACACAATGGGCAAGAAGTTTCACTTAGAGTTCTACCAAATGGATCATCCAAAGTAGTATCATGCAAAAGGATGGAAAGGATTGTAAGGTACAGGGGAATTGGATAGCTCAATGCATGGTGTTAGATAAATCACCCTCCCATGAACCGAATATTCACATCGACATCCAACCAATTCTGAAAAGGCACAAGAATATTTTCAGAGATATTCCTCCCGGTTTACCTCCAAAATGAGGTTTTGAGCACTCCATAGAATTGCAAGAAGGAGCAAGACCACTAATCATCACCCCATATAGACATCCTCGAAGGTTCAAAGAAGAAATTGAGAAAACCATTAAAGAGCTGCTAGAAATGGGACACATTCAGCCAAGTAATAGCCCCTTTGCATCATCCATCGTATTGGTCAAGAAAAAGGATGGCACTATGCGAATGTGCATAAACTATAGGGCCTTAAATTATAAAAATATCAAGAATCGGTATCCCATCCCAAGGATAGATGAACTGCTAGATGAACTACATGGAGCAAGATACTTCTCCAAAATTGATTTATAGTCAGGGTATCACCAAGTCCGAATGAAGAAGGATGATGTACCAAAAACAACATTTCAATGCCATTATGGGAATTTTGAGTTTTTAGTCATGTCATTTGGCCTCACCAATTCTCCAGCTACATTTCAATCATGCATGAATCACATCTTTCAACAACAATTGAGGAATTTTTTACTAATCTTCTTCAATGATATTTTGATTTATAATAAAACATGGGAAGAGCATCTCATGCATATTGAAGAAGTCCTAAGTATCCTAGAATCAAAATCTCTTTACGCAAAGGTTTCCAAATGTGAATTCAGGTTAAAGGAGATACTCTATTTGGGACACAAGATCAACACAGAGGCGGTAATTGTGGATGAGGAGAAGGTTAAAGCAATAAAAGAATGGCCCAAACCAAGGACCTTGACTCAACTTAGAGGCTTTATGGGGTTATGTAGCTACTATCAATGTTTTGTCAAGGGTTCTCCAAAATAGTCGCTCCCCTCATGGACTTGACCAAGAAAGGAGATTTTATGTGGAATGATCAAGCTCAATAGGAATTTGAGCAACTCAAGGAAACCATGAGCACTTGTCTTGTCCTAACAATTCCTGACTTCACACTACTATTTGAATTACAATGTGATGCCTCTAGAGAAGGGATAGGCATAGTACTCATACAAAGGAAACATCCTATAGCCTTCAAAAGCCACAAGTTGATAGAGGCCAAGAAGCACTATTCCATATATGACAAATAGATGTTAGCGATTATGCATGCTCTAGCCAAGTTCAGACAATATCTAGTTTGTGGTAAGTTCATCATCAAAACATACCACAATAGTCTAAAATTTTGCATGCATCAAAAGGATCTAATGATCGTCAACAAAAATGGGTGAGCCAAGTTCAAGCCTATGATTTTGACATAGAATATGTTAAAGGAACCAATAATGAAGTGGTTGATGCACTATCCAAACACCCACACCTAAACACCATTACAAGCATTTCAAAGGATTGAAAAATTAATATTATTGTTGAATATGCCAAAGATACACAGGCCTCAAAAATCTTAGAAGGGAGGGTACCCAATCAGGACTACAAGTTATGGGACAATCTCATCTTATATAAAGGGAGAATATTTCTAGTTCCCCACTCAAAAATGAAGAATAGGATCATAGAGGAATTCCATGATAGTCCTCTGGCTAGACACCAAGGATACTACAAAACACATAAGCATATTAGAGAGAAGTATTCTTGGAAAGGATTAAAAGGTGATGTGCTTAAACACGTACAAGAATGTATGGCTTGTCAGCAAAATAAAGCAAAACAAAGTCATCTAGCAGGACTATTACAACCAGTACCCATTCCCAACCAAAATTAGGAAAGTATCTTAATGGATTTCATAACCGAATTGCCTAAAGTACAGGGAAAAGACAGTATTTATGTGGTAGTAGATAGACTTACTAAGTATGCCCACTTCTTTTCCATTTCATCAGAGTACAAAGCATCTCAAGTAGAAGATTTATTCTTTAAAGAAGTTTTTTGCCTCCATGGGATACCCAAAACAATCATCACTGACAGGGATAGTAAATTTTTGAGCCAATTTTGGCAAGAGATATTTCGACTAGCAAGGACAAGTCTAACCCAAAGTACAAGTTACCATCCACAAACAAATGGGCAAACATAGATAGTCAACAAATGGATAGAAGGATACTTGAGGAATTATGTGACCAGCCAACAGACTGCATGGATAAAGTGGCTACACTTGGGAGAGCACTATTACAACACCACCCATCACATGTCAATCTGGATGATCCCTTTCAAAGCCCTATATGGATATAAAGTGCCCTCTTTTGGGAACTTGATCACCCAAGAAAGTAAGGTGCAAAGTGCACAAGACTTCATACAGAAAAACATCGACCTTCTGAAGACCCTCAAAGAAAATTTGCAGCAAGCACAAAACCAGCAAAAAATCTATGTTGATCGACACCACATAGAAAGAACTTTTGAAGTTGGGAACCAAGTCTTCCTACGACTACAATCGTACAAGCAAACATCAATCAAAAGGAGCGAAGATGAAAAACTGAAACCACGTTTCTTTAGGCCTTATAAAGTTACAAGAAGAGTGGGCGAGGTAGCCAACGAAATAGAACTACCAGCGCATAGAAAAATCCACAATGTCTTCCATGTATCACAGCTAAAAAAAGTCCTTGGACGACACACCCAACCTTGCACCGAATTACCTCCAATTGATGAGGAAGGACAACTCACTTTGGAACCAGAATTCATCATGGACACAAGAGAAACAAAATTAAGAAGCAAGATCATTACTAAGTTTCTAATCAAATGGAAGGGACTTCCGGAAGATGATGCCACCTAGGAAAAGAAGGAAACCATTGAATCGCTTAAGAATAAAACTCTGGAAAAATAAAACATAATGGCCTTGGACTAAAACATGAGGTCAACTATTGATGCAATATCTTCAAGAAATTAAATTATGTTTCTTTATTTTTGCTGATTTGAGACATAAGACATTCTTAATGAATCTTGAGCCTTAACTATAGACATTATTTGTAAATGTCGGTGAGTACCCCATCAAGTACGCCAACCCATAAATCGGGGCCAAGAGGTCGAATGACTTAAATGCTCACTTTGTGATCTTGGGCCTGATTGGGTAAGCAAAATACATGCAAGGAGGATGGACAAGGACCACTTGTGTTGTATAAGGTTGGATATCTTTATAAGTTACCCAGAGAAACCAATGTAGAGGGGACAGACAGGGGCCACTCACATGGTATAAGGCTAGATACCCTTATACAAGTATCCAAAGAAATACATGTAAGAAGGACGAATAGGTGCCACTTACATTATATAAGGTTGAATGTTCCCATATAGGGTATCCAGAGGAATCCATGAAGAGAGGACGGATAGGGGCCTCTCACATGGTATAAATCTGGAGATCCTCATGTAAGGAATCTATAGAAATGTATGTAAGGATGGATAGGTGCCACTTACATTGTATAAGGCTGGATATCCCCATATAAGGTATCCAGAGAAACCCATGTAGAGAGGACAGACAGGGGCCTCTCACATGGTATAAGGCTAGAGATCCTTATGAAAGGAATCCAGAAGGCCTGGGGAAAAGATTAGAGGTAACCAAGTGTTACAATCTTTCCTTGGGATGAAGATCACAACTCCAGCAAGAACCTCTAAATGATCAAAAGGAAGAGAGCTATTAATGATTGCTTGAGGACAAGCAATATTGAGCGAGGGAGACTTGTGATGTCCCCATCCTAAAAAAGATAAGTATACGTCATGACTCAATTGTATTTTCTTTTATAAATATATTAATGACTTATCTTGTACATACTCATAGACAAATAAATCGTCAATATGTATATATAAAATAATAAAAATGAGTAAATGTATATAAATAAATATATATATATATATATATATATTTATATATGTGTGTGTGTGTTATCATTATTTTCATATATTATCAAATAATTGTCAAATAAATGAATATATACAAATATATATATATATTCTACGTTATCATTATTTTCATTTATTTTTTACCTCTTATAAATTAATATATTTCAAACATATAAATAGAATCGAATATATTTAAACTCTTATTGTTTACTTCTTTCAATTAAACTAAATTTCTCTATAGAATAATCGATGCCTTTTATATGTAAGCTAAGCCAAATCAATCAATGTATGTCGTAGCTAACAAAAAGGCACAAGGAAGGACATGAACGCATCTAAGGAAGAATCACGACTGCTGGAAAGACATAAGAAGATCATAATCGTGCAAGAGAATGGAAGGTAGGAAGAGAGAGAGAATGTCAGTGCAGACATCGACCCACTGAAAGATATCTACCGCCACCATGACAGGAAGAAGGGTCTATCACAATGGAATCACAAGGGTAAGAAGGGACGCGTGGATCCAGCTAGGTTGTAGGGAAACAAGAATTGGCATCCCAAACACATCATAAGCCTAAGCCGACACAGAGGAGCCCCAGATCAAACATTGGCCAGGATTTCTTACGTCCTTCACATAGAAGGAAGGGCTTAGCAAATTACAAATTGGCAGTCACTCATTTGCCAGATTCAAATTGCACTAATACTATCTTTTTCCTTTTTAAACAAAAGAGAGATCTTCATATTCTTGCAATTACGAGCCTTGGCTTGAAGTTCAATTTCTGAGACAATTATTTAAATAAGATCAGAGTTATCAAGAATTGATCCATTCAAATCCATTTTTCTGAGATAAGAAATAATTAAATATGAACTAAGATTGATACTGCTTGCAAATATTGATATTTGTGTCAAAATCTCTGTCCATTTTTGTAACCAATCTAGGAAGGTCTATCACAATACACCTTATAACACAAAAAAAAAGAAAAAGGCATAATTAAGTCCATTTTATTAAAAAGGGCCCTAAACTTAATGTGAATATGAAAAACATATTACAAAACTAAATCAAGGCATCATTAAGCTCATTTTATTATTAATTATCTCCAAATTAAGTGTGAAAAAAGGATACTTTTTCCTACACTACATATATATTTTAGATTCTTCTTCTTGGCTATAAATTTTCTTTCATTCCCAAGCCATCTTTTGTTAGGATGTTTAAGATTTCCATTTATATTGTTCTTGTATTCTCCAACTTCCTCTATTTTAGTTGCCATTTTTAGGTGAGCATAAGGAGGTAGATCAAACACTAGTCTAATCATAGAAGCAAATAGGTCAATGATGTTGGGAAATCTTGGTCATCTCAGATAAGTATCTAAGATCTATAGTGCCTTCGGTAACTTTAATTTCAATTAGATTGCCTCAAAAACACGTACAAATATGTCACAAAGTGGAATTGAACATAGTTCATTTCCCACATTAATCCTTCTGAGAGAAATTTATGCAAATTCAGTTTCAACAACAAACATTAACAAATTCTAACCAAGAAACATGAAACATGAAAGATGGGACATAACACATAGATTTAAGTGGGGAAAACCCTTTCGGGTAAAAAACCCCACACTCCAAAAGCCCAGATCGCCATTGTATTATTCATGCAACATAATAGTTACAAATACAACTCAGGCACTAAGCCTTTGCAGAGATTACATCTTGTTTCATTTTGGAGACAGAATGGCAACAACCTTGTGACAAGAGTTTCCCTCTCTCCTTTTTACACTTCTTTGATCAACCTCTCAGTGCATTGCAACCTTCGCACTGTTACAATATTCTCACATGGTATACAGAGAGGTTTCACAATCGAATCATAGAGAGAGGGCAGAGTCACCTCTTAGAACAACATCCTCATCCTCTAACTCCCACCATCGAACATACAAAGAGAGTTCCATTATTTTTACATTCTCAAACGGTCTGTTGATCTTCCAACAATCAAAACAGTCCAACTGCCAACAGTTTACATTCTGCATCTCCCATTTTTCCACAACCAACCATGGAGGACAGTCATTCGGTCAGGCAAGTCAACGTCCTCCATCCAACCAAATAAATTCAAACGCCCACCACTCTACCGTAGCCAAGACACAACACCCTCACGATTTGGTTGTGACTACACCACAGGCTCCTCCAAGTCCTATCACGGTGTGGCGATATACCGCGCTACTGCTCGCCAAGTTGAAGGTTCTCGCGGTATGGCTGCACTATCGTACCTTTGCATGAAATCTCTTGCAGTACGATGCTATCACCGCACTACCGCCAAACAGTCACAAGGCTCTCGTGGTATGGCGGTATACCACTTGACTCTGAAAAGGTTCTTGCAGTATGGCGGTATACACCGCACTACAGCGTCTTAGCCAGAAGTCTCCTACAATATGGTGGTAACCGCACTACCACACCTCTCTCACCATATTACCTGGCGGTACAATAGTACAAGCATGAACGTAACAATTATGCAATTCGGCCAGACATCTTAGCGGTCACACCGACATTGCTCTCTCAGAGGTTTAGGTCAGTGGGATTGAGGCACACAATTCCAACAAATGATCTTAGTTAACACTTCCTATATGTAGGATTGTAATGTTGGGCTACAACTAGTCTGAGTTTTGGGCATTGAACTACTACTAGGAAGGAGACCACTGTGCTAATCTTGGATTGGCGATCTTCTCAACTCTAGGAGAAGCATCATGGGAAAATGTCTCTTCCTTGAATGCCTCCATTTTGATATGCCCCTACATTGTATCTGTTATCTTTATTACCTTAAAGGTGAATCTGGACACACTAGGGACTCCCTAAAACTTATATTTCATTGTGATAGGGAGCTTGTCAACTTTAGATTTCTTTTCTTTCCTATCTTCCCTCTCTTCCCTAGATACTTCTTCTCTAGTAGATTCTTCACTTAGATCAAACATTTAAAATACCTAAAATGAATATACAACCTATTAAACATCCATTAGTAACTAAATGTTAGGGAAGTTTTCATTATTTTATCACAACTTTTCCTTTTGAAAATTTGAATCAAGACAAAATTTAAATCTTAGCCATGGGTAACAATAGTCCTATTGGGTCCAATAACTCCACTAGAACCTTATTATTTTACATACTTTTGAGTCCTTAATGGGAGTCGGATAAAAAAATGGACTTAGGACTCTAGCTTATAGTGTCTGATCATGTTTGAAACCCCAATAGAACATTAACTACATATAGTGGGAAAAAAAACTATGGGTGGACAAAGGTCCTTTGGACTTTTTGATGAAATTTTGATCGTAGATAAAAATCCCATGAGGATCATTAGCAAATCATAATTTTCTTATGTCAAGAATCAAAACAAAAATAGGATATCAGGCCTTATCTAAAATGTCCTATCAGATTTCCAAAACTCGTACAATTATTGACACTCTACAATGTTAAACTTTAGGGGTGGTTCAATTGGGGATAAAAATATTAGTTGGACCATTGAGCATGGGGATCAGATTCAAGAACAAATTTGGGATTTAGGCCATTCTACTGATGTATCCTTTCGAAGATTCAAAATTTGAAAGGGGATCAAAATTAGTGTATGCGATTGGCATTGTAAAACCTTAACTTGATCCAAACAATCAAAGGGACTATTAGTGGGAACTGGAACCTAAATAAGATTTTGGATCTTAAACATGCCAATGTCACAAGGTTGATCAGGATTCAAAATATTGAATGACCCTACAGATGCCCTAATCTAGATTAAATCAACATTTATGTGCAAGAATCCATCCACTGAACCAAGGATCGAGGAGAGGAGAACCAAGCTCCAAAAGAAACATGTAATTCCCATAATCTACTTGCAGAGTAAAAACACCTTTGATTTTTTAAAATATTAACTAACAAATAATCTAAAACTACTCACCATGTTAGACACGACATTAGTCTACACACAATGAATGGAATTGTTTATACAATCAACACTACCAACATGTCGCCCGAGAATTGGGACATGGGAGATAATTCAGTCGGGTGCGTGGGGCCATTGTACATACTCTTACAATGAAGAATGAGTTGGATTTAACCACTAGGTTATGTTGACCTTACAATTTACCATTTGAGGAGATAGTGACTTGGGTTTCATTAGACTGAACTCTTACCCAGTGGCATCACCTCAAGTAGAGCATCCCTATGTCGTTTCATCTTCCTAGATTTCTAACAAAATATCTCACTTAAACTCATTAACACTTATTTTTTAGATTGGAATATTCATATGTTGCTATTTTTCAAGTTAACATTAGGGTCGATGGGGAGGGTAGTGATAGATTTACCAAGGGTAGCCCCCTTGATGACAATTTAAGCCTCCATCCTTATTTTATAAATATTGTTAGTTCACTATGATGTCTTAATTCTTTTGTCCCAAATTTAATATCAGTGTAAATATTTCCTATAGAGGTATTATCTTTAATTTGCTTTGGTTTCGATCTGACTATTATTGGTGCATTGGGCCATTGCACATACTCTTACAATGAAGAGTAAGTTGGATCTAACCACTAGGTTACGTCGACCTTGCAATTTACCATTTGAGGAGATAGGGACTTGGGTTTCATTAGACTAAACTCTTACTCAATGGCATCACCTCAAGTAGAGAATCCCTATGTTGTTTCATCTTCCTACATTTCTAACAAAATATCCCACTTAAACTCATGAACACTTATTTTTTAGATTGGAATATTCATATGTTGCTATTTTCCAAGTTAACATTAGGGTCGATGGGGAGGGTAGCAATAGATTTACCAAGGGTAGCCCCCTTGATGACAATTTAAGACTCCATCCTTATTTTATAAATATTATTAGTTCACTATGATGTTAATTCTTTTATCCCAAATTTAATATCAGTGTCAATATTTCCCATAGACATACTATCTTTAATCTGCCTTCGTTTCGATATGACTATTATTGGTTTTGTTTATACAACCTTAATGTTCTCTTTCCAATTTTATATTATTACTTTCTTGGTTATCAACCATGTAGATATCAATGTGATATTCTATAATACCAAAAAGTTATACCAATTGAAATATTTATAAATTACAACCTCCTAATCTGATGTTGATTTTATCCATGACACTAATTCTTATGCTCTTATGATTATTTCCTCTTGATGATTATTATTTCCAGTATTTTCTTATTTGATATTAATATTATTCATAATTTAATATCCATACTATTATTATAATTGTTAAGGCTATCCTTGATAACAATATTGCTATTTACTATTTATATTAGTGATACCTTCTAATATCATTATTACATAGAAGGTGTTCCCTATCTGAAGAGAGGCAACCTGACAAAGTAAATCGATGGTTTAGATAGCTGGAAAAGAGATGCAAGATGATTGAAACTATCATGGTCGTTCATTTTTTACCGCCATGTTTTCACTTTTCATCATTCATTGCATAAAAATTTACCACCGTGTTTTCTTGTTCACCATTCACTGCATAATAATCAATCAACAACGTGTGTTGTAGGTGGTCATGGTTGCGTCGGCCCACTGTTATTCTCACACAACTTTTCATTTACTGCAAATCTGCCACTTTGATAGATGTTAGTTTATTTCCACCCCAACGCTTGAAATAAGAGACTTCCATGGCACACATTTTAGATCCATGTGGATACTCTCATGGGAATGTCTAGGTTGGCTAGGTAGGGGAGCCGATGGGATCCATGGCCAAAGTGATCAGTTGTAACAAAACACTAAATAAAGCCAATGCCAATGCAACGTGGTGAATGCATTTTAAAAGAACTAATAATTATTATTGAAGGTGAAGAGGACTCCCCAAACACGGATCGATATGTTCCAAACAACACAAGTATAGACAATAAATATGGGTTGAGATATGATTATGGAAAATTCCATGCATCCAAAACTATTTTTTTTGATAAGCATAAGATCAAGAGAATTTTGTGGGGATGGATTTGAAACAAAGAAAAATAGGTTTAATCAAATGGAGGAACCTAATTTTTGCTTAATTGTTTCACTCAATTATGAGGGCTATAATGCATAAATAACAATTAGAAAACAAAGTAAAAAAGTAGGCTTTAAGATGCTGAAATGATGTGTACCACTTTGAAAAAGTGTTGTTTTGGTCCTCATTGAGGACACATTCGCCCAGTGGCAAATGGGTCCCTGGTAGGGTTCTAGAAAACTGATTTCTAGGTTTTGTTCTTCAATGTCTGCACTCCCAGATCCTAGGTGTTCAACTCCTAAAAGTCAAAAATAAATTTTGTGGAGTACTTTTCGTGATCTTGTAAGAAAGGTGACAACTTTTGCAACTTTGCAATTTTGACAACTTTTGTTCTCCACTTGATCTTCAACCCAAAACCTACAATCACACATGAAAGAGGAGAAAATGTTGATTGTTAAGGGATAGGGGTTTGCCTTAGTCAAACCTCATTTTGGTAATTAAACCTTGAATTGAAATAATGCATAAAAAGAAAGATGAATGAACAATGTAATGCTACAACTCATCAATCCTCAATTGAATCTTGGAGTACAAATCTGAAACTTAGCATGAAGTGGCTTCAATGTATGTAGATCTTGATCATGAACTTGACATAAGATAATGGCTTTAAAGACTTGAACTTGATCACCAATGCTACAACATCATATTAGCTCAACAACATGCATGACTTTGACATGATGAATTGGATCTTTGATTATTGCAATAAAACTTCAATAATCTCCCTTTGAATGCCTTCTTGAATGCTCTTGAATGATCTCTTGATCATAAATTTTCTATAATGATTGAATACTTGAAGTTGCTAGGATTGCTTAGATGAAACTATGTGAATTATTGTATTTATACTTATCTCAAGGTTAAATCTCGAAATTCAAATAACACAAGCTGACATTAGATCTTGAATTTGAAATTATTAAAATCTCACCCAAAACACATCCCAAGGGGGGTGTCTTAAGTTAAAGAAGACCCATTCGCCATAGGGTGAATGGTTCCTAGCATACTCAACTAGGACAAGTTTCAAGGAATATGAAATAATATGCCAAAAGGGGGTCCTAGGACCTAGTGAGGACTCATTTTCCAGGTGGTGAATGGGTCCTAGGTCACTATCCTAGGACACAAACCTTGCCAAATTAAGTGTTGTGAAATATTATTAATGAGTGTTGGTTTTTATCCCTTGGAAAATGTAATAAATAAGGCTTGGATTTGAATTTAAAGGGCCAATTAAGGCAAATTAACCTCAATTAAAATTAATTAAAGCCCTATATTAGTGTGAAAGTGTAAAGAAACACTTTACAACACCCTAAATAAGACATCATTAAGTCCATTTTATTAATTCATTAGTCATTCCCAAAATTAAGTAAGGAAAAGGGATACTTTTTTCGTTACTACAGGATTAATGAATCAGACAGTGCTCAGGATGATATTGCTAAGGGATGGTTTGGTGTCTAGGTATAGGATTAATTTAATTTCCCAATTCCTAGTCAATCAAGCATTGCATATGTCATTGTAATAAATATTTTTTGCTTTGATTCACAATGCTGATTGGGATTTTGAGATGGATAGGAACATGGAAATTTCATCATGCAATGACCATTGACTCAACGGGAGCAAACAATAGAAATCTCTACAAAACAAACTAAACAAAAATCTTCACCATTTACACTTAAAAGTCATTGAGCTTTCAGGCTAGGGGTACAAATTATTTCTATTAGTGCCACTTTAGTATGTGAGATACCAATATGTGTGTGTGTTTGCATGAGAAACTACCTAGTAGAAGCCCTCAAAAATATTTCTTTCTATTACCAAAAGAGTTTAAAATAACAAAACTGCCCCTATGTGAAACATTTTCAAAGATCTCATACATGGGTACTACACAAATCCAAAGTATAAAATAGAAAGGCACTAACCCAACCATAACGCCACTGTTCAGTAGATGACTCTATATCCATATTCATTTAATCACCCACTACTTAAAAATTTCATCAACCATAATTGTGGATGCACTGGTACATTCTCAACGACCTAATACATGATCGGATCCAAAGGGGAATTTTTATTTTTTTAAAAAACACAATCTCCCAAATAATCAATCTGCTATCTCTAAAGTTTTCAACAATTGCCAAAGAAACAATATGAGCAATCAAATTCCCCCCTAAATAAAATCTTGCATATTTGTTTCGATGAACTAGTTAAAAGGTGGAAAAGGACATGAAATTGATGAACACATATCTTGCATTTTGTTAACATGTATAACTCCTCCCTTACTCGTAAATAATTTGTCATATATACAATAAATCGTTGTGCTTAGAATTTCCCCCCTTTCATGGGAGCCCAAGGGATAATCCTTTTTGTAATCCTAGACTATAGGTTAAGTGGTCTCCTCTCAAGGAGGGTTGGCTTAAGGTAAACTTTGATGGTGTGTCTATGGGAAATCCAGGAAGAAGCAGTGTTGGTTGTGTGGTAAGGGATCATAATTGAGTGGTGTTATTGGAAAAATCAAAATACATGGGGATTGTGACAAAAAATAGGCCAAATTCAAAGTTGCTTTGCTTGGTCTACAATGTGTGCAGTAGAATGAGATAAGGAAGATCCATTTGGAAGGAGACTCCCTAATAATAGGGAACACAATCTAGAAGGGTTAGGCTTCAAATTCAAAATTTAGGAAGTGGATCAACCCCATATTACACATTCTAAGTGGCATGGACGAATTTAGAGTATCACATGTCTATAGGAAAGGAAATGGATTAGCGGATGAGCTGGCCAAAAAGTCCATGGTGGAGGTTGCAACATCATAAATATTAAAAGATGCCCACGTACGTAGAATCTAATCCTCAAAGATAAATTCATTGAAAACTTTGGAGGGTAGGTTCATCATTCTCTGAATTTTTGTGGTACAACAATGATGGCAAAGGATGGGATTGACATGAAGGATGTGTGTGAGCTGCATTAAAAAGATAATGAAGGCTCTTGAAAAACCAATTGGTGTAGAGTGGGTGGCAGTGTGGTGACTTTGTTGGCATTACAGAACTAACTGGCATGGTGATGGCGGGAGAATGTAAACGTTGATTCAACTCGAAAGCTCCAAAAGGAAAATGCCCTTCTTGGGTGACATTTCTAACAAGCGCTTAGATGTGTCTTCTAGTTGAGCCATGGGCTAATCCAACATGTGGTTAAAATGGTGTTGGGGATGAAATTTTTGAGGTCGAACTATAGGTATCGAGTAAATACCGACATATCGGCCATGTTCTGGCCTCCTTGTTGAATGCGGGCGAGTCTAAGGCTAAGGCAGAGGCACTACGCAAGAAGCTTATTTGTGGTAAATTTCTTGGGGGACTAGAGGACGTACTGGAGAATGTGGAAGAAGGATGCGATATTACACTCCTGAGAGACTACTACATGATTAGCAGGGGGCGACCTCTGGGGCAGTTTCTGCTCATTTTTAGTGACAACCCTACTAAATTGCCAAGGAATAGGAGTGGGTTTATGCGTGGGATTCTCTTTTTGAAGAGGATTATGGATCTCACCCAAGATGATGGTGTTGGTTGGTTCCAAGATTACATTAGGGAGGAAGGGCTTCTGGATGCGGATGTCTCGGTCAATTGGTGCGGGAATGTTTTGGACGAGTGCGTGGTGGGTGAGGTTGGACAGGTGGCTGGCTCCTGCGAGCGAGGCTCAAACTGAATGCTTCTAGGATATTGGTAAGGTGATGTTTAGATCTCATAGCGTGCTCAAGAGTGGTAAATTTTGTATTATGTAACACAAGTGTTAAGGGGTACACTATATATGCTCCTATTGGTCATATAGCCCTTCTGGTTGGGGAATGTATTGCTCCAATTTTGGGATGTATGGAGGCTATGTAATGAGTTGGGTTTTGTTCATATGGCCAACTACCAGATGTAAATATTTACATTGAGATGTGTTCCTACAGTGGCATCACAAAACCTTTGTCAAGTTTTTGGAATTGTACTTAAAATGACGTGCACTGTAACAGTCAACGGGAAGTGGAAGAGATTGTAATTAATGGGTAGTGGAATGGGCATAAATTCATGCAAATCAAAATGATATTCCCTCGACATAGTGAAAAAGTGGTATGTGTTGTGTAGTTCGAATCATAATGAAATCGACAGTAGTTGAAGAGTTGCATGTTCTTTTTAAAAGAAGAGCAGTGGGATTCATCCTCCGTCTCCTTGGGTTGCTTTCACGAAGGCAACAAGGAAATCATGTTCATGTTCATGCTTTTCACTTATGGGGATTGAAGGCAGGCCTTGAGAAAATGCAAATAGGGAGAATTTGTGTGGTCTTTCTGTTTCTATCAAGCGGGTAGGCAAGATTTTTGTATCTACTTTTACATTGAACTGGGATTTTATTCTATGGATATGCAACTCGGTACGTGGGATCTTATGGGTTGTGTGATAGTGCATGGACATAAAAGATGAGCATGCATGTTCATGCATAGTTAAATAGGGGAGAACAAACATGGTTTGTACAGTGGTTGGCACTACATTCGTCACAGGTTTTAATCATACTAGTCACTGTAAATTAATTCAGCATACCAAAAATAAACAATCAAAATAATAAAATTGTGTTGCCTCGCTCAATAAATATATAGCTCATCTCTGAATAACAAAAAATTTGCAAATATTTTGGACCTCCTATGCATAGCTATTTCGTGTTTTGAAAGCTTTAAATTGTGAGTTGTCCTAAAGAAATTTGTTTTTTGTATAGGAGCGAATTTGCACCCCTAACGCAAATTCCCCTTTTACCCTTCCTCACTTTAGAAAACCAAATTCGAAGGCTTAATTCCACATAAGCCCGTTGTCTTCCTTCCACTTGGTGCTAATTTTGAGCGTCGATGGAGGAATAACTGTCGGGGACGCCCGCTCGACGCGCTTAGGTCCCTGGCAAATTCTTGTGGCTGGAGCCTACAGAGGCGTTACAATTCCCATTGGAAGTTGACTTATAACGCCCTCTTTGGCTGACTGACCCAAATATGGTCATTTTTTTCATTCCTCCTTCAAATTCACTCACTCTCATTCTATTTTATCCTCTCAGACAATCTCATCTACATATTCAAACATTCACTTCAACCATTCAAGCACATTCTTACACTCCATAGCAGCAATTACATCACTCCATCAACTCAGTAGAGCAAGTGTGGAACAACACCATTACAACAGAGGCTTGAGTTCATCATATTCTCTCCCCCATTAGCCTTGAGTGCTCTTGGTGGAGGTGGTAAGCTTTCTACTCCTCTCCTCTATTATTTGGTTGAGTAAGCACATTACTGTTTTATAGTGTTTTAGTGTTCTTTGCTTGCATTTCCTTCTTTATCGTACTATTTCTCTATCGTTGCAAACTTGGTTGTCCGTGGAGGTGGAAACACCAAAATGGGGGTCTGACTGAAGCAGACCCCTATACAACCCCCCAACCATTTTCCTCTTTGTTGTGTGTAGGTGTGCGTGCTTCGTGGAGCTAGCTAGTGAACAAACTTTTGTGTGAGATCATTCTTGTCACCCTTGCATTGATCTACTTGTTTTATCATATCCATTTATATGTGTCTTACTTCATAATATTATTTTGTTTGCTTAGAAATCATTAACTAGGCCGTTAGTTAGTTTTCTAATGGTTAGACCTTGTCTTCCTGGTTCTCTGGTTGTGCGAACGTCAGCGCACTTGAGAGACGCCAGCACACCGTGCTTCTCTCCTCTGACATAGAGTTGACCCTAAAATTTGACTCACCTAGTCTCCTCTCAAATCTTGGATTTGTAGAGTGATCAAAAGACCTTATGGTTCTCATCATTCTCATCCCACCTTTCCTAATCCTTCCTTAAACTGAGGTAAGTTAGGGCAACCTACTGCTCTCGGCCCTCCGTGACCTGGTGCCTTGATGTGGTTGGTTCCCCTCTCTTACATTTTTGGTGAACCCAACATGAACCATTTTGGTTCCATTTTGTGATACTGAAAGTTTATTTCCTCGCATCTTAGGAGCATTGTAGGTGTGAGTGTTGTGAGGCGTTCACCTCACAACCCAACCTGCGACCCCTGGTAAGCGTAGTTGGAAGGTTCCAAAAGTGTTACGTAACGAAACTTGAATTGGGTCATTTCCTTGCCTTGTAACCTTTAGGAGGCTCTATGGAAGTGTTGTTTATTATACGTGATGGCCTCTTTCTTGAATCAACATATTCCCTCTGCGCAGCTTGTGAGCATTGGTATTGGTATAACCTTCACTTCATAGGACCTACCGATGGGCTTTAACAGAGAACCATATCCTCTCTACATTCCTGCAAGGATAAATGGAAACATCGTAGTCAGTGTTCTCATTGATCTAACATATCAAGTAAATATTATAACTAGGGAGATCATGTTAATCAACTTCCTGCATAAGGATGGATATGATGCACTTGTGAGTACCATCTGCATGCACGACGAGCTTTTCATACCTCCTATAGGTAGTATTGTCCCGTCAGTTCTCGTTGGACCTAAGTTAGTAAACCTTATGTTTGACATTATCCCGGGGTCTGAACTCTTTAGAGTGAAGTTGGGTATCCCCTGGTTGGTAGCTATGAATTCCATCGGTAATGCATAAGGGTCTGAAATTCACTCATGAGGGTTTTGTGCATGCGATCCATGACACTGGCTATAGACCGTCGGTTGCTCATGGTAGTTACTTCCTTAGATTACTTTTGGCCTGGAACTGTTGGTCCTCTCCCACCCAGGAAGGACCTCTTATATCCCACATATCAAAATTACAAGAAAGGACGATCTAGGCCGAAAGTGAGATAGCCTCTTTCACCTTATGTTGTTTCACATAGGGCTTGCTTGAAAGCTGGTAGTGATTCCACCAAGGTGCATAGAAGGGGAGAAGAGAAGCGGTGTGGAGATGCTCCTTCCTCTTCCGTTGTCCAGCCTGACCCTTCTCCTCGCTCTATTGTGGTATCATCTACTTTTGTCTCGCTTTCACGAGAGAATCCCATGGCGCTCGCTTGGCGAAGGTCTAAGTGTCCCACGCTCGAACTTCCTATCCTACCCACAGAGCCTAGGCTCATTCGGTATGGTAGGCAGAAAGCTCCCTGTGGGGAATCTTCTGTGTCCCAGCCTTTGTGGCCTCCTACTGCCCCTGCTTCTAAAGCAGTGAATGGGAAAAGGCCCGCTGCCGAGGCGTTGGAGCCAACTCCCACCATTGTCTTTGAAACTATCCCTCTTGCTCCCGTGTAAGAGTTTGTCCCTCCGCTGGAAATAGCTGTGGAGGACACTCCCATGGCTGAGCAGGAGCCTTATGTTCTTTCGCAACCTCTGGCCTCTAGCTCAAAGAGTCGTAGAAACCGCCTTGCGCACGAATGCAAGCATCAACGAAAGGTTCTCTTGGCTGAGAAGGCCGCCTCACAAAGGAAGGAAGAGGAGATGACTGCCCCTATTTTCAGGGCCTTATGTTGCATCCTCCTCTTTCCTCCCCTTTGTTCCCATTCAAACCAGCTCTGTAACACTTCTGGCTTTCACTACGAGCACAAATGCGCCTGACCTTAGAAAGGTGCAGGTGTTCATCGCTCCTTCACTGGAGTCGCCTTTGTTGACATCCATCCCGGATGTCCTGCCTTTTCCAAAGCTTGTAGATGTGACTAACACTTCGGTCATATCTATTGTGGTTCTTTCCTCCTCCTCTTCCTTTATCCTTCTTGCCTCGTCTGTGAGGAGTTCACCCCCCTCGATGAAGAAGGTAGAGAGTGGTCCTTCCCGCAATGAAGGATGTAAGAGGAGCCCACCTTCTCCGAAAGGTGTTCCCATGCTGACTTGTTTCGTCCTAGTAACGAAACCAGTCCAGACTTCCCTTGAGTTCATCATAGCTCTCGAATCACTCGATGAGCTTAGCGATGAACCTCAGGCGCAAACTCCTATGTTTGTCGAGGTGAAACATGGCACTCTTGTTATGTGCATGTTTAACTCAATGGATGAAGTTCCGACCTTGTCAGTGATCTTCACGAAGTTGTTGACCTTAGACCCACAAGAGCTGAGTGACAAAGACCTTGGAGGTCCTTCTTCCTTATCCCTTGTTGTGGGAGGGTTGGAAGCCCCCCCCCTTAACATTCCACCACTGTAGGCTCGTCCTCCTTCCCCCTACGATGATCTAGAGTGGAAAGTTGATGACCTCTTGGTTGACCAGTGTTAAGGGGAGACCTCTTCTTTATCTTTAGATTAGAGGTGTGGGTGTTGTGATGTGTTTCCCCGTGATCATGCTATATGTTCCCAAATGACCCTCGTCACCCCTGTTGGTGCTTGGATACAAGCATGTTGTTTGTGTTGTAAACCTTCTTCTATGTGTATCATCATTCTTCCATGTTTGTGATTGACTTTCAAAAAATTGGGGACGATGCAAAGCGTTGGGAGCATTTAGGCTTCCCTCCAATGTTGACCCAATTTTTTATTTTTACTTTGTTTTTTGTGCATTATTCCTGATCTGGTTGGGGATTGATGATCTTTTGCCTTGCATCGCGGTTACCTACTATTTATATAAGCAAGTGCAAATCTAACCTTGCGAAACTAGATCCCCTTGTGCCCTTTGTTTGTGTTCTCTTTCCTTTTGCTTTCTCTTTCTCTTTCTCTCTTCTTTGCTTAAGTTGTCCCTCTCATGTGTGACAACACCACCTCTACATCACCTTGGATCTTCAAAAAATGCATTTGTTGTCAGCAAATCTTTTCTCAAGAACCTTTGCACACTTCTTTGATAAGATTGCATTCTCAACTTGAAACCCTAACGGAACATGTTTCCTTCATTACAGGTTCATAAAGAAAGGACTTGGAAACCTTCCTTGGGAGCGGGAACAACTTTGATCTTCCCCTCATGTGGGGGCATATTCTTTCTTTCGAATTCCTTGATGAAGTGAATGTCTTTCAAAAGGATTCCTTGATGACAAATCGATTTGAGAAAGAAGACACCAACTTTCGAACAACGTGTCCCTTGAGTGGACCTCTCTTTTTACGCCGGGTTCCTGAGGGACCCCTTCGAAAGTTTTTTATCTCAAGTAAGTTTTATGGCGTCTAGCTCAGGGGCAACCCGACTAGACTTGTTTCCTATCTTTGTGTCTAGCTTGGGGGCAACCCAACTAGACCTACTTTACATCTTTATGTCTAGCTCAGGGGTAGCCCGACTAGACCCACTTCACATCTTTGTGTCTAGCTTCGGGTCAACCTGACTAGACCTTGCTCTTTCAAATAGTGTGTCCCTTGAGTGGACCCCTCTTCCTTTTGAAGGGTTCCTGAGGGACCCCTTTGAAAGTCTTCCAACTTGATGACGGTTCGCATGATGTCCACTTACTTGCCTGCGTGGCCGCTTCCTAACATGTTCTATTTGCGGGTAAACATGTCGCTTCATGGGTGCACCCGTGAAGCTGCTTTTTGACTCTGTGGAGTTCGCTTTTCTCGGTTTCCCTCATGTGAGAGTTCTTGGGGGATACCTTCCTTGCAGGTATGTGGGTCTGTAAGGCGCTTTTCTCGATTTCCTTCATGTGAGAGTTCTTGTAGGATACCTTCCTTACAGGTCTGCGGGCCTGTAAGGTGCTTTCTTTCTTCAACTTCATAGTTCTGTGGAGCTATGAAGTCCTTTTCCCGTCTTGCACTCTCGGGTTCGCCAAATCGCGGTTTGCTTCCTCGACAGTTCAGGTATACATTTCTAACCCTACTACTTCTTCGATCTACTTTATCGAAGCACTCATCAGTATTCATGCTCACTAAAGTGGGGGCAAAATGTATAGGAGCGAATTTGCACCCTTAACACAAATTCCCCTTTTGCTCTTCCTCACTTTAGAAAACCAAATTCAGAGGCTTAATTCCACATAAGCTCGTTGTCCTCATTCCACGTGGCGCCTATTTTGAGCATTGGAGGAATAACTGTCTAAGACAACTTTGTGAGGCGCTTACGTCCTTGGCAGATTCCTGCAGCTGGAGTTACACTTCCCATTGGAAGTCAACTTGTAATGCCCTCTTCGGCTGAACGACCCAAATATGGTCGTTTTCTTCATTCCTCCTTCAAATTCACTCACTCTCATTCCATTTCATCCTCTTAGACAATCTCATCTAACGATTCAAGCATTCAAGCACATTCTTGCACTCCATAGAAACAATTACATCACTCCATCAACTCAGTAGAGCAAGTGTGGAACAACACCATTGCAGTAGAGGCTTGAGTTCCTCTCATTCTCCCCCCATTAGCCTTGAGCACTCTTGGTGGAGGTGGTAATATTTCTACTCCTCTCCTCTATTATTTGGTTGAGTAAGCACATTATTGTTTTGTAGTGTTTTAGTGTTCTTTGCTTGCATTTCCTTCTTTATCGTATTATTTCTCTATCTTTGCAAACTTGGATGTTTGTGGAGGTGGAAACACCAAAATGGGGGTCTGACTGAGGCAGACCCCTATACATCCCTCCAACCATTTTACTCTTTGTTGTGTGTAGGTGGGCGTGCTTCATGGAGCTAGCTGGCGAACAAGCTTTTGTGTGAGATCATTCTTGTCACCCTTGCATTGATCTACTTGTTTTTATCATATTTGTTTATATGTCTCTTACTTCATAGTATTATTTTTTGCTTAGAAATCATTAACTAGGTCGTTAGTTTGTTTTCTAGTGGTTAGACCTTGTCTTCTTGGTTCTCTGGCCATACGGACACCATCGCACCTGAGAGACGCCAACACGTTGTGCTTTCATGCCAAAACCTTGCTTCTGTTCTTCGACAAAGAGCTATCTGAGACACAAAACTGACCTTGAAAATCGATTCGCCTAGTCTCCTCTCAAATCTCGGGTTTGTAGAGTGATTGAAGGACCTTATAGTCTTCATCATTCTCATCCCGCCTTTCCTAATCCTCCCTTAAATTGAGGTAAGTTAGGGTATCCTACTGCTCTCGGCCCTCCATGACCTGGGGCCTTGACATGGTTGGTCCCCCTCTCTTACAACTGTGTTCGTATGTTTTTTCATTTTGGCTCTTTTGACTGTAGGAGTTTTCAGATCGATGTAAAGTTGTGGTGTCCGTTATATTTTTATACAACTTTCTTGAGCTTAGTGCTCAGTTGAGGATAAATTAATTTTGAGCTTAAATTGTTTTGTCTTAAGAGATCTGTGTACAAAGCTCAAGAAAGCTGTGGGAAAATATGGAAGAATTCACTATGTAAGTTTCAATGATCTTTATATTATCAATCTTTCTTATCTTCCTCAAATAAAAGTTGTTAATATATTCTTTGTGTTGAATTCAGTGTGACAGAGATGGGTCATGAAAATTAGCTTAACATGTAGCTAATTCGTGATAGATATTGCATAAGTTGATCTTTCTTGTTGTAGGATTTTGCTCTCTAAGAATCCGTGAACAAATATCTGGCTTCAAATATTTTTTCTCTACTATTTTCTGGAAAACAATACAAATGCATTAGATTTCTTTTAATTGAAATGTCTAACTCCTTTCTTAATTTAAATTTGGTCAATTTACATGCCCTTACTTTCATTATATTTTTCTCTAAATATCGAACCATTATAGTCCCATTAACCTATTTGCTGATTTTTGGACATGTTTAGATACCTTCTTTAATTATTAAAAGGTATCTTTTTTTGTTTAAAATACACAAGTCTATATATATTAAGGGTTTAATGTTTTGAAGAATGTGAATGCTTGCAATACACTTTATGGTTTACTTAAATAAAAAAAACTCAAATGTTAGTTGTCTGGATTGAAAATTTGTAAATTTTTTATATCAATGTTTCAGGTTAGGGTTAACATTAGGGTTCAATTAGGCATTAGATATAATAAGGGTTTAGGATTAGGGTCGTAGTTTACTTAGGGTTATAATTTGGGTTCTACAATAAAGCTTAGGGCTTGGGTTAGGGTTAGCATTAAGTTTTAGAGTTAGGATTCAATGAGGGTTTATGATTATGGTAAGGCATGGTTATGGTTCACTGAGAGTAAGGGTTAGAGTTAGGGATAGGATTACATTAAGGCTAGGGTTAAATTAGGGTTCATTTAAGGTTAGGATTTAATTAGGGTTATAGTTTAACTAGGGCAACGATTAAATTAGGATTTTATAGTTTTATTGAGGTTGGGTATATGGTTCAATTAGGGCAAGAGTTTAATTAGTTAGTGTCCATGATCAATTGCAATTATGGTTACAATTATACGTGATAAAGTTTCAAATTAGGGTTAGGGTTAGGGTTAGGGTTAGGATTAGGATTGGGGTTAAATAAGGGTTCAATTAAGGTTAGTTTTAGAATTGGATTTAAATAAGGGTTCATTTAAGGTTATAGTTCGATTATGGTTAGGCTTAGAGTTCAATTAGGGTTCTTATTGATTTTGGATTACTGTAATGTTAAGATTATAATTAATTTAGGGTTAGGATTCATTTATGGTTACATATAGGGTTCAATAATGATTACTATTACAAATCAATATAGGTTATAATTAAGTTAGGGTTCAATTATGGTTAGGTTTAGGCTTCTTTACATCAAGGTTAGCTCTGAGGTTACAATTATGATTATAATTCTAAATCTAACCCTAACCTTAACTCTATTTCTGTGACTAATAGTGATTCTAAAGTTATAACCCTAACCCAAACCCTAATTTTAACCATAAACCTAAACTTAAACCTATATCTACCTCTAACATTGATTTTAACTCTAACCATAAACCTTACCCTAATATGGACCCTAATCCTAACCCTAACCCTAATTAAACTTGAACCTCAACCCTAATAAAAGTTTGAACCTAACCATGTTTGACCCCTAACCTTAACTTATATTAAATTTTTATATTAAATGTATTAAATATACTAAATTATTATTATTTATCTAATAATATAATAAAATAATATTGTATAATTATATATTAATTCATGATATGTGTTGCATCGTGACTGCTACTAACATATATAGAATAAATTTAATCTATATAAATTACGTCGATATATATCGAGGCGTTTATTTTTTCAATTTAATATATCTATATTAAAGTTGAATGATTAAAAATTTAACGCCTCGATATATCTCGACGTAATTTATATAGATTGAATTTAATCTATATATGCTAGTTATATCTTTTGATTAATATAAGGGTGCAACCCCATAGCCATCTTGAATTGATAAAAAAAAAATGTTGTGCTTAGAATTCTAATGTGTACCATATAAAGAAAATGTCAAACCTTTAAATGGTAATAAAATCATAAAGTGGAGTTAATGTTTATGTTAAAAGGAAGGATGATGATTAATATAAATGAGACACTTGATCCATTTGCCAGGTATATAATTTTCTTATAAGACATTTTAATATTCCCCTTTTTAAGAAACTTGAGAATTATTTTATTGGTTATAATTAAATAAGTATGCATAGCATTCATGATGTTTATTTAAAGATTTGGAAATAATAATAATAACAATAATAAAAATAAAAATAAATAATTAGATCAATATCAATTAATTCATACGATAAAGAGAAATATATAGTATTAATATTATTAATAATAATATTAATATTAAGGTAGGAAATAGTACTAATATATTAAAAAAAAGATTGATGAATTTAATATTATTAGAAATATTAATATTGCAGTAATATTAATACTTATAAGTTTATTATTACTAAAGAGAAATATTAAACACCATAACACTATTAATAATAATATTACCTCCATTTAAATGGAATAAGTTAATTACGATATCAACGACTCAACCTACTCTACAAAGGATGAAAGACGATGAAATTGAGCTTGACCATTCATTTTTCGTGATTTAAATTTTTCATGGAATGAGCCTATGTGCATGTGGCCTAGGCATTGCAAATTTTGGTGCTTTCATCGCCTTCTCTGCCATTTCAAGGTTTTTACACAACCTAATTTTCTTGTTGCCTCTCCTATGTTGCCAAAATCTGTTGTCACATTTTCTACACATTTACCTTATTTGTTGAACTCTCATGCGTCTTTTGTAGCATTTGCAACTAGGAAATTGAAGTTGCTTCCTCTCTTGCTCTATCTTCATCTCTACCTCCGTCTTCCTCTCCCCCCCTGTATCTCTAGAGATGTCTCCTACTCTCTATCTCACCATTTATATATCTCTATCTCTCCTTCTCACTCTTCCATTCTATCTCTCTATCTCCCCATCTCTCTCTCTCTCTCTCTCTCTCTCTCTCTCTTCCTCTACCTCTCTCTATCTCTCATCTATTTGTCTCCCTCTTTCTCTCTCGCTCAATCTTCATCTCTACCCCTATCTTCCTCTCTCCCCCTCTTTCTCTAGACATGTATCCCAAGCTCTCTATCCATCCATCTCTCCCTCTCCCTCTCCCTCCCACTCTCTCCCTCTTGCTCTTCCTCTTCCTAGACCTCTATATCTATATCTCTTTGCCACTCTATCTCTATATCTCCGTACTTTTTCATCCATCTCTCCCTCTCTCTCTATATCACTTCCTATCTCTATCTTATATTTATATCCCTCTCATTCTCTTCCTCGCTCCCCCTCTCTATATATTTATCTCTTTTATCTCTATCTATCCCCCCCCTCTCTCTCCCCTCCTCTATCTCTCCCTCTTTCTATCCTTATCTCTCCCTCTCTATCCCTCTCTCTCTATTGTAAACATAACATGAGTTTGTTGGTAATGGAGCTTGATTATCTTCCTAATTCAAAGGTTTTTTGTGTCATGTTTGGATCTTGTAAGTGGATGCATAGTTTATATTAAGCTATCATTTCTCTATTGAGACCTTTGTTGTACAAACAACATCATTTGTTGAATGTCATACCAATTGACCTGATATACTACACAAATGTATACAAACAAAACCAATTTTTTTTCCTAATTGACCTTCCACACCTCTTTGACATACCCATTGCACACCAACGTGCAATTGGTAGTTATTATTATTATCAATAGAACATTTCTCCTAGTGTTAATATTAGCATTTATAGTATCATTAATGTTATATTTTATCTTTTTATACTAGTATTAATATTTCCTTTAATATTAATAGCAACATTAATAATTTTATTAATATTAATATTGCTTTTTTGTGTTAATCCCATTATCATTTAAAATAATAAAATTTGTTTACCCAAGATACAGGCCGCTGGATTGGGTCATAAAAACACTCTATTGTATCGAAACAAAATAATAAAATTCGTTACTACAATTATCATCCAAGTGATCATTAATATAATACACCCAAGTCAAGGTTGGTGGAAAATAAAACATGGGTGTCAATGATGAGTTAATTTCAGTGGGTGGTGAAAATGAGAGTGCAGAGATAGTTGATGTAGTTCTCTATGCTATTATCGTAGGTGAGACCAAGGTTGACCGCCTTCTCTGGCAACCAAGTTAAGGCCGGTGGAAAATAAAACACGAGTCTCGGTGATGAATTAATTCTAGTGGGTGGTGAATATGAGAGTGAACAGATAGTTGATGTAGTTCTCGATGCTATTATTGTAGATGAAACCAAGGTCGATCGCCTTCTCTGGATCCAGGTGGTCTACACTAAACTCCAAAGGGGTGGTTGGTTTCCTGTCATAACCGCCATCTATCAGTAGTGTTGGCATTGTCTAACATGTAGGGTGTGGCCATCATTACAGATCTGATTTCAATATGAACTGCTTTCAATAGAGCACTTACACTCACTTATATTAGCACTAACCTGCTCCTAGCCACAGACCAAGGGTCCCTTAATAAATGATGAGTTTTACAACACCGCATCGACATGATGCTAAGGATGCAGTGAAGTTTGATCTGCAAGGCGTGATGACCCAGGAAAGAAAATTCCACACAGCGCTATCAACAAATAAAAGACAAACATAATAACCCTTGAAGATATTGCCAATGCATTCCTGTGAACAGCTAATAGCAAACTGGATTTGAGAATGATTGCCATTAAGACAACTACAGAGGTCTTGAGAAGTTAAAGTACCAGAAGAGGAATGATATTTAAGGGGAGAAGAAACGTACAACTCATGTAGCGGATAGGATCGGGTATCCTAGCAAAGTTTGACTGCTCGTTATGATTGGAGGAAAATTTAGAGAGTGAAATTTAGTCCCAAAAACCCAAATGATGCAGACTAATATTTTTATTTTGTTCTTTTTCTTATTAATTTTTTTATGCTGCAGCATCTTCAACTCGTGCATTCATTGGCATGCAGGTCTCCAGAAGAAAAATTCTATCCAGATCATAGGCGACGTGGCAGCTGCACTTTCTTAATATCGATTAGAGAGAATAATCTTCTGCAAAGTCAAGGACTATCTTGCGAGAGGAATTCTATGAACTACTGCAATTTGCATTTAATTTCCTTCAAGTACATATCATTTACGCAAGTAATATCCCAAGGATTTTGATTCCTATTCACCAAGATCGAGTAAAAGGTGTTAACAAGGTGGAGTGCCCATAAGAACTACCGTCCTATCTGCAAATAAAAACTAGATAGAACTAGATGACCTAAGAGTTCAACGCCAGATTTGAATTGTTAACCCAAGGCATTTTCAACACCTACTGTATGCATGATATAGAGGAGGAATGGAGGGCGTTGTGTTAGTGGTTGAATGAATGAATGAAAGATTTTAATAACGTTTACGAGGTTGTCTCTTTACTTCCTCTCATGGTCTATTAGCACATTTTGTATTACTCCTGCTAATGTCACAGGGTTGATCAAGATTTAAAATCTCGAACAACCCTACATATGTTCTAATCCAAATTAAATCAACATTTAAGTGCAAGAACTCATCGAACTCATCCATTGGATCAAGGATCAAGGAGGATAAGAGAATCAAGCTCCAAAAGAAACCCTAGGAATTGAAGGAGGAAAACCTTAGGACCTAAGGAACGAACAAGATGAGGGCATCGATGGAGAACCAAACCCAACACCAAACAAACAAGAAAAATAGAAGCAAAACCAACAACACAACAAACAAACAAAACAAGGCAACAACCAACCTTAACATAATTGCATAAGGGAGCTGAGCATGGTGAAATAAATGCATGATGACTCTTCCCACTTCAATTAGGTGGAATTTAGTTCGTCTTAGAGATTAATCAAAAAGTTTAGTTTAATTATTGGCTCAAAAAGCATAAAAACCTTTCTACACATATAGGAAAGCTTCCCCATTAATGCAGTAGGTGGAGCAAGGTTGCAGGTCGCAAATTAAGTTTGGGACCAAAGCGAAAATGGTCCCAAGTTCATTTGAGATTTCGAACTCTAATTGGTTCCATGGAAAAGAAAGCAAACAAGGGCAAAAGTGGGAAATAAATTTGGACTTCAACATTTTTTGGATATAATCTCAAAGTACAAAAGTCAATTTGAATCCTAACACCTAACAAGAAGAAAATGAGCCAAGGTTGAAAACTTGGAAGGGATTTAGACTTTTAGACAAACAGTTTGAAATCCTTTCAAAGTCCCAAGACTCAACAAAGGAGACACCAAACAAGATTGAGAATCTGGAAGGGATTCAAACTTTTAGACAAAAGTTCAAAATCCTTCAAGAGTCTCGAAACCCAACCAAGAAGAGCCAAAAAGGGCTCGAGAAAGGAGAAACTCCTGAGACCAAACAAAAGAAATGAAATGGAGAAAAAACCAAAAAGGGGAACCATTTTAGTTTAAAAGAAATGGGGGTGTGTATGCAAGGCATAACAAGGATGACATGACGATGTGATAGATGACAAGTGAGTCTTGACAATCATATAGGAATGGGTGATATGACATATGTGAGATTATATGGGATGAGTGAGAGTTCTCACACATGTGTGAGAGTGACGTGTCTAAAATAGATAATGAAAATTTTCTAGAATAAATGGATGGCTAAGTATTTTTTAAAGATTTTATAGATAAGTGGGATGGGTGTGACTATTGATTAGTTAGATTAATCATATTTAAGAATGTGCAAATGATTAGTTAGTTAATCAATTGATTTTAAGATTAATTAGTTAACCAATTATTTTTAATCAACTAATAATTTGAAATGAAAATGAAAAAATAAAATAAATAGTTTGCATTTATTTAATTCTTATAAGATAAGAATATGAAGGTGAACTTAATTAAATAAATGCAAATTCATTTAGCTTGGTTTTCTTTTTGGATTTGACTATATAAAAACTTTTCATTGTTAAACTTTTTAGATCAAACTCTATGATTCATCATCAAGATGACAAAACTAAGAAAGAGAAATAAAAAATAATTAGCAAACCAAGATGTTTATATATATGAAGGGAGTGAGGTGACACAACACCCTAGAAAACAAAAGGGAAAGAGGACAAAAAAAAAGAAGAAGAAGTAAAGAATAAAGAGGAAAAATAGAAGAAAAAGAAAAAGACCACCATTTTATAAGACTTCAAATCCAAAAGAAAGGGAGAGGAGTGAAACAATAAAAGAGATGAAAACAATGTGTAACATGGAAGAAACACAATTAGAAAGAGAATAGACAAAATAAAACATAACAAATACTCACAATTAACAAAAAAGGATAAAAAATCAAAACTAAAGAGAAGACAAGCAATGAAATAGTTTGTAGACAAAAAGAGCAATCAAAGAATAATAGGACAAGAACGCAAAAGACAAGAACAAATGTGAGCACTAGACTAAACAAAAAGAATAACCAAAAGAATAGGGGCAAACATCAAGAAAAGAAAATGAAAATTAGAGCATAAATGATATAACTAATTAGATGAAAATTCCAGTAAATGAGACCAATAATATACACAAATTTATTTAATTAAGTGTGAATTATAGAGAAAAAAGGAGATAAAAAGTTATATCAATAAATAATTTGGATTTATTCAATTAAGGATGAGATGACAATTGAAAAGATTAATTAGATAATTGATTATTATTTAATTAATGTTAGAATACAAGTTGCAAACTCTATAATCAATCAATTTTTCAATAATTCGTTTTAAAAATATTTTTGATAAAAAAATTAAATATATATATATATATATATTTATTTATTTACATTAAAAAATTCTATAATCAAATCAATAGTGACAAAGTGTGATAGTTAAGTTGTATTGTTATTCTTGCTATCAAGGTTCAAACCCCATTGAAGTGTAAATGTTGAGAATTTATAGTAGGATGAGATCCCGAGTGTGACTTCACCCCATCATAACTCCGGATGAAAATTCTAAATCAAAAACGTTTACCCCAAATAATAATAAATACTAAAATCTGATAATATAATGGATTCGTGCAAACGATCAAGCGCGTACAAGACTGTACGCGAAACCCCTAAAATTTGTACCATACTAGACTCTAACCTGATTAGATATACAGCGCGTGTTGTGCACAAGCTACGCTCAACTGAAAATAAACGAATGAACAGAAATAATAGGTCGGTAAATTAGAGAGAACAATTTCAAAATTAAATCAGCCTCGCAAGGCTGTTTATTTTCCAACGGAAGAGAGAGCACAATTGTTGTTCGATTTATAGAAAAACTGAAGTGAATTACGAAGGAGATTGGCTACATTGCGTGCAGAGCAGTTGATTTTGCAGTTTTCTTCGTCCAAAGTGTTCATTCCAAAATTCAGGTATATTTCGTTAGGATTTTGTGTGGCTAATTTTGGAATTATAGTGCTCGAAACAGAATGAGTAGTTAGAGGGTCAGACTGAATTGGATTTTTATTGAGTTCAAGACTTCGTGTTTCTGAGTTTCGAAGGGAAAGTCTAGTTCAGGGAAATTTCTGAACAAATTAGCAACAGAGAAACCACACTCTTATAGAAGCCGCTGTATCTCGTGTTTAGGCATGCCACTCTTGTAGACTTTTGGGTGTAGAATAAGAAACATTCATGCTATAACTTCCAACAACCTTCCGCATCGAACCTGGCTCTGCTATCGTGTAACGAACTTTGGAAAGGGCAGGAATTGAACCCACGGCTTGTCTAGCTGGCGAACTGCTACTCTTTTAAAGAGAACAGGATTCAAACCCATGACACCTTCAAGCCGGGGAGTTGCTGTAATCCTGTAACTGTGGACGGGGTAAGATCCTATTTAGAGTTTTTCTCTGTAAATTTGTCGCTGTTGTTTAGGATGG
Source organism: Sequoiadendron giganteum (assembly GCA_007115665.2). Lineage (NCBI taxonomy): Eukaryota > Viridiplantae > Streptophyta > Pinopsida > Cupressales > Cupressaceae > Sequoiadendron > Sequoiadendron giganteum. The sequence continues at coordinate 506,750,284 of CM021105.1, forward strand.
AAGAGGATTTGATCTTATGACCTATTCTGTACCGGTGAGTTGCTTCAAGCTTTGATATATTAGGTTTCTTACCTGGGATGCGCTCCTGGATGGTGACCAGGTCTAGTTTTTGACAGGCAGGAGATGCTCCACATTAGTGTGTTACTTGAATTTTCGACGGGAATAGGGTTCAGATGATGGACCCGCTGAGGTTCTACTCCATGCATTTGAGTTGTTCTTGAATCTTGACTTCTAATTGTGGATCGTACATGGTTCACATCTAGGACATTGTACGGATCGTTGAGGAGCTCAAGTTTTGGACAGGCTTGAAATTTTACTTAGGATATCTTGCTCTACTCCTTTCCGTCATTCTTGCAGAGTCTGGCACAACGCCTCTCATTACTACTACATTGTCTTTTTAGGTAGTGACTACGATATACAGGCCTAGAGATGGGAAAATGTTCAACCGGTACCCTTAGATACCCATTTTAGCATCCACATCGACCATGCAGCATGCACTTGACAGGGTCAGGCTACCTCCACATAGTTTTTTGAAGGATGCGCTTGATCTTTTTAAGCGAGAGATAAGTAGGAGTATCCCTGCAAAGCGTATCTATGGTCCATGTGGATTGAGCCTTGAGAGCTTCTCTCCTTGAAGCTTAAACACTGTTATACTTCGTACCTTCACTTAGAGTAAAAGATCATCCAACTTCAAAATACACCAAGATCTAGTTACCTTGCAGCTTGGGGGGTCAGTTTAGGTTTTGTTCCAATAAGCCCTGGATTGAAGCAAACCGCTACATTCCATGGAAGCATTCTACTTGGTCAATTTTTCTCTTTAAAGTTTAAAGCTTGAGATTGAGGACTGTTTTGTATTTAGATGCTCTCTTTGCTATGATACCACAGGGGATTGTTTTTCTGTCTCCTTTGAGGTTCATATGGTTCCCTTTAGGGCTTCATGACATACAAATAAAATAAATATCTTGCACTTTTATCTCAGGAGTTTTTCAACTCATGGTAGCAATAATCTTTAATAAATCACCACTCAGCCCAGTGGGTAATTGCCACTTTTTTCCTCTGATTATAGGCATGATTCCTGAGGTTGTCGGTTTTTTCCTCTAGGCATCATTATAATCTGTTGGAAATGCAAGTTTGACGGTGAGGTATCATTTCTATTATCTTGGTCGAGGTTGAATTTATATAATATTTTGGGGCGGATGACATTAGTATAAATTATTTGGGTCATTTTGAGGCAAGTGGGCATTTTAAGTCAATATGGACTCGATCTGTGTCTCTTGTTACTTAAATCTTATTGTCATTTGGCTTTACATTGCTGAAATTATTGTGAATTAAGGTTGTGAATGCTTTGATAATTGTTCAACTATATAATATTTTTATTTTATGGCTATATTTCTTCTTAGCCTTTTGGTCTTCTTATGAGGATGAATTGGTTGGAGTTAGCATAACTCTTTTTCTTGGATAGATTATATAACCTTAAAATAAAATATAAGATATAGAATGGGTGACCATATTGCGTGATATTGCAAATGGGTTTATTAAAATAGGTATCATGAATGAGATCCCTCTGATTTGAGAAACTTTAGAACATTAAAGTTAAAGTAATTTTTTTATCTGTAACATCAAGTTCAAAAACTTAAAAATCCTTTTAAAACTTGAAACAACCTATTACATTCCTCAAAGAGTCAATTGGATAAATTATAAAATGATTTGAGTCATCAAGAAAGGGAGTAAATCAAGATGATGGTGGTATGGCTCTAAACAAAATTTATTAAATTCTCTAGATAAGTTGAGATCTGAATCATCCTTATATTGGTGATATTGCACTTTGCACTTAAAATCATTTGATATTTCAGTGTTTCACCTTAAGGGCAGGGACTGCCATTAATCCAAGCATATGAAGGGTGACTCATTACACATCCTTGTAGCAATATTCTTGTCATTATTTGGAAGCATGAAGCTACTCATTGCAACAAATGCAAGTAGACAAGAGTTAAGCAGTATGGCACTAAACCTTAGTGCCAACGCTTTAGCAGTTTGATGCTGTCTTCTTGATTGGCATTGCATGAATTGGCATATGTGTAAAGGTTGTGATCAAAAGTTAGGCATAACACCAACCCTTGCTCCTGTTGGTCATCTCTAGACCCTTGCTATTTGACTGTCTTTCCTTGGATCAATACCACATATTTTGGACCTGCACCTCTCCAAATGGCTTACCCTTAATTGACACCAATATAGTTGTGTTTCCCAGCTTGACATTACTTTAATTGGCTTACCTAGGTTGGCACCACTACAACAGGCTTCCCACATCAGAACTATTTTGATTGGCTCACCTCAGATTGGCACCACGCTAGTTAAATGGTCAATGCTACTTGATTGGTTCTCCCTAGAGTGGCACCACTCTAGTTGGCTATTCTTAGAATTGATGTAATGCTAAAAGTAAATTGGCATTGCCCCCTGAGTTGGTGCAATGTGCTAAAGATTTCTGTATAGGTCAAGCTCAATATTAAACCTTCGTGCTACATGGTGCTTTTTTAATTACATTTCCACGGTTCACACCACATTAGTAGTCTAGCTTGCACAATTCATAAATGGAAGTTGACCTGACACATCAGCAAGAAGGTGAATTAGAAATTGTTATAGGACCTGAAATGTTCTTGAACTGCTTCTGATTGTAACTGCTTCTCTTGTTATTCATGTATATTCATGTGTTCAGCCTTGAGGTAGATTAGATAAGAACATCAGCAATGGGAGCTACACACACATGGTTCTCCCATTTTCCTAGGTACTCCATAGATGTGCCAGTTTGACAAATTAGCTACTATGATGTTCTTCCCTAGTTTTTGATCACAATTTTTCTCATTTCTAGTCTTCTGGTTCATTGTATACTTAATGTATGATACCTGCTCATATTGAATAGAGAACATTATTCCTGTGATCCTTGGGGATGTGTCACTGACATTTTTTGACACATCCCAGTATTGGGGACGTTTTGGGGATGCAGGAATGCCTAGGAAATGTCCCTTCCCTCTCCCTCACCTTCCTCCCCCACCCCGAAAAGGGGATTTCATTTGCACGGCTAGGGATGTCATTGACATCCCCCAGTTGTCCTAGGGATGGCTAGCCATCCCCTTGCAGTTACAGTCAAATATTAAAAAAAGAGTCCAATATGAATTAAAATTCATTTTATTGTCGTCTTTCGTGGGCCTTCACACGACTCTCAGTCCAAAATGAGAGATTTTATTTTGCAATACAACAGATTTTTAAGCTCTTTTATAGTGTATGACAGTTGCATGTTTTTCGAGTTGATTTTGTAAGATTTTGAAGCAGTTTTTATTCATTTCAGTTGGCAAAATAGCAGGGTTTTCAAGGTGAAATCAGGCAAAACAATATCTAGGATTTCAAGCAACATTTGTACCTCTCAAAGTGGTGTTTCAGTCCCAAGATGGTGGTTTTCAATTACTAAAAACAACAATTTTTAGTTGTTTTTGCAGTTACAAAATTGCAGGTTTGCAACATATAATGGCAGAGATTTTAGTCATAGGATAATGGATTATCTAATTCTCATACACACATTTTGAGCTCCCTTTTAATACCGTCAACGCAGATGACAATCAACTGATTTTTGTTAGCATAAGGCAGCAGTTTTCAGTGACAAAATAGCTAGGATTTCAGTTGAAAAACATCAGTTTAACTTTTTGGTCATTAAAGGGTTCTAGTTTGGCCCTGAAAGAGCAAGTTTTCTATCAGATTTTAGGGGCAACAAATTTTCAAAGTGTAAAATCAAGGAAGAGAGGGACCTTTCTCATCAAAATGCAGCACATTTTCTAATATTGGATTTTCCTTCCAAACTAGTGTCAGAATACCCTTAGATCAAGTATACCAATTTGGGATGCATCAATGTTGGAGAAATAGAATTCAAAGAAGACATTTGGAAAGGGAGTAAGCTAGCGAGAAGACTTTTGGACAGTGGTCTTATTGAGGCAGCATCCTTTTCGATATCAATACAAAGTCAATAATTTGGTGTTGCTTGTGTCAACCAATACAATCCTATGATGAGGGAGCTAGGCTCATTGAACTCATGAGTTCTTTGCAAGCTCAGGGGGATTGGCATATTTTCATGTTTTTGCCATTTTGTAGTTGAAGCTTGTAGCCTTTGGGTATTTTGTTATATTTTATATTGTATGCACATTGACAATGAATTATGAAAGCAATTAAATTTTAGTAATTTGTTCGACTCTCATGTGAACTTTCAATTCAACTCTAATATTATGTAATAAGGATCTACAATGTATATGATTGTGTTCCATGGGGACATGTCTCGACCTTCAAACCCTTGTCCTTGTTCTCAACATTGTTTTGGGTACGATGGGACAGCAGTGGAAGCCCCCTGGCCGTCTCCAAAAATATTCAAAATTCCAAAATGTTTTAGGAACATGTTGCAGGAACAAGAAATGCCGTAGGGATGTTTGGTTGTCCCTGAGGCAGCCAGGGACATCTGAGACATACCTTGACCATCCCAGAGAATACTGGATGCCCTTGATGGCAAGGCACCTATTTATAATGTTTTTTAAAAATAAATTTCTTCATGAAATTAAACAAATACTGTTTTAAGAGTCCTTCACGAATACAAATAACTTATATAACCATTAACTATTATATAAATGTTTTAAAATTCCTTAATGACATAAAAAAAATAGTGTTAACTATTTATATAACTTATATCATTAACTATGAATCTGAAACATGATATATTTGTTGCTGTTATACTACTGTCACTGCTGTCATGGTTAGTTTTATCACTGTTATACTGCTTTCATGATATATTTATTACTGCTATACTGCTGTCACCATCTTAATTTTGATGTCATGTTACTCAATATTAGTTTAACTTATAGAAAATTGATTCTCTCTTTCTCTATCTATCTATCTATCTGAATCATGATATATATATATATATACACACTCTGCTGTCCCCCTACTGTATCACCATCTCTATCCCTGAAACACCATGGAACATAGGTGTATGATGAATGCATCACTGTTATCATATGAATATTTGAAATTTCCCTATATGTTTAACTTTTTTTTCTTTTTCTAATAGCTGTCCTAGAAATTGGCCTCCAAAAAATCATCCCCAAAAGGCATCCCCTTCCATCCCTGTTCTGGAATCTTGGTGTAACATCACTGATCATTATGCCATGTTTTATTCTGTTGCATGTTCATTATAACATAGTATTTTACTAACTAGGTTGTTGTATTGTCCTCCATACTCCCATGTTGGGCCTCATGGTGTGGATCAATCACTTGCTTTGACATGTTTTTACTTTTTAGGTATTAAAGTTGTTGAGATCAATAAATAATTGATAATCATGAACATAGTCTCCAAGCAATCAATTCTTGCTGCTATGAGAAAATGCTTAATGTTAAGTAGTGGAAATTTTACTAGAGCAGTTTGAACTCTTGGTCCTTTCTAAACGTCAATTACAGACATGACAGTTAAAATGTTAGGGACATGAAGCATCAACTTGCAAGCAGCTCAGCCTTCCAGAATCATCAATCCATGGCAAGTAGTTCCTGAGGATTGGGAATTCCAGTTCCCACATGGCTACCATTGCCAAGAGAAGAACTGACCTGGCCAAACTCTTTTCTGGTTTCAATCAGATGTCTCTGTTTTTCTGTACATATTTTAAAGCTCAATCTCAATTATGACATCTCCAACTCTTAAGCAGCAATTCTGTAGCAGATAGATGCTTTCTTTTTAAGGCTATTTTGCATAACTCAGGTGAGAAAAAAATATTAAGAATTCAGCTGCTTTGTGAACTCCTAAACATTGACAATCTTTCCAATTTGCCCTCATTATTTGTAAAAAAATCTGTTATCCTAATATATTTTTCTTATATCAGAAACAAACGGCTTTTGCTATGCATTAACCATCTGGAGACTGTTACCTTTGACATTTTATAGTGATCCCTAATACCCTTAGCCAGCTATTTTTGATGCTTGATTAGAAGTTTAAAATTTTTCTATGGTACTTTTGATTTTATCGATCTCTTGTTACATTATTTAATATTATCTAAGTTACTGGTCCAGATTTGGGTATGCTGGTACACCAAATTCTTTTTGGGGTTGGGTTTGTTTTTGGTACATTTGGACCAAAAAACATATAAAAATCATATATACATATTTGCAGCTCAAAAACAGGAATTAAGTCCAGAATACCACATGACATGCATTTAATAAGCAAAGCCACCATAAAAATTAAAAAATCTACTTAAATGTCAATTTGTCAAACTTGAATGTCATGATAGATATTCATTGATCAATATTAAAATGATAAAATCTGCAGTCAACATCATATGGGTCTTCATAAAGATTATCATCATCATCATCATCAATTTTAGGGTTAGGGCTTATTTTTTAGGTTGAATAATTGACTTACGAAGTCAAAAAAGAAAAAAATCATTTTGGGTGTCTATTTTTTTTTGCGCAGGATCGCTCTGGGTACTAAGGTACCTCCAAACACACCTGGGTTTGCCTAGCTGTGCTTTAGAGTAAACCTGGACAAATCTGGGTCTATTTAGCTGGACTGTGGCCAGACCCACGGGAACTGGACCAGTACCCAGCCTGGGAATCAATCAGGTGCAGATCTGGGCTGAAATGTGAGTGGATTGGTAATAGAGGCTATTTTTTTCCAGTGTCAGATTTATGATAGGATGGAGGATTTCCTCTTCCAATGTGTTCTGAGGTTTAACAGCTTGAACTCTGATAAATCATTGGGGTAGGTAGATAATGTTACCGGGTTGTATGTCTTAAGATTTTTCAGACTATTAGACTCATAAGCATCATGCTGGAATGATTAAGGGTGAAAAAGCATTAACTATGATAAGCACAAACCAAAGATTATAAGTTTCCACTTTCTATTTATGATCAAAACAAAAACTTGTATGGCTTCTGGATAATAAGTTAATAACCATCTTAATTTGTTTTTAATGTTGATGCATCAAGTTACCTTCATGACTCCTTCTCAAGACAGTGGATACATTATTTATAAGTATTATGAAAAATTCCAATGAATGGAAATCACCTTTTGCACAATGAAGTACATGAAGGATATATAATGCTTGACTGACCATTGTTCCAATCAATGTATAAAGTATTGGGTTATTTTAAATTGTTTACGTATGTATTAGAACATGGAGCTGTATTCCCGGTTTTCCACGAGGACACTTTAAGGGGATGTTGTGTTTTATCAGGATTGGACAGCCTACTCTATTTGGTGCATAAAAATAAAAAAGACAAGTTTTAAGGAAAACAATGGTAAAAACCCTAGAAAAGATATAGATGAGAAGATTGGCATTGCAAATTCAGCACATTGTATTTACAGTTTACTTTTTAAAATTTCAGTTGCTTTTAGTCTGTTTAAATTATTTTAATAACCAACACCCTGTTGCCGCGAGAATTTAACAGAGAAATTATCCTTCTTGAAACTTGTAGTCGGCCGAGAGTGTACTTGGTCGGCCGTGAGTCATAAGTAAATAAGACTTTAGCTAATGTTAATATCTCTATGTACTTGTCATGTTAGTTAGTTATCGCGAGAATTAATTTCTTGATGAAACAATTAGTTGTAACGAAGGGACGTGATGGTCGGTCTCTCAACCAGCGCTAGCGTACTATATGTAGTCAAGTCATGTAGTCAGGAAACATTGTTACTGTTGTTATGATGATGCTGAGGATTATTAATGTTATGATTTTGGAGACTATTATGTTATGAACTTGTGCCACATTGTGATAGTACGAATGGTTGTACTTGCATATGTTACATCAATAAAGACAGTATGATTGTTTTTTGCATTGTGTTCTCGTACATGTATTATGTTCTGTGAGTTAATTCTGTTTACTCTTGTAGTACGTTGGAATTCATTCCCGTGAGTAAACATTTGGCGCTGTTGCCTAAGCGAACTTAGGGAAATCACTTGACGGTAGAATGGCGTCGTGATGGGTTGGTCGACGAAGGAACTTGTACAAACAAACGAGAAACGAGAAGACGACTGGACAGAGGACCTTGTCAACCTGTGGGATATATTGTTGAGGGATCATGCACGGAGGGAGGCTCTCATGTGAGAGATCCCTCAATCAGTCATTTGGGAGGAAGAGGAATGTGACTCAAGCCAAAGGCGTACGTCTGGCAACTAATGCTCGTACGATTGGCAATTAATGCATGTATGTCTCAATAAAGACAAAAACCAAGTACCAAGTGGGCAAGAAACTCTCGAGGAACAGGTACGAAGATCATTAAGATTCAAAGAGCAAGAGAATTGACAGAGGAGATTAAGATAAATTACCAAAGGAATAAACGAAGACTTGAATGAAATAAACCAAGATATCGCCAAAGTACACTAGAACCCTGGTGGAGAAACTGATGAAGAAATTTTCAAGACACCTTCCGTAGCAAGCAGAGAAAGATATAGAATTAATGAAAATGAACTAATTGAAGAGCTTGAGAACTATATTCGACGCATTCGGGAGTTGTCCATATCGGACGATGACGAAGGGCAGAGAATTGGAGGATTCGAGCCAAAGATCCCAAGGCAAAGGGAGTACCAGAATGAACCCTAAGAGACTCAAGGTGTAGAGGACGTTGAGAGGGGACGTGGGGAAGACTCGTACGTGGCCGAGAGTACAAGAGGCACCAAAATGATGTGGGAGAACTAGTCCAATTAGGTCCTACACACAGGGAGGGCATCTGGGAAGAAATATGGTGACTTTGTCAGCCGAGAGGTAGAAGCTGCCAAAGCTCATGGGGAATGGTTCAGAGGATCTAGTACGACATTGCAAGACATGCGAGACTATTTGGATAGCCCACAGGCAAGATGATGTGGACTATTGGCTGAGAGCATTCCCAATGACGTTGAGGGGCGTAGCCATTGATTGGTACAACAAACTGGATGCATTCCACCGAACATCATGGTGAACACTGAAGAGGGTGTTCGAGGAAGAATTTAAACTCCTCAGAGATGACAACGAAATTGTAGTGGAAATCTACAACACGAAGCAAGGGAAGCATGAGAACGTGCGAGCCTACAATCATAGACTCAAGGAGTTGCTGGGAAAACTGAGACACAGCCCGAAGAAGTGGTGGTTCGTTGAAGGACTACTTCCCTCTCTCCAGAAGAAAATGAAGGTGGTACCTCCATCCTCATATGCTGAAGCATATAACCATGTGATGGATATCGAGAGTGAGAACAAGTCATCCTCTTGGGGGAAAAAGAAAACGGATGATGATGAAAGTACGAAGGAGAGCAACGCAAATGAGTCAAAAACCGTACAAGCTCTTCGTCGAGACATGATGAGGATGACGAAGGAATTGAAATTTGACAAGGGTCGAAGGAGGTAAAGGAATTATGGTGTACCGAATGCAAAACAAAAGGTCACATGAAGGCGAACTGTCCGAAGAAAATGTTCTATGACATCTGTCAAATTATGGGACACTCCATCAAGTGCTTGTACAACCTAAAAACAAGGAGTTCACAAGTGTTCTTCGCACAAGGGGAGCAGTCAACCCCTCTGACCACACTGCCAAAGCCCTAGTACAATAGCAATGCATCCCTTGAAGGTTACTGAAGTTTGAGAAGCAAGATCTAGTACGACAACAAGGGCAGACCCATGATATAGTGTCGGAAGTGCAATGAATGGCACTTCGCTAGGGAATGCCAGAACAATCAAGGTGTGAGAGGAAGACTTTGTAAGTGGTGTGGATCGGACAATCATGAAGACACCAATTGCCCATAGCAAAAAGGCATAAATATGCTGGATGTAGCCGATGAGGTCTTGGCGATCATAAGAGCACAAACAAAGAAAGGTACCTATCCAAACTCTCATACGGAGAAGGAAAGACTCAGAGAGGCCAGAGCGAAAGTGGAAGAGGTGATGGCCAAGGAGCAAAGAACCTCCAAGGTGGCTAGTACTGTTGACGTGTTTTTTATGACGACATCAACACAGAATAAAATTGCCCAACGGTCATTCTATTCTCTCTTGATCAAAGTGTCCCACATGCTAAGATTGCTTGAAAGTTCATGTGTTCGACTCCAAGGTTCCTTTTATCGCGAATAGACTCAGTTGGTTGATGTGTTTTGCTGGATTATTCCAAGGGGACTTACGTAGTTGTTCGATTTTGTGAAGCAATTAGGACATGAAAGATTTGACAATATCGTTCTGGTATTTGGATTGACCCGGAAAATGCTGAATTTAAAGGGAAAGGGATAGGAATCCTACAATCTATTTCTAAGGATGGAAGGCAAAACTAGCGTTAACAATCTCCAAACCAAACTTTGTATCGTCTCCTCTTCGGACAACTCTGACAAAGTTGATGCAATCTTCAAAGGATAGGTAGATATTCAGATCGAGATTCAACATGCACACCCCTTCACCACGAAGCAAGTGGACACACAAATCGCAACCGAAGTTAAGTGCTGAAATTCCAGTTGACCACGCAGGGCAGACTTACCGTCAGCAAGCCTGCTAGTGGTATGGATATAGGGAGATATGCTCAAACCAATGTTGCATTCCACAATTAACGCTACTTGCATGGAAACAAAATCTATTCTACTTTACTCTATTCGAATTGGAAAGACGAACAAGCCTTGCTAGCTACTCACAATAGAAGATAGAACCACCAAACAATGATAAATCTTTATATTATGAGAGTGTTCACAACAACTTCTTACAAAGTCCTCAATGGGAAAACTTCCTTTCCTCCTCAATCTAAGCTAACTTCTAAGCTAAATGCTATATGCCTTCTATTCTCTAGCTCAACTCTATCTCTGATTCAATTCTAGTTCTAATGAATTACAAATGAGGGGGGATACCCCTTTTATAATAAACCCAGTCCAGTGGACGGTTCAGATCTGATTACAATAAAGGGCTCAGATTGAGCCACCCATGCCCTAATTAGGGTTTATGCCCTAAAAACCGCCACTGAGAGGAGTGGGGCAATGAATGTGCAGAATATTCTCCACTCCTCTGCAGGCCCACTACCTGCAATCAATGCACATCGTCCTCCTACAGCAGATCGTCATCCAGAAGAGCGTTTCCTTTCTCCTTCTCGCTGGCTGCAAATCTGGTGAATCTGGCTAATACTTCCTCAACTTCCTGATCGGAGATAGGAGGAATGTGATCCAACTGAAACTCTAAAACTGCAACTGTTTGCCCATGCCGGGCACATGATTTCTTCCAGGCAACAAGGGCATCCTGGGTGTTCTGTATGATGCTAGAGAACGTGGTAGTGTTCTCGAAATCGTCCTGAGTGAAGGTTTTCACCTCAGAGAAGAATGGCGTCAATCTGTCCTTTAGTCCATCTATAGTTATCTCTTCAGAAGTCAACCTCTTGGCAAAGATTGCCTCCAATGTGTTGAGAAATCCATCCAAGATGTTCGTCATGGCCTTCCTGACCCTTATCGAATCTGCTCGTGATGCATCATAGAATCCCCGGCCTGTGACTACTGAAGAATACCATCTGGCAAATTCGTATCTATCTCCCTGCTGGATAACACCTCCCTCAACCAAAGTGTGTTGAGGTATGCTCATCAAAGCTCCTAGACGGAGAACAACTCTCGTCTGATAGATGCGAGCCTCACCCCAAGCATGGTTAACTGCCTCCACTCTAGCCATAATATCGGAAGCCTGCCCATAGGCATGTGCAAGATCTTCCATAAACTTTCTTGTCTCTGTACGCACACTGGCAACCCACCTGTCCGCCTGCTGTGCCATTCTCCTTAAATCTTCTAATCCATTGATTGACTCCTTGGAAAACTCAGCTGGGAGCTCGATTGCAGGATTTTCTTGCCCACAAGGACGGGACAAGTGCTGCACGTAGCCAATCAGTGTCCGATGCTCTACCTTCAACCTTTTGTACTTGCCCTCAACATGGGACAATCTGTCCTTGAGTGCCCGATAGGAATTATCGCACTCCTCTACCACCTGTGCCCCAGTAGGGCGGCCTAGTTCCATGGTTGTCACAATATAGTTCTCAGGAACGGCCTTGTCTCTATCACATTCCTCCCGTGGAATTGCCATATGCAAGGTTCGGGATCCATCCTCATCTGTGGATATTCTGGAAAACTTCCTAGCCTTCTTCTTCGTGGGAGGTGCATTGATCCTTTGCAGCAATTCCTCCATCTCGACTGCAGGATCAGTCTCATCCACAGGATCACGCCTCATCCTATCCCTCAGCCAGTCTGGCACCTCCTGTCGTGTGTCTGTTATGATGAAAGGCTGCTCTACCTCGGCCTCTACTTCATGGCCCTCGTTCTGACGAGGCTCATCATCATCTATGGGCTCAGTGTCTCTTGAGCTCTGGGCATCTCGATCGGAAGCAGCATCATCCTCGAGAGCTACCTCAATCTCATGCTGAAACTGAGTATCTGTGGCAGTGCCTTCATCGGTCTCCTGCCGGTTCTCCTGTTGATTATCCTCTCGGGGCACGTTGATGCTCTGGCCCACAGACTCCCTACGAAGTGGCTAGCTCTCTATTTGTACTGCCTGTTTTGCTTGTTCTGCCTGCAACCTCTCCCTCTGATCAGCAAATAGGGACACTTCCTGTATGCTCGGAGAATGTGTTCGAACCGGCATGTGCAAGGATTCCTCAACTATCACAGGCTCCGGTCGAACTGGCTCTTTTCCCCTAGGCTCTGGAGTTGGATTACTCCGTCTCCTCGGATCAGTTGTCTGCAATCTGCTGTCTCCCATCAAATCGTAGGTAAGGGGGATTGACCTTCCCTTTAGTTGGCTGACATGTCTCTCTATCCAACTTCGTGTAAATGTCAGGACTGGGATACAAAGTGTATCCAAGTCGGTGATCTCTGACTCTGACCAATCTGGGAGTGGCAAGGGCGTGTTTCTTACTGTGTCGTAATCAACCTGTACAACGTTTATGTCTTCCTCAATCTGATCTGGCACAGGAATAATCTCACACTCTCTGATCATTGCCAATGGTATCCGGGAAAACATCCTCTTTTTGACTTCGACCTCATCTACTGCACTTGCCCAAAAATCTTCTATTTGTGCCTTGTGCCTAAACTCCTCTGTCAATACCCACCTGATATTTCTATGAGGATCGTAGTAGTGTCTGCTGGAATGGTAAGAAAGCTGAAAGAACTGGAGCTCCGCCTCTGCCTCCCTTGCTGCCTGCAGTGATGGGCATACTTCGTCTGAATTTCCCATAGCAATCGGGAACCCAAGTCCGCCCTTCTTCTTCTTCTTTTGAATCTTATCGTAGGCAATTAGTTGCCTAGAAACTTCCAGCATCACTACCCTGTTCGTGGGATATCGGGGCAACCTGTATGGGTAGGAAGAGAATCCCTGCAGCCTTATGTAAGTGAATTTTGGGAATTGGATAAACCAACATCCAAATTTCTCAATCATTTCTTGTGCCTCCCTCGATATTCTGTGATGGGTCCTTTGCTGCAAGGTCCTCGTGATGTGCATAGTAAAGGCATCGTTGACTCTTTTGTAATTAGTAGTGCTTGTCAAATGCAACTGCGGACAAGCCTCGTATATTTTGAATTGCTGAGAATCGCAACCAATTGGTTCTTTGTAAGAGATCCCCCTGTATCTTGTAATGTGAGCCAGCATATAGACGAGGTAAGAGCCCATATAAAATGTTTTAGTCCTCCTCACATTGCGGAGCTGCTCATGTAGACCATCACTGATTAACAGTGCCCAATCCATGAAATCCTTGCCCTCCAGCACCAAGTTGATAAAGTAAAACATCCAAGGTTCGAAGACAAACGCTTGGGGACACCCTCCAACTCTACTCAACATCATAATCAGGTCGCCAAACTCTTGCTTCAAGTCTTCGGAAATTATCTGTTTGGGCAACTTCGTACGAGTTGGTTTGGGCTTGATCATCCACCTAATGTTTATCACATCAGCACATCGGTCCGTTGTAGATGAATACATTCTGTCAACCCTGTCCTTCGTTTTGTAAATCATTTTCTCGTGGGCGGGGATCCCGAATGCCTCTCCGATTGCTTGTGGTGTTAGGTTAGCCAGCACCTTGCCATCTGATGCAACGATCGTCCTCTTCTCTGAATCGTAGTGGTGAGAGCATTCCATAATGAGCTCCGGGCACTGGATGGCTGGTGGAAAATTTGCAGCTGCATATAACCCGCTTCTGACAATGCTATGTGAAGTCACTGATGGGCGATGGCCTCCAGTCCCCATTATCCTTCTTTTGAACGCCTCCAGGTTAAACAAGCCCAGGTTTGTGTCTGCCAGCCTACCCAACTTTGATGTGAATTTTGATTATGGTAGGAAAGACTTGCTTAATTTCTTGATTATTGCCTGTCTGGACTCAGCGTGGACGTTCTTGCCTGCAGCTCTTCTGCTTGACTCGGCCATTCTCAACTGCGCCTGTTTACTTCAAGGTTTTCTTAGAAGTTTCTCTACTTGCAGCAACACAATGTCAGATGCTGGGAAATGTTGGCCTGCAGCAATTTAACTTTAACAAATTTGAAACCTCCTCTCTGAAGTTTGCACTTTTCCTCCTAACTTAGCAACTTTCAGCAACTTAAAACTTTCTTCACAAGTCGCACTTTAGCATTCAACAACTTCACTTTGGTAAATTCGAACTTCCTCACAATTGCAGCAATTTAGAAACTCACTTCTCAGCAACTTGAAATCCTGACAAGGCAGGTCGCACTTCTCCAGCAAGTTTGTGACTTCAGCAATTCGTACTTCAGCAACCCCAGTCCTTCAGGGATTCGAAATCTTCAACCTCCAGCTCTCTAAAAATTCGAAATCCTCAGCAACTTTCAGCTCTTCTCACAAATTCAAACTTCTCACTTTTAGCTCTTCTCACAAATTGCGAGAGAAAAATGAAGAGAACTTTATAGCTTGGGCGAATTCCTGCAGAGGCTAATCTTAGCAAATATTTTGAATTCACTTTCCCTCTCTTTTCCAGTCGCAACACTTGTCGTCTGAAGCATCAGAATCTCAGACTTCTAGAATTATGAATTCATCACCTCTGCACAGGCCTGCCTCGTTGCGTTTTGATTTCTTAAAATGTTAAATCGTTTACTTCTTTGAACAATTTCGAAAAGTTTGGCTAAGGCATTCTGGCAAAATTATCAAGTTCAAACTCTTTAGCGAAATTTCTCATCCATTTTAGTCGTTTGCCTTAGAGAAATTTCACTAAATTTGCCTTAGGAATTTTATTAAAAATAGGTACTGGGCAAAATATCCATCGAAACGACGTGAGTGAGGCATAGAATAACTCTGAATCACTTCGGAATTGCAAACGTTTAATACCCAGAAGCAAAATCTTCCCGGAATCCATTGTTTTCATGTGTATCTGGACGAAGGGTTACGTTTAATTTTTATTATTTAAAATAATAAAAAGGCTAATGTTTATTTTTCCCCTTCCGGATGTCGTCCACTCCTGCAATTTCAATCTTCTCGGCCTTGGCAAATTATCTTGATTTTCCCTGAAGAATTTTCCTTTGAAGATTTTTTGTACCTCTGGCAACTGGCATCATCCTCTAGGCGTATTCCTTCTTTTTCCCTTAAGAAAATGCCTTAGGAATTTTTTGAAAATTAAAATTTTATCTCTAGAGGGCGCATTTGAATATGTCATGAATTTCATTTGATTCCTTAGGCAATTCCACGCCTAGACACTTCTTAGCAATTTTCATGCTTAGCAAATTTTTTTTTTATTTCATTTTCAACTCCATAGGCGCCTTTCATATAATAAATTCCCACCTTCAAGCGCAACTCATATAGTAAAGGGGAAAAGAACAAAGTAAGATTACGCCCCTCTTAGTATTATTTCCTTCTTAGCAAGTAGTGACCCCTCAACTTCTTTGAGCGCATATGACATAGGTAGCTTTCATTCCAGGCGCACTTCACATGTTGAGGAGACAGCTTCCTTTACCTTTGGCGCTTTTCCCTTACCTTCAACGTCTTTACCCTTACCTTGTTACCATGTTACCTTAGGCGCATTTCATGTGGTGACCTTTCATCTCCTTTTGGCGCATATGGGGGTGTTGACTTCCTTTCTAGGCGCATACCACCCTTGCAAAGGAAGGCGTCATCTTCTTGTGACCCTTCATCTACCTTTGGTGCACTTAGGCCAAGCAACTTCCATTTCCCAAGCGCATTCTCCTATGCAAGATGGAAAACCCACGCCTAGCTAGTGGCTCTTCAACTTCCTTGGGCGCATTTCATAGTGTGAAGGGGAAGCTTCTTTGCCTTAGTGAATATTTTATATTTTGGTGACCTTTCAGCTCCTCTTGGCGCATATAGCCCATGGAACTTCCATTTTAGGCGCATTTGACCTTGTGAGGAGGAATTCCACGCCTTAGTGAATTTTTTCACATTTTTTTTTTGGTGACCCTTCAGCTTCTTTAGGCGCATATGGGGGTGTGAGAGGGAAAAACCCTTTGCCTTAGAAGAATTTCAATGCCTCTTGAAGGCGCAATTTGGGATGCCTTAGGAAGTTTGATGCCTTAGAATAATTCCCAAATTTTGGTGACCTTTCACCTTCCTCTTAGCGCATTTCACACCTTGCTCAGGAAAATCTCACACTTGGAAAATTTTGAAGCTTTCATTCCTCCTGGGCGCATATGAAGGTGTTTGCCTGTCAGTTATGTTTGTAAAATTTCCAACGCCCTTTATGCCCTAGCCTGGCTTTCTATTTTTAGCAAATTCGGAGAAATTAGGGTTTCATTGATTTTCACCCTGTTCCGAGCTGGAACTGGCGTGGTTGTGCCCTCGTTGACCTGTATCACCTCATTTATACCTGATTTGGCACCGTACATGCTATTTTTAGCCATTTGCTATTTTTGGCAAACCCTAGAATTGATCAATTTCGTATCTTCGTTTGCTTTGAAATTTGTTCCACTTGTACTTGATGCTGAAAGAGACTCATTCACACATTTTCCCTGACGAGGACGTGCTATTTTTAGCCATGAGGTGACTTGCTAAAAATAGTAAGTATTCAGATCGTGTTCAAATTTTACCAGCCGGTAGCCTGAAGGATGCTGATTCCGGTAGCGTGCTTCGTTTTGTCATTTCTGCATTTTGCTTCATCTATTTTTAGACGTGGCAGGGGAAACCCTAATCTGATCTGCATGTGCTCCGATTTGTTCCTGGCTGTCCTTGATCGTGCCTGATTGCACCTGATTGCTGGACTGGAGTGGTGGGTAACTGCTGGGATGATACTGCTATTTATAGTAAATGTCTGGAAAGTGGTCACCTGGATGTCGGGCGAGTTTGCATTTCACAGTGCCCATGGGATCTCAAAAAACCCAGAAAAACCCAGAAAATTGGTCAAAGTTTTGGCACTGGCTAAAAATAGTAAGTCCTTGAAAACTGACCCGATCCATCTTGTATGTCATATCATTGCGAAGGCCTCGCAAAACCCACATGGAATATTTGGACATGCACTGAAAATTCTTGCATGCAAACCCTAAAAATAGCCTGGGGAGGCTGAACTCTGAAAGTCACCATCTCGCCTTGCATGCTACATCATTGCGAAGGTCTTCGAAAACCCAGATCAATTCCCCTGTCACTCACCGGAGAATTGCTCGTTTAAATCCTAAAAACAGCCTCTGAAGGCTTAACTGCTAAAAATAGCCAGTTGTCAGAATCCATTCAAATTTCGCGCGTAGGCATTCTGAAGCTGCCTGATTGTGGTGGAACTGACAGAATTCCAAAATCTCGATAAAATAGCCCCAAATTAAATACTTACTAAAAATAGTAAGTTGCCGGAATAGAGTGAAAATTTAGTGGGACCTTGCTGGAAGTCCTCTGACTACTGCACTAAGCTCGAATTTCAATTTTACAACTCAGTTTGACTTTTAATAAGCCTGACTAATGAAAACCCTAATTTCACAGACTTGAACAATACTTCAACCCAGGTCAAACGACGGGACATCCCTGGAAGGACCAGAGATAGAGAGAGAGACGCACTAACCAAAGCCAAAAGACCAGAATGGAGCAAAAATTAGGGGGGGTCCCCATTTGGGATGGGGTGATGTGTGAAAAGGGTCACAACAAGTACGTCGTTGTAGTCAGAGTTTGAGAAAACCATCGTACGTCAGGTGCTTCACACAATTGTACCAATCAAGGTAACAGGCCTTTTGCAGACGATGCCCCAATTGAGGGTAGCACTTATGAAGGTCATCGATGATGACATATATCGTAGGAGGGTCCAACCGAGCGTACAACACAACTGCTGGTGGGAGAGGCCGCGAACCCCATGCTACTTGCAGTGAATGTCAGGAGGAAGCTTGCCATCGTATAGATGGAGAGCATGGGGAGGAAACTCTCCAACATTATCGTCAACGGAGGCTCTGGAGTGAACGTGCTACCAGGGGAAACATGGAAGTGCTTGGGGAAGCCAACCCTCTGGCCCCCGACATTCCACTTGGTAGGTGCAAACCAACACAATATCAACCTCTCGGTACATTGATGGCACAAAAAGTCTTGATCGACACGCAACAGTTCCTATTGAACTTTGTCGTCATCCCATTGCAGAAGGTGTATGATGCACTGCTGGGACGAGGATGGTTGATTGCCGCCAAGGCGAATCATAATTGGAAGAGGATCACACTCTTGATCGAGAGCAATGGGAGAAAGTACGTCATTGACTTGAAGAACTAGGTTGTGAGCGAAGAATCGGCTTCGTCCAGATCAGAATCGGAGGAAGGTGAGTTAGATGTTGATGAAGGGAGGAAAGCTATGGAGCCGAACGACGAGGGTGTACTCGAACTCGAAAGTTGCTCGAAGGATGAGACAAGCTCGTTGAATGGCCTATTTCATTGGTAGATGGAAGACTACGAGGTGTTCCACAAAGAGTGTAACATGCTACAGATCGGAGAAAGAGGAAGTAGAAGTAAATGGTACGCCAACTCACAAGTTGGAATGTGACAAAATAGTGAAGGCACGAGGTGGAAAAAATGTGTCCAAGTCGGGAAATGAGAAAAATGAAAAATTGAAAAAATAATAAAAGAAAAGTTGAAGAGAGAGGAGAGGGATAATGAAAAAATTAAAGTGGAGTTGAAAAGTGAAAGAATTAAGGAGGCAACAAATGAAAAATTAGAGAAAAATGGAAGAAATGTCGAGGAAGAATTTAAAAAAAAAAAAATGAAGAGAGAAAACAAAGACGAAGAGAGAGAAAGAAGAGATGAAGGTAAAGAGAGAAAAAAGAGATGAAGGTAAATAAGTTAAATCAAAGAGCCCGAGAGTTATTAAATTAAAAACACTGAAAAGGTGAACTATTAAAGGGGTCATACGAACTATTAAGGAAGCCACATAGGAAAATAAAACTCAACGAACTAAGGAAAAAAAGGAAGCACTGTACATCGTACGACCAAATCTTTTAAAGGCAAGGTTGAAAGGGTTAAAAATTGCGAAAACTTGAAAAGAAAGAAGCCCGTACGAAGTAAAGAGATAGCCACATGAGGGGAAAAGGCAGCCGTACGAAATACAAAACTAGTATGAGGCGACGAATTGGCCGCACGATGTGAAGAGAAGTTTGTATGAAGAGAGAAAGCAGTGTTCCACGGGGACGAGGACGGGGACGGGGACGGGGATGAGGGGATGATAGGGGATGCGTTTTTGGGATGCGGGGATGGGGGGTCTTGTTGACGGGTGTTTTATGACCACACCAACACAGAATAAAATGTCCAACGGTCACCCTATTCTCTCTTGATCAAAGTATTCCGCATGCTAAGATTGCGTGAAAGATCATGTGTTCAACTCCAAGGTTCCTTATGTCGTGAATAGACTCAGTTGGTTGATGTGAATATGCTGGGTATTCCAAGGGGACTTACGTAATTTGTTCAACTTTGCGAAGCACTTAAGACACGAATGATTTGACAATGATGCTCTGATTCCTAAGTTAACCGAGAAAATACTGAATTTAAAAGGGATAAGGGTAGGGATTCTAATTTCTACTCCTAAAGCGTGGAATGCGAGGATTGACTTCAACAATCTTCAAACTAGACTTTGCTTCGCCTCCTTTCGGACAACTCCCACAAAATCGGTGCAATCTTCAAAGGATCAGAAAGGTGTTCAAATTATGACACAACATGTACATACCATCACAACGATGCATATGGACACGTGTACCACAATCGAAGTTAAGTGCCAATATTCTAGTTGACCACGAAGGGCGAACTCACCGTCAACGAGCCCGCTAGTGGTATGGATGAAAGAAGACTTGCTCAAATCAAACACCACATCCCACAATTAACAACTACTTGCATAAAATAAAGTCTACTTCACTCTAATCTACTTGAATTGGAAAGCCGAAAAGGCCTTGTCAACCACTCACAACGAAAGAGAGAATCACCAATCAATGAGGTTCTTTATATTATGAGAGTTCTCCACAACAACCTTTTACAAAATCTTTCAAAGGGAAAACTTTTCTTTCCTTTTCAAACTAAGCTAACTTCTAGCTCTACTCTCTATTCTAACTTCTATCTCCTCTACTCTTTGATTTTTTAATCTGATCTAATAATTTACAAATGAGGGGGGATGCCCCTTTTATATCAAGCCCAGTCCAGTGGACGACTTAGATTCAAATACAATGAAAGGCTTAGATTGAGCCACCTAAGCCTTGATTAGGGTTCTAGCCCTAAAAATTGCCACTGAGAGGAGTGGGGTAATGAATGCACCGAAGATTCTCCACTCCTCTGTAGGAACCACTATCTGTAATCAATGCACATCATCTCCTTCCAAAAGATTATCATCCAGAAGGGCGTTTCCTTTCTCCTTTTCGCTGGCTGCAAACTTGATGAACCTAGTCAACACAGCTTCAACTTCCTGATCCGAAATGGGAGGGATATGATCCAATTGAAACTCCAACACTGTAATTGTTTCCCCATGTCGGGCACAAGATTTCTTCCAGGCAACAAGGGCTTCCTGGGTATTCTGGATAATGTTGGAGAATGTAGAGGTGTTCTCGAAGTCATCTTGGACAAAGGCCTTCACCTCAGAAAAGAATGGTGTTAATCTATTCTTCAAACCAGCTGCAGTTACCTCCTCAGAAGTCAGCCTCCTGGCAAAGATAGCCTCCAATGTATTGAGGACTCCATCAAAGATATTTGTCATGGCCTTTCTGACCCTGACCGAATCTGCTTGTGATGCATCATAGAATCCTCGGCCCGTGACCACTGAAGAGTACCAGCTGGCGAAGTCATATCATCTCCTTCCTGAATCACACCTCCCTCAACCAAAACCTATAAAGGTGTGTGCATCGAAGCTCCTAAGCGAAGAACAACTCTTGTTTGATAGATACGAGCCTCACCCCAAGCATGGTTAACTGCATCCATTCTTGCCATAATGTCGGAGGCTTGCTGATAGGCATGTGCAAGGTCCTACATAAACTTTCTGTTTCAACACGAACATTGGCAACCCATTTGTCGGCCTGCTGTGCCATTCTTTTCAAATCTTCTAAGCCACTGATTGACTCTCTGGAAAATTCGGCTGGGAGCTCAATTGCCGGATTTTCTTGCCCACAAGGACGGGACAAGTGTTGTACATAGCCAATCAGTGTTTTGTGCTCTACCTTCAATCTCTTATATTTTCCCTCGATATGGAACGGTCTATCTTTGAGTGCTTGATATGAATTGTTGCACTCCTCAACCACCCGTGCTCCAGTAGGGCGGCCGAGTTCCATAGTTGTAATCACATAATTTTTCGGAATGGCCTTATCCCGATCAGGCATTGCCACATGCAACATTCGAGAGCCATCCTCATCTATTGAGATTTTGGAGAATTTTCTGGCCTTCTTCTTTGTTGGAGGTGCACTAATCCTACTCAACAATTCTTCCATCTCTGTTGCAGGATCAGTCTCATCCACAGGATCATGTCTCATCCTGTCCCTTAGCCACTCTGACACCTCCTACTGTAAGTCTGAAATAACGAAAGGCTGGTCAACTTCGGCCTCAATCTCATGAACTTCCTCCATGCCTTTGTGCTGCCAAGGCTCATCATCGTCTATAGGCTCAGTATCTCCGGAACTCTGGGCATCTTGATCTGAAGTAGCATCATCCTCGAGAGTTGCCTCAATCTCATGCTGATTTTCCTCCCTAGGCATGTTGATGCTTTGGCCCACTGACTCTCTACAAGGTGGCTGACTTGCCACTTGCACTGCCTGTTCTGCATTCAATCTTTCTCTTTGATCAACAAACAGTGACACTTCCTGCATATTCGGAGAATGTGCATGCGATGGTGTATGCGTGGATTCTTCAATCCTTAGAGGTTCAGGTCAAACCGGTTCTTTTCCTCATGGCTCCGGAGTTTGAGCAATCTACCTTCCTTGCCTTGCAGCCGGTGATCTGTGATCTCCCATCAAATTGTAAGTAAGGGGAATTGATCTACCCTTAAGTTGGCTTACATGCCTCTCCACCCAACTTCGTGTGAACGTCAAGACTGGGATGCAAAGTGTATCCAAGTCTGTAATCTCTAGCTCAGACCAATCCGGGAGTGGGAGGGGCGTATCCCTTATTGTTTCATAATCAGTTTGTACTACATTTATATCTTCTTCAATCTGATCTGGCACTGGGACAATCTCGCATTCCCTAATCATCCCCAACGGTATCTGTGAAAACATCCTCCTCCTAACCTCGATCTCATCCACTGCATTTGCCCAAAAGTCTTCAATCTGTGTTTTATGCCTGAACTCTTCAGACAATATCCATTTGATGTTCCTGTGGGGATCATAGTGCTGCCTGCTGGTATGGTATGAAAGGTGGAAGAACTGGAGTTCATTCTCTGCCTCCCTTGCTACTTGTAGTGATGGACAGATTTTGTCGAAAGTCCCCATGGTAATTGGAAATCCAATTCCACCTTTCTTCTTCTTCTTTTGAATCTTATCATAGGCAATAAGTTGCCTAGATATCTCCAGCATCACAATCTAGTTTGTGGGATACCGGGGCAATTTGTACGGATAGGAGGAAAATCCTTGCAGCCTGATGTAGGTGAACTTTGGAAACTAGATAAACCAACATCCGAACTTTTCAATCGGCTCCTGTGCCTCTCTAGATATTCTATGGTGAGTTCTTTGCTGCAAGGTTCTCGTTATGTGCATCGTGAAGGCGTCATTGACCCTCTTGTAGTTGGAGGTACTTGTCAAATGTAGCTGCGAACAAGCCTCATCTATTTTAAACTGATGGGAGCCACACCTGATTGGTTCCTTATATGAAATCCCTCTATACTTTGTCATTCGGGCCAGCATGTAGACGATGTAAGAGCTCATGTAGAATGTTTTTGTCCTCCTTAGACTTCGGAGTTGCTCATGTAAGTTGTCACTGATCATCAGTGCCCAGTCTATGTAGTCTTTGCCTTCCAACACCAAGTTGATATAATAAAACATCCAAGGTTCAAAGATGAACGCTTGGGGGCACCCTCCAACTCTGCTCAGCATCATTATTAAGTCGCAGAATTCTTTCCTCAAATCTTCTGAAATTATCTGCTTGGGCAACTTCGTGCGAGTTGGCTTGGGCTTGTTCATCCACCTGGAATTTATCAAGTCAGCACATTGATCAAACGTAGATGAGTACATCTTTTAAGCCCTCTCCCTTGTTTTATAAATCATCTTTTCATGGATTGGAACTCCAAACGCCTCCCCAATTGCCTCCAATGTAAGGTTGGCCAATATCTTGCGATCTGGCGAAATGATAGTCCTCTGCTCTGTGTTGTAATAGTTGGCACATTCCATGATCAGTTTTGGACACCGGATTGCTGGAGGAAAACTAGTAGCTGCATAAAGTCCGCTCCTTACAATTTTATACGAAGTAACTGACGGGTGATGACCCCCAGTTCCCATTATTCTCCTCCTGAAGCTCTCCAAGTTGAATGAGCCAATGTTTGTGTCACTTAGTTTGCCCAACCTTGAAGAAAATTTTGACTTTGGTAAGAAGGATTTGCTTAACTTCTTTATTACTGCCTATCTTGATGTGCTTGCTCTTGTGGACTCAGCGTGATTTCCTCTTCCTGTAGCTCTTCTGCTTGATTCAACCATCCTGCAAAAATACAAGAGAGTTATTAGGAAACAAGTTTCCGAAAAATAACACTTCGAGGGTGCCAACAAATTTTCAAATAAAAAGGCTGCAACACTTTGTCATATTCAGCTGCAAACCTCAACACCCTTGTTTGCTTCAACACTCCGAAATTTCTCTACTTGTAGCAATACAATGTCAAATGCCTGGAGATATTTGCTTGCAACAATTCAGAAGTCTCAGCAACTTTAAACTTTCAACTCAAATCGTTCTTTTAAGCCACTTGAATCTTCTCCTTGCAAAGTCACGCTTTCAGCAACTTCAACCTTGGCAAATCAAAATCGTACCTCCCAGCAACTCGAGAAGTTTCTCGTTTCAAATCGCACTTCTCAGCATTCAGCAACTTGGGACTTAGAAGTTCGCACCTCCAGCAACTTTACTCTCCAAATTCGTATTTAACCATTTCCAAAACCTCTTCACAAATTCGCCCCTTTCAGCAATTCAAGACCTCTCTTTGCAAATTCGTACTTCTTAGCAACTCAAGAATGTTTTGCACCAGTTCATGCTCCAGCAACTTGAAACTTTTCAACTCAAGTTCGCACCTTTCAGCAACTTAGAACTTCTTTCTCAAATCGTACTTTTCAGCCTCAGAGAATACTTTGCACTCAACAACCTGTGAGAGATATGAAAAGAACTTGAAATCTTATAGCAGGTTGAATTCTGGAAGAGGCTAAACTTAGCAAACTTTCGAATTCCATTTTCCCTCCTTTGCCAGTTGCAACACTTGTCACTCGGAGCCTTGGAATCTTTAACTTCTAGAATTTTGAAAATTCATCACTCTTGCACAAGCCTGCTTCACCACATTTGCGTTTTTAAAATATTAAATCCAGTATTGTCCATGAACAATTTCATTTCGTCTGGCCAAGTCGCTTGTTTCGGCAAACTTATTCCAATTGTTCAGTTCAATTCTCAAGCTAAAACATTTTGTGAAAACATATTCATCTCATTTGCCTTAGATAAAAATTTAAATTTGCCTTAGGAAATTCATTAAAACAGGCACCGGGCAAAGTGAACATAAATTGGCTGTACGAAGGGGCAAAGGATTGGCTGTACGGATCCAGAACAGTATCTCAGTACGGATCTAGAACAATATCTCCATATGGATCCAGAACAGTATCTCCGTACGGATCCAAAACAGTATCTCCATATAGTTTCAGAGAGACAGATACCGTACAACTCCATAACAACATTGCCGTACAATTTCAAAGGAGCTCCTATGAGGAAGAGATTGGCAAACAAGAGGTACGATTTCCTAAGTTTGGAAATTCCGTATGATTCAATAAAGGAATTCGCCTGTGGAAGAGTGCCGTACAAGGGAGACAATTAAAATGTGTGAAGTTTTTTGGCAAATTAGCAAAACATAAGGTGAAATTGCTAGCATAGGTAAAAGGGAGGTGAATATTCAATTATTATAACGGTTGGCATCGAGCATATAATCCAAGAATACCAGCGCCAGAAATTGATCATTGTTTCAAGGCGAAACATTGTTACCAAAAGAAGTATTGTTGCCAGGAGGATATGGCAGCCAGTGGTAGTAGAGACAAGAAATTGCAAATTATCTAGCCGAAAGTTGCAGGAAGCACAACCATGGTGAGGGGTGGTGAAGACACAGTTCCTCTTGACAATATCACCTAGGAGAGCTTGAGTGGCACAAAATGTTGTGCATGGTGGCTCTTAGTGCCAAACAACCACATCATGAAGCGGGCATTGAAAATGTTGCAGGTTGATAAGGTGGTGCAGATACCATTTTTTAATGCCTGAGCATTCAAGCCTTAAGGCAAATGCTCATTCACTATGACCGACATAGTCACAGGTCGGTGATAAACTATAGAGGTTGCCAAGTAAGCATACTATACAAGGCTCCCGAGTTTACATGGGTATTCGACATTCCTAGCCAAGGACTTTCGCCTGCTAAGCTCTTCGAAAAAATGTCTAAGCAAATGAAAGAAAATTTGGTGGCAAGAGTATGTCGGTCCAACCTCACGCAGTAGGAGCGGGATAGCATATACAACGTAGGGAATCGAGGTCTGCGGAAGAGGTTCCTCAACAATGCCGAGTGGAAATGCCTATTGGACCTTATTAAAAGCAGGCTCACAGGAGCGAGTTGAGTATCCAACATAGCAGTATGGATGATAGGCCTTATGATTGGGTTGCACATAGGGAAGGATATAATTGGGCTATGGGATTGTCTGAGTGCATTAGAGAATTTATGTGCCTTAGGCACAAGGCATTTTATATGACTCAACAAACCATAGGGCTGTTGCTAGACGCATCTATTCTCAGGTGCCACCAAACAATTGGGGCAGGTTACAACCGGTTAGATAGATTGACGACAGGTGGTTGACTATATTTCATTGGGCCACCCTTGGCATGCAGAGTATAGGCGACGACATGCCATAGTTAGTACAATCGATCAAGAGGAGAAGACAGGTAGATAGTTCATCGCCGAGGTCGAGTGGTGATGAGTAGAGTAGGGATGGTGATACACTCAGCATCAGGAAGGAGGCAATTGAGTCATTGCTTGACGAAGATGACGAGATGAGCACGAAGGAGGTTTTGGTGGCAGGAGAGGTTGGCTTACAGGAGGTGGAGGAGGCACTCATTACCGACCCGTCGAACGAGCCTTAGTAGGTAATAGAGGGTACCTCGACAGCGACAAAGCTAGCGACATCGACAACGCCCATTGTTGAAGGAGAGGAAGGTGACAAAGCCCTAGATGCTTGGCTAGGTGGGATGGGTGTACCAACATAGACCCCCTCTACTATCGCTAGGGATTGCTAGGGAGCTGCCACACTTTTCCACTCAGGAGACCCCATAATAGAGCACTCAGGAGAGCATCTAGCAGTCACAGTCGAGTATACAACCGCCACCAACCATCCAACCGCCGAGTACACAACCAGGTAGATAGTTGCCGAGCATACAACTAGACGATTTGTTGCTTAATATGCAGCCAATTGGAGAGGGTCAGGCACTGTTTGGCCGCATTAGCTTGAGGAGGTCTTTGCCACTCTCAGAGCAGGGTCAGCTAGTCATACGGTCAACGACCGTGATCACACAACCACCCGCTCAGGGACCCTTACGACTAGACCGTGTGACGCCCTCACGATCATGGCCACCGGGGCGACAAAGACAGACACAGCCTGGAGAGGCCGCGTTCAATGAGGACGAGTTAGAGGGACCTGTGCGGATGACATCGTTGAACCCTCATGACCCTCTTAGCACCATCCACAAGTACCTCATGGAGCTGAATGGAACGGGTCGATACATGCAGGAAGTTGGGAATATTGGTCAGCAGCTCATTACCGGATTGGAACCATTGGTAGCACAAGAAGCTGAGTGCATTCTTTCCTTGATGCATCGTGGGTGCAAAGGCGAGTTTTTCAGATGTCTCACATCAAAGGGTTGGTTGAGTGTGGAGACACATGACATGTTGGTTGCTTGGCAGCCAAGCCGACCAATGATAGAAGGGAGGCATGGCAAAATATTGATAGCAGTCCATGGCATGGAACAGTGCTATCAGGACATTTTCTTACGGTTGCGCCAATAAGCACTTGCCATTGATGAGGCCAGAGAGACGAGAGATAGGGCCCTAGCACAGGTAGCTCAAAGCCGAATGGAGTTAGCGAAGTAGATCTGCAAGTCACAAGAGCAGTTGGCTCAGGTGACTGCCGCAGAGAAGGCAAGAGTTTCCACTCTTGAGGGGCAATTAGCAGAACAGGCGTGGATAATGGCCGAGAAGGATGCAGTTCTGAGTGAGGGATAGGCATTTGGCGAAGAGGGACACACAATTGGAGGAGGCACAATGTATGGTAGTGGAGAGGGAGAGTTAGTTCAATGGAAAAGACAAAGCCTTGGCTAGCACAAGGGAGGAGTTGGCGAATGCACAAGCCAAACTCATAGAGGCTGTACATATGGTGAAGTTGGCATGGGAGCGACAAAAGGAAGCCAACCAGAAGCTCCAATGCCTCCATCTATCGGCCTTGACTCCTTCCGTACACCCAGGGGTGCCCTCTCACCCTCCCCCTTCTTAATTTCCTTTCTTGTACCCCCGTTTTTGGTTTTTAGTCATCTGGAATACAACTACTTTGTGGGAGGGATGATGTAGTCAATTGAGAGGTACTTGGTTGATCCTGAGTCATAAGTAAATAAGACTTTAGTTAATGTTAATATTTTCTATGTGCTTGTCATGTTAGTTAGTTGTCTCGGGAATTAAGTTCTCGATGAAACAATTAGTTGTAATGAAGGGACGCGACAATCGGTTTCTCAACCATCTCCAACATACTACATATACTTGAGTCATGTAGTCAGGAAACACTGTTACTATTGTTATGATGATGTTGATGATTATTAATGTTATGATTTTGGAGACTATTATGTTATGAACCTGTGCGACATTGTGATAGTATGGATGGCTGTACTTGCATATGTTACATCAATAAAGATATTATGATTGTTCTGTGCATTGTGTTCTCGTACATGTATTATGTTTTGTGAGTTAATTCCGTTTACTCTCGTAGTATGTTGGAATCCATTCCCATGAGTAAACAAAACCATGTCCTACTGTCCCAGCAACTGGAAGAAACCTGGCTTAATTCTGTTTATTTCGTCAAACACTAGTAGAGGAGGGAAATGAATGTCATAGAACTCTTCCTTGTTTGAGCTTTACGCTTTAAAATAAATGGTTTTGAATACCGGATTTTCATTTTGTCACCATTGACTCCCCACTGGTCTATTGTATTCTATACTTTTGATACTAATAGCTATAAATTTTGTCTTTCTAATCTAAACAATAACACCCCACAAGTTTGCAATATCGACTGAAACTAAAAGGTGCTTTACATTTTTAGAAGGTTTAACTGATTAGTTATTTCATAGGGAATGAAGTATAAGAAAACTTGAACTTCAACTAGAAATGAGCTCTGGGTTGTAAATCTGTCTTATCGCCCCTGTCCAACAACAAGAAGTTAGGGTGAGGAGTGACATGTTGAAAAAGCTTCTTTTTTCAAACATGATATATGAAGAAATTTCCAATTTTGGAAATAGAGAGAATGCCAAAAGCATACATCATTTTCTTGGATCATTTCTAGTTGGCTCACCATTAGCTAATTTTTATTCAAAATTTGCACACAGCTAAATCCTTAGTTTGATTCTCTGAGAACATCTTAGAAAGGTAACTATCATCATCACAGTGAGTATTCAGGGACATATATTGGCACCCATTGATGTACACAATTTCACAGATGAAAGTAAAACAGTAATAGAAAAGAACAATCTAAGATGACCAAAGAGAGTTGTAAAGGAGAGAACACCATTATATTTTACTGGATCTCTCATTTTCTTGGAACCTTCATTCTGACTTTTCTTGATTGAACACCAATGCCTTGCAGCAGATTCATCAGTTTTCATTGAGAAACCAATCATGACTTGGCACCAAAATTGACCTTGGTGATGAAAGATAACTGACACCAAACTTGATTCTTGCACTGCTAGTGTGAGAACTTGCTGTCTCTTTTGTGGCCTGAGACTTGGCCAAAATTTGAAAGCTTCTGCCCATGGTACTTATTTTTGATGCCACTATGGGCCTGGGCGATATTTTTGAAAATTTCATCTGTTGGTTCATATCTGGTGCTCCTAGGGGCTTTGTCTGAATTTCAGAAGCAATCTGCCAACAACGTAGTTTCTCCCTACTACCTGTTTGGTGAAGATTGTTTACAGAGGGGAACATGCATAGACCCTGTCACCAACCTCATATTCACTCTTAGAATTTTTCTGCTTAAATTGAATTTACATTTAATTATATGCAGTAATTAATTGTGTTCTCTCTACATGAATTGACAACTGTAATGGCCGTTTCTTAAAAGTTCTTTCATTGCAAAACCATGAGATGCTCCTTTCACCTCATCCAAAATTGCAGGATTCTATCTGTTTAGCGCTTGAAAATAATCTATTTTAGTGAAGGAAAAATAATGCACCATGCCAATACTCTGCTTATGAAATATAGCCTATCATTCAGTTTGCTTGTTACCCATTGAATTATTTAGGCAACTCTCTATGATATTTTGATTGCAGTGGTTTGGCCAATCAATTGAGCATGATCGTCATTGCTATGCTTTAATGCTGTAGACTTGTACATATAATATCCAATAGATTAGTCTAAAGCTGGATCGATATCTCAGTCACTAACTAGAGAATTAAGAAAGCCACATGGTCTATGTACCTTTTTAAAAAATTAATGACCTTCCATACTGGTTATTGGATTAGTTATTGTGGGAATATAGTGACATGCTCAGTTAACTATGAGGTAGCTGAAAGGTACAATCTTTATGATCAGATTTTTTTTAAACTGGCAAATAAGTCCATAGACAGCGTTTCATTTCTCACCAAGAAGTCCACAGGTATACCTTCCATTTCTGACCAAGATTCCAAGAAGATTCAAAGAGGTCTGCGAATCCTTAGCCCTTGGACATATTAAAAACTTCTCAACTATATTTTTGATTTCTTCTCATCCTAACCAATATTAGGATGGTCTTCTCTGCATATATTTATTAAAGTCTGAAATATCTCAATGAAATTAGGAATAACTTGTAACTCTTTCAAATTAAACATAGAAGCAGGGAGCAAGATTATGCATAATAGATCTCCTTTCTCCATGTAGTTTACTTGATCTTTCTCTTTACCTTGCCAGTTTGAGTAATTTGTTCTGAAATACAAGTCTTTTTGAAAGTATGAATTATCCCCATGAAATGAGGAATAACTTGTAACTCTCTAAAATTAGACATAGAAGCAGGGAGCAAGATTATGCATAATAGATCTTCTTTCTCCTTGTTGACTTGATCTTTCTCTTTACCTTGTCAGTTTGAGTAATTTGTTCTGAAATATAATTGTTTTTGAAAGTCTGTATTATCTCCATGAAATTAAGAATAACTTGTAACTCTTTGAAATAAGACATAGAAACAGGAAGAAATATTATGCATAATAGATCTCCTTTCTCCTTGTAGTTTGTAGTTGACTTGATATTTCTCTTTACCTTGCCAGTTTGAGTAATTTGTTCTGAAATAAAAGTGTTTCTGAAAGTCTGAATTATTCTCCATGAAATTGGGAATAACTTGTAACTCTTTAAAATTAAATATAGCAGCAGGGAGCAAGACTATGCATAATAGATCTCTTTTCTCCTTGTAGTTGACTTGATCTTTCTCTTTAGCTTGCCAGTTTTAGTAATTTGTTCTGAAATATAACTGTTCTTGAAACTCTGAATTATTGCCATGAAATTAGGAATAACTTGTAACTCTTTAAAGTTAAACATAGCAGCAGGGAGCAAGATTATGCATAATAGATCTCCTTTCTCCTTGCAGTTGGCTTAATCTTTCTCTTTACCTTGCCAGTTTGAGTAATTTGTTCTGAAATATAACCGTTTATTCCATTTTGGTGTACTCAGATTTGGCCTTTACCATCCAGTCGAGCTACCCAAAGAAAGATTTGTCAGCAACATCTCTCTTTCATGAAATTAATCTCATAATTTAAAAATAATATAGTATACTTGTTCATGTTTGTTGTTTAGAAATAAGAGTCTTCATAAATAGGAAAAACTATATGCTCTCATGATTAACGCCTACATGATGGAAAATATTTGTTTATTGCTATTAGTTAGCATGCAATTATGGTTTATTGATGTATGATTTTGGATTTTTCTGTGTGAGAGTTTATACATCTTGATGTTCATGAAAACCTTTAAGATCCATTTTCAGAAGAGAGAAATATTTGTCTATGAGAGTTAGTTCTAAGATTCATCTGATAAATAGTTATCAAAAGCACTACACTTGCCTTACTGTATTATTATCATTCTCAACTATAATAATGAGTTTCTAATTAACACGCACAACATTGATGGTCAAGGGCAAAGGGATTGGCCAATAAATAGTATCTAATTTTTTTTGAGTGTAACAATATCTCTATAACAGGTAGTTAACATACAATTATTGTTTCTTAATGCACGTTTTTGGTTTGTTACCGGAGAGTTTATATTTCTCAATGTTTTGAGTCCACCTTCAAGACCTAGCTTCAAGAGAGAGAAAGCTCTAGGAGTCTAAAGTCATCCAATAGATAGCTATCAAAGGCATTAGGATTGCCTCCTTGTATTGTTATCATTCTCAACTATAGTGATAATTTTTAAATTACAATGCAAAGCATTGATTGTCAAGCATTAAGTGCTTGATAAAATACATGATTATCAACACATTCTTCAGCTCTATCATTCTATTAGATAGATCCATTCAAGTTTGTAAGTAATTAATGTTGATTAATACTTACATTAGTTTCTTGTCGTATCATGTAGAACCCAAGAACCCTTTCAACTTGGATATATTTTAAGGCTGAACAATCCAAACAGCTGCACTTGGACTCCTGGGAAAAAGACATTGGTATACCTTAACATTTACATATGACTAAGAGGTGAGTCACATGTTGGTTGTATTATTGTCATTCTCAACTATAATGATAGTTTTCAAATTAATATGCAAAGCATTAATGGTTAAGCATTAAGGGCCTGGTAAACTAAATGCATCTAAAATTCTGATGGAGTATAATTAACACATTTGTTAGCTCTATCATTTTATTGAATCCATTCAAGTTTGTAAGTAATTATTGTTGACGAATGCTTACATTAATATCTTGTATCATGTAAAACCCAAGAATTGATCATGTAAAACCCAAGAATCCTTTCGACTTGAATATATTTTAAGGTCAAAAAATCCAAACAGCTGCATTTGGACTCCCGGGAAAAAGATATTTTTATTCTTTAACATTTATATATGTCTAAGAGGTGTTTTGCATGTTAGCTGTCATGTCCTTTTTGGGCAAGCCCTAGTTTCATTATTAATATTAATTAAAAGTGTTTTTAACACTAAATTAATATAACTAATAAAATAAAATAAAATATATATGATAAAATATAAATAAAATATAAAATAAAATAAACTTAAATTCAAATTTGAATTTGGGCACCCAAATTAGGGTCTTGGGGTCCTATTTTCCATCCCAATAGAAAATCGGATCTAGGTGCCATTTGAGGAGAGGAAGTTATTGTTGTTTTCTTTTTTCTTCTTGGAGTGATCCATGTTCAAAGATGAAAAGTTGAAAACCCTTGGACAAAAATCTAGTGAGGTTAGGATGGTAAACCCTATCCTCTCTCTTGGCAATTCTACATAGGAATTGCAATATGCTGATCATTGAATTATTTCAGGTTTGTCCATTTTAAGTTGCCGTGAAGAACTGCACCAGATTGGGGAAAGGGTTCAGTGATTCATCTTTCAGATTGCATTTGGAGGTGGATATTCCCAATTGATGACCTAGCAAATTTATTTTGCAAGTAAGGTGTTTCCAGCTTTGTGGAGTTAGCATTTTGGACAAATATTCAAGCTGCCATATCTAGATCGCTACATTGGCAAGGTGTTGACCATCCTAGGTCACTATATTTACAAGTTGTAGGTCAGCAAACACCCAACTCGCTGGTGCATACTCAAATCATCAAAACAAGGGTGCAAATAAACAACATTTAGGTCTTTGTAGACCAGTGAACAATTAGAGCACTGTAACATAATCATATTGCCCCATAACAAGCTGCGAGTCAACAATTCTCAGTCTCCATCACAACATACCCTAGAGAGTCCAATAAGGGGCAAAGTTGATGCCAACGATCTACCCTACATTGGAGGGACACAAACCACACGAAGGTTGCCACATTGACAAGTTAAGCACTTACATTTTCGATCTATGAGTGATTATTGCGATAAGGACACAAACCACACGTAGGTTGCCACATTGACAAGTTAAACACTTAGATCTTCGATCTATGAGTGATTATTGCCATTTTTACTAGATCTGTGTGATATTTATACACCCTAGATGAGTATACAAACATCTACATCAGTGTGAAGGGAAATTATTATTGTAAGTGATTGTAATCTCAGATGTGATTGTTCATGAGAACCTTCTTTGCAAAATTGGGGTTACAGTGGCGTTGATATTAGTAAATTCCAATTCTCATTGTTTGGAACAGAATTGTGGATCATAAATTTGCTGTTTAATCTTACTAGATTGTTTATCTTTAATTTGTGAAGAAATCTGGGTGATCAAACTGCATATCAGACTATAAAGAGTGATCTGAACATAATTATATCACTCATCATAGCCTAGGACTATTATAGTGGTATCAAAGCATTGATAGTGTTACATCCCAAATTGTGGAGTTACTATTTACTACTACTACATAGGGTAAATGCAAATGTAATGTGAATTCTGGAGATGAATTAATGATGCTTGTACCTTGTTATCAATATGAATGTTATCT
The DNA here is from genome assembly GCA_007115665.2 of Sequoiadendron giganteum. Classification (NCBI taxonomy): domain Eukaryota; kingdom Viridiplantae; phylum Streptophyta; class Pinopsida; order Cupressales; family Cupressaceae; genus Sequoiadendron; species Sequoiadendron giganteum. Next base: position 506,784,694 of record CM021105.1, read on the forward strand.
CATTTGATGTTATCTCAGTTGATGTTATTCATGGTGATATACTGCATAAATGAGAATAGATGGTTATTGAATTATTGTTATTCTAACTTTGAAGATGTTTATATATATTGCTTATTGTTGTGAACAATTGATTGCCAAGGTATGTGCTAGTGGTTGCAGGTAAATATCCATTTCTCCACGAGGAGGGGAAGTATCACTCGGGAGAGGAGCTTGGTCATGTAACCGGTAAAGTAAACTAACTGAGCATACACACACATCACCTTAGATTGAGTGAACTGAGTCAGTTTGTGTGAGTTATAGGTAAGTCATCCATAGCTGATATGTTTGCATTAGTAAAGGTCTTGTTTACTTTGAATGCATGTTTGGGTGATGTTTATCTGTTGAGCTTTGAGTCCTTTCTTATTACATCATGTGGATTGTGCTTGGGTTGAGTCTTGGGCTTAATGAATGGTTACCTTTACTTCGCTTTGTGAACGTAAAACGTAGCATGTCTATGGGCATATATATGAATACATATACATAGACCCGTGTACGAATGCATTAGCAAATGCACATATATGAGTAGAAATACTCACTGAGGTACATACATGAGGAAACGACTATGCTTGTATATACATATGTGTGGGAATAGACACTAGGTCATGATCATTCTATGTCACAACTGATTACTTGATTATTGTATTACCATATAATGAATATGCTTGTATATGTATACACACAGATACGCTTGCAAGCGTTAATGCTTGTTGGAGAAGTGTACATATGTATATATAATAGAAGTATATGTGTATAAAAATATACACGTACTATTATTTAGGGTATAAGATAATAAGAGATACACATTCTATATTTTGTGGATATTAATATTATTATTATTATTATTGCCTTATGAATTTACATATATATATATATATGTGTGTGTGTACATATATATCGGATGTATGCTGACTAGCTCATGATATATATGTAATGGATATATATATATATATATATATATATATATAATATAATATATATTTTTCATTTATTCTCATATTTGGAATTGGAATTATTTCCTATATTGATTTAATATTAATCTCTCAACTTTGGAAATCGAATTATTTTCCTAATTGATTTAATATTAATCTCTCCACTTTGGAAATCAAATTATTTTCTAATTGATTGGATAATAAATCATACAACTTTGGAATTCAAATTATTTCCTAATCAATTGAATATTTATCATTCAATTATGGAAGTCGAATTATTTTATTATTTCAACTTGTGAATCGAAACATTTATGAAATATATCATTCAAACTTGGGAAATCGAATTATTTCTATTCGATTAAACATTCATCATTGAACTTTGAAAGGAAAATGGAAATTAAATCAAATATGGTGCTTGTAAAGTCGCACACCCTTGTAAAATCCAATGCAGAAATGAAATCACTGAAAGGCGTTTCAATGTTGGACTAAGTCAATAATCTGTGCCCTGTGGCAAGATCAAATCAAACGCAGTAACAAGCTCTGTCGATTCAGCTTGGAAAATAGGCTACGTGTACACGATTGAACAAATGACCTTTTCTCTGTTATCATCTTAAACCGCCATAATATGAAATTGGCGCCACATCTGAGAACAAACCTGTAGGTGTCGATTGGCACACTTTCTCTATGTGCTTTGGAATTAGTCTTCACTATGCTGTCAATTGGTGGAGGACGACTCACCATTGTATGTGCTGAGTATGGCAGGGAATTAGCGCCACCTCCAGATTGAAAATGTCCAACGACAGTGGTGGCAAACCACATGCCAAAACAAAAGGAAATTGTTGGAGGCTGGGCTCTATAAATAGTCGCCCCAACCTTCCTCATACACATTCACTCATTCGTATTCTTTCGTTCACTCTTTTACCATTCTTCATCAGCTTATGTATTTTATCTTGAGTTGTCCTATTCATCATATGCGTATTATATGCAGCCATTAGTATTTTCTGAGTGACCTATTATACAACCATTAACCATTTGCTGATTGACCATAGTTTACCACAGTGTTCACATTGCTAGGAGATTCTATTGTACTGAGTGATACGTATTCTACCCAAGGAATACGTTACTTCTGTTAGTAACTTTTGAGAGTGAGAAAGAGGGAAATTCTGTGAGGAGGTTATCATCTTCTAAGAGATTGGGAATTTAATTGAGCTGGAAGTGGAAGCAGCTTTGTCATCAATTTTGGGATAAGCGTAAATAGGCATGGGATAGTCTTCTACTACTCTATGCAAGATTTTCTACGCTCTTGAAATATATTTTCTGTTTGTACATAAGAAGTAATTATGTTTGTCTTTTGAAAAAGGGAATTAAAGCCTTTAGGTTGGTTTTTATAATGTGATTTACTCCATGATAGGAGAGTTTGCTTGTCACAAATACTTGATTGTATTAGAAATGTTGAAGAGATAGTATTTAACTATACTAGATATGTCAAAAAGATTACTTGATTGAGGAACTCAACCATGTTATATGAGGTACAACATAGGTATTTTAAATAAACTAGATACGTTGAACATGGGATGCAATGTGTTTGTATTTACTCCATAGTAGGAGAATGCTGTTTGCATTAGTTAAATATTTACTAGGATTGTATGATTGCAAGAGTCACTTGAAGTTCAAACAACTTAGTTATTTGTTTAACTCGGATAAGCTTGAGATACTCCTCGGATAATATTCCAGCGTGGGAGGGAACTTGTGTACTTACTTGCTAGCTGTATTCAATTCAAATAGAATAGATTGTTGTAGGTTAGTTTGGGATGACAAATTATCCATTGAAGGACAATACCTATGCGTAGAGTAAGATAGCCTTAAGTCAAATCGGCTCTAAGTAGTGTATATGATAGATGACTTCCATTCGAAGTACTGAATGAGAACTCTTTGGCCAAAGTAGTGCAATGTGCAACATCCACTTAGATTGTGTGATGCTTGAGACTACACTGTCAGTTCATCGTGATCCCGTATTACATACTAGTTCGAGGGTTGCCGTATTGCACAGGATCGAGTTATGTAGGACACAACACTATGCTCTGTTGGTTGTCGTTATTAGTTACTCTACCAATCTCTTCGTCGAAGGGAAGGGCCATCTATCGAATGATAGATGTGCAGGGGACTGCATTAAGAGTTCGTGGTTGGTGGAAAAGTGTTTGAGTGATGCTTCTCCTCCATAGCAAGCGATTGGAAAACCAAGATTTGAAAGGACGGATTCCTGGACCTTCTTAATACTATTAGTTCTAAAGCTCATTGGAGCTATGTTTGTAAAGGTATGTTTTCTTGTTAGTTGTACTTGTGAAGTTATTGTAATGAATTGGAATCTTTATTGTAGTATTAATATGATATCTTGTTCATATGTTATCGATAAAAGAAAGAATTTTTTTATTGCAATGTCTTAATTACTGGTCACCTTTACTTGATGGTGTAAAATTAAGAATTTTTTTATCTACATAAGGGTTAGGTCGTTACATGTAGGGTAAAGCTAACATTTTGGATGCATTCCAATCAAGGAGACTTGAAAGTCTACAAGGAAGTTAGAGATGAAAGGTTCTACAAAGGCCAAATACAATATTGTTCAGCCAAGGTTCTTACAAAAGGAAGAGGCCATAAATCTTGCTCAAGAGCTATTGATGAAAATTCATAAGGATAAAGAAAAGTACAAACTTGTAATGCCCCTTTTCGTTCCTTCCAACACTTTTGGAAGCTCCAACTTTCTTGAAGAATGCTAGCTTTATCGAGAAGGTAGTTTGATAGTTGATGATAGTTCTTGGAGTCCAGTTGAGTACAGTGGTACTTTTTGTCTACGGAGTCAATAGTCTAGGAGCACTCCACACTTCTTGGAGAGGGCCATCATCTTGGGGGATGCTAAGTTTCAAATAAACAATTGTCATATGCACTTTTGGTGTTGGTAGGAAGGTTGAAAATCATATTTGACATATTTTAATATTTCTGTAACTTTGGTGGTTATGCGGAAAATAACTAAAATATAAAATGGTTAAATATTTAAGTTGTTGAAAAGTGAAAAATTAAAAGACAACTTATATTTAATTATTTAAAAAGGCAATTTATTAAGTTTGGAGGGAAAAGGTGAATTTTTAATTAAAAGTAATTTTAATTACTTTTAGTGTTGGATGTAAAAGAAAAAAAAAACGAATTATTGGGAAAAGAAAACCATTTTAGCATTGTCAATTTTTAGAAACCCTTGTTGCAGAGCTCTGGTCCAGCATCTCTCCCTAAGGATGAAACCCTCTCGGATCACCAAGAATTGGAGGACAAAACTCTTTTGATTCATTTTGTTTGCTTCATCTAGAAGTCAAATTTGAGCTTATAGGTTATTGTAGGTTTAGTAGATCAAGATTATAAAAATAAATAAATTCATGTTGTAGGTTTTATTGTGTTGAATAAATCAGAGGATTATATTATATTTTGCTGGTCATATTAACCAACTGTACTAGCTGATTACCTAGTGGGTATTTTACCACTTGAAAAGGGGCGTGAGATGGATTGCAAGATCACTTGGAGTGAATATTTTTGTCAGTCGTACCACATCTAAAATTTATTCATATCTCTAAAGGTGGATCACTGATGTGGAAGGATTGTATGGTAGTTTCCAAATATTTGGGTGGATAAAAAGGGGCCATAACAATTGAATAAGGAATTTATTATCTCTCATACCTAGCCCTAGGACCAATTCTTTGAAGGGCGCAAATTTTGTTTGTGGATCACAATTTTTGTGGTTTGTGGGACCTTTACACCAGGCCACACATTTTAAATAATTCCAAAGCATTCAAAAGGAGTGCTGGTTGAAAAAGGTAATCGCGACTTCAAAGGGGGGTCATCGTAGGTGTAAAAGCAGTGTAGAAGTTTTTGGTTGTGTTTTTTATGACCAATGCACTACTTAGGGAGGACATGGCACAAAAAGGGGTAATAAAAGAGGGATTGCAGCAGCTGAAGGGTCAGCACAATTGATGTGGGAGATAAGTGCATTTTATTATTATTTAAATCTGTCATAAAGGGGGATCACAGACCTAAAAAGACACTTGGCCATCTAATTTGTAGAAAAGTTTGAAAGAAGGGAATGGTGGCCGCAATTGATAAGATTTGAAGTTGTTTTTTAAATCTAGCTGTCACTACCTGCTTGGGCCCTCAATCGCCTCAATGTCCAGGAAAAAGCAACAATCAAGCAAGGAAACAAAAAAGGGAGAACTTAGCCAGCGAACCATGTTCTTGTAGTATTTGATTATTATTCAAATCCAAATAATTTATTCATTATTATGTTATGATTATTATATTATGAATAATCCATTTGAAAAAAAACAGAGACAAATTGCATTGTTGAAAAGCAAAAATTGGATTGTTGATTTTTTTAAAAAGGAATATTTCAAAACTTGAGGCCCCCAAAATTCTTGACCAGTATCAAAGGTTGCCAATTGATTACAAAGCTAATGACCCCTTGGATCATCACTTGGAGGCACTCGGATATTGGTACCCTGACAAAGAGGCCTATATGAATACATAAGAAAGATAACCAAGGAGCAAGATGCAAAAGAGTCTTTCTTGACAAGAGAAGAGGAGTTATAATGTCCCTGATCTCCAAGTAGCCCCTGCAAAGTTTAATTTAATTAATTAAATATTAATTTGTCTTGAAATAATATTTTGGACATTTATATTTAATTACTTAATTATTTATTGAAGTGACTTTATTAAAAGCATGGAGAAAATATTAAATAAAGTTACTTTAGTGGAGCAAAATGTTTAATAATAAAATATTAAAAGGTGGTAGAGTATAAAGGTGGTGAAAATAAATTCATTGGTATCTTGGAGAAATTGTTATCGGGAGCATTTTTGGAGAGCAAATGTTACACCCCAATTGTATAGTTACTATTTACTATTACTGCATAGGGTAAAAATGGATGTAATGTGAATTCTGGAGACGAATAAAATATGCTTGTACCTTGTTATCAATATGAATGTTATCACATTTGATGATTGTCTCATTTGATGCTACTTCAGTTGATGTTATTCATGGTGTAATATTGCATTTATATGAGTGAAAGGTTATTGAATTGTAATTATTCTAACTTTGGAGATGTTTATGTACACTGCATATGTTATGAACATTTGACTGCTCTGAGCATGTGTTAGTGGATGCAGGTATGTGTTCCATTCCTCCAGGCGGAGGGGAAGTATCATTCGAGAGAAGATCTTGGTCGGGTAACTAGTAAAAGTAAACTATTTGAGCATACACACACCACATTAGAGTGATTGAACTAGGTCAGTTTGTGGGTTATAGTTAAGTCATCCATAGCTTGTATGTTTGTATTAGGAGTCTTGTTTACTTCTGCATGCATTTGCGGGTGATGTTTATCTATTTGAGTTTTTGAGATCTTTCTTGTGCTATTACGGTCATATGGGTAAATAGGATGTAGATGAAAGTATGTTTATATGTATGCACATGTGTGTCAATGGGATCTAACGACACATATATGCATATGTATAGATATACCACACGTACACACTTATCAATATGATGGTAACGTGAATGGCTGTAAGTGAATCGGATGTGAACATATATATATATATATATACATATAGTATATACACATATCCATATGTATATATATATCGATACAAGTGTACGTTGGCAAATGGACATGCTCATATAGATGCATTGATACGATATACCCATATATACGTGTACATAGAGGAGTATATATATATATATATACATCTTGTATAATGTGTTTGTTATAAATTATTTTTCCTGTACTCTTATTGAAACTGTTGGTGTTTCAATTAGCACCTCTGGAGTGCTTATTGGAAACAAACAACTATTGCAAGTGTTATAGTACTTCTCTTCAAATTATAGAGAGGAAGATCTCTCTTTGTTGATGTTCTACGTAAAAAAGGGGTACTAAGGTTCCTATCTTTTTTACTCAGCGGTAGGACACAAAGGTGCATAAACACAATGCGCCATAGCTAAGCTTTTCTCTGGTTTCCGCAGATCTTAATTATGACTGAACTAGCTTCTAAACTATCCTACCTCCTCAAGATAAACAGAGCATGAGGGCATAGGAGCGAAATGGATGGGTGGAATCACTTGAATTCTCCGTCTCTGTAGAATATGGCCGAGGCTTTGAACTCTCGGATATACGCTTTGGATAAGGTTTTATGCAAGTGAACACTCTTTACGCTAGGTTGGATCAAAGACTTGCCAAGGAGGAGGAACTCTTGTCCTAGGTATAAGATTGGAAACAACTTACTGCAAACAACAAGGTACGATGATTTGGCTAACAGGATTCCCGAGGAGGTGACGACACCTGTCCAAAGTGTAGGCTGAAAGACAATTCATTAAACAACATCAAACGACAGCAATTGATGACAAAATATCCAAGGAGGAGGAACCCCTGTCTGAGGAGGAGATTGAAACAATAAACTATTGAGAACAAAGATGTTGGATCAACTCAAAACTTAGATCAAATATGTATACGCCATTTGACGTTCTTCTTCAAGCTTTACCAAAGAATTACAAAGGTTGGGACAGCAAAGGCACGGAATCATGCACGATTACGATCAACCAACAAACTCTCATCCAAGAGTGAACAGATACAAACCTTTATTTACTATGCAAAATTGTTGCGCCATTGTTGCCAGAGTTTGCTTGTTTGTATCTGTTCACTCTTGGATGAGAGTTTGTTGGTTGATCGTAATTGTGCATGATTTCGTGCCTTTGCTGTCCCAACCTTTGTAATTCTTTGGTAAAGCTTGAAGAACAAAGTTAGATGGCATATGCATATTTGATCTAAGTTTTGAGTTGATCCAACGTCTTTGTTCTCAATAGTTTATTGTTTCAATCTCCTCCTCGGACAGGGGATGGCCTATACACGAGCTCAATAGCGAAGGCATTCTGACGGAAATCAGAATGGGGCATGAAGAGTGTAGCCGACATCGCAAGGGCATCAACTCTGCTATTCTGCTCGCGTGGAATGTACTTGATGTTGAATGCTTCAAACCAATCAATAGCATTCCACACCCTTTGTTGATAAGCCTGAAGGCGGCCTTTTCTAACTTGATAGTGCTCTCTGACTTGATCAGCTCTGCGTCGCCTTCGACTTGAATGTATTTTATACCCATATCCCATGCATTCTTGAGGCCTAATATGAGTGCCTCGTATTCTGCAGTGTTGTTCGTGTTATCGAACTGCAAGCGATAAGCAAATGCGTACAACGTGCCTTTAGGAGAGGTAATGACAACTCCCGCTTTTGAGCCTATTGTCGAGCAACTCCCATCAAATTGCATTGTCCACATCTTTGATCCTTCATTTGATGTACTTGTGGCAAATGCAACCTTCTTTTCCTCTTCAGTTACTTCGGGCAACATGGCATATGTACCAGGACCTGTACTTTGGTGAAGCACTTGTGCTTGGGGGTCCAAAGATTTCACCACCGTGAGTTTTGACTTAGCCTCTGGTTCCAACTTAAAGCTACCTTTCTTTAATGGAATGGTCGCATACGACCAATCTAATTGAATCTTGCCTCCGAGATCCTTGCAGAAGCTTCGGCTTAGTAACATCCCATAACTGATTGGAATGTCAGCTATGAGGATGGTCATCATGATCTATTTTGAGCAGGATGCCAATCTTACTTGTTCATCCTTTAGTTGGCCGACCAATGGCACCAGTTTTGATTCAAGTGAGTAACACTTGTCATGGGTTTCGGTGCATGATAGTCCCAATGTGTTCATGATCTGCAACGACATGACGTTGTCCGATGCTCCTGAGTCGATGATGCAGTTGTTGAGTTTATAGCTTCCCATATACAGAGATGTAGAAGGGCTTGGGCTTTTCTCCTGTTGGTACGGAAGATTCTAGCAACGTAGGCTGAATGACAGCCTGCTTCTATACTTCCTTGAGAATCCGATCCATTTGATCGGGATGATCCTGGAGATACTCTAGCTATGAGATCTGTACCTTCATCTTCATCATAGACGTCACAATGTCAAAGTTCGTCGAGGATGGGTCTTGAGCATTTGATGTGACGTTCTCCTGTGTAGAATTGGGATTAGAAGTGGAAGCTTCTTTTCCCTTTCCAAGAAAGGCCGATCTTGCAGCTGAGAGACCAGTGTTACCACCACCCATGTGGTAGTAAGCATCCTGGCTCACCGAATATACATACGAAGGAGAACCGATCCTCTATTTCAAGAAGACGTCGGAGAAGCATCCGACATAGAGCAAATCTTTGAAGAGGTTCGGGAATGATCCTCTGGCATCCAATTGCATGATCCATACAAGAAGCAATGGATGGTAACAACAATAATGCTGGCGAGAGACGTCGACCTTCATTACGTTGGGGTAATAACATTGGACCCTTGGCTTTTCAGGTAAATCATGAGTTACCTAAAGGGTCAAGGAAGCACTTTCCCCAATTTCACGACGGTGGGCGCTAGAAAACTGTTGGCATTTCAATTAGCACCTCTGGAGTGCTTATTGGAAACAAACAACTATTGCAAGTGTTATAGTACCGCTCTTCAAATTATAAAGAGGAAGATCTCTTTTTGCTGATGTTCTACGTAAAAAAAGGTACTAAGGTTCCTATCTTTTTTACTCAGCGGCAGGACACAAGGGTGCATAAACACAATGCACTGTAGCTAAGCTTTTCTCTGGCTTCTATAGATCTTAACTATGACTAAACTAGCTTCTAAACTATCCTACCTCCTCAAGATAAACAGAGCATGAGGGCATAGGAGCGAAATGGATGGGTTGGATCACTTGAATCTGCCATCTCCATAGAATATGGCCGAGACTTTGAACTCTCGGATATATGTCGGGATAAGGTTTTATGCAAGTAAATACTCTTTACGGTAGGTTGGATCTAAGACTTGCCAAGGAGGAGGAACCCTTGTCCGAGGTATAGGTTGGGAAACAACGTACTAGAAACAAGGTATGAAGATATGGATATTAGGATTTCTGAGAAGGAACCCCTGTCCGAAGTGTAGGCTAAAATCTGGATCTTTGAACAACATCAAACAGCAATCGATGACAAAATATCCGAGGAGGAGGAACCCCTGTCCGAGAAGGAGATTGAAACAATAAACTATTGAGAACAAAGACGTTGGATCAACTCAAATCTTAGATCAAATATGCACACACCATTTGACTTTCTTCTTCAAGCTTTTCCAAAGAATTACAAAGATTGGGACAGCAAAGGCACGAAATCATGCATAATTACGATCAACCAATAAACTCTCATCCAAGAGTGAACAAATACAAACAAGCAAACTTTGGAAACAATGGCGCAACAATTTTGCGTAGTAAATAAAGGTTAAACAAATAATGAGCCCAAGGATCTTATTTATAGAAACTCAAAGGAGTAGGCAACCCTAAAATCTCCTTGAGTTAACAATTAGTTCTTGCCAATCAGCAAGATTTATTCCTATGTCGAAATGTAGGTGAGCAAGCAGTTAACTGGAAATCTACTTCAGTTAACTGAAACCAAACAAAAGTCAAACTGAAAGTCTACCTCAGTTGACTGACACCTAATTAAAAGTGAACTTAAATTACAAATGTGCCTCCAAAATAGACATCCACCTTTAAGGAGATCTGAGATCCACAAATTGTGGAAGTCAATTAGACATCCTTGATTAGTGGGATCTGACATGCATGATCTGTGGGGATTTGGAGTTAACTTGGAAAGGGGCATCAAGCTAACTTCAGTCATAGTTAATGTCTTTCTGGAGGGTAGGACGTCCTTCTTGAGTGTTTGACACCTCATCACCATTGGTCAACAATCCTTCTGACCAGTCGTTGACTTCTTTATACGGAGATTGTCACATGCCTCATCTGTCAATGTCAACAACTTGATGTATGTATCTCCTTCATTCTGTTTCCCTTAGGAGGATTACTCCTTGTCTTTTTGTCTATGTTTCCACTTTGACGTGGAAGATAGTGTAGTATTATCTGGTGGCGGCTCTATATTGGGAATGACTACCTTCTGCGTTCTTTTGCAGCTTTACGTTTCTGAAATTTCCCTTGATCTTTCTCAATGAAAGAGTATTGTATGATGAAACCACAAAGTTTGACTGCCAACACTCCAACCATGAGAAATGCACATGAACTTGCTGCATACGCAAAATTCCAATGGTTACAATCCTCTAAACTGGCTTGGGAAGGCTATCAGATATACGAGGTGAAACCATTATGGAACCTGTGGACTTGTGTCTATGCTTGTCAATCTGTCCAAATTGACTTTTGGGTGTGCCCGACGCAAATCGGTGCCAGTCGTTTTTAGAAGATCATGGAGTAAGACCATTTTGGCCTTGTATTTGTCTTGGGAGAACTGCATTATGAAAAACTTGAAGATTGATTGTGTACACGATGCTGTTCGGACAACTTTTTTTGGAACTGCTAAAAATAGCCCTGCTAGGGCAACTTTTTACGAAAAATTCTGAGATGTGGGTTTTGTTGAGAATGATTTTCTAAACAAACCCAAATCGTCAGAAATTCAAAAAAACGAATTTTTCTTTGGCATGCAAGAGCCCTTCGGTGGTAGAGGAAGTGAGGCACCATAAAATGATTTTTCTCGGAAAAATCCAACACATGGGTTTTGTTTGTGCTTCGGAGCTAAACAAACCCAGTTTCTCTGTTTTTCAAAATTATGACTTTTTTCGGAAACCCTAAAAAAATAGGGGTAGCATGGCTACTTTTTTTGGAAAAATCTAACATGTGGGTTTTGTTGAAAAAGTAGTGCTAATCATACCCAGTTGGCCAGATCTGTGATTATTTGCTATTTTCTTGGACATGCAAGAAGACCTAAGACAAGGAAAGAGAAAAAAGACAAGAAGAAGATTGGAAGTTATCAACTGTCAATCTGGAAGAATTATGTCTTTTGGTGCAACCTTTGATAAATGGTCCCTCTGTGCAACAGATCTTCAAAAATATGAAGAACGGTGAAAACCCCTCTGTTAGATCTTAAAAAATGTTGCAGACAAAAAATATTTGTTCTTGAGCTCCTCAACCTGCAAAGAAATAATGAAGAATGGATGCCTAGATGCATTGATATGTTAATTTGTAATTGCAAGCATCAATTGGGTGTCCAACTCATGTTTGAGCCTGATTTGGAGTTCTAAAAGCTGATTTCCATTGATTGTGGAGTGTTTGGCCTCTTTTTGCATCCAAATTTCCTTAACTCAAGTCAACATATTGCTTTTGACTTTTTAGGCGTCCTTTATGAGTTTGAACATTTTTTCATCATTTTTTCAGGCTGAAGTTCCTTCGCGTGATCCTTGCTCTCGGTCGTTCAGTTGATCTTGAGCCGATGCTGATTGATTCATTGCTGAGATAGGACAATCTTGATCAAGTGTTCCTAGGAGTTGCAAAGCTCAAAGACTGAATTTGAATGCCTTCAAATTAGGGGCGCATTTCTTCAGCAGGGGCTCTTTTGACCAACACTTAGTCAATTTCTTGACTGTTCTTTAATTTCATCATTTTTACCCTTCGTGCTCTGATCTGACGTGGCCGTTGATTGATGAGTCAAATGACTTTGCTTGATCGTACGTTGGGTAACCAGCTTAGTCCAGGAAAGGACGACTGATTTTTCAGCTGCTGAAGGTAAGTTTAGGCCCTTCCAATCCAAGGGCACCCTTGGCCAGCAGGGCGCCTTTGGCCTTTTGACTGATTATGTCCATGCTATAAATTGCCTGCTTTGATCTCCATCATTAGATGACTTAGTTGTCAGATGTCTTCGCTGATAGTTTCGTTGTCAGGATCGATCAAAGCGGAGCAAGTTGTGCTCAAGTCATTTGTTCCAGCAGGAGCAAAGCTTGAAACGGGTCCCAGTAATTATGTGACTCTGCTAGAGATAGAAACTGAAGATTAGAACATTGTATTTTCTGGAAAGATACTAACAGAGGACACAAGGTGATGGACAATACAATGTGGTGGAGGTTGTTCATCAAATACAGTTTCAAAAGTAGGGGAAGTGATCATCTCTCCTAAAGGACAGTTGCACCCATTTTTGCAATTGGAATTCACTGAAGCTGAGAAAGAGGTGCTTTTGTTAGGCCTCAAAGATGACGAAGACATGGGAATCAAACTCCTATGTGTTAAAGGCAATCTAGAGCTGATCCATGAGCCGGTCAAAGGATATTTTCAGGTCAGCAAAGATCACCTACGGCGTTATAGAAATCGAGTTTGGAACTTGATTGACTGGTTTGAGGAGTTCAACATCTCGAAGATGGACTATAGCAGAACTAATGCCTCAGGGGTATCAACTTTCCCATTTGCATCATATTCTGACTTTTGTTAGAGTACTTTTGCTTGGATATACAAATACCTAAGAATCTTAATTCCAGAGGGATTGTCTCCTGCAATTCCCATCAAAAGAGAAGTAAAGCCTTTTAGGCAGAAACAACATCGATGGGAGGCTCTTTGCGTTGCCATGAAGCAGGCAATACTTGAAACATTTCGTCCCTTCGGGGATGGGGTGAGCTCTTTGTAAACTAAATTTATTTTGCTTTAACGTTATGTAGCTATGTATTTCCTCGTTCTGTAAAGTATTGTCGTGTATTAGGTGATTTCTTTGGTAGTCTTGTTTTAGGTGAATAATAGGTGAGCCCCAATAAATAGGTGAACTTCAATTATTGTGTGAATTAGGAAATAAGTTCTGACTCCATTGCCCAACTAATAAAAGTATTGGTCTATGAAACTTGAGATTCTCGGTTCTCCTATGCCGTAGGTATTCAACATGGTCACCAGACGGAGCCTAATGTTGTACCCAAAATAAGTTTTTTGGCATTTTGCTTAAATTGAGCTAAATCATGTAAAAATTCCGTCAAAAGTCTGTTTTAGGTCAAACCAAACATAAGGTCTTTGTGGGTTTCTGTCAAGGAACGCATGTGTAAAATTCTGAAAAAATGAAAATTAGGGTTTCGTGCCCCTATTTTTAAGGAAACCCCTAAAAATAGGACCTTCCTGGAAATGATTGAAAATGATTTTGATAGGATGAATTGACTTCACGATCACACTGGTCAAGTCAAAATCACCAAAAAGTTAGTTTTACTTTGGTGGGGCTATTTTCATTTTTTCAGGAACAAAGTTAGGAGCTCCGTAGCCATTAATGGCAGATTGGCTAGTACTAGGTGTTGAGAGCTAAGCTTCAAAAGCTTCAACGAAGAATCCATGGTGAAAACGCTCGAAAAGATGCTTTGCGATGAAGGGGATTTTCAAAAGTGAAAAATGCTAAAAGTTGGTTAAGTCTTGAAAATGAACGCCTTGCTACCAAGGAGTTTGTGTAGTTGAATGCCTTAGTCATTTTTCCATAAAACTTCAAGAAAATGCAAACGCTTTTATGACACAAAATGGGCATCTGGCGTCCTTGGGCTCCAGTTGAACAACCTGATCTTGCTCCAACAACTCTCCAACCAGATCTTACATTCATTGAATGAGAGCAGACGAACATCATCAATAGCTTGTGTACTTTCATCTTCAAAGAGAATACATCACTAGCTCAGTGGAGAGCCGCAACTATTACTTTGGATGAGGAAGAAAGAAAGGCTTATCTTGCAGCCGAGAGGCCAATGTTACCACCACCCACGTGGCAGTAAGCATCCTGGCTCACTGAGTAATCATATGGAGGAGAACCAATCCTCTATTTCAAGAAGACGTCGGAGAAGCATCCAACGTGGAGCAAATCTTTGAAGAGGTTCGGGAATGATCCTCTGGCATGCAATTGCATGATCCATACAAGAAGCAATGGATGGTAACAACAATAATGCTAGCGAGAGACGTCGACCTTCATTACGTTGGGGTAATAACATTGGACCCTTGGCTTTTTAGGTAAATCATGAGTTACCTAAAGGGTCAAGGAAGCACTTTCCCCAATTTCATGGTGATGGGAGTCAACACCTAGATGAACATTTTTTTGCATTCACTACAGCTTGCGCCGTCTTGCATGTACCACATGAAGACATCGCAGTACGTCTCTTTGTGGAGACTCTTGTTGGAAATGCTGCGGATTGGTTTAGTCACCTGAAGCTAGGCATTATTACAAGTTGGGCATCTACGAGCGAGAAGTTTTTGGCGAGATTCAAGCCCGCTGAAGACAGTCATTTGTTGTTCACCCAGCTTGCAAATTTAAAGATGGAGCACAACGAACACATGAGAGAGTTTGTGGCAAGATTTGATCGTCTTGTTACAAGAATTTCATTTACATTTGATCCATCATTAGAGATTCTAATGAGCTGTTTCATAAATGCTCTTCCATTAGAGATAGCCTTCTTCCTCAAGACGACAAAAGAAACAAAGTTGAAGAGTGTGCAAGAATACGCCATCGAGTTGGAGGACAATATGATCACTTCCGGCTTGATGAAAGCAGACTCTATCAGATCTCCAGTTCAACAACCATACTAGCTAAAGAGAGACTATCTTCAACCACGGTTGCCAACATCTCCATCAAAACCAATGATTGAAGCTGCACCCAGTGTAGTATTTTGCTGTTTCCATGACACTGATGCACCTACCGGATTCACGTGTCCTGAGAATTTGAGAATGACCCAAATCATGGGATATGCTGAAGCTACTCCCAATTCTAGTTTTGTACCAACAAGTTCGAACGTTGTCTTACCACAGACAAACAACTTCGATGGCGACTCTGCAACGGGTTATTTTGAACCCGTTATCAAAGAAGAAAAAGAAGCATACTGCCACTATTCTCTTGCGGTGAATCATGAAAATTTTTCAATGCCTGTGTCTACACGTGTTCAAAACTTCAAGGCACAGAAAGAAGAGGAAGAAAGACGAAGATCAAACGAAAAGGGTGAAGAGGTCCCTTCCATTTCCAATCCCAAGTCTTCACAGAAGAACACTACCAATTGCTCAAGATCTGTCTTTAGCAAATTTTGACATAGCTTTCATGATGAAGACCAAGGTACAAATCTCTCAACTAGAATATCTTCAGGATCATCCAAAACAAATGGATCAGATTCTCAATGTTGTAAAGAAGCAGGTTGTGCTCAAATCATCTGTTCTAGCAGGAGCAAAGCTTGAAACAGGTCCCAGTAATTATGTGACTCTGCCAAAGATAGAAATTGAAGATCAAAACATTGCATGTTTTGAAAAGATACTGACATAGGACACAAGGTCATGGACAATATAGTGTGGTGAAGGTTGTTCATTAAATACAGTTTCAGACGTAGGGGAAGTGATCATCTCTCCTAAAGGACAGTTGCACCCATTTGTGCAATTGGAATTCATTGAAGCTGAGAAGGAGGTGCTTTTGTTAGGCCTCAAAGATGTCAAAGACATGGGAATCAAACTCCTATGTGTTAAAGGCGATCTAGAGCTGATCCATGAGATGGCAAAGGATATTTCCAGGTCAGCAAAGATCACCTACATCATTATAGGAATCGAGTTTGGAACTCGATTGACTGGTTTGAGGAGTTCAACATCGATGGACTATAGCAAAAGTTATGCCTCAGGGGTATCAACTTTCCCATTTGCATCATATTCTGACTTTTTTCAAAATACTTTTGCTTGGATATACAAATACTTGAGAATCTTCGTTCCAGAGGGATTGTCTCCTATAATTCCTATCAGAAGAGAAGTAAAGCCTTTTAGGCAGAAGCAGCATCAATGGGAGGCTCTTCGCGCTGCCATGAAGCAGGCAACACTTGAATCATTTCGTCCCTTCAGGGATGGGGTGAGTTCTTTGTAAAATAAATTTCTTTTGCTTTAACATATGTTGTTATGTGTTTCCCCGTTTCGTCAAGTATCGTCGTGTTATAGGTGATTTCTTAGTTAGTCTTGTTTTAGGTGAATAATAGGTGAGCCCCAATAAATAGGTGAACTTCAATTATTGTGTGAATTAGGAAATAAGTCTTGACTCCATAGTGCAACTAATAAAAGTACTGGTTTACGAAACTTGAGATTCTCGGTTCTCCTATGCCGGAGGTATCCGACATGGTCACTAGACGGAGCCTAATGCTATACCCAAAATAATTTTTTTGGCATTTTGCTTAAATTGAGCTAAAGCATGTAAAAATGCTGTCAAAAGTTTGTTTTAGGTCAAACCAAACATAAGGTCTTTGTGGGTTTTTGTCAAGGAAAATATGTGTAAAATTCTGAAAAATTGAAAATTAGGGTTTTGTGCCCCTATTTTCAAGGAAACCCTTGAAAATACGACCTTCCCGGAATTAGTTGAAAATGATTTTGATAGGATGAATTGACTTTAAGATCACACTGGTCAAGTCAAAATCACCAAAAAGTTAGTTTTACTCTGGTGGGTCTATTTTCATTTTTCAGGAATAAAGTTAGAAGCTCCGCAACCATTGATGGCAGATTGGCCAGTACCAGGTGCTGAAAGTTAAGCTTCAAAAGCTTCAACGAAGAAACCATTGCGAAAATGCTCAAAATGATGCTTTGCGATGAAGGGGATTTTCAAAAGTGAAAAATGCTGAAAATTGGCTAAGTTTGGAAAATGAACGCCTTGCTACCAAGGAGGCTGTGTAGTTGAATGCCTTAGCCATTTTTCCAACACCCGTACACGCAGCATGATGAAGGTGATTGCAAGGATGCACACGTCTACATCGTCAACAACAATGCTCAAGATAGTTATGATGCACAACGAATGTGAAACATGAACAGATGAAGTTTTTGAAAGCAAATGATGAACTTGCACCTAAAAGGCGCCCCTATTGAAGAAAGGAGCCCTTGAATTCAGAAGATCAAAAGCAGTCATCAACCTTCACCAAGGCAGTTGTCTTCTTCGTGTTCTTGCTGGCTTTGAAATGCATTGTCGAGCTAAGTCATCTGATTCATCAATCAACGACGAACATGAGCAAAGTCAGGAGAGGCTGTAAGGAAAATAGTATCAGAGATAGTAGTCAAAACATGAAAAGAGCCCTTGCTGGCCAGGGGCGCCCTTGAATCGGAAGCACCTGATGAAGTTTTCAATCACTGCTGTATACATGGCATTTGCTCAGCTCTCTCTCAGCGTCACGATCAATCTAGCTACTCGTCCACGGGACCTGTCAAGCAATCAGAGGCAGAGATCAAGCAGAAAACACCTAATGATGAAAGCTAAAGAAAGGATGCCAAGAAATTGGCGAAGTGTTGGTCAAAAGAGCCCTTGCTGAAGAAAGGCGCCCATCTTTTTGGACAGTCAGATGCAGCTTATGAGCTTAGTTACCTCTAGGATGATCTTCTCCGTTACGATAGATCTCAACAACAACATTGTCAGCAAAGAGAACAGAGTAATCTGACACCTGACAACAGAGATTAAACTGGGGCCACTCTTGAAGGTTGACAACATGAAAATCATGAGTCAAAAAGCCAAAGGCACCCCTACTGGTCAGGGTATGTATATAATATATACTATATATATGTATAAAAATAATATATATTTAGCATATCAATTATGTAATTAGAATTCGACTATTTCTTATTCAATAAGAAGTCAATTTATAAAGGTCACTTTTGACGTTAAATGACCATGGCAATAAAGGTCGATGATAGTCATCAAATTGGAAGTCGATTTGGAAATATACATGACTGTATATGTAGGCCGTGTATCACTCAACAAGTCGCGTATTTGGAAACGTATCAATACATTTTAATCTATAAACTTTGGCTTGGTCGACAGAGTAAATGAGAATTACATGCACTTAGTCCAACGTCTTAATTGGCTTAGTCGACTCATCCTTTATTTCAGTCGATGCTTGCTAAGTGTTGTAGAAATAAAATTGACTATTTCACTTCTTTTGAAACCGTGCCAACTTGGTTATGGAAAAGAGGCTTTGGCACCACCTCTTAAAGCATTTTCCTGTAGATGTCATTGTTGGAGAAGAATTCAAATTCTCCATGTGCTATTGGAAATGGTCTTTGAATTGCTGTCAAAAAGGTAAGTCGATCTGTTAAAGGTTTTGCTGAGTCTGAGCTTTACTCATTGCCACCTTATTGCTGATTTACTTTGCATGAAACTTGTTCTAATTCCACATGCCTAAATTGAAGGATTTCATAATGCCTGGCTGCTCTATAAATCATAGTAACGAGACTCGGACTCGGCTAGGGCGACTCGACTCGGGACTCGGACTCGGCGCAGACTCGGCAAAATGAAAAAAAGTTGAAAAAACCCTAGAAATTTAGAGATTTTTAAGGATTTAAAACTTGTTTCAAGCACCCTTTATTGAATACAATACAAATAAAATAAAATTTAATCACATACACAAGTATACAACGATCACATAAGTATAAAGTACACAAATTGTAGTTGCGCTGCTGAAGGAAATAGCATACTTAGATATATAAAATTAGTCAAATGTATACAAAACTCATGGAATATGAAATCCATAACATCAAATGTTCCATAAAAATATGAAATATCAAAACAATAGCTATAAGTCTATGACTCTATGGCATAGTGGAGCCAACATCCTTCCTACGAAGGCGTCTAAGGATCCTGGATGATGAAAAGTTACTTACATAAGTATTGTAAAATGAAAAGTTTTAAGTTTTTAACTTTAAATTTGAATTCGATAATGAGATACATCTAGATTCTAAAATAATACAATTTAAATATAAATTTTAGAACAATTGAACGAAAAAGAATTACTTGGCTACATGGAAGGGAATGGTGCAGTAGTACCAAAAGTCTACAATTGTCTTTTTTGTTGCATCATGTGCGTCCTTGTTCCAACCCATGCTCTCAAGCGATGGTTGAGAACCAGTAGTAGTGTGTGGTACAAAATATGAGTCCACGACATCAAATATTCCAAACAAATATGAAATATCAAAACAATAACTACAAGTCTATGGCTCAAAGGAGTTTGCATCCTTCCTACGAAGGCATCTAAGGTGGGTCGTAGATGACGTAGCAATTGCAGCCATAGTCTCTGCTTGTGACTCCATGCCACCCTCACCAACATTAGTTTTGGATGTGTTTGCTCATGCTTTAGCCTCCTCCTCTGCCATGGCTATAGCCTCAACCTCTCTATCTACCCAGTCAACCCAATCAAGGTCCTCATCACTAGCACAAGTATACATCGATCATATAAGTATAACTATAAACACAAATTGCAGCCATAGTCTCTGCTTGTGACTCCATGCCACCCTCACCAACATTAGTTTTGGATGTGTTTGCTCATGCTTTAGCCTCCTCCTCTGCCATGGCTATAGCCTCAACCTCTCTATCTACCCAGTCAACCCAATCAAGGTCCTCATCACTAGCACAAGTATACATCGATCATATAAGTATAACTATAAACACAAATTGCAGCCATAGTCTCTGCTTGTGACTCCATGCCACCCTCACCAACATTAGTTTTGGATGTGTTTGCTCATGCTTTAGCCTCCTCCTCTGCCATGGCTATAGCCTCAACCTCTCTATCTACCCAGTCAACCCAATCAAGGTCCTCATCACTAGCACAAGTATACATCGATCATATAAGTATAACTATAAACACAAATTGCAGCCATAGTCTCTGCTTGTGACTCCATGGATGTGTTTGCTCATGCTTTAGCCTCCTCCTTTGCCATGGCTATAGCCTCAACCTCTCTATCTACCCAATCAACCCAATCAAGGTCCTCATCACTAGCAAAAGTATACATCGATCATATAAGTATAACTATAAACACAAATTGCAGCCATAGTCTTTGCTTGTGACTCCATGCCACCCTCACCAACATTAGTTTTGGATGTGTTTGCTCATGCTTTAGCCTCCTCCTCTGCCATGGCTATAGCCTCAACCTCTCTATCTACCCAGTCAACCCAATCAAGGTCCTCATCACTAGCACAAGTATACATCGATCATATAAGTATAACTATAAACACAAATTGCAGCCATAGTCTCTGCTTGTGACTCCATGCCACCCTCACCAACATTAGTTTTGGATGTGTTTGCTCATGCTTTAGCCTCCTCCTCTGCCATGGCTATAGCCTCAACCTCTCTATCTACCCAGTCAACCCAATCAAGGTCCTCATCACTAGCACAAGTATACATCGATCATATAAGTATAACTATAAACACAAATTGTAGCTGAGTTGCTCAAGAAAATAACACACTTAGATATATAGTCAAAGACTCAAATGTATACAAAACTCATGGAATATGAAATCCATGACATCAAATGTTCCAAACAAATATGACAATAGCACACTTAGATATATAGTCAAAAACTCAAATGTATACAAAACTCATGGAATATGAAATCTATGACATATCAAAAGATTCAAAACAATAACTAGAAGTATATGGCTCAAAAGAGCTTGCATCTTTCCTATGAATGTGTCTAAGATAGGTCCTGGATGATGTAGTAGCCATAATCTCAGATTCTCAAGTATCAGGGAAATCGCCATGATGGGGTTGAGAGGTAGTGCCCTTTGTGGGGGTTTAGGCGCAGTGCCTCTAGTGGGGTTAAGGGTCAACGCCCCTTTGGGGGGTTCCCCCAATGGGGTCAAGGGGTAGCGCCCTTGCGGGGATTTGGAAGACTAGTGGGGTCAAGGGGTGCTGCCCCCTGTGGGGTTTGGGGTAGCCTGCGTGGGTTTGGGGATGCTGGGGTGCCCCGGGGTCCGGGGTAGTGCCCTCATAACAGGCATCCGTGGGCGGGCGTCATCATAAGGGGGGCCTATTGGGCGCACAGGGCGGGGGGAGGGGCAATGCCCCCGCCACCAAGCCCAAATTAAGACCTCCAAAACCATACAAACCTCCATGGCGTACATCATTTTGCATTCACAATAAGTAAATAAATTTAAAAATAAAAATTCAAATTTCATGTATTTTTTTCACTTTCAAAACTTGCCTTTTGTCGAGTCCTGCTGATGGGACTCGCCTGGACTCGGCGAGTTTGGCGAGTCTACCAGACTCGGCGAGTCCATCCAGGACTCGGTAGGACTCGGCCAAGTCCGAGTTCGAGCCCCCAGGACTTGGTCAGGGTGACTCGACTCGGGACTCGCCGAGTCTTGGCGAGTCTGGGCGAGTCTCGTAACTATGCTATAAATAGTCGAACCTTTTCACTTGAAACGTATTCTTCAATGATCATTATTTTCATTCTTCCATTCACTTGTGAGAGACGCATTTTACCAAGAGATATACGTCTTTTGCTGTTTATTACTTTTGAGATATTACCAGCCATATTCATCTGTTTTATGAGTGAGGAAAGAGTGATCTTTTGTGAGTAAGAGGTTATCTTTATTGTTTGAGAGAAGTGAGCTATCAACAAGAGAGATAGAGGGAGTTGTTTTGAGAAGTTGTGTTCAAGCTGTTTACTGTTGGAGAGGGCAACATTATTGTCATTAATACGGATAAGCGATAACAGGCATGGGGATCTCTTCTTCTTGTTATTTACTTAGAATTAATGTGTTATCCGTTTTTCCTGAAATGTCTTTTCTATATGTGCAATAGAAGCATTTAAGAATGTTTTTGAAAAAGGGAGTTGAAGCTTTTTATCTGTTTTATATTGTGTTTGTAAGAGCTCCATAATAGGAGAATGGTGTTTATCTTAGTTATTATATACTAGGCTTGATTGAATGTAAGAGTCACTTGAGGTACACCCAACTAAGTTATTAATTTAACTAGAAAAGCTTGTGTTACTCCTAGGATAGTTAATCTAGTATGGGAGGGAGCTTGTGTACTTGTTATATAGATTCATTTCAAGTAGTTTACAATATTGTAGGTTAGTCTAGGATGACGGATTATCCATTGAAGGACAATACTTATGCGTAGTGTAAGATAACCTTAAGTCAAATTGGCCTTGAGTAGTGTATGTGATAGATGACTCTCAGTCGTTTACTGAATATAACACTTTGGCCAATGTAGTGCAATGTCCGAGACTCCACTAAAGATTGTGTGACTATCGAGACTACACTGTTAGTTCACCGTGATCCATTATTACATGCTAGTTTGGGATTGTGGGATTTATGTAGGACATGACACTATGCTCAGTTGGTTGTCGTTATCGGTTACTCTACCAATCTCTTCGTCGAAGGGAAGGGCCATCTATCAAATCATAGATGTGTGGGGGACCGCATTAAGAGCCCGTGGTTAGCAGAAAAGTGCCTGAGTGATGCTTCTCCTCCACAGCAGGTGACAGAAGAATTGAGATTTGAAAGGAAGGATCTTGGACCATGTTACAACTATTTGTTCAAAAGCTCTATGAGTTATGTATGTATTTATATGCTTTCTAACATTGATTTTTATATGGAAGAAAAGGAATTCGTGTTGTAATATGTTTGGCATCTTGATTGGAAATTATCAATAAAAGAAAATAATTTTTTTATTGCAATGGATTGTTACTTGTTTATTTACTTGTTTGGTGTTGAAATATTTTTTTTTTACTTTATAGAAGGGTTAGTATGTTACATGTGGTATTAGAGCTACCAGGTTTAACTTTGGATCCTATGAGCTCGTCATTTTTCTGTCCAACATTATCTAATGTTGTGAAAAATTCGTGTCAAGATGGTGCGTCTCAGCTTAATGGCTCGAAAGTCAGTAATTGGAAATGAGTGCTACTTCAAGGCCAAGAAGGAAAAAAAGCCATCGTTAGAACCATAAAAGGAACCAACTACGATAATGCTATCTGGTTGAGTGACATCGAAACTTTTAGTCATGCACTTTCTCAGATCAGTGATGTGAAGAGGAAGATGAAGATGGAGGCTATGTACAATTACCTACCAACCATCTCACCAGAAAAGTTTGAGTCATTACCACTTTCTAGGGATATGCCTTAAGAAGAAAGTGTTAGTCCTGCATTCATCTTTAGGGATCCTAGGGTTTTACCAGCGGTTGAAGTAATATCGATTTCTTCAAGTAAAGAGTCCAGGGGATATGTACCAAGGACACCGCCATATGAGAAATGGTCTCATGAACAAATGTTTGCGGAAAATGTAGACTACATTGTTGATGAACACCATATTGACATTACTTCTTGTAACTATGTATCAGATGATAAATTTGAGGGTTATTATCCTTTTTGGGATAGGTACGAACAAATGAGAGGTGAACAAAAAGAAAGGGATCAACAATTTTCTCAGTTTGTAGGTTATACTCCTTTAAGTTATGTGTCCGAGAGTGAATCCGAAGGATACTCTCCACTTGACTATCTGAATAGTTGCTCCATGTAATCAAAAGGATATTGAAATCCTCATGAAATGAATAAAATTATGTGTTTATCAAAAGAAGCGTGTGCTTAATCTTATATGGAATTCTTGTGTACATGTGAATGTTTACTCTTATGTTTTCCATAAGATAATTGATAACATAATTTAGTCTAACATGGATAGAACATTCAGGTAAAAACCAATCACATAAGCATGGTGAGGACACAAACTAATCTCGATGCAAGTCAGGAGGTTGGACAAGGAACCACTGGAGTAGAGGCTAGGCTTGACCAAATCTTGGCAAGGTTAGCTAACCTTGAACAAGAAAGAGTTAAGGATAGGGTAGAAAAGGAAGTACTTGTTAATGATCAAGAGGGAGAAAATTCTTCCCATGGGCATGGTGAAAACCATAATAATGAGAAGGAAAAATCATCTTCACCATCTATTGAAAGGAACAGGAAGATTGAGTCTTCCTAACTTTCGAGGGACATGAAGAAGATAATTCCACCCAAGTTTGACGGTAGTGCTGGAGGTGATGAGGCTGAAGTATGGCTTGTTCAAATGGAAAAGTATTTAGAAATACGAAACTATGATGAGGTTACTAAAGCCGCATGGGGTGCATATCAATTAGTGGGTGAAGCCTCTAACTGGTGGATGAACAAGAAGTTGGAACTTAATATTAACTCATGGAAATTAACATGGGAAGATTTTCCGCAAAAGATGGTCACCACAACTTTTCTATGACCAGAAACTCTCGGATTTCCAGGGGTTAATGCAAGGTAACATGACAGTCCACGAATACTAGGAGAAGTTTACCCGACTTCTGTGCTATGTTCCCATATATCACAAGGATGAGCGTTTTCGTATTAGGAAATTTATAATGGGACTAAACAATCAAATTGGAGGGGAAGTGGATATGCTTGGTCCAACAACAATGGATCTTGTATATGAAAAAACAATTAAGCAGGAACACAAGCTTAAAGCTAATTCTACTCGACAAGAAAGAAAAGAGCAAAAGAAGGATGTGGAAGTTCCTAACAAGATAGCTCCAAAGAAGGAGGAATTTGTGCAAAATGTTGCAAGGAAAAAAGGGAAAAGATTCCGCTGTAATGGAAAAGGGTTTAGGAGAGATCGGAAAAGAAATGATTCCAGCATGGGTAATACTAGCAAAGCTAATTAAGGTACCAATAAGTCTGGAGAAACCATAGGGAAAAGAGGACCAAATGTAGGATGTTTTATATGTAGAGGGGATCACTATGCAAGTGAATGTCCCAATAAAACTTTTGGTTCACGACCATATGGTAATTCATTACCCACCCAATAGGCCATGTTTCAACAAAGGATACATGCGGTTGTGGATGATTGACAGACAAATTACCAAGTAACTCCAGTCGAAACACCAGGTATTTTGTTTGGCTTACCTATTTCTATTCTTATTGATATGAGTGCAACTGAGAATTTCATTTCACCTAGAATAGCTAAACAATTATATAGGAAGGCGGGACACATGGCAATGTCTTGCTATGTAGAGTATGCAAACCAAACAAGAGCAAAGGTGGATCAATGTCTATTCGAGGCTAGAACCTTTATGTCGCACCTCTAGGATCATATGATGTTATCCTAGGAATGAATTGGTTGTGGAAACATAGGGCTATAGTAGACTGCCATGCTAAGATTGTAGAATGCCTAGATGATTTTGGAAATAAAGTTAAATTTCAAGGAATACCTAGGGAGGCTAGGATTCAACAAATTACGACAATGCAACTTATAGGCTAAGAAGAAAGGGTGTAAACTCTTTGACGTAAAGATTGAAGAACTTGGGAAGGATAGTGATAATTCCGAGTACCAAAGTTTGCAAGAATTAGAAGATGGAGAAATAGATGAAATTGGAAAATCTGATATGGAGAAGCACCCAATTTTGAGGAAATTTTTGGATGTGTTACTAGGAATACCTCCAAAAAGAGTATTTGATTTCTCTATTGATATAGTTCCAGGATCAAAACTTATTTTTAAGGTACCCTATAAGATGACAACAATTCAACTTATGGAACTTAAGACACAATTGGACAAATTGTTGTTTAAAGGACTGATAAGACCAAGTGTTTCACCTTGGGGAGTGCCAACCATCTTTGTTAAGAAGGATGGTACATTGCGTTTGTGCATTGACTATCGTATGCTTAACAAAGCTACGGTTAAGAACAAGTATCCGTTGCCACGCATTGACGATATTTTTGATCAAATGAGAGGTGTCGCCGTATTCTCTAAAATAGATTTGAGATCTGGATATCACCAATTGAGGGTTAAAGATGAAGATATCTTTAAAACTGCTTTCAGAACCCAATATAGACACTATGAGTTCATTGTTTTACCTTTTGGTTTAACAAATGCACCGGTAGCATTCATGAACCTAATAAATAGTGTGTTTAGGGATTACCTTGACAAATTTGTACCAGTTTTTCTAGAGGATATCTTGATTTATTCTAGAAATGAGGAAGAACATTGCAAGCATTTAGAAATGGTCCTACAACGTTTGAGAGAGCACAAGTTGTATGGTAAACTTTCCAAGTGTATATTCTTCCAGAAAAGGGTACATTATTTGGGTCATGTGATTTCGATAGAAGGAATTGCTGTAGATCTATTGAAGATCAAAGCAGTAATTGAGTGGTCTATACCCAAAAATGTGTCTGAAGTAAGAAGTTTCACGGGTTTGGCAGGATATTATAGGAAGTTTGTCGCAAACTTTTCTAAGATTGCTTTTCCAATTAATTCTTTGCAAAAGAAAGGAAAGAGATTCAAATGGAATGAGAAGTGTCAAGACGCTTTTGACCTACTCAAAGAGAAACTAACCATTGCACCAATCTTAAAAGTACTAGATCTTGAAGGTAACTTTACGATTATCACGAATGCATGTGGAGAAGGGTTAGGAGGTGTACTGATGCAAGATGGGCAAGTAATTGCCTATGAATCTAGAAATTTGAAGCCATATGAAATGAATTATGCATCGCATGATTTAGAATTGGCAGTTGTAGTTCATGCATTGCAAATGTGGAGGCACTACTTGCTAGGAAAACCCTTTGAGTTGAAAATTGATCATAATGGTTTAAAGTACCTTTTTCCTCAACCTAATCTGAATGCTAGATAGAGAAGATGGTTAGAGTTAGTTGCTGTGTATGATTTTAATATCAGTTATATTAAGGGGAAAGAAAATCGGGTTGCCGACGCATTAAGTTGAAGACGACACATTGCTTCCTTAGTAGCAATTCAAACCGATTTGAAAGGGAAAGTACTCCAAAAGTGCAAAGAGGATGAGTATTACTTGCAAGTTAAGCAAGCAATCATGGATAATCCTCAAGATTCTAGGTATGAAGGTTTTCAATTTGAACCTAATGGGATACTTAGGTACAAGGGTAGAATGTATGTACCCGATGTAAAGGAATTGAGAAATTTGGTATGGAAGGAAATACGCGAAGCACCATATTCCGGACATCTAGGAGTGATGAAAATGATGGCTGATGTAAAACCATTTTACTTCTGGAAGGGAATGAAAGGAGATGCCGCTAGTTTTGTGGCTAGGTGTCTTGCGTGTCAAAGGGTGAAAGCTGAGCATCATCATCTTGCAGGCTTGTTATACCCACATGACATACCAGAAAGGAAATGGCAAGTTATAAGTATGGACTTTGTGCAATGATTGCCGGTAAGGAATAAGTACAATGCCATATTGGTGGTAGTTCATAAGCTTACAAAAGTGGCACATTTTATACCAGGGAGCCTAACTGATGGAGCACTTGTCATAGCAAGAAAATTTGTGCAGGAAGTGTTTAGATTGCATGGGATTCTTGAAAAGATAATTTCAAATAGGGATGCACGAGTCATTTCTAGGTTTTGGCAAACCTTGTTTTCTGCACTAGGGACTCGGTTAAATATTAGCTCGGCATATCATGTAGAAACGGATGGGAAAACGAAAATGGTAAACCATGTATTGGAAGACCTACTTAGGATGTATTGCATGGATCAACAGTACAAGCGGGAAGATTACTTACCCTTAGTTGAGTTTGCTTACAATAACTCATATCATTTTGCAATTAAGATGGCTCTTTTCGAAGCTTTGTATGGCTGAAAGTGTCGACCTCCTATAAGTTGGGATAAACTTGAGGATTGAGTGAGTCTTGGGCCAGAGATGTTGGCTGAAATGGATGAGCGAGTTAAGATTATTAAGCAAAGGCTAGCAGAAGCTAACAATCGACAAAAAAGTTACACTGATGCTAAGAGAGTGCCCCATAATTTTGCCTTAGGTGACAAAGTATTGTTGAGAGTGAAACCTCACAAGAGCTCCATAAAATTTGGAAAGTCTTTTAAGTTAGCCCCGCGTTATGTTGGACCCTTTGAGATTTCAGAGGAAGTGAATCCAGTAGCATATCGAATCGCTTTGCCACCGACTCTTGCCAGAATGCATAATGTCTTGCATGTGTCCTACCTTAAAAAATATATACCAGGGGATAATCATGTAATTGATTGGACTGCTTTACAGGTAAGGGACCCCAAAGTAATAACTCTCGAGCCCGTCAAGGTGCTAGGAACACGTAAGCTACGCTTGCGTAATAGAGAGGTCTTGCAGTGCAAAGTCTAGTGGGATCAGTATGCAACAGACTCGGCTACTTGGGAGGACTATGTGGAAATTCAACAGAAAATTCCTGACATTCTTGATGCTTTTGAGAATGTGAATAAATTTATATTAGTTGTTATGTTTTGAATAATACTTTAGGTCATCGGGGACGATAATTCATAAGGGGGGGAGTATGTTACACCCCAATTGTATAGTTACTATTTACTATTATTGCATAGGGTAAAAAATGGATGTAAAGTTTCATGGCAAGCTATCACATCGAAACCTTTGACAAATACACCGCCTTATGGACTTTGAACCATGGTAGTTGGCAAACTTTCCATGGGGGCTTTCAAACTTATTTTGAATGATGACATCAACAATTTTGTTGTTCAATCACATCCACATGGTGATGTTTGGCAGAAAGTTATCTAAAGTTTCTATCTAGCTATCACATCAAAACCTTTGACTAATACACTTACTTATGGACTTTGAATCTTCACAAAAAGAAATGATGTGCTATTTGTGAGGGTAAATAAAATAATGACCTTTTTGTTGAACCCTTAAATCTTGGGGCTGGCTTCTACAATTTGGTTCTTTTTGTATCTCCAACTGTTTTTCGATACCACATGATAAAACAAAATACACAAGATGTTGAGAAGGAAGACAAAAAGGTGAACACATAAGTTGTAATCCATTCTCAATGAAATAATGTACGTTAGGAGTACATATAGAACAAGATGGAGCAACCATCTTCTCAACCCCTAAGGCAACCACCTAGCCACCCTTTGTTAATTAGCATGTAGTTAGTGCATAATGAAGAGACATATAAAATTGGAGGGAATTGATATAAACCAAGTGTGAAGTGTGAAGCTATATCCAAAATGAAAATTGGGCGAAAATGACAAGAAAGGCAATTGACTATGATTGTACAAAGGTTTATAGCGATTGAGCTGTGTTGCATTAAACTTTCCAAAAATTTTCAACATTATTTATATTGAAACTAGGTTTATTATAAGAGGGAAATATACCTATGAAGAGTTGGCCTCATAGTAACAAGACTTGGACTCGGAGAGGGTGACTTGACTCGGGACTCGACGCCCAAACTCGACAAAATGAAAAACCCAAGAAATTTAGAAATTTTTAAGGATTTAAAACTTGTTTCATGCTCCCTTTATTAAATAAACCTTAAAGACACAATAACATCATCAAATAGAAGCAAATTTGATCACATACACAAGTATACGTCGATCACATAAGTATAAATGCAAATTGTAGCTGAGTTGCTGAAGGAATTAGTACAATTAGATATATAAATATAGTCAAATGTATACAAAACTCATGGAATATGAAATCCATGACATCAAATGTTCCATACAAATTTGAAATATCAAAACAATAACTACAAGTCTATGCAATAGAGGAGCTTGCATCCTTCCTTCAAAGGCATCTAAGGTGGGTCTTGGATGATGTAGCAGTTGCAACCATAGTCTTTGCTTGTGACTGCATGCCACCCTCACCAACATCAACTGTGGTTGTGTTTGCTCGTGCTCTAACCTCGTCCTCTGCCATGGCTACAACTTAGCCTCTCTATTTGCCTAGCTAACCTCGTCCTTTGCCATGGCTACAACTTAGCCTCTCTATTTTCCTAGTCCACCCAATCAAGGTCCTCATCACTAAAGATTGGATCTGTAGCCTTAGTCTATGTAATAGAGGAGCCTGCATCCTTCCTACGAAGGCATCTAAGGTGGGTCCTAGATGATGTAGCAGCTGCAGCCATAGTCTCCGCCTGTGACCCCATGCCACCCTCACCAACATTAGCTGTGGCTGTGTCTGCTCGTGCTCTAGCCTCGTCCTTTGCCATGGCTACAACCTTAGCCTTCCTATTCGCTTTGTCCACCCAATCAAGGTCCTCGTCACTAAATATTGGATCTGTAGCCTTAGTGATCCATTCAGACTCTGGATCAACCTCCTTTAGCATGGTTGGGCTGGAGTCATGGTAAAAAATCTGCCTGTATTTGAGATGAAGGTTGTAATGAACATATACTAGATCATTCAACCTATCCACGAAGAGTCTATTGCGCTTCTTGGAGTGTATATGCACAAACATACTCTAATTGTGCTCACATCCAGAAGAACTGCATGGCTGGCTCAATACACGAATGGCAATATTTTGAAGGTTTGGTGCTTTAGCACCAAACATATGCCACCATTTATCTGAGACGAGAAAAATAAACAAAATAAATCTCATTTCCAACTTAAGTTTCAAGTTTCAAGTTCAACATTTAATAACAATATAAAAAGAGGAAAATTATGCCCTTAAATATATTTCTACCTGGCTGTAATGTCATCCTACTATCTTTGCACATTTGACGTGCAAAGAGTTCTCCTTGTCTAGTAGTAAAGGCGTCTATGTCGTGGACTATTTGTGCAGTACCAACATGCGCCATCCGCTCTATCACCGAGTAGAGCACACCAAGAACCTCATCATCTGTGTGAAATCACGTTGGAATTGGAAGGTCGCACATAGGAAATATGCGGGTGTGTGGAGGGGCCTATGAAGCTGGTGGTGCCATCTCCTATCAATGATCTCCCAAATGGGATGATACTTATCCTCTACTCCCCCATATACGTATCTAATGGCCTCTTTGGCCCTTTCCATGCCCTCATATATGTACCCCATTGTAGGCTTCTCCCCATCAACAACTTGTAGGAGAACTACCAAGGGCTCGATGAATTTCAAACATTGTGAAGCATAACTTAAGTAAGTGTGAATGAAAATAAACCAATAAAAGAAAATATGAATAAAAATTAAAACATAATGTAAAATTAAATTTTACCTTCACAATCTTTAAAGCTGGTGCCCAAAAGCCTAGCTCATCAAAAATGCAATTTGCCACATCAATCCTTGTAGTGGTTGTAGCACAGGATGAGGAACTCCACTCATCACCAATAAACATACGCCTCAAAGCTGCCTTTGATTGAATCAAGGATTGTAATGTGATGGAATTAGTGGCAAATCTAGTGATCCCAGGACGCCCTCAACCTCGTGTATTGCCTCATTAGGCTAAGGACCCATGTGTGATTGTATACAAATTTGCAAATGTTTTTGGCCGTATCTACACATGTTTTGATCCATGGAAGCTTGCCAAGATCCTCCAATATGAGGTCAAGGCAATGGGCAGCACATGGAGTCCAAAATATATTTGGGTGCCTCTCCATCAATAGTTTACCTGCAGCAACATAATTTGCTGCATTATTGGTCACCACTTGAACCACATTCTCTTCGCCCACTTTATCTATGACCTCCTCTTAAGCCTCACAAAGGTATGTGACATTTTTTACATGGGCGGAAGCATCAATGGACTTGATGAACACGGTGGCACCTGAAAAAGAAGCAAAATCAATGATTCAATAAATTAAAAATAAATAAATTAGCCATATTAATCACTAAATCAAATTCAAATTTCAAATTAGTCAATGCATTGAGGGAAGTACAATTACTTGTGGAGGAAACAAGAAAATTGAGTAGTGTCTTATTTCTCCTATCGGTCAAACCATCGGTCATGATGGTGCAAACCTTCTTGCTCCATAGTGAGTGCTGCTCCTCTATTTGGGCTTTTACATCAGCCACCTTTTGACTCAAAAGTGGGCCCTTTAATTCATCTTTAGTCAGGGCTTTGAAGCCCGCCCCACAAATGGTTATGGCATCAAGCATATTTTGCCAAAAAGGAGACCTGAAACATGTCATAAATAAATTAAATAAGTATTGACAATTGTAAAATGGAGAGTTTAACTTTAAATTTGAATTCAACATACATCTAGATTCTAAATATAAAAATTCATGAGACAAAGAAATTAAGAATCAATTATCAAACTATAAATTTTAAAACAATTAAACAAAAAAGAATTACTTGACTACATGGAAGGGAATGGTGCAATAGTACCAAAAGTCTGCAATTGATTGTTTGGCTGCATCATGTGCCTCCTTGTTCCAACCCATGCTCTCAAGCGATGGTTGCAAACTAGGAGTAGTGTGGCACAAAATATGAATCCATCCTAGATTTACGAGCTCTAGGATGAATGCTAACACTCCCACTACCACTAGCAGTAGTGGCAACATTAGCACTACCAATAGCACCAACACTAGCAGAAGCACTAGCACTAGGACAGTAAGGAGGCATCGAAGAAGCATCTCTAACACCACCAATGCTAGCCAACTCCTCCCTCTGCCTCTTTTTCATTTCTTTTTGCAGTTCAAATGATTCTAATTGCACTTGCACCTCACGAATAGGCTCATGAGGTGCATGAGGGCAGCTCTTTGCATCATGGGCAGGTATGCGTGTAATATGGTATTTCAATCTGTTTATGCCTCCATGAAAATGTGTTTTGCAATATTTACATTTGGCCTCTCCTTTTTTCTGCCTAGGAAAGATTTCTGCATGTTTCCAAGCAAGTTCTTTTCTAGTCAAGGTTTAGATGTTGTGAAAAATAGGTTTTGAATTGCAAATGAAGGTTGCTGCAATAACAAGTAGGGTTTCTAAATTTATTCCAAAAAAAGTAGGGTTTGTAAAAAAATAAATGCAAACTCAAAAAGAAGAAGAAATCTTTGCTTAGAAAACACAAAAACAAAAAAAATAAAGCTTACATCTTAGATTAGGCTTGAAATGAAATGCAAACTCCTTCCAATTATTGGTAAAGAGCTTTCAATGTAGCTCCTTGCTGGTATGAAGCTGCTCGAATGTGATTTGATGATGGATTTATGTTCTATCTCCTTGCTGGTTTCCCTACAATGCTCTCTTGTTTTTCCTCACAGCTCTCTTTTCTCCTCCTATTTTTCCAACAAAATGAAATGAAGTTGCTTTTAGGGCTGTGGAGGAGATATAAGTAAAAAAAAAACCAAATTTGACTAAAGTTTTATGTTTTTTTTTTTGCTTTTTAGACTTGATAGCGATGGTTGAGTCCAGGCGACGAGACTCGCTCGAACCTGGTGAGTCCAGCGAGTCTGCTCAAACTCGTCCGGACTCGGTTGAGTCCGAGTCCAAGCCCCCCAAACTCGGTTGGGGTGACTTGACTCGGTACTTGTCGAGTCCAGGCGAGTTTAGGCGAGTCTCGTTACTACGGTTGGGCTCATGTGGGAGGCAAAATGGACAATCTAGGGGGGACGAAACAAAAAGGACATACTTTTGATGCTTGGTAGACATGTTGGTCCATTTTAATGACATCACAAGTTCATCGTATGGGGCGATTACAAACTTCTTTGGGTAGATTTGTAATGTTCCCGTTTTCCATCCCGCCTCACAGACATTAATTAATTTAATTATTTAATGTTGTCTAGCAAAAAGTGCATTAAGGTAATATTAAATAATTATATTAATGAGGTGAAATAAAGTGACGCCAAGGAATATTTAAAAGATATTTAATAAAGTCACTTTATAGTAAAGTGCTAATAAGTTTTGGCAAGAAAATTAAAAGAGAGGTTATATAAAGGTTGCAAAGGCTCATTTGTCATTATGTTGGATTATTATTATTTTGTTTGGTTTTCAGGTGGAGCTCTTTGGAGTCTGAAACCCTAGGTGGAATTCCTACGGGTATCTAGTTTCGGTGGTGAAAGATTCCACCCTAGCTGGATTGAGGTGGATTTGCTCAAGATTCACCTCTGCACAAACACACAATTGTTCCAAATTTTTGAGTCTCCTAAGGAGACAAATTTGAAGGATAGTGATATTATTTCTTGTGTTTGGAGTGAGGGTAACATTCAGATTGGATTATTTATATGGGCAGACCTCATGCTAAGTGAGTGCATTAATCTTAGTGGCTGGGTCATTTGGTATCTCATATATACGCCTGTAGTTGAGTCGTGGGTCCATTATTAGTTGCAACTGGCGACACAACCTTGAAGGAAATCAGTAAAAGTGAGGTTCATGGGCTGTTGGAATACCTACAGCTTGTTATTTCATGAACACTGGCCTTTCAACTGCTGCACAAAGGTTTGTGGTGGAGTTAGGGTGATGCTTGAGCATTCTTATTGAGCCGTGATCAGTCTCTATGGTCGTGGGTGTTGAAGGAAGGACATGGGAGCTTTACCATACCTCCAACGTCATTATTCTCTTGTCAAATGTTTGCTGCAAGGTGGCGAAGGGTTTGCTGTGTGCAACAGAGATAGCTAGGTGTGATTTGAAGAAGTGAACAAATGCAATTCCTAGTCCCAACCCTTACATTCCAAGGAGGATTCTTTCTTGCTGGTCGTGTTCTGAGTGTGGGGTCTTCACATTGGATGTGGTTCTTGAAGTTTGTGGCTGCTAAACCCATTGCTGCCCCTCCTTTCAGCATGCTAGACAGCAACAAGTCGTGGTCTGCAAATAGAGGTGCCCTATTTCTAAAGATTGTCATTGGTATTTATAAGTTTTGGACCGTGTTTGTATTTTTGAAAATATACGTAAAGCTATATAAATTGCTGCATCTTATTACTGCTAAAAAATGTACCATTGAAACTTCTATGTCTCAGTAAGATGAAGGAATTTATATTCTAGAATGATGCAAGGAATGAAGTGTTATTTACTGAATTGTTATATTCATTTTGTAAACTTCATAAATTTGAAAGTGAATTAGTTAAGTGTGTATGTTAATGTTTTGACAAGATGTCTCATATGTCAAACTAAAAAAATCAAAAAATATTGTGCAATTTGAGTGGGGATTCATGGCGGTTATGTAATTGCTGCTTGTAACATATCATCAGTTTTGCCTAAATCAAGGGAAACACAAGCGAAAATACCTTGAGAAGAGAGGAAAGGAACTAAGGGGCTAGAAGGTGTTGTAAGGCTTGTTGGAAGGGGTATAAGAGTTTGATTAATGAGAATCGTATGGGAGGTGGGTGCTAGTTGTTGCTTTTTATGTGATTTAGGATTCTAAGGGTATTAGCGATCATTGGACTGAATGTTGACATGTGCAAATTTGGGTTCTTATAGTGTTGTGGATCCAAAGGATTTAGTAGTGTGCGGAGTCATGAATTTAGTGGTTGGGCTTGGAAGGAGTTCAATATGATTAAGGATACAAGGAGGTAGTTGAGTTGAGGGAAGCATAGTACCTCACTTGCATAGGCCATGTGTTGACGTGTGTTTTATGACAACGCCAGCACAGAATAAAATGTCCAACGGGCACTCTATTCTCTCATGATCAAAGTGTTCCGCATGCCAAGATTGCGTGAAAGTTCATGCGTTCGACTCCAAGGTTCCTTTAACGCGAATAGACTCAGTTGGCAAATGTGAATATGCTGGGTATTCAAGGGGACTTACGTAGTTGTTCGATTATATGAAGCAGTTAAGGCATGAATGATTTGACAATATTGCTCTGACTCCTAAATTAACCGGGAAATACTGAATTAAAAGGGTTAGGGATAGGAATTCTACAATCTACTTCTAAAGAGGTGGAATGTGAGGATCAGCTTCAACCATCTTCAAACCAAACTTTGTTTCGCCTCCTTGTCGGACAACTTTGACAAAGTAGGTGCAACTTTCAAAGGATAAATAAGATATTCAAATTATGATTCAACATGTGTACCCCATCACAACGATGCAAGTGAACACGTACAAATCACAATCGAAGTTAAGTACTGAAATTCCAGTTGACCACGCAGGGCAGACTTACCATCAGCAAGCCCGCTAGTGGTATGGATAGAGGAAGACTTGTCCAAACTAAACACCACACTCCACAATTAACGACTACTTGCATGAATTGAAAGTCTATTTTACTCTATCTACTTGAATTGGAAAGACGAACAAGCCTTGCTAGCTACTCACAATAGAAGATAGAACCAGCAAACAATGATAAATCTTTATATAATGAGAGTGTTCACAACAACTTCTTACAAAGTCCTCAATGGGAAAACTTCCTTTCCTCCTCAATCTAAGTTAATTTCTAAGCTAAATGCTATACGCCTTCTATTCTCTAGCTCAACTCTATTTCTGATTCAATTCTAACTCTAATTATTTACAAATGGGGGGGGATGACCCTTTTATAATGAGTCCAAATAGTGGACGGTTCAGATCTGATTACAATAAAGGGCTCAGATTGAGCCACCCATGCCCTAATTAGGGCTTTTGTCCTAAAAACCGCCACCGAGAGGAGTGGGGCAATGAATGCGCCCTCCACTCCTCATCAATGCACCACACCCTGCCATCAATGTACGTCGTCTCCCTCCAGAAGGTCATCGTCCAGGAGGGCGTTGCCTTTCTCCTTCTCGCTGGCTGCAAATCTGACGAATCTAGCCAAGACTGCCTCAACTTCCTGATCGGAGATAGGAGGAATGTGATCCAACTGAAACTCTAAAACTGCAACTGTTTGCCCATGCCGGCCACATGATTTCTTCCAAGCAACAAGGGCGTCCTGGGTGTTCTGTATGATACTGGAGAACGTGGCTGTGTTCTCGAAATCATCCTGTGTGAAGGTCTTCACCTCAGAGAAGAATGGCGCCAATCTGTCTTTCAATCCATCTGCAGTTACCTCTTCAGCAGTCAACCTCTTGGCAAAGATTGCCTCCAACGTGTTGAGAATTCCCTCTAAGATGTTTGTCATGTCCTTTCTGACCCTGATAGAATCTGCCTGTGATGCATCATAGAATCCCCGGCCTGTGACTACTGAAGAATACCATCTGGTGAAGTCGTATCTATCCCCCTGCTGGATAACGCCTCCCTCAACCAAAGTCTGTTGAGGTATGCTCATCAAAGCCCCTAATCGGAGAACAACTCTTGTCTGATAGATGCGAGCCTCACCCCAAGCATGGTTAACTGCCTCCACTCTAGCCATAATATCGGAAGCTTGCCCATAGGCATGTGCAAGATCTTCCATGAATTTTCTTGTTTCTGTACGCACACTGGCAACCCATTTGTCTGCCTGCTGTGCCATTGTCTTCAAATCTTCTAACCCACTGATTGACTCCCTGGAAAACTCAGTTGGAAGCTCAATTGCTGGATTTTCTTGCCGACAAGGACGGGACAAGTGCTGTACGTAGCCAATCAGTGTCTTGTGCTCTGCCTTCAACCTTTTGTATTTGCCCTCAACATGGGACAATCTATCCTTGAGTGCTCGATAGGAATTATCGCACTCCTCTACCACTTGTGCTCCGGTAGGGCGGCCCAGTTCCATGGATGTCACAACATAGTTCTCAGGAACGGCCTCGTACCTGTCACATTCTACCCGAAGAACTGCCATATGCAAGGTTCGAGATCCATCTTCATCTGTGGATATTTTGGGGAACTTACTAGCCTTTTTCTTTGTTGGAGGTGCATTGATCCTTTGTAACAACTCTTCCATCTCGGCTGCGGGATCGGTCTCATCCACAGGATCACGCCTCATTCTGTCCCTTAGCCATTCTGGCACCTCCTGTCGTGTGTCTGATATGATAAAAGGCTGCTCCACCTCGGCCTCTACCTCATGAACTTCATTTCTGCCTTCGTTTCGGTGAGGCTCATCATTATCAATAGGCTCGGTGTCTTCTGAGCTCTGGGCATCCTGATCTGAAGTAGCATCACCTTCGAGAGCTGCATCAATTTCCTGTTGAAATTGAGTATCAGTAGCCGTCCCCTCATTTGTCTCTTGCTGATTTGCTTGCTGACTATATCCTTGGGGCATGTTGATGCTCTGACCCACTGATTCTCTACGAGGTGGCTGACTTGCCACTTGTGCTGCCTGCTCTGCCTCCAATCTCTCCCTCTGATCAGCAAATAACGACACCTCCTGTAAGCTTGGAGAGTGTGTCCGAGATGGTGTATGCATGGATTCCTCAACTACCACTTGCTCAGGTCGAACTGGCTCCTTTCCTCTAGGCTCTGGAGTTGGATTACTCCGTCTCCTCGGATTAGTTGTTTGTAATCTGCTGTCTCCCATCAAATTGTAGGTAAGGGGAATTGACCTTCCCTTGAGTCGGCTGATATGCCTCTCTACCCAACTCCGTGTAAACGTCAAGACTGGGATACAAAGTGTATCCAAGTCAGTGATCTCTGGCTCAGACCAATCTGGGAGAGGTAAAGGTGTATCTCTCATCGTCTCGTAGTCAGCTTGTACTACGTTTATATCTTCCTCAATCTGATCTGGCACTGGGATGATCTCACACTCTCTGACCATCACCAACGGTATTCGAGAGAACATCCTCTTTCTGACTTCGATCTCATCTACTGCACTAGCCCAAAAGTCTTCGATTTGCACCTTGTGCCTGAACTCTTCTGTCAATATCCACCTGATATTTCTGTGGGGATCGTAGTAATGCCTGCTGGTGTGATAGGAAAGGTGGAAGAATTGGAGCTCCGCTTCTGCCTCTTTTGCTGCTTGCAGCGATGGGCAGATTTCATTTGAATTTCCCATAGTAATCGGGAATCCGAGTCCACCTTTCTTCTTCTTCTTCTGAATCTTATCATAGGCAATCAGTTGCCTAGATACTTCCAGCATCACTATCCTGTTTGTGGGATACCGAGGCAATCTGTATGGATAGGAGGAAAATCCTTGCAGCCTTATGTAGGTGAATTTTGGAAATTGGATAAACCAACATCCGAATTTCTTAATCATTTCTTGTGCCTCCCTTGATATTCTGTGGTGGGTTCTCTGCTGCAAGGTCCTCGTTATGTGCATGGTAAAGGCATCATTAACCCTCTTGTAATTAGTCGTGCTTGTCAAATGCAACTGTGGACAAGCTTCATATATTTTAAACTGATGAGATCCGCAACCGATTGGTTCTTTGTAAGTGATCTCTTTGTATCTCGTCATGCGAGCCAACATATAGACAAGGTAGGAGCCCATGTAAAATGTCTTCGTTCTCCTCAGTCCATGAAGCTGCACATGGATGTTATCACTGATCATCAGTGCCCAATCCATGTAATCCTTTCCCTCCAACACCAAGTTGATAAAATAGAACATCCAAGGTTCAAAGATGAACGCTTGGGGGCAACCTCCAACTCTGCTTAGCATCATAATGAGATCACCAAACTCCTATCTCAAGTCTTCTAAGACTATCTGCTTGGGCAATTTAGTGCGAGTTGGCTTGGGTTTAATCATCCATCTAGTGTTTATCAAATCAGCACACCGGTCTATGGTGGATGAGTACATCTTTCCAGCTCTCTCCTTCGTCTTGTAGATCATCTTCTCATGAACCGGAATCCCGAATGCCTCTCCGATCGCTTCAGGTGTTAGGTTAGCCAGCACCTTGTCATTTGGTGAAGTGACTGTTCTTTGTTCTGCATTGTAGTGGTAGGCGCACTCCATGATGAGTTCTGGACATCGGATAGCTAGCGGAAAGTTGGCAGCTGCATACAGTCCACTTTTGACAATACTGTGTGAAGTCACTGACGGGTGATGGCCTCCAGTCCCCAATATCCTTCTTTTGAATGCTTCCATGTTGAATGAGCCTAAGTTCGTGTCAGCTAGCCTGCCGAGCTTTGATGAAAATTTGGATTCTGGCAAGAATGACTTGCCCAATTTCTTGATCACAGCCTGTCTGGACTCGGTGTGGTTGTTTCTGCCTGCGGCTCTTCTGCTTGATTTGGCCATTATGCAAAAAGGCAAGAGAGTCATTAGAAAACAAGATTTTATAAAACAATATATCGCTTTTGAGGGTGCCAGCAGATTTTTAAATAAAAAGGCTGCAACACTTTGTCACTTTCAGCTGCAAACCTCAACTATGCCTGTTTACTTCAACGTTTTTAGAAGTTTCTTCTCTGGTTGCAGCAATACGAGGCCAAATACTTGGAAATGTTTGCTTGCAGCAATTTACTTTCAACAAATTTGAAACCTCCTCTTTGAAGTTCGTACTTTTCCTTCTAACTTAGCAATTTTCAGCAACCATCAAACTTTCTTCTCAAGTCGTACTTCAGCATCCAGCAACTTCACTTTTGGCAAATTCGTACCTTCTCAGCAAATGCAGCAACTGGCAAGTTGAGTCGCACTTCCTTCAACAACTTCAACTTTTACAAATTTGCACTTCTCCTTCAGCTCTCTCACAATTTCGAACTTCTCAGCAATTGCAACCTCTTCAGAAATTCGTACTTTTACTCAGCCAATATTTTGCATTCAGCAACTGGTGAGAGGAATGAAGAGGATTTTAAAATCTTATAGCCTGGTCGAATTCCTGCAGAGGCTATACTTAGCAAATTTTCGAATTCATTTTCCCTCTCTTTTCTCCGTTGTAACACTTGTCATCTGAGGCATCTTCTAGAATTATGAATTCATCACCTCTGCACAGGCTTGCCTCGTTGCATTTAAAATATTAAATCGTTCACTTCCTTGAACAATTTCGAAATGTTTGGCTAAGTCATTTGATCTTGTCTTCGCTTTGGCAAAATTATCTAGTTCAAACCTCTGGCGAAATCCTTCTCGTTCATTTGTTTGCCTTAGAGAAATTTCTCAATTTTGCCTTAGAAAATTTATCTAAAATAGGCGTTGGGCAAAATATCCATCGAAACGATGTGGACACGACGTGGAGTAAGCTTGGCTCACTTCTGAATTGCAAATGTTTAATACCCAGAAGAAAAATCCTTCCAGAATCCATCGTTTTCATGTGTATCCGGACGAAGGGGTTCTTTTAATTTTTATTATTTAAAAATAATAAAATGGCTAATGTTTGTTTCTTCCGGATGTTTTCCACTCCTGCAATTTCAATTTTCTCTGCCTCGGCAAATTTTTTTGATTTTTCTCTGAAGAATTTTCCTTTTGAAGATTTTTCTAACAGTGGAAACTAGCATCATCCTCAAGGCGTATTCTTCATTTTCCCTTCTAGAAAATACCTTAGGAATTATTTGAAAATCTAAATTTCATCTCTAAAGGGCGCATATAGCATGTCATCCTTCCATTTTATTCCTTAGGCAATTCCACGCCTAGACATTTCTTAGTGTTGTACCCAAACCAAAATTTTTGCTTCATTAAGGCATTTTGCTTAAAATGGTCTAAACCTTGTAAAAGTGGGGTCAAAACTCAG
Source organism: Sequoiadendron giganteum (assembly GCA_007115665.2). Lineage (NCBI taxonomy): Eukaryota > Viridiplantae > Streptophyta > Pinopsida > Cupressales > Cupressaceae > Sequoiadendron > Sequoiadendron giganteum. The sequence continues at coordinate 506,826,355 of CM021105.1, forward strand.
TTTTTGGGCAAATAAAGTATGGGCTTTTAGTTAGTGTGATGCCAGGAAGATACTGGCAAAATTTGAAAATTTTGAAAATTAGGGTTTTTGAAGTCTATTTTTAGCCCGAAACCCTAAAAAATAAGAACTTGTCAGAATTGGCTGAAATTAATTTTGATTGGCTTATTTCACATCACGATCACAATGGTGAAGTCAGTTCAGTTAAAAGTCAGTTTAAGGCTGGTGGGTAGTTATAACTTTTTCAGGAGAAAAGTTAGGACCTCTGAGGTCATTAATGGCAGTTGGCCAGTACCAGGTGTTAATATCTAAGCCTGAAACTCAAAGAAGAATACTCTACGATGAAAGATGTTGAAAATTATGCTTTTTGACGGAGGAGATTTTCAACGAGGTAAAAGTACTGTGAAATTGGCTAAGTCTGGATTGAAAATATTCTAAGTTTGGAGTTCAAAAGCGCCACTTTCAGCTAGGGGCGCCCATCATTATGGAAGCTGTATTCAACTTTTTGTGAGATTTTCTACCAAGATGATTTCTTCAGTTTCCTGATAGCTTCGCAATGAGCTAGCCAGCCAGTCCGACGGAGGAGTAAAACGCTTGAAAACGAAAATTCAATACAGAATGAGGGAAATGCAAAGTAGATGACTTTGAAGAGAAAAAGCACCCCTGGAGGCCAGGGGCGCCCATCTTTTGGAAGATTCAGATGAAGTCTTTTGATCAAGTGACACCCAGGAAGTTTGTTTCTATTTTTGGTCCAGCTCCGCGACGCATCTGTCAGCAGGTGAATCTGAGTTGCCGAGTTGCCGCCATCAGTGGTCAAACTTGAGGTTCCAGACTTGATCAGAAACTATTCAGAAAGGACAAAAGCGCCCCTGGAGGTCAGGGGCGCCCAAGGTTTTAAGACCTTAAATGAAATCTGTTTGATGATTTCAGATGCTCATCTCGTTCGTGTCAGCGTCAGCTTTCCGTTCCCTGTCTCAGCCAGTTCAGAAGATGTCTTGGCAATCCGCAGTCGGAAGTTAAGTAATTCTTGGTTAGTTACAGTAATGAATGACATTGGTTGGGAAAAGCGCCCCTGGAGGCCAGGGGCGCCCATGATTTAGGAAGGTTAAATGATGTTTTTATACAAAGTGTTCATCAGGAGCCTTTGCTCAGAATTCAGTCTGCTCCGCAGTGAGCCAGTCGGCACGTTCTGAAGTTTTGTCAAATACCGGGAAACGTCAAGTGAAATATGGTCAAGTTATCAGTGAAAATGATGAAAATGCCTGAAAATATTCTAACACTGAGGTCAAAAGCGCCCCTGGAGGCCAGGGGCGCCCATCTTTTTGAAGCCTCAGATGGTTGAATTTTGAATTGCCACCTCAAGGAATCTTCTTGTCAGATTTGGTCCTGCTCTTCGATGGAATTGTCAGCCAGTTGATCTGATGCGGCAGTCAATCAGAATCAGTGATCGAACATGAGTTTCGTTTGAGGTTTTAGATTCTAAATTTTCAGAAAATGTCTAAGGAAGGACGCCTAAAGTCAAAGGTTGACTCTTTTGAAATTCAAAAGTAGAAGTGCGCATGAAGAGAGTTTTCAATTTACCAAATTTAGATCTTCAGTTAAACTCTTTGCATGTTGACTTCTATTTTACCTATTTTTAGTCATAACTGGCAAAAACTAGTTTGCATGCACTAGTTAACTGAATCTTCAAGATGGCGCCCTAATTTGGGGTTGTTCTACATCCAGTTAACTGAGTTTGAAGCCAAATATAGGCCATGCGTGAGTTTTGAAGCACCAGTTGTACTTCAAGCGCCATTTCCAATGCTGGACATGCATTTCACACGCCTTAGAAGATATTTTTCTATATTTTTACTAGTGGCGTCCATTATTCTTCATCAGAGTTGACATGAAACATCTTTTCTTGAGCATAGAATTGATCTGCAGGTGCTACAGGTGTCAAATTTCAGTGTTCTTCGTAGCTACAGATTCAGATTGTTCAAGGGAAGATTATTTCAGACTTCGTTTTCCATTTGCATTCAGGTTTTATCAATTCTACTTCAAGCATAGGCGAATTTTTACAGAAGAAGAGAGAAAACGAAAAAAATAAAACTTCTATTCTTCTGTCTTACTTTCTTCTATTCTCGTCTTAGGTTTTCTTCGCATGTCAAAGAAAATGCCAGATTTTTCAGAAAAGCATCATCTGGGTTCGAGTTTTTCAGCATCAACAACAATACCCATGTCTTAGATTATTTTGTGAAAATTGCCCCACTGCCTCTTTTCTAGAAGCACTGTGCTTTTTTCCAGAATTCTCTTTGCATGTGGGCCTAAATCACGTTTTTTCGCAAATTTGTTGATCTGGGTTGTTTTAGGATCCATTTCTACACAAAACCCATGTTCCAGATTTTCGCGAGAAAAATTGCCCCCAGTGCCCCTAACTGCCAGTTCAGATCTCAACTGATAACCTTTTGCATGCGGGCCTAAATCACATTTTTCCGAATTTCTGACGTTGTGGGTCATCTTAAAATTTGATTATGCACAAAACCCACGTCTCAGAATATTTTGTGAAAATTGCCCTTCGACAGGGTATTTTTAGCCTTATCTAGAGTGATTTTTGGTTTTCCGGAGAAGTTGTCAGAACGTAGCTATGTTCACAGTCAACAGGCGAGTTTTTCCGAATGCAGTTCACACAAATCGAATTCAAGACGATGTCAATCTTAATTCATGATTTCATCAGAAAAGCTGACATTGATTTGTATCAAGCGCATCAGAAAGGTTGACAAGCGTAGTCACTCAAGTCCACATGGTTTTATGCCTCGTATAGCTGATTGTCTTCCAAGGCTAGTTTAGAGGGTTGATAAGCATGAAAAACGTGAGAAACGTCAAAGCTGTAGAAGAAATAGTGGCCATCACTTCAGTTTACAGAGCCGCCATAGTTACCAACCAATGAAGGGCCAGTTTAAGTATGCAGAGGTTTTCGGTTTTGCTTGAGTTGCTAAGAAGCAGTTGATTGACAGTTGAGACATGTGATGACCTGTAGATGGTGATGCAGTTACTAACCTCGTGGAGGGGATACTTGCTCGAGATCAGGGTTAGTGAACTTCAGTTCAAGGCATCCCACCTTTTCCAAGATAGACATTAGACACAGGAGTTAAACTCGAGGCTTCTTTCCGAGTTAACTTGCTGTTATACATTGCATGCATGTCTTTCTTGGAAACATCTACATACACTTGGAGATTAGATTAGATTTTTCAGTTGACTGATGATAGCATTCCAGTTGACTTGCTTTCAATAAGGACGTGCATGTTGCACCTTGTCCATTTAGATTAGATGTTTCAGTTAACTGATGATAGTTTCCCAGTTAACTGTATAGTTTCATTCAATTAGGGTTTAGGAATAAGATCTTGCATGCATTGCAAGACTGTAGTTGACTCAAGGTGATTTTAGGGTTGCCTACACCTTGAAGTCTATAAATAAGAGCTTTTAGCTCATTTGTAATTAGCTTTTCCTGGTGATAGAGAATTGCTGCGTTGTCGGCAACATGCCTATTCTCAAGATTGGTTCACCCTTGTAAATTAGAACTTTTGCTTGATAGCATACATGCTGCGCCTACCTTGCCTGTAGTATTGCTATTATTGTATCTGTTCAAAGAGTAATTGCTGTTATAATAAATTGCTGCGCCTACCTTGCCTTCATGTTATTGTCATGGTGTTTATTCGACCTTAGTTAAATGGGGTTGCTGGTTTGATCGTTATTGCATGCGTGTTGCGTCTATACAATCTACTGTCCCAGTTGCTTACCTTTTGTTTTGTTTATTATAAGCCTATTCAGAAGAGCAAATAGTTGCGCCTACCTTGCCTTCATGTTGCGAAACTGTACTTAAAGCTTATCGTTTGATGTGTGTTATAGTAGACTCATTCAGCCAAGCAGATAGTTGCGCCTACCTTGCCTTCATGTTGTGAAGCTGTACCAGGTTTACCGTCCTTTTGTTTGTTTTAATAAACTTCTTCCCGGATTAGCAAATAGTTGCGCCTACCTTGCCTTCATGTTGTGAGCCCGCACCTGGAGTTTATCGTAAAATACATTCCTGCTCCATTTCCTCATGCTCCGTTTCTTGAAGAAATTGGATAGATATTAAAGAAGTTAGCTTAGTTGTAGTTAGATGATCTGCGAAACTAGAAAATACTTAGCTGCAACGTTCTAGGTTTTCTTAACCTTGTGCCTCTACGAGCTGAGAACAAAAAGATAGGACATTAGTTTAGTTTTCTATTTCATGCATTCCAGCACAACGAGGGAGCTTCCCCTCCTAATTTGAAGAGCACTCATTACGTAGTGTGCATAGCTGTCCGTACAAACTCACACTCCAGAGGTGTTAGTTCTTACGCCAACACTTAGCAATTTTCATTTTGAGCCCCCGCTCACTCGGCGCACTTCACATAATAAATTTCCACCTTCAAGCACAATTCACGTAGTAAAGGGGAAAAAATAAAAATAAATGAATAACCATTGGTCCTTTTTTCACGCCCCCTTAGCATTATCTCCCCCCTTGGCGCATGTTGACTCCTCACCTTCCTTGAGCGCATATGCCATAGTGGACTTCCACCTTCAACGCATTTCATTCACCACTCCATGCTTTTATCTTTCACCTTCTACGTTTTACCTTTCATCCTTACCTTGGGCGCACATGCCATGGAGAAGAGGAATTCCCACGCCTAAGACATGACTCTTCACCTCCTTCTGGCGCATATGGGCTGGGCGTATTTGCCATTTGCAAAGGAAAAAAAATGCCATCTTGTGACCCTTCAGCTTCCTTGGGCGCATTTAGCCTATGATGCTTCAACTCTTGGGCGCATTTGCTAGTGTTGGAAGGAATTCCGCCCCCTTCTAGTGGCCCTTCATCTCCTCTTGGCGCATATGAGGGTGTTGACTTCCTTCCTCAAGCCAATTTCGCATGTGGTCAAGGAAAACCCACGCCCAAAGTGACTTTTCAGCTCCCTTTGGCGCATTTAGCATGTGTAGCCTCCATTTTCAAGCACATTTCACTATGTGAGATGGAAAATCCATGCCCAAGCTTGACCTTTCACCTCCCTCAAGCACATTTTGACTTGGTGAGGAGGAATTCTATGCCTTAGGGGAATTTTCGTGTCTCTGGAAGGCGCATTTCAACTTCATCAAGGAAATTTCACACTTAGAAATTCTTGTATTTTTCATTCCTCCTGGGCGCATATGAAGGTGTGTGCTTGTCAGCTATCATTTATGAATCTCCAACACCCTAACCTTGTTCTGGCTTTCTATTTTTAGTAAAATTAGGAGAAATTAGGGTTTCATTGATTTTCACCCTGTTCTGAACTGGAATTGGCGTGGTTGTGCCTCCATCTGGTGTTGTCATCCTGTTCACATCTTATCCGGCACAATACATGCTATTTTTAGCAAACCCTAGAATTGATCAATTTCCGTATCTCTGTTTGCTTTGAAATTCGTTCCAATTGCTTTTGATGCTGTGAGGGACCTGTTCATACTTGCTTCTGGTGACGACGTGCTATTTTTAGTTGCCTGCTATTTATAGTAAGTTTCAAAGTTGCCTGTCTTCGTTAGCTTTGTTCAACCTGAAACTTGCTATGTCTGCTCCGGATAACTTGAGTGCTTTGTTCATACCGACTTCTGGCGCATACCTGCTATTTATAACTGTGTCCTGACTTACTAAAATTAGTAAGTTCTCCGATTCCGCTCAAATTTTGCCGGCATGTACCTTGAAGGATGCTGATCATGGTGGCGTGCTTCGTTTTGACATCTCTACATTTCGCTTCATCTATTTTTAGACATGGCAGGGAAACTCTAATCTGACTTGCATGTGCTCCCGACTGCTTCTGATTTATACTGTTTGTCGTTCTGCTTGCTGGAATGAAGTGCTAGGCGGCTGCTGGACTGAAGCTGCTATTTATAGTAAGTGTCCCGAAAGAGGTCCATCGGATGTCAGACGAGTTTGCATGTCACAGTGCTCGTGGGATCTCAAAAAACCCAGAAAAACCCAAAAAACTGGTCAAAGTTTTGGCACTGGCTAAAAATAGTAAGTCCCTGAAAATTGATCCGATCCACTTGCATGTCATATCACTGCGAAGCTTTCGCGAAACCTAGATGGAATATCCGGACATGCATTGAAAATTCTTGCATGCAAACCCTAAAAATAGCTTCGGAAGGCTGACCTCTGAAAGTCACCATCTCGGCTTGCATGTTATATCATCGCGAAGGTCTTGGAAAACCCAGACCAATTCTCTTGTCATTCACCGGAGAATCGCTTGTCTAAACCTTGAAAATAGCCTCCGAAGGCTGAACTGCTAAAAATAGCCAGTTGTCTGAATCTGTTCAAATTTCATATGTAGGCACTCTGAAGTTGCCTGATTGTGCTGCAGTAGTTAGAATCCCGAAATCCTGAGGAACAGGCCTCAAATTAGGTACTTACTAAAAATAGTAAATTGTTGGATTTCAGTGAGATTTCAGGGGGATTCTGCCTCGAGCTTTCTGATTGTGTTGCTGCACTTAGATTTTACCTTAGTAACTCAATCTTGACCTCAAACGGGCCTAAAGGATGGAAACCCTAAATTTGTCAATTACTTCAATTGAGGTCAAACGGGACATCCCCGGAAGGACAAAAGACCAGAGACAGAGAGAACCAAAGCCAAAAGACCAGAATGGAGCAAAAATTAGGGGGTCCCCATCTTGGATAGGGTGATGTGTGAAAAGGTCACAACACCATGGTTGTAGGGATGGAGTGTTTGGGACACTTGTAAGAAGATATAAGGTGACTGGCTATTAGGGGCTAGAAGATTGGTTGAGTCATGAAATGAAGAGATGGATTGGAAGCCAATAGGGTTAGGAATTTAAGGTAACAAAGAGAGAGGGTGATTGGTAGGGTCATGAGTCAAGGAATTGGATTGGAAGTCAAAATTGTTAGGAACTCGAGGTGATAATGAGATAGGATGATTGGTAGGGTCATGAGTCTCGAGGACTTGGTGATTGGTAGGGTCACAAGGTCAAAGCAGCTTGGCAATATAGGATGTCTTTAAGGTTAGAGTGAAGAATTGAGGGACTTTGAAAGGGGCACCCTTTGTGAATGATATTGACACACTTGAGAGTTAGGGTAGGTGTCTCAAAGTTTGGATGACAAACAATGAAGGTGAGTCATGGGGAAGCCAAGAGGAGATTGGGTAGTTGGTTAAAGAGACACTAAGAAGTCACCGTAGGAGTAGTTATTTTAGTAGTTAGAGATCTAGGAGTTGACGTTGACACTATGGCATGCTATGGGATAGTGCGATGGAATGTTGTTGAGAGCTAGGATTAAGGGATGTGATTTTGGAGAGTGAAGTAGTTGAGGGGGCAAGGTTTGGTTCAGCCCATGTGGTATGAGATGTATAAAGGCTAGCAGAACTGCATCGGTGTTGTTTATTGTCTAATAAGTATGCTTTGATTCTACTGAGTAAGCAATATAAGTAAATACCAAAACTACAATTAACTCAGGCCAATAATGTCATAAAGATATTTCCATTCATTTGCTTATACAAAAAAGTTAGGGAATCTCCAAACATGCTGTTCCCTTTTGATGAGCACACAGTTATACTGAGAATGGGGGTGGGGGGCGAGAGGTGGGGTGAATCAATATAACAATAATCTTTACTTTTTCAAATTTAATGCCATATTTAAAACTTGATGAATAACAATAACATCATTTACTCAACATTAATAATCATGCATATGAGAAGAACACAATAACACACAATATTTACGTGGAAACCCTTGTGGGAGAAAACCACGGCACAATAATGCTTTTATATGAATTCTTCTATTTACAAATTTTGTAGGCACCAACCCCTCATTCAATTTGTGAGTACCAACACCCACAACTGAATTCGTAGGCACCAACCTACTAGAGGCACCAATAACTCTTTTAGGAAGCACCGACTTCCAAAGCAAAGTACCACACTCTAAGTTGCTTCTTCAATGGATGATGGACATTACAATCTTTATTCTTTCACTCTTTAATTGTCCTCTTTCTCATAACTTAAATGTACTTACATATGCTTGCATATTCTTTCCGCATACATACCTCTCTCCATTATGATTGCTCCAAAATCTTTTTTATCTTTGCATGAAACCCTCTTCACAAATCTGCATAAATACTTCATAAATCTGCCATAAATACTTCATAAATCTGACATAAATCTAATTGAAAATCTCCCATAAGATTTCTTACAATCTCTTCATCCAATCTGCAAATTAACTCTATAATTTTCTCTTCACTTGGTGTTTTTGATATATTATTTGTTCTCCACAGACACAACTTCTCCACTTGAATGCTCTGCCTTTATATCTTTAACAATTCTATGAATGGATGCAACTCTTTGAAATGGATATAACCATTTGAATAGTCATGTCTTTCAGTAACAAATCTTCCTTAACTCCTTACAATTTCCTTATATACTCTTCATGGATCTTCTGTTACACTCAAGAAAGTTTTGCTCTTACATGAACTGATTTCTCATTTATGTGTTTTAATAATCTTCTTTTTATTCCATACACAAAATCTGATAGAAGACTGTTGTATATTTGCTCTTAATTCTCTTATTTTTAATTCACACTTTTATATCTACATATCTCAATGAAGAGATACATCTCTTGGAAGAGTGATGTCCTTTTTGAGAGGACATAACCATTGCTAATCATAATTCTTTGTTAATCGCTGCACCCCATGTTATATCTTATAACATATAAATACCTGCCCATATGTCTATTACCAATCACTGCTTTTAGTTTATCGTCACTTCTTTTAACAATATTATTCTTTTTTGTCTGATTCCTATTTTGTCTTATATTATTGCAGCCTTTTTAGGATAATAAATCGCTCCTTTTCACACATTAATTAAATTGCTGCATCTTTAACAATATCAATTGCTCCATATTATTTTCTTTTAATTTTTTTTGTCTCGTTAATCATGTTTGCTGCCTTTGTAATATATTAATCCTTGCATTTAAACATTTTAATTATCCTTTAAACATAAGTGATGCCTTATGCACTTAATTGCTGTCTTCTTACAAATTAGAAATCTGCCCCTTAACTTATATTTAATCGATGCCTTTTCAATATATGCATGTGTTGTCTTCATAAGCAATAAAGGATGTCGGCTATCATTAAGTTGGTCAGCCAACAAATAATGATATGTTTTATATCATATTCAAAATGTGGTTAGCATATAGGATATAGGATATAGGATATAGCAATGAAGTCGACCAACATCACTTATAATAAACTTCTAATTTGTTGTTCTTTAATCACTCATAATAATCTTTGACTTGATGCTATTTATATATGTAAACACTTTTGTGAGTAAGGTAAAGTCGGCTATCTTTGCATCCTTAACTCTTTTGGACATTTGTGTATGACTCATATCTTTGTTGATAACAATGCCTTAAACCAACTCTTGCACTACTTTTTCCTTCAACTTTAATCAAATACTTTGAAATCAATGACAATATCATCTTCACACCTTTGACATCAATGACAACATTTCCAACCTTTCACATGTACAATAGAAGTATATAAAGTGGTCGATGATTGTTGGGAACTTCCAATCATTGACAACTACCAAGAGCGACCACTTACATTCGAAAACTAATTATGCTGACAATCGAGAAGTAAATTAGACGAGCTTCTTGTAGACCATAAGGGAGTGAGTGCTGTCTAGTCGTTTGGCGATGTCAACCACTTTCTACATAACCACAACCATTCATTCCAAGTCCTGAACATATCTCGAAATGGTACCTAAGGGTCATGTGGGTTTAGCTTCGTAATTTGATTAGTGATTTCCTCAAGACTAATAGAATCTTTACCAAGAGCAACCACTTACATTTGAAAACTAATTATGCTGACAATCGAGAAGTAAATTAGACGAGCTTCTTGTAGACCATAAGGGAGTGAGTGCTGTCTAGTCGTTTGGCGATGTCAACCACTTTCTACATAACCACAACCATTCGTTCCAAGTCTTGAACATATTTCGAAATGGTACCTGAGGGTCATGTGGGTTTAGCTTTGTAATTTGATTAGTGATTTCCTCAAGACTAATAGAATCTTCATCTTGGGTAGGCGAATTCGCATGTAACTCTACGGGTTGCTCTTGTATCTTGAAAGGATCACCTTCTTTCATAGGTTGCATGCTACATGTAGTCTCTTGGGTGCCGCAAGGTTGAATACTGTTTGTAGGAGGTTGGACCACTGTAGGCTGTTCTATTTCTTATGGGGGGCTTAAGGGAGGATACTCCTTAATATCAATAGGTGCTCCAAGTCATAGTTGGAAAACTCGGACTCGCCGTGGACTCGGCAGCCCAAAAATATGACTCGGACTCGGGACTCGGGACGGACTCGGGAAAAGACTCGGCAAAAAAAAATACCGTAGTTTTACAAAAAAAACAAGAACAAATTAATGCATTTAGAGAATATAAGAGCTTAATTTGATTATCAAACACTCATAATTCAAAGATTACACATGTCATATGATCATCAAACACTCAATAATTGAAATTTAATCATTCATATTCATCAAATACTCATAGTTTCACTTTCAATGTATAACAATATCATAAGTTTATAAATGTTTACATATAATCATGTCAAAAAGAGGAAAACATTAACAACCACATATAATCTACATCTTCTTCTTTCCCCTCCCAATGGTACTCAATTTTGGAGGCCTAGAACTAGAAGTTGCCCGTGTTGTAGTATCCAAACGAGGACTAGGAGATCGAGCAGGGGAAAAATGATATTCAAATGTGTCTTCGTTGTCCTCCATGGCATCCAATCTTGCTGCTTCTTCTTCTTCTTCTGTTGCTGCTCTCTCTAATTCAGCAATATCCTCATCAGTAAGTAAGACATCAGCCTCGTCATTTTGTTCATTAATAGTCCATTCACCATATGGATCAATGTCATCCAAGTCGACGGACTCGTGTGAAACACCCTCCACCTTCCTAGTTCGAAGGCGAAGGTTGTACCGAACAAAAACTAAATCATTTAGGCGCTGCTGAGTCAACCTATTTCTTTTCTTTGTGTGAATGTTTTCAAATAAACTCCAATTGCGTTCACACCCAGAAGCACTGCATGGCTGCGACAAGACACGTATGGCTAGCTTTTGAAGATTTGGTGTGCTAGCACCATAGTTCTCCCACCATAGATCTACAAAAACATGTTTAAAAAATATAAGTATTAAGAAATAAGAATAAAGTAAAAATCTATATGTAAGAATCAAGTTTCTAATTTCAATTTTTACCTGGTTGTTGTTTTCCTCTCCTTTCAATTGCTTGTTGGGAGGAAAAGAGTCTCCCCTCTGCACCCTTGTAGACCTTGAATAGATAAAAGAAAAAGTAAATCAAATATAGAAAATTCATAGATAGTCAAGGCTCAACATTGCAAATTCATAAATAAGATGTAACAAATCTCACCTCCAACTCATCAAGCACCTTATCTCTCAGCTCACTATCAGGCACCATCCTATCAATGCAAGTGACAACACCGTCCATGACCTCCTCATCCGCCTTAAATGAGTCCGAGAAGTAGAACTTCGGATTCAAGAAGTAGGCAAAGGCATGAATCGGCTAGTGGAGTTGGTTTGTCCATCTCCGATCAATGATGCGCCATATGATTTCATATTTCTTTTTGTTGCCGCCATAGTAACATGATATGGCCTCTTTGGCCCTATCCATGGCCTCATAGATGAAACCCATTGGCATGCCATCTCCATCCACCATACGAAGAACCCTCACCAAAGGCTCTGTCACCTAAAAAAATGAAATCAAATGTTAAATTATAACAAAATTAACCCCTCAAAAAATAAAAAACAGCAAATAGATTATCATGTATAATTTTTTTTGTGTGATTGCTACTTACCCCCATCAGCTCCTCTCCATTTTTGATGAATGTCTCATCAAAAACTATGGCTAACAATCCTCTCCCCTTCAGCTCTACTGGAAAATGAGGACTCCTTCCAAGCATCGGACACAAACATTTGCTTGAGATGACCAATGGCACCAAGAATGCTTTGCAATGTGAGGAAGTGGCTAGCAAATCGTGTCACTCCAGGTCGCACAAGGTCCTTGCCATTTGTGAATTTCCTCATCAAAGAAAGCACCCAAGTATGGTTGTAGATAAATTTTGTAACACTTTTTGCATCTTCAACCACTCTTTTGACCCATGAAATCTTCCCAATATCCTCTAACAATAGGTCCAAGCAATGTGCAGCACATGGAGACCATGCAATTGTGGGATACCTCTCCATAAGTAGCCTACCTGCAGCTACATATGCAGCTGCGTTGTCCGTGATAATTTGGACAACATTATCAACTCCAACCTCCTGGACCACCCCATCCAATAGACTGCATAAAGTCTCAACATTTTTAACTTCATGGGAGGCATCTATTGATTTTAGGAACACCAATCCACCATTTGAGGCCACTAAAAAGTTCAGGAGAGTTCTATTCCGTCCATCTGTCCACCCATCAGATAAAATGCTGCAACCTTTTCTTCGCCAAAATTTCTTTTGCTCATCAACTACAAGCTGTGTATTCTTTACGGATTCCTCTAGCAATGGCCCACTCAAATCTTTAGCTGATGGGGTCTTAAACCCCTTTCCTGCAACTGTAAGGGCATTCACTAAACCTTCCCAATATGGGCTGCTTGCAACATTGAAAGGTAGATTATTGTAGTACCAAAAGTTTGCAGCAGCCATCCTAGCTTCATGATGCTTTTCCTTATTCCAACCGGTACCTTCAAGTGAAGGTTGTGCTCCTGGAACATTACGTGGAATAAAATAATTTGGTCCTGATGAAGGACCGTGGCCAGCACTAGCAGTAGAATAGGAACCCTCAGGACTCTCACCAAAAGATGAATGTGGAGCACGAACACTTGGACTTGCAGCAGTAGCACCATGAGGCATAGTTGGTGTAGAAGGGGATCCACTCATCATTGATGCTAGGGCATTCTTTGTTTTTTGTCTTTCATCTTTTTTTAGCTCATAGTCAGCAAGAAGGGCCTTTATCTCTCTAATAATCTCAGGAGTAGTTTTAGGGCATCCCTCCACATTTTGCCCAGGTATCCTTGCAAGGTGGTATTTTAACCTGTTTATTCCTCCTGTCATCCATTTTCTGACATTCAGTACATGTCACTTCACCTTTTTTGATTCCTGGTATTCCATACTTCCATGCAGGGTCTTTTCTCATTCCCTTTGGATTTGAAGACGACATTGCTGTTTCAAGTTCAACGTGGAAAAAAAAAAATCAGCAAGGGTTTGCAAAAAAATCAGCAAAAAAATGTGATTCAAAGTTTCATTTATTTGCAAAAAAAAAGAATGCAAAACCAAGCTAGAAATAGTAGGAATTAGGCTATTAAGGAAAATAGAAAAAAATTTGGCAGCATATCCCCTTATTTTTCTTGATTTTTTTAAATTTTGAAAGCAAGAAAACAAAAAAAAAGAAATGCTAGATCACTTACCTGGCTCTATTTTGATCTTTTTAGCTCCTCCTCCTGCCTTCTTTCAAGCTAAAACCAATTTGCAGACCTAAAAAACACCAATGCTCAAGTTAGAATGAACAAAAAATAAAAAAAAAGTATGGGTTTTAACCCAGTTTGACGCCCCAGCCGCGGACGAGAGTCCTGCGTCGGGACTCCCGAGTCCCGACCCAAGACTCTTTTGGACTCGACTCCCGAGTCCGTGGCGAGTCGACTCGGCTCAGCCACGGACTCCCGAGTCCGCCGAGTCCGCGGCGAGTCCTGAAGAGTCCTCGAACTATGCTCCAAGTAGCCTCAGCCATTCGTCAATTTGTTCAGAAGCCTCTACTGACAAGTCAATTGGAATATCAGTAATTGCGAAAACAATCTCCACAATGGGAATGTCTCTTGCAACTGGAGAAATAGTCTCTACTATGGCTCCAACAATTTGAGAATTAGCTTCTGCTAAGGGAATGTCTCTTAGTGTGGTGGCTGAAGTAGATGTAGTTAGTTCAATTTTTCTTAATCCTCCTCATTACTATCTCTTGCTTTAGCAGTTACATCCACATGTTTGTGTTTCCTACATAAGTGCTTGACTTCCTTACCTAGCTAAGCTTGTGTACCAAATGTAGTCCATCTAAAAATTGTAAGCCAAAAGGGGTCATACTTAGAGTCTGGCTGGAATTTGCCCATTTCGACTGAAAGAACTTAGGCAATAATGGCATCTAAGAATAATGCTATGGGATGCTAGGTCATGTAGAAAGCCTTATGTTTCAAAGACAAGAACTCTTGTATGTGGTTTGGCAATACTATTGCCCAATTGTAAATCTTATCCTCACTTAGGCCAATCATATAATCAACCATCTAGACAAAAATATTAGATGCTTAGGAAGCCCCCATCAACTTGCATTTAATTAAGTCCATGATAGATTGTCATTCAACATTTTCCAAGTGATATTTTCGCAGTTCTCTGTTTCTTGTTTGCCACACAATGTCCTCTCATTGAATCAAGTTTGTTTTGCACAACTTGCAAATAGATACTTATTTCTGACGCTATGTTATTTTCACGACAGGTTTGGATACAAGCATTCTTGAACATAGAATACCAAAAACCCTCTGAAAATCTTCAGGCTAGAATGAGATGGTGAGTAAACAATTCATGCAGTTGATCATAGATTTGTTTTCTTGGCTATTATAATTGGCAACCATATGGATGGTCATTGAGATTGGTAAGCCAACATTTTTCGGTAGTCGATGGCTATCGAGCTTTCGTAGGAAATGGAATCAATTGTATTTTCTTTTGTTGTTGGTGGCTGCTTTTTTCCTTTTGCTCTACTCTTTTTAGTTGAAATATTTGGCCTATATTGTTTGACTAGCTATCCTCCTGTTAGAACCAGAATTTTTATGAAAATCCTAAGGGCTTGTATTCATTTGAATTGAAACTTGTGCTATCCTTTTTCATAAAGAGTGCCTGCTATTGACATCCACAAAGCCAAAACTGCCTTTTACCGCCATATCGCTACTACATTATTCATCTTTCATAGCCCTCACCTCATACTGCTTTACCGCAACCCCTTAGCAAGCAACTCGCGGTATCATGGTTAGCAACAGCCAAAAAAGCTTTAACCGCCATTCCGCGGAGGGACAGAGCAAGACCCGCTGTTGAGCGGTATACTTGAAGACAACTGCCATATTGCGGAGGGTCAACAAGGAGCCCGTGGCAGAGCGGTAGAAGGAATGGAGCGTTGAAAAAGGTACATACTGCCATACCGCGGAGGGTCAACAAGCAGCCCGCGGTAGAGCGGTGAAGGAAGCGAAGATTGTGACAGGCCGACATCGCCATACCGCGAAGGGTCATCAAACAGCCTGCGGTAGAGTGGTATGCAGAGGAGCGACAATAAAAGGAGACCGCTATACCGCCAGGGGTCAAAACGTAGCCCGCGGTAGAGCGGTAGAAATGATAGTAAAGGGCAGGCCACCGTGGTACCACATGAGAGTTGAAGTTGATGCGCGGTAGGGCGGTAAAGTTAATAAAGGGGCCAAAGACACACCGCGGTACCGCCAAAAGGACAATGTTGATGCGCGGTAGAGCGGTAAGCTGATAAAGGAGAAACAAAACTTACCGTGGTACCGCATGAAGAAAAATGATGGTGCGAGGTAATGCTGTAAAGCGGCCGTTGTGATTTGTTATTGTTATTATCTTGCAGTTATGTTTTATTTTCATGATCAAACGGCACGACCTTTGGTTTGAAGCTGGTTGCCTCTCATGAGAATACGAACAGACCAAAACCAAAAGGCGTGAGGGATTTTCTGAAGATATAAAAGCAGGAGATAGATACAGAATAAGGGGTTAGAAGTTAGAGGTGAGATAGATAGATAATTTCAAAATGTTTTACACTGTGAAGACCATGATGCATGTATGAATTTTGAAGAAGTCAATGAAGATATCTAATTTTGCAGCCTAATCTTGGTATCAACTATTTGTTAGAATTATTCAATTATTTGGTTGTCTCCATTTTAATGCTTCTCTGTTATTTAAACCAATATATCAAGTATATATTCAGTTTGTCAATGCACATTTGCTGTATTCGTGTGATGTGATTAATTGGTTCTTTCAAGCAAAGATTAAATCCTTCTAGTCAATCACACTAATTTAGAAGTGTTAATCGGATCAATAAGAAGAACCGTATAATTAGGGTTGTCAATCCGTCTCAAGTAGAGTTTGTCAACTATTTACTTGCATGTTTATACAAGTTATAAACTCATGTCAGTGTGCCAAACAGTTTGAGTTGTTGCCATTATAGGTCACATTTTCTAGGTCTTCATTGGACTTCGTTTTACCCAATAGGGCACTGGTCTCACCTATTTTTATTCATTTAGTTTCATTAAACATTTATTTAGAATTCCACATCTGTTAATTGAACATATTGAATTATACCTTGATATTGCTTATACAATTTATACCAACTAAGTTTGCATCTTTCCACTTCCAAATTGCCATTGTGGATAGATTGCTTAGGGAAGAAAGACACAATTCAAATCTGCTTCGTTCATATAGGTTTACCCGCCTAGGTTTGGCAGAACCTAAAGAGTATAAGGTTCAAATTCATTATTTGGCCTTGTACGTTAGCCAAAAACGTTGTGAGAGCTTGGCAACCTCTCATGGTTTAAACTTGCGTTTTTGAGACCTAACACCTCCATTGCTATCTTTTCTTTCTTTCCTTCCATGGCTTTTGTAGATGCTTGCTGAACCTTTTGAATGTAGTATTTAACTTGTTTTGCCCAATTTCCTTTCACCAAACAGTTTTAATAATTGAGTATTTGAGTGTACGAGCGTATAGTGGAAGTTGCAGAGTTTGTTGAGGGAGGATTTGACAGTGATAACTGTGGGTGACGTTGTCTAGAGCTATAAAAAACAACCCGAAGAGAAAGAATTGATAACTTTAGTTACTACCAAATAAACCCTTGATGTTGTGCAACAATAAAGAGTGAACTTGGAGGAGGTGACCATACAATAAAAGTGGAAGGAGGTTGCCATATAGTCTCGACTAGGGAAAGAAGTTGTCGTGCGATGGTTGATGGACGTATGATGCCAAGCACCAAAACCCCTTGATTTACAATCGTTGTACGAGGGAGGGCCTACGATTGGTGGTAGGAGATTCGTATGGTGTTGTAGGAAATACAATGCACTTTGTGTCGTACAATGAAGGAGGAGGGTAATAGCTGCATGATGCAAAGACTTGACCACTTGTTGCAAACAAGGTATTTCACCTTAGGTTGTACTATGAAGGAAGCATGCAAGGGTTGCACAATGAAGATAGAGGAGAGCCATACGATGAAGATAGAGGAAATCTGACAACGACTGCAAAGAGAGTGGTGTATGATGTAATGATGTTGCTATATGCAGGAAGACCGTGTTGTGCAAAGAACTGCCAAAGCCATATGATGTAGAAAATGGTAGAGGTTGTATGTTGCAGAGAAAATGGAAACATTGTTGCATAGTGTAGAAATATGATTGCTATCGTATTGTGTAGAGGAGATGAGATAACCATCATACAATATAATTACTTTCTCGCTGTGCAATGTGAAAGTTAGCTAGCTGTCCAACATGCTTTACTGCTTGTACAATGTAGTTGAGCCTTTTAAGGCTTTCTTCTTCAATTGCTAAATTTAACTTTTCAATATAAGAGTTTTTCTTTTTCGTTTTAACTTCTCTTTATTTTCAAATGTTCTTTTTTTGCCCTTCGACTTTAATTTTTTTTTAATTTGTTTCCATTTTGTGCCTCAACATATAGGAGTTGTACGATTGTTTATAGCATTCATTCACATAACTCTTGATATATTCCAATTCAAAAGTTTTGTTAACCATACCTTCATTACTACCATCATTATGTTTCGGTGGGAATTGATTCATCTTTCTCCTCTTTGCTAGCACCACGTAACTTCATCACCTTGTACAAATGGGTTGATCACAAGATTGTGTATAGTTGGCCAAAGTTTGGTTGTGTATGGTGTTATTGTTGGCGGTGACATTATATTATGCTTCTTTGCATATTCTCTTACGAGGTCATCATATCTTGATCGCTCCACTAGGATGTAACATTTGACCATCATTAGTGGTTCATCATTTGGATCTAAATATTCTTCAACTGGTTGATGACAATCTTTGGCCTTTATCTTGTTGTCATGTTGATCTTGACATGCGTCATCTACGTTTAATTCATAACTGATGTATCTCATTTTTTTTGTAGAGTATGGTGCATGCAGTTGCCATTTGCCATATATCCTTAGCCATGTTGTTGGTGGACCAAACAAACATTTTTTTAGATGTGGGTGTGTTCGAGATATGGTGGTCCCAATTGGCTTCTCTACAATAGGTTTCTCCATGCTTAGTTCTTCGATCTCCTTGGCCGTCCAATCTATCATGTTTATTACGAGGACCGCGTCTTGTCTTTCTCTATATGGCTTTAGTTTAGACTTGTTTGTCCTTCATCAAGGTACTTTCTAAATTTTCCCATTTTATGGATCCATTCTCCAACACTTCTCTTAATTTAAAGGGTCCTAACCACCTTACCTTCAACTTACCAAGTTTGATTTGTTACGATCGTTGTACTTTAAAACTAACTAACCAAGTCAAAAAATTCATTCCCCAGAGGTGTTTGTCATGCCAATATTTTCGTTGTTTTTGCATCACCTTCGTTGCCCATTGTGCTAACTCTTTTCTATCATCAAGCTTGCTTAATTGAAAGAGTTTTTCTTTTAAACTTTCGATATCACCTAGCTAGTTCTCCACTGCAATTCTCTGACTTGGTATCATGTACTTAGCAAGGACCACAACTTCTTGACCATACATCAGTTGGAAAGGCGTGTGTCTTGTAGTTACTTTATACATTGTTCGATAGGCCTATAGCATAAATGGTAACTTTCCCACCCAATTGGTTCCTTCAATACCACAAGATTTGTGGATGATGAAGATAAGTACTCTGTTTGTTGATTCCACTTGAACATTTGCTCTTGGGTAGTACGGGCTCGAGAGGGTGTGGAATATTAGGAACTCGGTCATCACCAATCGAATGATATGATTCACAAAGTGGCCTCCTTTTTCGAAAGTAATTTGAATGTGGATAGCATATTTGGTGACAATTTATTCATAGGTGAATCTAGCAATGTTGAGTGTTGTATTGTCTGATAGTGCTCTAGCATTTGCCCATTTGGTTAGGTACTTGTTGTGACCTATTTCACACATCGCCCCATTGCAAATGGGGACCCCCAAGTTTGGTTTTGTCCTCTTCGCAACGTCTTTGAGAGTCTTGAATTTGAATAACTTCTTGAGAGTCAGTCTGGCTAAGTTGTGATTTTGAACCCATTTGAATGCTTAAACGTCATGGAAACGCTCAGAAGACCCAGTAGACGAGGAACGCCATTGCTTTCGGTCAATTCTGACACTTCCTATTTTTTAGGGATTCTGTTTTTTGCTTTTTGTTTTTTTGTTTTTTGGCATTTTTAGGCCATTCTGGGGTTCCTATTTTTTAGGGATGCTTTTTGCTTTTTTCTATTTTTAGAAAGTTTCTATTTTGGGAAAAAGTTTTTATTTTTGGATCCCACAGAGCATGAAAACGACACGCCTCCAAAAAAACATGAAGATCAAGAGAAAATGGCAAAAGTTCCAGAAAATGGCAGGAGATTTTGAAAAATGGCTAAGTCATGAAGATGGCGCCCTCAAGGAAGGAATGGCATGAAGTCTAAGAAGTCCGCCCTATCTTTGGCATGCCAAAGGTAGCCATTGGCAAGCCAAGGTTGAAGTCCGCCCATGGCACAAAATAGTCAAAGTCCGCCCAGCCTAAGGAAAATGGCAAGAGGTCTATGAAGTCCGCCATATGCTAAAATGGCAAGAAGTCTATGAAGTCCGCCCCAAGAAGTTTGGAGAAGGGTAAAATTATGAAGGGGTCCGCTCCAAGGTGTTTGGAAGGGGTGAAATTACATAGAAAATTCGCTATTAATTGAATTTAATGGTGAAATTACAAGTAACGTTGGCCATTGGACAAGGCAAGAGCAAAACTCGCCATGGCAAGAGAAGGGTGAAGTCCGCCCTAGACAAATACAAGATAAAACACGCCATTGGCAAGGAATTATGAGAAATTCGTCCAACTTTGAAAGGTAAATTTTTCTAAGGCATGAAAAACGGAGAAAGGTCCAGAGAAAGAAGAGGTTTGGCCGGCACGAAAATCACTCCTCAACACAACGGAATGAAATTATTTGACATAAAATGAAGAGTGTTTGGCAGAGCAACCATGAAGTCCGCCCCTCTCAGCTTGGAAAAAATTCCTAAGGCACTAATAAAAAATGGCAAAGTGGCAGAGGTCTCCAAGTTCGCCCAACCCAGAAGATGAATCGTTTGGCTAAATAAAAATGTCCAGAGAGGTCAGAACTCCGCCTAGAGAGTTGAAATTTGGCAGATGAACTATTGAGCACATTTTGGCTAGGCGGACAATTTGAAAAGAGATATTTTGCCTCAGACGAACAAACTTAGCCATGTATCAAGGTTAAACGGGTTGGAATTTTAAATATTTTAATATTTTTAATTATTTCCCAACAGTTAGGGAATTTTAACTAAAAAATTCGAAGTCTGGAGATTATTTGGAAGATTAAATTATTCTGCCTTAGATAAATTTAAAATTGCCGTTATTCGAAGATTTAAAGTACGTTGGAAAATTAATTTTAAACAATTAATTTAATATCTTTTGATATTTTCTCCAACACTTAGGCAATTTTTTGAGAAATTCGAAAATCTCAAACAGAGGTGGCACTGAGATGAAAATTAGAAACTTGCCTCGACAACTGAAAGTGAAATTAGAAACTTGCCGATCTGAGAAGAAAAACGTTTCTAAAAATTGGAAGAAAATCAGAGAAAAGAAAGCAATTCCTTGAGGAAAATCGCACTTCTCAGCCATAAATTGAGTATCAGCAACTCATTTCTTCACAATTTCGGCTGAGAAGAGGCTATCTTTCTTGAATCTTCTGGGAATCGTTTGCGAAGGAAAATTTAGTGCAAGTAACGTTGTTGTGAGAATCGAGGTAGCAATTTCTTGTTGACAGGTGTGATTTTTAGGAAGAAATAAGTCATTTCTTGGTTGAAAATCCCACTTCCTAGCTTTGGCGCACTTCTTTTGGCAGATTTTCTGAATTTTTAAATTCATTTGCAGCCAGAACACGATCTTTGAGGTTTGGAAGTTAATCGGCAATATGTTTATACCTCATTCCTATCTTCTACTTCATTTCCGACACGAATTTCATTCATAGATAGGCGAATTTATTACTTTCAGCTTGCTTTTTGACAGAAATTTCAATTCAATAAGCTGAAAAGTGCGATTTTGTCCAAACTACACCCAGAGTAATTTGATTTTAAAAGTTTTTATATTAATGTTAAGCATTTTGTACTTGCAGGTTGATAGTCGATCAAGGAGAAACATCCAGGAAAGCACAGATGAAGTTTGCAATCAAAGGATCGCAGCCAGAGACTAGAATTAAATCCAAATGGAAAGACGTCTCGGACACCAACCTTGGCCACATTGACCTCGAAGAATTTAAGAAGAGAATATATGGGCATAATGGACCTTTGCCAATGCCTGCCGCCAGGAGGATGGTGAGAAATGGTATCTTCCAAGCTGCCGGATTTCCGCCTGCACTGGAGTGTTCTGAATTAATGGTGGAGTGTGCGCTACATTATAATGCTGAGTTAAGACAAATTGTGGCACCTGACGGGAGAATATTGGCGCATCTGGGAGAGGTGGCCATACAAGAAGCCTTCAGCATTCCTAAGTATCCTAAGACTACCTACAAGACTAAGGAAGACGCCCAGAGATTGTATGATGAGCAGCCTGACCTTTGTGCCGCCAACATCAACAAGTCATGGCTGGACAAGCCTAGGCCGTCGGTCAAGAAAATGCCCAAGAAGTTGATGCGTACGGACTTCAAGGAGGACTACGGAGACATCATTATCTTGCTGAACAGAATAGCAGACAGTCCTTTGGGGGCACCATTTGAGCCATGGATGTACTATTTTATTGAGGACATCACAGAGGGCGTAAAGATGTTTAACTGGTCACGAATGATTAGCAACAACCTCCACGAGCAGCTTGTCAACTTAGAGAAAACTAAAACGTTTTATATGAGTTCTTATGTCATCTACATGTTGGCTAGGACTTACAAGTATGCAGGCTTGATATGCAAGGGCACGGTCGGCGGTGGATCAAATGAGCTGAAGGCATACGACTGCTATCCACAATTGCAGTTGAAAGAAAAGGCGCACTTCCGGCGAGCTCATGACGCCTTCCTTATGTATATCACCAGAATACTCTAGGGAGGGACGCATCAACGGCTGACTCCTGAGGCCAAGAAGCTGATTGGAAAATATGGGTCATGGTTTATCCAGTATCCCCGATATACGTACATTAGAATCTAGGGATTCACTGGGAGCCCATATCGTTTGCCCATTTTCCCAACTAACAAGATGGTCCTGTTGGAAGTACTAAGGTAGCTAGAAGAATTTTAGGGCCTCCAACGGACAAAGCAAAAGGCGGCAGTAACCTTTCCCTTCTTCATAGGGAACATGTTGGAGTCTTGCCCATCATCACAAGCAGCAGATAGTGCCAGGCTCGAGATTCAACATTATCCTTTTGCTACCTATCCATCTAGGAGCCACTTCGACCCGCATCATCACATCAAGACGGTGGATGGAAGGAGGTACAAGCACAGGGTTGAACTGGAAGATTTCTGGGCAAATGCGGCGAACGAGTTTGAAGTTAGGCGAAAGATGTGGTTCAGATTGCCTGTCAGTTTGATCAGAGCAACAGAACTTTGCCGAGTACCGGATCAGTTGGAGGAAGATGGACAACAGGTACAGCCGCACCTTGATGAGAGGTTGCCTTTGCCGGTGGTCAGATGGTCAGAATCCGAGCACACCGACTTAAATACTTTGATGAGACCTGTCATCAAGTATACACAGTGGTGGGTTGATCAACAGATTCAGGAACTCAGGCGAAAAAGGATAACCTTAACTTATGATATGTTGAGTGAGGCGGAATCCTATTCTTCCAATGCGGACGCATCCCAGGGCGTAGAGATGATAGAGGCCACCACTTCCAAGAAAAGGAAAGAGATAGCTGCAGGCAAGGAGCCAGTTCAGAAGCAGGCTAAGGTAAAGCCTTCACACTCGGCCGCATCTAGGAATATTGAAGAGATGCTGGCTACTGTAGATGCTTCACTGACTGACATTAGGGATCCTTCCCCGATTCCGGAAAACAATATGGAGCTTCAGCCGGACGAAGATGCGCCACCATCTCCCACGGGCACAGAAATATTGGAGTCCGATGATGAAAATGTGGACACCCAAAATGAGGATTTCCAGGAAGGAATGATTTCAGCCCTTAGGGGAATTCTGGACGTCCCTAACAGAGAAGACAGGTCGGAAGATGAAGGCATAGAGCAGCCGACGATCTCGGATTGGCCAAGAGAGAGGCTGAAAGTACAGGCGCCAGTGGAGGAGCCAGAAGAGAATGACACTGCTGACTTCTTGGCCAAACTTACGCAGACTGCCGTTAAGAAGCTAGCAAAGAAATTCTCGAGCATACAGAGAGATGGAGCCGACAACAGGACAGTGCAGATCGCAGTGCCTACAATGGACAAGCCACAAGAGGACATGGCTCCACAAGATTATGCCATCACAACCATTGACTTGGGCCCAACCACGAAGGACCAAGAAATTGAAGACTTGGACAATTCAGTGTCCACTATCAAGTCAAGGTTGGCAAAGGAGGTAACCAAGAGGAAGGAGTGCCAGTTAGAAATTGAGCGCCTAAAGGAGTATATCCAGCACTTTATCAAGCCACTTGATCGACACAACACGGCAGCTTCTCTACTTCCGAACTCTTCACAGGGGGCCGTTAAGGAGATAGAAGAAAACATGGTCACCGTTTGGGAAGCCAGAGAATGGATAGCAGCAAAGGGGACTGAAGCTGAGGCATTCGTGGAGAGGTTGACTCTGGTTTATGGTCAGGCCACCGCCCTACTTTCTAGGCTGGCCGCTTTGGCAGAAGTATGGGATAACCTTCCGGATGTGCAAGATAGTATAATCCCTTGCCTTAGGATTCTGAAAGGAGCTCCTAAGCAGGAGCTGATAGACGAAGGTGTTATTGCAGCAGGAGTAGCCTATGACTTCCACACCTGGTATTGGGCCTTGACGGCACGAGGCGAAGTCTTGGAGAGGGTGAAGGTTGATGGTATCAGATTGGAAGAACAGGTCAAAGAAGTTCAAGCCAAACTTCTCAACATGATCGCCGATATCCTGGATAAGGAGGCTCTACGAGAGAATGACCTGCAGTTAGAGGTTTTGAAAGGGAAGGTCCAAGAAGGCATCTTCGCCATCACTGGACCTATTTTGAAGCAGGACTGGGCCAAATTGGCGAACTTCTTAAGCATCCGAGAGTCTTTTGAGAAGACCAAGCCAGAGTGGGAGGATACCTTTGCCAGATGCGCCGAGAGTGTGGACGGACTGGAATTCAGGATCGGAATGCTTCCTCAGGTCACCATGGATGAAGTTGCCTTGATCGTGTCCAGATTCATCGAACACACGGCAACGCGGGAGGATCGGGATGTAATTCCTTGATAATAGCTCCAAAGCGCCACATCACCCCGTCAACTCTCTGTTTACTGAAGTCATTTTGGAAAACCCTAATTAGGGTTTATTTGTTTTGATCTTGGCCGTTGGCTCATTTTTAATCTGAGCCGTTTATTCAAATTCATGAACTCTATATAAACTTGATTGCTCTCATTTACAATGGGTGAAGTGAGTAGTATAATATTGTTGCGACAAGACTATTTCCGTCAATAAAAGCTCTAGTGCATGATTTGCTTAGAATCACTTTTGTTTTCAAATAGTGTGCAAGGTTTAATATTTCTCCTTCAACACTTAGAGTAGAATTAGATTAGCATTTCATTTATATGTTTGTTAAGTGGATGATAGATTTGATAGCAATGGTAGATAAGATTTAGCTCATACTTTTGTCGAATGGATGATTTGTATTTGATGTGCAAAATTAGTCTGAGCCATTAAATTGTGGATGCTTAACTTCTGTTTGTTTTAATCAATTCAAACATGAAAATTATTATCACTTCCGTTGAAGATTGCACCCGCTTTGTGTAGTTGTCCAAAGGGAGGCGAAACAAAGTGTGGTTACCCTATTTTATCTCGTCACTGCCGTCTCTTGAGTTCTTAGGCGTAGTTTAGATTTCTAAACCCTTATCTTTTTGCCCTTTTTTTTTGGAAAAATTGAAACACCCATCTAAAGAGCCTCAATGATAAAACTGTCTAAGTCCTCGACCCGAGAAATGAATTTTATGTAAGTCCCCTTGTGATTACCAGCAAATCACAACGCCCACTGACCTTGTCCATATGTCATAACCTGGCCAAAAGAAACATTGGAGTCATTGTATTATCTTCTAGGTATTTGCAATTACTTTTCAAGAGAGGATAAAGTGTCCTTGGGCATTTTATTCTATGTATGGTGGCGTATTCAAAACACACACCAACAGTACTCAATGCCCACAACGATGTATCTACACTAGTGCAACTGGCTAATCTTGAAGTGGCCAATAAAATCTAGTGCCCACCTCTCAAAGAGCCCTTGCGGTTGTGATGGGAAGAGTGGCATATAGTCTCTTTTCAATAGTTTTCCAACCCTTTGACAGATGTCACATCCGACTACCCGTTCTCGTATGCTTATATGTAGTGTCGGTCACCATAGACTATCCAAAACAACTTTTTTGGTTGTAGCATCTAGTCCCATATGGTCTCTTGCCAGTCTTGTTGATATTTGTCATTGATGTCATTGTTCGGTCCGGTACTCCTATCTCTGATGCTCTTACCTCCGGCTTATCTCTTGATCCGACAGTGTTGTTACCGACACATTTTTGTTCTATGCAATGTTGTATTGAAGTTTGGTCCAACCCCATTTGGTATAGCATGGGATATCATTTTTGTATCTATGCCGACATCTCCAACACTTCGATGCAAGCTGACTAGTGGAGAAGCAAATCTTAGGGGGAGTTCCAGAGTTTGTTTTTGAAGTCTTCGGCATTTCGGAATTTTGTTTGCCATCAATGACAAAGGGGGAGATTGTTGGTATTTGTCATTGATGCCATTGTTCGGTTCGATACTCCTGTCTTCAGTGCTCTTACCTCCGGCTTATCTCTTGATCGGGCAGCGTTGTTACCGGCACATGTTTTGGTGTATGCAATGTTGTACCGAAGTTTGTTTTGGTCCGGCCCTATTCGATATAGTGTGGGATATCATTTTTTCATCTATGTTGACATCTACAACACTTCGATGCAAGCCAACTAGTGGAGAAGCAGATACAGTATATATATATATATATATATATATATATATATATATATATATATATATATGAGGCGACATAAGATACAGTTGAATGATATGTGATGTATGATAGCGATCTGTTGATATTATCTTGCGAACTGATATATGTGCCATAGTAGTCTAGTGTAGTGTTTGTACAAAAGAACTTTGTGCTTCAGCGAGAACTGTATTCATGCATATGCAGATGCAATTATAACAATTCAGTTTTGTAATACATACTTCGACAGTAAGCTGCCTCTCAGCTATAACAATTGGTTTTTGTATTTTGGGTAGTGAGCCGACCGACAGTGAGCCACCTATGTATTATGTAACCGGTTACTTAATACTTGAGAGTTAACCCTCTCCGTGGTTTTTCCCATCTTGGGTTTCCACAATAAAAATCTCGGTGTTATGTGGTGTTATGTTACATTGGTCATTGTTCAGTAATTTTAATTATGTTATGTGGACAGCTATTTAAAGTTTTTAATATTTTTAGAGGAATACTGATTCACCCCTCCCCACCCCTCCCCTCTCAATATTCTGGATGTTCAACAAGTCTCTCATGTTCTTTTGGTATGCCTTTTATTTCTTCTTGCATGACACATGGTTGGAGAACATGATTGAATCCCATTTTATACAAGAGTTTGTTGATGAGTTAGAATGCTTTTCTCTTTAGGGTTAGTTTCCTCTTTTCCCTTGGTGGCATGTCCTTCGAGAAGTGATGTAGAAAGGTACTCTCCAATGTGCTTGTTCGAGAAAGGCAGTGCAACAATTTGAAACAAGTGGGTGTTCGAAAAATCTTCATTCACGCCTTTTGGTGGTTCTCTTGACTTTATTCTTGACAATTGGTCTAGTATGGCATATTTTTTCTTGGTCGTACAATGATAGTGAAGGTGAATTCTTGCAATTGTAGCAACCATTTGCTTACCCTTCCTTGAATAATGCGTTTTTAACTAGGTACATTGGTGCTTGGTGATGCATGTAAAATGTGAAGGGTGTTGTCAGTAGATAGTGTCAAAACTTCCATATGGAGTAAACCATTCCTAACACTTCCCTTTCCGTTGTACTATAGTTACATTTGACCTTTGGTAATTGTTGACTTGCAAAGAAAACAAGATTATCTAGTCCTTATGGTCCCAGTTGTGCTAGTGTTGCTTCGATCATGAAGTTTGATGCATTGACATGGATATGGAACTCCTTACTCCAATATGCATTTGCTAGGATGGGAGAATTGATTAGGCATACCTTTAGTTCATCAAATGTGTTCTCTTGAGCTTCTGTCCATGTGAATATTTGGCTCTTCCTCGTGAGCATATCTAGCAAGTAGGATATTTGAGCAAAGTTCTTTATAAACTGTCGATAATAACCTACATGGGCTTGGAATGATTCAACTCCCTTGACATCCTTTCGTGCTTCCAGCTATACAATTACCCTTATCTTATTTGAATAAGACTTTAATCTTTCTTTATAGACTATACATCCAAGTAATTTACTTTGCGGTACCATGAATTGACATTTCTTTGGATTCAAGGCTAATTGTGTGGATTTGCATTATTCCATACATTCAACTAGAGCCTTTAAGTGAGTTTCTTGGTTACTATACATTGACCAACCATCGAGGAATGCTATAAAATTTTCCCCATTGACATCTTGTCAAAGATGCGAAGAATTATTCTTTGGAAAGTAGCTGGGGCATTGCATAATTCAAATGACATTAGATTATATGCATCGACTCCATATTCTACCACAAAGCTGGTTTTTAACTTATTTTCCTTTGCTATACTTGATCATACCTAGAGAAGGCATCCATAAAGGAGTAGATTTCATGACTTGCAACTTCCTTGAGGATTCAAGAAGTGAAAGGGATTAGAAATAGATATTTTGTAGTAATTGCGTTGAGGCTTTTGAAGTCTACACATATCCGGATTTGTTCAGATTCTTTTTCTAGTGATATGACAATCAAAGACATTGAGTCATTGGTTTCTACCTTGAAGATTATACTTGCTTCTAGCATTTTTTGTATTTCTTCTTGGATTTTGCTACATAGTTCTTGTTCATTATGTATGGTATTTAGCATATAGGTTGTGCTTATGGTACGAGTGAAATTCTATGCACACAAAGTTTTGGCGGAAATCCCTTTTAAGTCTTTATACATACATGCAAAAGTATCTATATGTTCGAAGAAAATTTAAAGGCTATAGCTTTGAGTATCGGGTCTCAGTCGTCTCCTACCATGATCACCTGGGGGCTACCTTCTCCCAGGTTTAGTCTCCTTGTTGATGGTTTTTCATACTATATTACCTTGTCTTGTTCAAAGATGTGTTGGTGTGTCATCTAGCTTGGCAACTCCTTCCTTGTACTCTTCATACTTCGAAGGAAACATATGGCTTGTTGTTGCCTAACTGTTTTCTTTCTCTTCTCCAATTTCTTTGATTTGTATCATATTGCAATCCTATTGGAATATTTCATAATCCTCGAGTTGCTAATGAAAATTTCTGCTTAAGGAGCTAGTTTCGTCCTTTGAACAATGTTGAAAGTCGAGTACTCCATCATTCGGCTCCATGAAACATCTCTTCTTTTGTGTATGTTTCCCTTCCATTTGACTTTGAGTCGAAAGAAGTGACTTCCTCGCTTACTGCCTGATTTCTCAAGTCTACGATATATTTTCTTCCTTTATTTTCTATCGACAGGGTATTCTTCTTCCAATTATGATCAGCCTTGGTTGTTATCAACCATCCTCTACCCAATAGTGCATCATAAGCTTTTTTCTCTAAAGGAATTACCACGAAGCTCAACAACGATTGTTGACTCTCGATTGTTACCTTCTGTGCCATTAATATTCCCAAAGGTTAGATCCCATGTTGATCTGCTCCTACCTATTGGAAGGTTGCTGGCCAGAGGATTGGTTTTCCCAGGCATTTCCATGTATTTTCTGGAAATACATTTCCTTTGAATCCTTCGATGACAATTGTATTTATCAAAGTTTTCCCCAAGATTTGCATGTGCACAATGATCAGTTTCTTCCGCATGTTTATTGCTAGTAGAATCGGATTGACCAATTGCTTGTTGTGCTGTGGTGGTTCTATTAGTATGGCTGCATGTTTGTCTTCATTACTTGTACATTCTTGTCTTTGATTTTGGTCATCCCTCATTGTATTGGTGATTACTACTCTCAGTTGTGGCAGACATTGTAAGAGATCTGCCATTCTTATTGGTACAGTGGTTTGTTGTTCTTGCCTTGCAACTGTGTAGAGGTAATTGATGTTTTGTTGGAACTCTTTTGTTCCTTTGCCATGGCTTGTTCCACCTCCGCCTTTGCTTCACAGAGCCTTTCTTCGTGTGAGGGTTTGGATGTATAGCCTTCTTGAATGTGCTCGGGTGACAGCCATAACTGACCTATCTTGTCCTTCCACGTCTATCATATTAATGCTGCCTTTTTTTTTTGGATAGTTTGTGTCTTCATGGTCACTTGGTCCGCATCATTTGCATAGCATCCCTGCCTTGTTGTAATTACTTTGACACTCTCTGGCGAAATGCCCCCATTCATTACATTTATGACATTGTATCATAGGCCGTCCTTTGGCATTGTATTGGAACTTGCTTCTCGCTACAATGTTATTGTTGAACTTGTTGTGACCTTTTTCACACATCACCCCATCAAGATGGGGACCCCCTAAATTTTGCTCCATTCTGGTCTTTTGGCTTTGGTTCGCTCTCTCTCTGGTCTCTGGTCCTTCCGGGGATGTCCTGTCGTTTGACCCAGGTTAAAGTATTGGTTAAGTCTGTGTAATTAGGGTTTTCATCCTTCAGGCTTATTAAAGGTCAAATTGAGTTATAAAATTGAAATCTAAGCTTAGTGCAGCAGTCAGAAGACTTCCAGCAGAGTCCCCCTAAATTTTCACTGTATTCCGGCAACTTACTATTTTTAGTAAGTATTCAATTTGGGACTATTTTATTGAGATTTTGGAATTCTGTCAGTTCCACTGCATCCGGGTAACATCAAGCTGCCTACACGTAAATTTTGAACCAAATCAACGACTTGCTATTTTTGGCAGTTCAGGCTTCAAGAGCCATTTTCAGGGTTTCCACATGAGCTTTTCAGATGCATGTCTGGAGAATCCTTCTGGGTTTTCCAAAACCTTCGCAGTGATGTAACATGCAAACCGAGACGACCACTTTCAGAGTTCAGCCTTCGGAGGCTATTTTTAGGGTTCGCATGCAGTGTTTTTCAACGCATGTCGGGTTTTTCTTTATGGGTTTTTCGAGAGCTTCGCAACGGTGTGACATGCAAGTGGAGAAGATCAAAGTTTAAGGACTTACTATTTTTAGCCAGTGCATGCATGCAGACCAGTTTTCTGGGTTTTTTGAGATCCCACGGGCAATATGACATGCAAAACCATCCGGCAGTGGATGAGTCACTTTTCAGGCAGTTTCTATTTTTAGCAGGTACACTCTGGCAGCCGCCCCACTCCAGTTCAGCAAGCAGAACGACATGCAGAAGGAACGAGGACAAACGGAGACCGTTCGGGATACATGCAAGTCAAATTAGGGTTTCCACTTTTACAGGGGGTAAAATCCAAAAATGGCCGAAACGAAGTACCCCACCCATGTCAGCACACTTCAAGGTACCTGCTGGCAAAATTTGAGCGAAATCGGAGAACTTACTATTTTTAGTAAGTCAGGGCACGGCTATAAATAGCAGGTCTGCACCCGAGGTTGGCATCAGAGTGACACTCAAGCTATCAAGATCAAGCATTGCAACTTTCAGGCAAAACGGAGCTACTAAAGTCAGAAAGTCAAAACTTACTATAAATAGCATGTGGCTATAAATAGCAGGTCAGGGCAGAGGACTGGCAAAACGGGTTCACCAGGCAGAGAATATCATATGATGAAATTTTCAGGCAAAACGGAGCCTTAGAGGTTGAAAATCAAGGGACTTGCTAAAAATAGCACAACTTGCTAAAAATAGAATGCATAAACAAAGACAGGCAGAGGCATGGAAAATATTCTAAGTGTGGGAAAATGAAAGTATCCCCTTCAAAATGCGCCCACCTTGATGGAAGCCTTGAAAGTTTCTAAGGCATGAAACAGAAGTTCACCCTGTGAAATGCGCCCTCAAGAAGGACAAAAGGTAAAATTTTTTTTTTCTAAGGCAAAAACAAAAGTGGGCATATGAAAATGCGCCCAAGGTTGTGAGGCCAAGTCAAAATTTCCTAGGTGGTGAAAACAAAAGCTTGAGGGGCAAAATGCGCCCATAAGCTCAAGGGGTATCAAAAAATTTCTAAGTGTTAAGTTGAGAGCTAACCCCCCTAAATGCGCCCTCACCTTGAAGAAAGTGATGAAGGCATTGAAATTGCCTAAGGCATGGAAATATAAAAGCTCACCTCATGAAATGCGCCCTCATCTTGAAGCTACCCCATCAAAATGCGCCCAAGGAAGATGTTGCTGGAGAAAAACGGCTAAGGCATTGAAGATAGAAGTTCACCCTGTAAAATGCGCCCAGCTCCAGCAAGGAAATGCGCCCAAGTCAAAGTGTTGAGAGGGTGGAAAAACGCCTAAGGCAAGGTTGAAAGTTCACCCTATGAAATGCGCCCACAAGTGAAAGCTTGGCCTAGTAAATGCGCCCACCTTGCAAGTGTTGTTAAGTGAAATTCTTCTAAGGCATGAAACAAGAGGTTAGGTAAAAACACCTATGTATGGAAAATGAAAGTGGAGGGGTAGAAATGCGCCCTCACTTGAAAATACCACCCCCTAAATGCGCCCACCATGGAGAGGTTAACATGAAATTCTACTAAGGCATTGAAAATAGGAGCTCACCTAGTGAAATGCGCCCAACTTGAAGCAGAGGCCGAAATTCTTCTAAGGCATAAAATGAAAGCTTGAGGTAGTATTTGCGCCCAAGGTAAAGTGAAGACCCTTAAAAAAAAAGGTTCTAAGGTAAAATGAAAGTAGACCCTTCAAAATGCGCCCACCTTCAAGACATTGAAAATGTTGAAAAAACGCCTAAGGCATCAAATCGAAAGTTCAACATCTAAAATGCGCCCAAGTTGAAAGTAAGGACTTAGAAAAAGTTTCTAAGTGTTGAAAACGAAAGTGCCAAGGTAAGAATGCGCCCTTGAAGAGGGATTTAAATTTTAATTCATAAGGCGTGGAGATTTTTTTTATCAGAGAAAAATTATACCAAGGGAAATACGCCAAGAGAGAAAATGTTAGAAAATTTTTCTAACTGAGATAGCATTTCACTAGGGAAAAATACGCCCTTGGCATGGAAGGATGATTTGATGAGTTTTAAAATTTTCCAAAGGCAGTTGAAGGTTGACGAATATTTTTCAAGGGGAAGATTTGATATCGATGAATATTTTCCATGGGTCAAGTGAAAATCAAATGAACCCGTTTAAAATGCACCCATGAGTTAACAGAGTTTGAAAATTAATTTCCTAAGGGAAATTTTAATATTTTCAGAGGAAATTTGTTTTGCCTAGATTATTTTCCTGACGGAAGTTAAATCTCAAAGGATGAATTATTTCGAGCATGCAAATAATTTTTAATCACCCGGAGTTGAACATTTTAATGAGAGAATTTAAAATGTCTAAGGCAAATTCTACGAAATCGAGGATTTAAATGATAGACATTTTAAAAGTTGGAAATAAATTTACAACTCACACGAAATTTTTCAAGTTGAATTTATTTAAACATTGCGAGATTTTAAAATGGAATTCTAAATCAAGTCAAGTGATTTTTTTTTCTCGCGAGTTGTTTAAATCGCCAAGAGTTAACTGGCAGACCCAGAGGAAAATTCTAATTTTTTTACAAGGAAGGAATCATTATTAAAGGCAACTGCCATAATGACCGGCTGACGACTAGCCCACTACTGCGCTTGAATTAGAAGATTCCGAACAAAGAGAGTGGAAAATTGATGAAGGCGCTAAAAATAGCCCCAGCACTACTTAGCAGGATTCTCCGAGAAGAGTTATTTAAACAATCTCTTCTCTCATTTCTCCTCACATTGTTTCGAAGTTGAAGTTGCTGAAGAAGTTCTTGAGAGATTGAAATATTTTCCAAGTGGTTGAGGAGAGAAATTCTTGGAGAGTTTATTTTATTTCGGAGTGTTGAGTTGCTGAAAGTGCGAAGTGCTGGAGAAATTTTCATTTGCCGAGACTCTTTCTTTCGAAAAGCTGAAAGTGTGTTGCTGCAATTTCGAAGTTGAAGGTTGAAGTTGTTTTCCGGAGTTGCTGGAAGATTTATTTGTTGAAGTTGCTGCAGAGTGTTGAGTTGCAGAAATTTATATTGTGCTGGGGATTTATTTCGAAATTGCTGAGTATTGAAGCTGCACGAAAGTTGAAGCTTGCTGCAGATTTTACTTATTCAAGCTGCTAGAAGTTAAAAGTTGCTGAGGTTGACGAAGTCAAGACAAAGGATTTAATTCATTTTGTGCTGAGAAAGTATCCACATTGCTGAAAGTTGGTCCCAGAGGAGATAACTGCTGATGGCTTGAAAAGTAGACTGCCTCCATTCTTCTCAGCTGCGAGGTCACTTGTCCTGGATGACTTTGAGAATGTCTCCATGTTCTCTAGTATAATTCAGCATACCCAGGATGCCTTGGTGACATGGAGGAAATCTTACACTAGATACGGACAGACGGTAGCAGTCTTGGAGTTCCAGCTCAACCATATTCCACCGATCTCTACACAGGAGGTTGAAGCAGTATTAGCCCGGTTGATCGAGTTTGCTATCCGGGAGAAGGCCAGTGGGAACGCGCTGCTTGATGAGGATCTTCTTGATGACAGTAGTGGGCATTAATTGCTCATTATGATTCCTGCAGGGGAGTAGAGAATATTCTGTGCATTCATTGCCCACTCCTCTTTGTGGCGGTTTTTAGGGCAGAAACCCTAATCAGGGCATAGGTGGCTCGATCTGAGCCCTTCATTGTAATTTGATCTAAACCGTCCACTGAATTGGACTTATTATAAAAGGGGCATCCCCCCTCATTTGTAAATTATTAGACATTAGATCAAGAGTTGAATCAGAGCTAGAGAGTAGAAGGCATATAGCATTTAGCTTAGAAGTTAGCTTTAGATTGAGGAGGGAAGAAAACTTTCCTTTGAAAGTTTTGTAAAAGGTTGTTGTGAACACTTTTCATAATACAAAGAGTTTCATTGCTTGGTGATTTCTTCTTTGTTATGAGTAGCTAGCAAGGCCATTTCGTCTTTCCAATTCAAGGTAGATAGAGTAAAGTAGATTTCTATTTCATGCAAGTAGTTGTTAATTGTGGAGTGTGGCGTTGTGATTTGAGCATATCTTCTTTCATCCATACCACTAGCGGGCTTACTGATGGTAAGTTCGCCTTGCGTGGTCAACTGGAGTATCAGCACTTAACTTCGATTGTGGTTCATATGTTTGCATGCGTCGTATTGATGGTATGAACATGTTGCGTCATAGTTTGAACACTTTTCTCATCCTTTGAAGATTGCACCAACTTTGTCGGAGTTGTTCGAAAGGAGACAAAGCAAAGTTTGGTTTGAAGATTGTTTAAGTCGATCCTCGTCCTCCACCCTTTAGAAGTAGATTTGTAGAATCCCTATCCCTATCCCCTTTAAATTCTGCATTTTCCGAGTCAGTCTAGATACCAGAACAATATTGCCAAATCATTCATGTCCTAATTGCTTCACAGAGTCGAACAACTACGTAAGTCCCCTTGAAATAACCAGCAAAACACATCAACCAACTGAGTCTATTCGCGATAAAAGGAACCTTGGAGTCGAACACATGAACTTTCAAGCAATCTTAGCATGTGGGACACTTTGATCAAGAGAGAATAGAGTGACCGTTGGACAACTTTATTCTGTGCTGGCGCTGTCATAAAAAGCACGTCAACCGAACTGATTATTGTTCCCTCTCCTATTATGATACTTGCCAAGTGATGCATTATTGCTATTATTTTGTTGCTTTGGTCTTGTATTCAATCAGGTAGATTGTTCGCCTTGTGTAAAGAGCACTTGTGTGCTTGTTTTTAAATTGTACAGACACTCCTTAATAGAATGTTCTAGAACATGGTAGATGGCGTTGAACAATTTCTTAGGGCAGTTTGTTTTGATATGACCATCATTTTTACATTTAGTACACCATAGCTCCTTACTTTCTTTGGTGGCTTCTTTTTTCGCCTTCAATCCTTTCAATATTCTCATCATAGCCTTTCTCAGGGATTGGATAGTTTTTGATTTGTTATCACTACTTTCATTTGAACTCTCATCTTCTTCTATCTTTATTTTTCTGCAAGAAGTTTTTATCCTCACTCTCTATATTCCTTTGCTTGATTATAAGCATCAACATAGGAGGAGGGTGGCACAACTTTCATCTTTTTCCTTAGTGAAGGAATTAGCCCTTCAAAGAACCACCTCTTTTTTAGTTTGTCAGCAGGTTGGTTTTCCAATTTCACCAGAAGTTCTTTGAGCGTATGATTCTAAGCTCACATTTTCATGTTTCCCTTGCTTCGTATTGTAGAGGTTCACTACAATTTCATTTTTGTCTCAAAGAAGTTTGAACTCTTCTTCGAATGCGTTTTTCAAAAAGTCCCATGTGCCTTTAGGGGCTGCTTTAAGCTCTATGTACCGATCTATTGCTATAGCCCTCAAGGTTGCTGGGAATGGTCTTAACCAGTAGGCTCTATTGCCTATCCATATTGTTTCCTTCAATCCATTACCTTTGAATTTCAGGAGTTTTTGCCTCTCGATGTTCAAACTTGTTGGGGAGTCTGTAATATAAGACCCCAAATATTTTTTTTCTGTTTTTTTTTTCCCTCTTTTTTTGTTTGCTCTCTGAGTTTTCTGACTTGCAGATTGGTTTGTTTGAGAGTGTTTATGCATTGAATTTCATGCGTGTTTCATTTTTTTTGACATAGCATGAGAACATAAAATAGAAGGAAATATGCTTTGAATAGAACACTCTCAGAACTCCCAATAAACTGATTTGAGTAGCAGAAATATTACAGTCCAGTTATACATTAAAAAACTCAGAAATAAGATGATCAGACCTGTTAAAAGCTCCTAGACAGCAGATTATGCCTTCTTCAATAATCACGTTCATCACCAAGTAATGAGACCACAAGATCGATACAGATTTGGGCTAGGACGTCCTTCCTTTGACTCCAAAAAGACTGAAATGTACCCTCTGAAAGGGCTGACCGGACTGAAAGAAACACCCAGAGAAGGGTGCTGCCCACATGAGGTCGACTAGGCCTTAAATTTCCATTTCAGCTTCAAAAAATACAAACAATAGCTTGTTGGAGTCGCCTTAGTGAGAGCCATCCAACGACTCAATACCCATTTCGTTTTCTCAAGCCATCTCAGAGATATGAGTAAAAATGTGAGCTCTGGTCCAAAGAAGCAATGCCCAGAAAAAATGATTTAAAGCACACCAAACTTCAAGAAATCCACTCCAAACAGCAAAAAGCAAACTCACACCCCAAACCAAACTGAAATACCTTAAAAATGCTGGAAAATCTTCATTCTCAAGCCTATAAATTCGACTACTTGAAGCACGGATGTGATTTTTGACTGAAACCACCCTTCTACTAGCTACGACAGGTCTTGCATTGCCGAAACCAACCTTAGATATCGAGGGTTTTCATCCTCAATTCCGTTTTTCTGACATTTTGGTGAAAAACCAGCAGCATCTCTGTAAGCAGCCAAATCAACCATGGTGAAATGAGGTTTTCAAAAGAGACTTTTAGAAGTCTCACCTTCAAATTAGGGCGACCAAGCTTAAACCCTAAAACCCACGCCTCAAATACATTAGCTTTTGTTTTTAATTTGATTTTTACATCTCAACCTTAGGCAAAAGGTTGACCCCCCTTATCCAGCCTTCTGATTGCTTTAGTTGCCTTTTAAAACGACTTCGAGTCATTACACTAGGCACCCATGGTAATTTGTTGTCCCCTTTTAACCCTCAACATTAAAATATAAAGTTGCTTTATAATAATCCAATTTTCGAAGGGGAAATCAAATATAAAAATGTTTTAACCTTAGCAACTTGATACCTACTGATAATGTGCAGCTGATAAAAGCTTGACCCAGTCCAACTTACCCGACATTGACTTACTATTTTTAGTAAGTACTAAAAATAGCAAGTAACCACCAAAAACTCTAACTGGAGAAATAGCTGATAGGCTCAAAGACTCACTGTAGACAGTGAACACCATATTGGCCCTGCTAAAAAAAGAAAGTCTCCCTGGATACTGAAAACCCAACACCCAAGAGTTGGAATTGAGTCCCCTTACTAGAACCACTTAGCCTA
The DNA here is from genome assembly GCA_007115665.2 of Sequoiadendron giganteum. Taxonomy (NCBI): domain Eukaryota; kingdom Viridiplantae; phylum Streptophyta; class Pinopsida; order Cupressales; family Cupressaceae; genus Sequoiadendron; species Sequoiadendron giganteum. The sequence continues at coordinate 506,864,061 of CM021105.1, forward strand.
TAGGAACTCTAGAATAGGCTAAAGGTGATGTCCACAGCTCAAAGGCTAGGATGGGACATTACAGAGTCACCATGCTTCTTCGCTGATGCAACCTTTGTGACTGGAACTTGGCTGGAGAGTTTTGATTTGTACATTACTTTGCTTCTCTTTTACTCTTGGCCACAAAAGAATCCTTTACTCGTCCTTCCTCAATGTTCCTCATGCTTGGTTTGCCCTTGGGATCTTTCCTATTCTCACTTTGTCGTAGTGTTTTAGGCTTAGGTCCTCCAATTCTTGGCTCATCTATAAGTAATAATTTTTTAATGCGGCGGATATTTTTCTTGTACATTTTTGTCAATGAGTTTGTAGATTCTTCTTCACCCTATTCTTCGGTCGATGTTGATTGTACAAATGGTTTCTCGGCTTGGTCGGAAAGATCTACATATGCTTCGTCGAGAAGCGGTAATTGCCTTACTATTTCCTCCCACTCTTCCTTTGTCTATTCTCTTGTTGTGAAAGTCCTCTTCTCAACTATGACTCCTATTGATGCTTCAACTTTTACTTCATTCTTGGTATGTACTTGGAAAGTCATTTAATAATCTTTTTGTGTCTCTTGAGATGTACTTGGACTTTCATTTAATAACCCTTGGGTGTCTTCAACTATTCCCCTCAGTCTTCTTCACTTGCTTTGTTCTCTTATTCTTAGGGGCTGTCTTAACTTTTTGTTCAAATGGCTCGTGACTGCCTTGTAATTTTTTCTCATCCTTGTTTGGATGTAATGGTATTAATTCTGAAAGTGTGTTGTCAGTCAATGCTACATTCGTCTTCTTCTCGTCTTTTCCTTTCTTTGTACCGTTGGAGTATCTGTTGATGATGTTGTTCTTGTTCTTTTCTTGTGCGTAGATCTTGTAAAATTATGAAAAATATTGTGTAAAGAGTCTTGGAAGATGATTCAAGAGGTGGTCTACTTCTTTGTTTACTTGTAGGTTATCCCAAATTGCACTTTGTGGTATTTGCCTCCTTACAAATTCACTTTGTACATGCTCCTTGATAGATATGATCCACAAATGTTTGAGATCTTGTGTAAGGTTGTCTTCTCTTTTTTTGTTAGATTGCACTGGTTCTTCCATTAGGTGTCCCATTTATATGGCCATTTTTCTCCAACCTAACTTCGTATTGGACTTGGCTTCTTGTAGACAATGACACCAAATGTTTACTATCTAATAATTATGCTTTGATTCTACTGAGTAAACAATATAAGTAAATACCAGAACAACAATTAACTCAAACCAATAATAGCATAATGATATTTCCGTTCATGTGGTCCCCTTTCACATGTACAATAGAAGTATATAAAGTGATCCACAGTTGTTGAGAATTTCCAACTGTCGGCAGCTAACAAAAGCAACTGCTTACATCTGAGAACTAATTATGTCGACAACCAAGAAGTAAATTAAAATGCGAGAAATATTTGATAACTACATTAGGTGTCAGAGTGTGTCTTTCAGTGTGATTGCAAGGGCAAGGATCCAAGTTGCAAGGAAGGGTAGATGTTATCTTTGAATATGAAGTTGAGTGCCATGGTGCATGGGCCAAAGGTATTGATGAGCATGGCCTGGTTTGTGAGAATTTTCTGTAGAGCATATTGAACTGGTGCTAGGAGCACTTGGATGAAGGTGTAATCTAGGATTTGCGAGCAGTCCAGTTTATAGAGGCAGGCATAAGTGGGGATTGCCAGTGCCACTTGGGGGCAACTGGTGGAAACCAACATAGGAAATGCAGTCTATCTATGTAATGGAGGAAGTATGTAGGAGAGAAACCATCAAATTGTATTGAATTGACAAAGTGAGAATAAACAAAAGCCTTAGGATTTTTGATTGATCATAGAGTATCCACTTTTTTACAAGAAAAATAAGAGCTTTTTGAAATGACCAGAAGTGAACCAATACTAATAGGTGTAATTCAATCATTTTATACATATACTACATATCAAGAAAATTGGATGGTTGAGAAGATAAAGCTGTAAAAAAAACTTGAAATTGTTACTGGCCGGGCATTGGAATTCTGATGTGGATTGGTGATTGTTTAGTGAGAAGTGATGTAGTGTAATTGGTATTGGCATTATTGTTGAGTTTAATGTTGATGCAGGACCAACAATGGCATGGGATGGGTTCAAGGTTTGAGTTTTCTACCAGAGTTGAATTTTGTGCAGGTGATACTGCAATGAACTTTGACAAAAGGTGGATGAAGTGAACACCGGGGCAAGTGATTGCATGGAATTTGTCACTGTGCATTAAGACATGAATTGTTGGTAATGTCAAGGTCTACTTGGTATGGTGGTCCAATATTTGATGTCAAAGGTGACACGAATATTGGTGCATTTGTGGACTTAGCCAAATTTGAATCTATTTTGTAATCAGTTTCCTTTAATAATCAATTGACTTACCTTCTAATCGATAACAAATTACAATATAAGGCCTTTGATAGGAGCCTCAACCTCTGCTATGTTATTTGTATGATGGTCAAATTCTATAGCATATAAGATAATAAATTTTCTTCTTGGTTTCCAGATAACTCACCTCTTCCTCTTTTCCCTGGATTGCTGTTCTGCACCACGTTGAACTAGAACTTACCAAAGCCATGTAGCTTCCATTAGGGACCTTATAAATTTTTCTTCTCTCTTCTGCCTTATCAGGTGTCTTTGTCAGAGTTTTACTAAAATATTCATTCAAACTTTGGATTCTTTTCTTGTAATGATAGTACTGTAAAATTGTAAATTATTTATGAGTGATCTTTAAGAATTGTAAATTTTCCAAACTTAAATAATATTTTCTTATCAATGAAATACCAGGGAGAACTTTCGCAAAGCACAAAAGTATTAATTTTTATGGTTATCTGGGAGAAGATCACTACCTTATTCATGGGTTAGAGCACATCTGTTGTCTATTATTGAGATTTTGTATAATGTTCTGCAGTAATGTTGCATGCAATTTCTATGCTTCCAAATTGTGTGCTTCACTGCTTTGAAAGCTTAAAAAGCATAGGAGACAAACTTTGAAAACTTAAAAAGCACTGGAGACAAAACTATGAAAACTATGAATAACGAAACAATGAGGTAAGCCTGCAAAAACTACCAGTTGTTTCTTACACAATAAAAAATGACAGTCCAGATTAATATACCTGTAAAAGAAGAAGGTAATAAGTTCTTAAATGTTAGAGATGATATCTATTTAGGTGAAGAATATTGCTGCCAAATGATCCCAGGTCACTGATTCCTTAGCACTTTCCCCTGTATAATGATAATATTAGGCACTTGCTACTTCTATAGAAAAATGGATCTACAGATAATGATGACATATATAACAATTCTATCTGTGACAGCAACAATTCAGACTATAATTGCAAATAAACATTGGTCATGGTGTCAGTATAATATATTTAAATCAGAAAAAAATTTCTGAAATATTTTGTGCTATTGGTGATCTGGATAAGTCAGAGTTCATAGGAATGACGTAAAGTTTTTAAGGTCTCATGGCTACTGTTAATTGTCAATAAAACAAAAATGTCTTTCAGGGTTGATGAAACAAATATTTGCATAAGACCCTTATATGCATTTGTATAAATCTTATATAATTGAAATATATTTCATTTGAGGTCTACTGCTTCCCTGTTTCAGATATTTTTTTGGTCAAGTAGGTTATTTATTATATTATACCATTATGTTCTGAAGAGTAGCCCATTTGCAAGCCATATTGATAGATATTCTAACACTTGTATCATTCTTGCAGTTTGCATGTTTGTGCAATTAGAGCTGGATGATAGATATTTCATTTGATTTGACTGATGGAGGTTGGATTAAATGTTCCGTACGAGTTAGAGGATGGTGAATCACATCAAGAAGACTGCTCGGATCACCCAAATCATGTCAATAAAGGTGCTAATAAGCTTGGCAAAAATGGAAATAAAATTGCCGATCCTGCATTACAAGTAGGTGGACAACTGCAGCAAACTTTAGAAAAGTTGTCTGACAATCAAAATTGTATGCAAAGAGATGTATCTACCATGAGGGAAGCTGGAAAAGATTATATTGCTGTCAGTTTTCAAGAGGGTGGTATGTCATCCCTACAAAACTCTGAAAGACCGTATGATTATCAAAATCATATCCAAAAAGACATACACAAGAAAACATACAGAAATGATAGAAAGGAGACAGGAGATAGGATGATCAGTGAGCCAATAACAGACCAAAAAAGCTGGAAAAGAAGGTATAAAGATGTTAATCATAAACAAAAAGATGGTTTTGATGCCAGAAAAATTGAAAATGACATTACAGATATCATTGTTCCAGAGAGAGATTCTCGTGAGCAACATACAAAAAAGCAAAAATTTCATGATTCAAATTGTATGGGAAAAGATACATATGAACCCATTGAAGTTGGAGTTGAAGCTAGAGATAAGAGCAGATTTCTAAGAGACCCATATAAAAGTAACGATAGAAAAGAGACAAGAGAAATGATAATTAGAGAGCCAATGTCAGACCAAAAAAGTTGGAAAGGTAGAAGTCATGCTGATGTTAATCATTTACAAACTGATGGATTTGATCCCAGGAAAATTGGAGAAGCCGTTGGAGGTATCTTTCTTCCAGAGAAGAAGCCATCTGAGGGCACTAGTGAAAAACAAAGTTTTGAAGATTCAGAGCAAATGGAAAGAGATGCAGATGAACGCATCAAAGCTGGGGATGAATGTAGAGATATGAGAAGAACCCTTAGGGACTGGATTGTTTCAAGGGCAGATGACCGTTCTATTATATGGCCTCCAGTTGTAATAATTGAAAATATAATAACTGGGTTTAACAAAACTACAAATCGGTGGGATGGCCTGAAGACTAATGAGATTAAGAGTTGTTTGAAGAGTATAAAGGATCTTGAATACAAGAAAGTCACGGCTATCTACAACCACCAAAATGGTCATCGAGGCAGTGCTGTGGTGGTTTTTGATGCAAATGATATAGGATTCATGAATGCAGACAATCTCAGCCAATGTCTGCAGAGGGCTGCTAGAGGAAGAGAAGACTGGTATACTGTAAGACCACGGGGTTTACCAATGAATGAAACTGATATGGAAAGGTGGAATGCAAGGGGTCTTGTAGGTGATGATGGAACACGATTAATCTATGGATACCTTGCAGACCCATCAGATTTAGGCCGGCTTAGGCCATACGTGAATAGGGTGTCAGTTGAAAGCTTTGTAAAAAAGGTGTTGGAACCAATGAAACAAAGATGCCAGGTATTTAAGTACTACAATCTTAGGATTTTCTCCTCTGAACAATAAACATGCAAATTTGGGTTTCTTTATTTCCTATTTACTTTATAAATTTCTTCCTTTCTGAACATATGGATAGTGCTTATGAGTTAAATTGGTTTGAGTTTATTTTAGTTTTCTATATGCTTTACTTCAATAGATTTTAGACATGTTCTACCTATTGTCTCACAAAAAAGAATGAGTTGTATTGGAGCCAGCATTGATCATTCATAGGAGTAAAACAATGCAAAGCTTGTTTTTTTGTTTGGAAGTATTTCACTAACAAGTACTACAGTTACATACTAGTACTAGTGTACTAGTAGCTACTAATTCTAGAAATAAACTATGTTGAAAAAAGTTTAAGAAGGATTTCGAATGAACTTATTTGTAGCTTCAAACATTAAGTGAATCTTAAAAAATGAATCTAATAAAGGAATGATATGACATTTTAAATTTAATTGTATATAGGTCATTTTCAGAAGGAATTGAAAAGTGCCTTACTTAAAGATGTTTTTCTCTTATCTGGAAGTGACTTTTCGGTTGTGGAATATTACTATATATATACTCAGTGGGATGTATAGAGAATATTATACAAATAGTTACTTAGGCAGAAACACCTAGATACAACCCTAACTTTAAAGGAAAAATTGAAACATTTAGCCATAAATTTCTTAGTTGAGAGTGAAGTTGTAATTGATGATTGGGTTGTCTTTAATGGTATTTTTCCACTATTATTTGACCAGCAGTGCTGCTTATCTAGGATAAGTATACTGGTTATTTGTTTTATTAGAATAGCACACTTTGTTACACACATACATATATTTTAAATATGCATATTTGGAGAGGTTTATACCAAAAATTGTATTTTCATCTCATATTGATTGTTTAACCCTACAATGGTCTTAAGCTAATCTGTCTGCTCAATCTTGGAGGGTGTCCAACCTTGTGAGTTAACTTTTGTTTTGGTAGATGAAAGGGGCCACAGTTTTATATGGTAAAAGTGCCATCACAGTTGGAAATTCTGTATAGCTGATTCACTTTGAACCTATGAATTTACATCAACACTTATTTTAATGAAAGAAGGTTTTGAAGAAATTATTTAGTTCGCACCTTGCAACCCATCATCATGATGAATGATAAGATTAAAGATAAGAACTGCTTACATAAATAATTCCAAGTACATCATAAGGACGGGGCACATTAGAAGCACAGTAATGAACATACTTAATATATATCAGAATAATTAATAAAATTCTGTCAGTCATAATTATTATCCCAGTAGTGTTAATTAATTTCATCAACTCTCTCAAGCTTGTGGATGACGAACTTCCACAAGTCACTAAGTTCCCATCCTTTGTCTTTGTTTATGTTATTAGGATGTATTGACGTGCTTTTTATGACAGCGCCAGCACAGAATAAAGTTGCCCAACGGTCACTCTATTCTCTCTTGATCAAAGTGTCCCACATGCTAAGATTGCTTGAAAGTTCATGTGTTCGACTCCAAGGTTCCTTTTATCGCGAATAGACTCAGTTGGTTGATGTGTTTTGCTGGTTATTTCAAGGGGACTTACGTAGTTGTTCAACTCTGTGAAGCAATTAGGACATGAATGATTTGGCAATATTGTTCTGGTATCTAGACTGACTCGGAAAATGCAGAATTTAAAGGGGATAGGGATAGGGATTCTACAGATCTACTTCTAAAAGGGTGGAGGACGAGGATCGACTTAAACAATCTTCAAACCAAACTTTGCTTTGTCTCCTTTCGAACAACTCCGACAAAGTTGGTGCAATCTTCAAAGGATGAGAAAAGTGTTCAAACTATGACGCAACACGTTCATACCGTCAATACGACGCATACAAACATATGAACCATAATCGAAGTTAAGTGCTGATACTCCAGTTGACCACGCAAGGCGAACTTACCATCAGTAAGCCCGCTAGTGGTATGGATGAAAGAAGATATGCTCAAATCACAACGCCACACTCCACAATTAACAACTACTTGCATGAAATAGAAATCTACTTTACTCTATCTACCTTGAATTGGAAAGACGAAATGGCCTTGCTAGCTACTCATAACAAAGAAGAAATCACCAAGCAATGAAACTCTTTGTATTATGAAAAGTGTTCACAACAACCTTTTACAAAACTTTCAAAGGAAAGTTTTCTTCCCTCCTCAATCTAAAGCTAACTTCTAAGCTAAATGCCTTCTACTCTCTAGCTCTGATTCAACTCCAATTCTAATCTCTATCTCTAATTCTAATAGATTACAAATGAGGGGGGATGCCCCTTTTATAATAAGTCCAATTCAGTGGACGGTTCAGATCAAATTACAATGAAGGGCTCAGATCGAGCCACCTATGCCCTGATTAGGGTTTCTGCCCTAAAAACCGCCACAGAGAGGAGTGGGCAATGAATGCACAGAATATTCTCCACTCCCTGCAGGAATCATAATGAGCAATTAATGCCCACTACCATCATCAAGAAGATCCTCATCAAGCAGCGCGTTCCCACTGGCCTTCTCCCGGATAGCAAACTCGATCAACCGGGCCAATACTGCTTCAACCTCCTGTGTAGAGATCGGTGGAATATGGTTGAGCTGGAACTCCAAGACTGCTACCGTCTGTCCGTATCTGGTGTAAGATTTTCTCCATGTCACTAAGGCGTCCTGGGTATGCTGAATTATACTAGAGAACATGGAGACATTCTCAAAGTCATCCAGGACAAGTGACCTCGCAGCTGAGAAGAATGGAGGCAGTCTACTTTTCAAGCCATCAGCAGTTATCTCCTCTGGGACCAACTTTCTAGCAAATATGGCTTCTAATGTATTGAGGACTCCCCCCAAGATGTTGCCCATTGCTTTCCTCACTTTAGCTGAATCTGCCCTTGCTGCGTCGTGAAATCCACGGCCTGTGACCACCGAGGAGTACCAACTGGTGAAATCATACCTATCACCTCTCTGAATTACACCTCCATCCACCAAGGTTTCTAGAGGTATATGCATCAAAGCCCCCAAACGAAGTACAGTCTTCGTTTGATAGATGCGAGTATCACCCCAGGCCTGATCTACTATATCCATCCGTGCCAAAATATTTGAGGCCTGTCGATAAGCATCGGCAAGGTCCTCCATGAATTTCCCTGTCTCAGTATGAACACGGCTAACCCACTTGTCCGCCTCCGTTTCCATTTTCTTCAAATCCTCTAAGGCAACAACTGACTCCTTCGGAAGCTCTGATGGACGTTCCACTGCTGGGTTTGCTGGTTCACCTGGATGTGCTAGATTTTGTACGTATCCTATCAAGGTTTTGTGCTCCTTCAATTTCTTATACTTCCCCTCCGTGCGGAGCAACTGATCCTTCAATGCCTGATAGGAGTTATCGAACTCCTCGATAACTTGGGCTCCCGTAGGACGACCCAACTCTACTGTGGTGATCACGTAATTTTCAGGCCTCTCCTCGGTTCGATCACAATCTTCCCTCGGAATAGCCACCTGAAGCGTGCGAGAGCCTGACTCGTTAGTCGAGATCTTTGAAAACTTTCGAGCCCTTTTCTTCTCTGGTGGCGCACTGATCCTCCTAAGAAACTCCTCCATCTCAATGGCCGGATCCGTATCATCCTCGGGTTCTCTCCTCATTTTGTCGGAAAGCCAATCAGGCACTGTCTGCTGTGGATTACAAACAACAAGGGGCTGTTCTTCTGTTGCCTCCATCTCGTGCACTTCCTCTCAATGTGCATTGTGAATGCATCATTTGCCCGTTTATAGTTGGCAATGTTAGCTAAATGTAGCTGTGTGCAGGCTTCGTGGATTTTGAATTGACCAGGGGCACAGCCGATTGGCTCCTTGTACGAAATCCCTCTGTACTTAGTCATTCTGGCCAACATGTAAATTACATATGAGCTCATGTAGAAAGTCTTCGTCACCTTCAAGCTCCTGAATTGCTCATCGATGTGGTTGCTAATCATCCTAGCCCAATCGACACACTCTTTTCCTTCCAAGATGATCTCGATGAAGTAGAACATCCAAGGCTCGAAAATGTAAGCCTGTGCACTCCCATTCACCCGGCTCAGCATCATTATCAAATCACAGTATTCTTGTTTCACGTCCTCGGCAATTATCTGCTTTGGGAGCTTAGTGCGGGGTGGCCTCGGCTTCTGCATCCAAACTCTGTTGATGACTGCGGTGACTCTTTCGAAAGAGGAAGAGTACATCTTATCTGCCCTCTTATTTGTCCTGTATAACATCTCCTCAGCAGTTGGAATCCCAAATGCCTCTCCGATGGCATCCGGTGTGAAGTTGGCGAGCAGTTTACCATCCGGAGAGACAATCGTCCTACGTTCTGGCTTGTAGTGATTGGCGCCCTCCATAATTAGCTCCGGACACTGAATTGCTGGCGGAAAACTAGCAGCTGCGTAGATTCCACTCTTCATTATATTATGTGCCGTGACGGATGGTTGATGGCCCCCTAGCCCGAACATCCTCGATTTGAGTGCATTCAGATTAAATGAACCAGGGTTGGTGTCATTCAATCCTGCCAACTTTGAAACTATTGCTGACTTTGGGAGAAATGGCTTAGCGAGCCTCTTAATCATTGCCTGCCGAGATGAGCCAGCCTTGCCTGCTTCAGTGTTTGCAGCTCTGCCTGCGGCTCTGCTTGTTCCTGCAACATCCTTTGCGCCAGCCATCTGTAAAAATAAAATAGAATAATAAGCTAGACTGCAGATTTTTAATAAAATAAAACAATTCCCGAGATGGCTGCGAATACGGAGTTAGCTTTGAAAATAAAATTTCTCAGCATAAATTCTAACTCCAAACCTCGTACTGTATAAAAATCTCTGAGTTTAGAGACAACTCTCAGCAACTGCACTTCTGACTGGTGAAGAAAAAACGCAGCAAGCTAATAACTTTCAGCAATGTAGCTAATTTCTCCAGCACAAATTGTTCGAACCTTGACTTCACTTTGTCAACTTCAGCAGTTAGAGGAATAAAGAGTTGCCAGCAATATGAAATTTCAACTTCCTCAACTTCTCAACGTTTAAACTTCTTCAACACTTCGACTTTCAGTAGCTTGAAAATAAAGATCTCCAGAGAAAAGAAATCCTCTACAACTTTGCAAATCTGCAGCGACTTCAACAATGTGGAAATAAAATCTTAGCTCTCCAGTATACAACTTCGAACTTCGCAGCAACTCCACTCTCAACAGTGAGAAGAAATAAATTCTCCAGCAACTCCGGAAAATAACTTCAACCTTCAACTTCGAAGTTGCAGCAACACACTTTCAGCTTTTCGAAAGAAAGAGTCTCGGCAAATGAAAATTTCTCCAACACTTCGTACTTTCAGCAACTCAACACTCCGAAATAAAATAAACTCTCACAGAATTTCTCTCCTCAACCACTTGGAAAAGATTTCAATCTTTCAAGAACTTCTTCAGCAACTTCAACTTCGAAACAATGTGAGGAGAAATGAGAGAAGAGATTGTTTAAATAACTCTTCTCGGAGAATCCTGCTAAGTAGTGCTGGGGCTATTTTTAGCACCTTCATCAATTTTCCACTCTCTTCGCTCGGAATCTTCTAATTCAAGCGCAGTAGTGGGCTAGTCGTCAGCCGGTCATTATGGCAGTTGCCATTAATAATGATTCCTTCTTTGTAAAAATTCGAATTTTCCTCTTAGTCTGCCAGTTAACTCTTGGCGATTTAAACAACTCGCGAGAAAAACAATCACTTGACTTGATTTAAAATTCCATTTTAAAATCTCGCAGTGTTTAAATAAATTCAACTCGAAAAATTTCGCGGGAGTTGTAAATTTATTTCCAACTTTTAAAATGTCTGTCATTTAAATCCTCGATTTCATAAAATTTGCCTTAGACATTTTAAATTCTCTCATTAAAATGTTCAACTCCGGGTGATTAAAAATTATTTGCATGCTCGAAATAATTCATCCTCCGAGATTTAACTTCCGTCAGGAAAATAATCTAGGCAAAACGAATTTCCTCTGAAAATATTAAAATTTCCCTTAGGAAATTAATTTTCAAACTCTGTTAAATCATGGGTGCATTTTAAACGGGTTCATTTGATTTTCACTTGACCCATGGAAAATATTTGTCGATATCAAATCTTCCCCTTGAAAAAATTCGTTAACTTTCAACTGCCTTCGGAGAATTTTTAAAATCATCAAATCATCCTTCCATGCCAAGGGCGTATTTTTCCCTAGTGAAGTGTTATCTCACTTAGAAAAAATTTTCTAACATTTTCTCTACCATAGGCGTATATTTTTGATGAAATATTTATTTCATTTTAAAAAAATTCCTCACTTTACACCTCTGGCGCACTTGACCCCTTGGCATTTATTTTTTTGCGACTTAGAAATTTTCTCCTGTCATCTCACATCTTGGGCGTATTTCACTCAGTGATGTTTTATTTTGCTAGCTTTTACCCTTGCCACGCCTTAGAAACATTTTCAATCAAGGGCGCATTTAGCATGGGCCACTTTCATTTTCCACACTTAGAAAAATTTAAAAAAAAAATCTCCACTTCAACTTGGGCGCATATTCATGTGTCTACTTCTACTCCTCGTGCCTTAGCATCTTATTGCCTCCTGGGCGTATTTTACTCATGCAAGCTTTGATCTCTCACTTAGAAAATTCTCAAACACTTAGAATATCCTTTCAAGGTGAGGGCGCATTTGCTAGGTTCCAATTTTATTTCGTTGCCTTAGGAAATTTTCTCCAGCAACCTTGGGCGCATATGGGGTCTTGAGCTTTTATTTTCTTGACTTAGAAATTTCTCCAAGTCCTAGCCACTTTATCTTGCCTTGGGCGCATTTTGACCTCTCTACTTTCATTTTATGCCTTAGAAAATTTCGGCCATCTCCTCTTCATCATGGGCGCAAATGCTAGGCCAAGCTTCCATTTTTACCTTAGGCGTTTTGAGAGAGTCATCAAGGAGGGCGCATTTACATGGGTGTACTTTCATTTTTTTTTTTTTTTGCCTTAGAAAATTTTGACCTCTCTCCTTCCTCTTTGGGCGCATTTTGAGGTATGAGCTTTTGTTTTTGCCATGGGCGCATTTCAAGTGCCATGCTTTGATTTCCAATGCCTTAGGTGTTTTTTTTTTTTTTAAACTCCCTCACCTCTCCTTGGGCGCAAATGAGACCCCATGCTTCTGTTTTGCTAGGTGGGCGCATTTACACATGTGAGCTTTCATTTTCACCATGGGCGCATTTGGAAGGGGCTACTTTGATTTTATGACTTAGAGACTTTTTAGTCTTCAATCCTTGAGGTGAGGGCGCAAATCACTAGGTGAACTTTTAATTTTGATGCCTTAGGCGTTTTTACCAAGCATCATTTTCTCCAAGGTGAGGGCGCATTTTCATGGGTGTGCTTTTGTTTTCATGCCTTAGAAACTTTTCACCTCTTCTCCTTCCTCTTTGTTTACGCATTCTATTTTTAGCAAGTTGTGCTATTTTTAGCAAATCCCTTGATTTTCAACCTCTAAGGCTCCGTTTTGCCTGAAAATTTCATTAGATGATATTCTCTGCCTGGTGAACCTGTTCTGCCAGTCCTCTGCCCTGACCTGCTATTTATAGTAAGTTCTGACTTTCTGACTTCAGTAGCTCCGTTTTGCCTGAAAGTTGCAACGCTTGATCTTGATAGCTTGAGTGTTACTCTGATGCCAACCTCGGGTGCAGACCTGCTATTTATAGCCGTGCCCTGACTTACTAAAAATAGTAAGTTCTCCGATTTCGCTCAAATTTTGCCAGTAGGTACCTTGAAGTGTGCTGACATTGGTGGGTGCTTCGTTTCGGCTATTTTTGGATTTTACCCCCTATAAAAGTGGAAACCCTAATTTGACTTGTATGTATCCCGAACGGTCTCCGTTTGACTTCGTTCCTTCTGCATGTCGTTCTGTTTGCTGAACTGGAGTGTTGGGGGCGGCTGCCAGAGTGTACCCGCTAAAAATAGAAACTGCCTGAAAAAGTGACTCATCCACTGCCGGATGGTTTTGCATGTCATATTGCCCGTGGGATCTCAAAAAACCCAGAAAAACCCAGAAAACTGGTCCGCATGCATGCACTGGCTAAAAATAGTAAGTCCTCAAAACTCGATCTTCTCCGCTTGCAAGTCACACCGTTGCGAAGCTCTCGAAAAACCCATAAAGAAAAACCCGACATGCGTTGAAAAACACTGCATGCGAACCCTAAAAATAGCCTCCTAAGGCTGAACTCTGAAAGTGGTTGTCTCGGTTTGCATGTTACATCACAGCGAAGGTTTTGGAAAACCCAGAAGGATTCTCCAGACATGCATCTAAAAAGCTCATGTGGAAACCCTGAAAATGGCTCTTGAAGCCTGAACTGCCAAAAATAGCAAGTCGTCTGATCTGGCTCAAAATTTACGTGTAGGCAGCTTGATGTTACCCGGATGCAGTGGAACTGACAGAATTCCAAAATCTCAATAAAATAGTCCCAAATTGAATACTTACTAAAAATAGTAAGTTGCCGGAATACAATGAAAATTTAGGGGGACTCTGCTGGAAGTCTTCTGACTGCTGCACTAAGCTTAGATTTCAATTTTATAACTCAGTTTGACCTTTAATAAGCCTGAAGGATGAAAACCCTAATTACACAGACTTAACCAATACTTTAACCTGGGTCAAACGACAGGACATCTCCGGAAGGACCAGAGACCAGAGAGAGAGCGAACCAAAGCCAAAAGACCAGAATGGAGCAAAATTTTAGGGGGTCCCCATCTTGATGGGGTGATGTGTGAAAAAGGTCACAACAGGATGCTTCCAAATTTCTATAGCTTCTTTTAGTTTCCTCTTCATGGAATATTCTTCCTTTATTAGAATTTTTGCCTCCTTTGTACAAATATATGAGTTGATGCATGAGAGGGAAAGCTAATTTCCTTATGTGGCCAAAATGAATGCTTGCACAATGTTATTTTATTCTTTGTTGAAAATTTCTCTTTGTTTCTCTTATGTAAGGAAGGCCTCAAGAAATCAATATGTTGAAATCTCATAGCATAACTTTGGATAAGTCGATCTTTTGTTTATTTGAGGATACCATCAATTTCATTTTGTGATATAGAAATGCATTTTATAGTATGCTTTCTTTGTATCCTATCTGTTTTGTTTGATATTCGTACCTTTTAGGAAGATTTGTCATCTCACTCTCAAGTTGGCGTGTTTTATATTTCTTTTTCTCTGTGCTTTCGAAGATCCTATAGATCTTGTTCATGTTATATCTAATTTTCTGAAAACCCTTTTTCAATTTATTTCAACCAAAGTGGTGGAAAACTTATGTGGATGATACAAATATAAATTAGCTGCATGGAGGAGAAAGCCTTGAAGAATTCCATTCTTACCTCAATAATTTGTGTGATTGCATACAATTTACCATGGAGTTGGAGAGCAATGGTTTGCTACCTTTCCTTGGTGTACTTGTAACAAGAAAAAGGATTGCTTATTAGCTCAGCAAGTATATAGGAAAAGCTCTCAAACAAATCTATTACTTTAGCCTCTTCTTGTCACCATTCTCAGAAGATGGATTTTCTTAAAACACTTACAGACATGGTTTTTTGGATTATAGACAAAGACCATGAGGAGGAAAATGATATTTAATGAGAGGTTTTAGAAAATTATGGAAATGATATGAAACAATTAGCAAGTTGCTTGTGTCGTAACAGAAGATATTGAAGCCAATTCAATTGAAAGTTGAGATGCAAGATCTTTTTAAAGCATTTGTACTAAGGGGATATAAAACAAAATAGGAAGCCTTCTAAGAGGGTGTAACATAAAACCTATTTTTTACCACAAAATAAAGTTGGTAGTGATACTCAAATTTAAAAGAACAATAGAACGTTGCAAACATTCGCCTTAGCTGCATAAAGAGCTTGTTGTTTGTAGAACACCCATGCATCTTTTCATGATGTTTGTATAGAGGCTGAGAAAATTCCAGTAGAAGATTCATTTTGAAGCAGATATTAAGGGAGGCCATAGAGATTGAGAAGCATTCTAATGACCTAGATAGAGTAACATAGCAGTTCATGGAAGCTTATCAACCACAAACTCAGGAAAGTCAATGAGAATAATAGTTAATGCTTGATATGTTTCTAATATTTATTTTGATATGCCTTGATTGTGCTTGTAACAGATCCCAACTGCATGATGTACTTTGAATTTTTTATATTTTGAGCTTTGATTTGTAATATTATCATTCATCACGATAATGGGTCCACAAGGTGTGAGCACCAAAATCTTGTTTCATCAAACATTATCAATGGTAGAAGGATTAAGTCTTTAGTATTCCATTGCTCATTTAAGATGGATTGTAATCTGTTTTAGTGCATACAATGATGGCAAAGAAGCAGAGTACCAGGTTTAAGAAGTCTAGTTTTCTAGTAGACGAACTTTATTTGCCAAAAACAATCCCAAATGCATAGTTGCACAAAGATAATTATGACATTTAATCTCTTGTGATCAATAAGAACAATAACACCATAAAGTAATAGTTGATTATAATGTAGGTCTGATGTGATTGTGATGGTCCAACTTGCTGCATGTGATCATTCATGAAGTTTAGAAGTTGGTAGTGCACACCAAGCATGCAATGCAATGCAACTTAATCAAGCATTAGAGAAGCTGATGATTTAGCTTAATCATTTCATGGTGAACTTGTGTTTGGACTTTGGAGGAAAATATAATATGAGCAACAGCAAAGTTTCCATGGGATTACACCCTTTACATGGGAGTACACCCTTTACATGGTCCAAGCCACATTGTCTCTCTTGTTTGTCATTCAATGTAATGATCAATCACAAATATCTATCTATCTACAAGTTCGTCTTTTTATTTGATTTTATATTCCACAAGTCTGCACTAAAATAATTCCTTGGCACCAAAATACTGTTACCTTTACGTGCATAATCACAAATAATCAACATAACACGTGATATTTAATACAAAAATATACTAGCAATTGTGCCATTTGAGGGTGCAGTGGTTATTCCGATAGGCAAATTTGACGTCCAAATAGTTAGGCACTTATGTAATTCATTGAATATAAAATACAGATTTTAAAATATGAATTGACCTTTCCCATTTATTTGTGAAATACTAACACACTTACCATCACAAACTAAGACTCATTTACGAGTAAAAAAAATTGAAAAGCAAAAAGATCTTGATATGTGAAACAAAGCAAAATTCTCTTCTACCATTTCATGTCACTTGAATTAAGAACTGACAAAAAGAATATTGTTGGCAATCACCACAGTCATCCAATGCAATCTTTACAGTTAATGGCTGATATTGAATTCAAATGTCAACTGTTCAAAAGGATTTTCGCTGTGAACAGACATTCAAAAAATTAAGGACCATCTGATTCTCTGGAAAGGATCATTTGAACCACTTCATGTTATCAACTAGAAATGACATGTAGAAGACTGAAACGTGAATCAAATCAACAATCTTGAAGGTGGAAAAATAGATTTTCCAGCTGATAACAATCTTTTTCTATACTGTTTGTTGCAAGACACAAACAATTTGTTAAAATAGCATTTGAAAGTTGAAAATGTTTGACCATTTTAATATTGAAAGAATGAATCACATAACACAGCCTAGGAGGAAATGCAAAATCCAGATGTAAGTTGGTAATTGTTAGAAATTAGGATCTTAGGATACAAATCATTACAAACAAAAAGTATAATAAATAAACTGAGAATCATTCAATTATAGATTTTACACATTACACAAGATAACATGGGGAAAACCCCATAAAACATCATTTTATTTAAAACACTTACAAAAAGTAGTCTATTAAAAAATACATTGAATCTAGGGACGCTCCTTTACATACTTCCACATGGCCAATAATACCTCTTGTGCATAGTGATATAATTCATTATAAATCTCCAAATTCCCACACTCCCAAATGAAAGAGAACCTCCTTAAATATAGGAGAGAGGGTAGAAAAATAGTTTAGGGGGTATTAGCTACACCTATTCAAACCAACCATTAATAAATAATTAATAATCTAATAGATATTAGATTATTAATTATTAAATAATATATGTTTTATAACATAAGGTTTTATAACCTTATATTAGAACAATATATAAATGTTATGTAATAAGTACCTTTAATTTTTTTTGAAATAAATTTGTTAGCTTCAAAATCATAATGTAATGCTAAGCAACTTCTTTTCCCCTTTTGGATCACCAAGTTCCCAATGTGGGTGAGGTGAGAGCATATGGTATATGGGATTATAATCTATACTTGAAAACAAAGCTGTTGAAAGTAACAACCACTTATCTAGTGGGGTTTATGTAATGTCCCCTTCTAGGATAACCATAATTCTTGCCTTGATTTTCTGAGATATCCTTTATGATGGTCTAATGTTCATATTATATTCCTTTTCTCCTTTTTCCTAATCAATCATAGGATAAAGACATTCATAAATCTATTCATTTTTCTATCAAATAATCACAATTACTTTTAAGGCTCAATAATTGCTGCAAGCATCATTATTGCATAATCGTAAATAATATCTATATATATTTTATATATCAACATATATCAACATATATATATATATATATATCATATTCAAATCCTTAATTCATAAGTGATTATTTAAATACAAAATTACTTATTTGCATCCTTAATAGCTTTATCAAACTTATTACATGAATTTATAAAAATACTTATCTTAATCTTATCTGATCTGCAGAAGCCTCTCTCCCAGCCATGGTGATCAGATTTTGGAGAGTATTTTTTTATTAACTGATTCTTTTTACCATCATATATTCCTCCTTTCTTCCCTTCGATCTTCCTTGTTCATAATTCTTTTCCTTATTCATTTTCCCTTCATCGATCTTCAAGAGAAGACAATTGATAGTAATCAGATTATTTACTGAGTATATTCTTATTCCCGTATATGCTTCCTTGTTCCATTCCATGCCCCTCTCCTCCTTATTTCACCTTATCTTATATCTTCTCATGTTGGAGAAGAGATACGATGGAGAGTTGTGATTTTTCATGTGTTGGAGGGACGTGACTTTTGTTTGGTTGCTGTCTTTCAGCGATTACCTTTTAGGATTAGTGGCTGCTAGTTGTTGTTTAGTATATTTTTAAGTGTTTCTTGTTTTAATATATTTTAATTATTATTTATATTGGCTTTGCATGTTGTTTAATATATTTGTTTGATATATTTTTATTAATATTGTTTTATATTGTTTCCTTGTAAATATCATCTTTATTATGATATTTATAAGTATTAATATTAATTATTATTTAAATTTGTTTTCTTTTAAAGTATCAATAATAAGTTGTAATATATATTTAATTGTAATATGTTTATATTTAACGATGTTTAGGTTTTGGTATTTACAAATAATATTTAGGATGGTAATTATTTGTATTTATAATAATATTATCTTGGTAATTATAATGATGTTCAAATGACAATTACTTATTTTATATTTTGATATTTATTCGGTTTGGCTCTTTGTATTTCAATACCTCAGATTTAGCACTACAATTTCGGGGACATGACAAGTCCTCCCCTCCCAAATTTGCTTGTCCTCAAGCAAAAACATCTTAGTTTCTTCTAGGATCTCTTCTTCTAATTTGTCACCAACGGTACCCAAGTTAGTTACGTTTATATATAATTTAATGTTCTATAATGATTACTCTATTTGAATGCAAATATATATCAAATGTATACTTATCTTAGATTTTCTTTTGTGATGGGGACATCACAATTTAGCTAAGCACATCCGCTTTGTAGTGGGAAAAATGATACAATAATGAAGTGTAAAAAACAAGCTCTTCCACTTCTCAGTGGTGAGTGAGTGCCAAAGCCACTTGTTTAGTGGGGGGAGTACAATAGCCACTTATGTGATGGGGTAAGTAGCAACAAAATACCAAGAGCAACTCACCGGTGGTACCACCACCCAGAGTTACAATATTAGCTCATTCAAATTCCCCAATCAAAAATATGCATCTGTTGTTACATTTAAAATATGAAATGAACTGATTGGAATCACCCCAAACTATTGCTAAATGATGAAACAAGTCACCCAACTTGAAGTAATATCATTATACCTCATAAGGAGGTGAAGGTGGACACTGAAAATGGATTAATGTTAACTGGAACAAGGCTGCTACAGACCTGTTGTAGCAACCGCCAAACCATAAGCAATGGTGATCATCATCTAGGTACCCTCGTCGAAGTCGTTGACGACTCCATATTCAATGTATGCAACTCCCACACACTCAGGAAACATTAACAGCCATGAGTAGAGTAAGAAACAAGCAAAACACAGGTCTGATTGTTACATCCCAATTATGAAGTTACTATTTACTATTACTACATAGGGTAAATATGAATGTAATGTGAAATCTGGAGATGCTTGTACCATTTTATCAATATGAATGTTATCTCATTAGATGCTATCTCAGTTGATTTTATTCATGGTGAAATACTGCATATATGTGAATAGATGGTTATTGAATTATTGTTATTCTAACTTTGAAGATGTTTATATATGCTGCTTATTGTTGTGAACAATTGATTGCCAAGTGCATGTGTAATTGGTAATGTAAACTATCTGAGCATAATCATTCAATATATATGTTCATTCTCTAGGGGGAGGAGGAGGAGGAGGGGGAGAGTGAGTGGGGGGGGGGGAAGTATCACTCAGGAGAAGATCTTGGTTGGGTAAGCGGTAATGTAAACTATCTGAGCATAAACACACACCACATTAGAGTGTTTGAGTTGAGTCAATTTGTGGGTTATAGGTAAGTCATCCTTAGTCGATAGGTCTATATTTGAGAGTCTTGTTTACTTCTACATGCATTGGGTGATGTTTATATGTTGAGCTATGAGTCTTCCCTTATGATATTGTGTTGATTGTGCTTGGGTTGAGTCTTTGGGTTTTATAAATGTTTACCTTTGCGTCATTTCATGTGAATGTAAAACGTAGCATGACTATGGGCATATATATATAGACCCATGTATGAGAGCATTGGCAAATGCACACGTATGTGAGTAGGAATACTCATAGAGTTACATACATGAGGAAAAGATTATATATATATGTGTGTGTGTGTGTTTGGGTATAATCGCTTGGTCATAATCATTCAATATCGAATGGATTACTTGATTAACATATTACCATATAATGAATATGCTTGTATAGATACACAAATACACTTGCAAGCGTTAATGCTTAGTAGAGAAGTGTACATATGTATATACTAAATAAGTATATGTGTATAAATATATAAATATATACACATATTATCATTCATGGAATGTTATAAAAGTTATACATCCGATTTTAGAAGGGTATATAATACTAGGATAAGAATATATATATATATATATAGTATTTAATATATGGAATATATATAATAATGCATATACAATATAATGGAAACATTATATTTAAACATTTAAATGCTCGATATATATATATATATATATATATATGTGTGTGTGTGTGTGTGTGTGTGTGTGAACCTATTTGTATTCTATATATTCAAATGTATATGTGAAACCTCAACCACATAGGGAAGTATTATCTTTGACAAATGCTGATATATATTCTATATATGTGAACCTATTTGTATTATATATATTCAAATGCATATGTGAAACCTCAACCAGAGGGAAGTATTATCTTTGACAAATGCTGAATTTTTCCACTTAGCATGGCAAAGTACTTAAATACGGTGAAGAAGACTTTTAAGCCAACTATATGTGAAGGAGGCAGATTTATTTAGGAAATGTTAAGAGGTCGAATGCATGTATCATATGCAAACATTTGAAAGCCGAATATAAAGTATATTGGCCAAGATTAAAGGGAAAACTATAGTGCAGCCAATGAAGTCGATTTGAAGATTTAAATTGAGTCGATACCTTTAAAAGAGTCTTTTTAGACTTTGACCCACACTTAAGCATTGAAACATAGGCGTATAGTTAAGAGGGTGAGATCTCTTGATTCGAGTAGAATATTGTTTGGTTGGCAGTGCATGAAACAATAGGAGGTTGCTCATAAATATAACATGCCTAGTTAAAGGCAAAGCAATGCTGTTGCTAGGAGGGTAATGAGCACGCGTGAGAGCATAGGGCGCAACCTTGATAATGGAATAAGAGGTTGATAAAAGTCATCAATGACTATGAAGTTGAAACTCGACTTTGGAACATACACAACTTTGTGAAATATCACGCGTCACCAGCTATGGGATACATAGGGATGAAATAATGAAATACGCCTTAAATTTTGTGGCTTTGACCAAGTCAACATTATGGACGCATAGACCAAGTCCAATGCAGTAATTATATTCAGTCGACTCAACCCAAAAAATAGTCGATCCAAGTTATGTGTTGATAAAATGTGATTGACTTATTTCTTTCACCTAGAAATCGCACCATTAAACCAGTTTGATGCCACCTCTGTTACCATTTTCTTGTAGGTGTTGATTTGGCAGAAAATTACAAATTTCCCATATGCATTTGAAAGTCTTCTTGAATGTTGGCAATTGGGAAGCCGATTCGTCATGTCTTTTGCTGAGTATTGGCTTGAACTACTGTCACCTCCAAGCTGAATAATGTAGAAAGGGAGTGGTGTTGAATCACATGCTATGATTGTAGGAAGTTTTGAGGCAGGCTGCTCTATAAATAGTCGCCCCATCTCTCTTGCAACACATTACTATATTATTAATCATTTACGCATTATCTTATGATTCATTCTATCTTTTTGGAAGGGATCATTATTTGCAACCATCATTCATAATTCTGTGTGACCATTATTTCCATAGAAGGAGGCATATCATACCAAAGGAATACGTCTTTTGCTGGTTATTACATCTGAGTTTTACCAGTTTATGATATCTAATTTCTGAGGGAGGAAAGAGTGAGATTGGTGAGGGTTAAATGTCTCATTATTTGAGGGAAGTGTGCCATCAACAAGTGAGGAGAGAGAATTGTGTTTGAAAGCTGATTTTAACTGAGCCACTGTTAGGAGGAGTCTGCATTGTCAACTTTATCTGGGAAAAGTGTTAACAGTCATGGGATATTCTTCTTCTTATTTGCAAGGAATTATTATGCTACATGAAATTTATTTTCTGTCTATGCATAAGAAGTAATTATGTTTGTCTTTTGAAAAAGGGAATTGAAGCTTTTAGTTTGTTTTTATTGTGTTTTTAAGTACTCCATGATAGGAGAGATTGTTTGACACAAGTATTCAACTATACTAGATATGTCGAAGAGATTGCTTGACATAGGTATTTAAATATGTTACATGTGGAACAACATAGGTATTTAATTATGCTAGATATGTTTGAACAGGGGATCCAATGTGTTTATATTTACTCCATAGTAGGAGATGGGTGTTTATCATTAGTATTATATACTAGGTATGATTGAACATGAAAAACACATATGGAACACTTAGCTAAGTTATTGATTTAATTAGGAAAGCTTGTGTTTTCTCCTAGGAGAGGGCTTTGAGTATGGGAGAGGGATTAATATACTTACACGTAAGTCGAGTTATCCAAGTATGTAGGTTATCTGGGATGATGGACTATCCACAGAAGGAATACCTAGCTTGTGTACTTACTAGTTAAGTAATTAATTCCAAGTAGATTAATATGGTTGTAGGTTATCTTGGATGATGGACTATCCATTGAAAGAAATACCTATGCGTAGCTTAAGATAGCTTTAAGTCAAATTGGCCCCGAGTAGTGTGTGATAGATGACTCTCAGTCGTTTACTGAATTAAAACTCTTTGATCAAAGTAGTGCAATGTACGATACTCCACCCTAGATTGTGTGACTCCACTCTAGGTTGTGTGATTATTGAGTCTACACTGTCAATTCACCGTGATCTAGTGTTACATACTAGTTCGAGGTTGTGGGATTACAAGGTTCTAGTTATGTATGACACAATACTATGTTTAGTTGGTTGTCGTTAGCAGTTACTCTACCAATCTCTTTGTCAAAGCGAAGGGCCATCTATCGAATGATAGATGTGTAGGAGACCACGTATGAGTCTATGGTTGGCGGAAAAGCGCCTGAGTGATGCTTCTCCTCCATAGCAGGCGACAGAAGAACCAAGATTTGAAAGGGAAGATCTTGGACCGTCTTTCAGCTATTAGTTCTAAAGCTCATTGGAGCTATGTATGTATTCTTGTTACTCATACTTGAGAAGTTATTGTAATGAAGTGGAATCTTTATTGTAATATGCTATGGCATCTTGATCATATATTCTCAATAAAAGAAATAATTTTTTTATTGCAATGACTTGTTACTTAGTTTATTTACACGTATGGTGTAAGTTTAGAAATTTTTACTTTATTGAAGGGTTGGTACGTTACACTAATGGACAAAACCAGTGATCTCTAGAATTGTATGGCCGCTTGGAAACACTCCAAAATGCATTGAATCAATGTCAAACAGCTAGCCAAGGTTACTAAGCATCAATTTGTGCTTTCCCAACAATATATCAGTGCATTATGAGCAGTGATCAGAAGGAGACTCACGCCTAGGCCCAAGTGCAAAAGTATAGTTGTGCCAACCATTAAATGCCAAAATCTTCAAAGGGGGTTGCCCAACACTAAGGAATGTATGGAAAATAATCTCAGACCCCAAACTCTTAAGAACAACCTCCAATGTCCACCTGAGTGGTACGACCTTGCAAGGGAAAAATGGTATATGCCCAACTACAAAAACCTTTAGGAGAACACACTAAACAATATGCAATTGTAAGGAAAACTCAACAAAGCATTTGTAAAACTAGTACACAACAAAATAATTCATACTGAAAACCAAACTGGAAACCTCCAATCAACTCCAATGGTGACTTTTGGCTAGAATCACACCCGTCTAGCTAGGGAATATCTTGCAATTCTGAAACTAGAAATCTATGAGGGATTTCTTCCTCAATGATTGTAGAGAACCAGGATCATTTCGAGTGCATAATATCATCATTCTTTAGCATATCCCACAATGAGTCCAATGCCTCCTTTTATCGAGTTTTGAGATGGAAAACTCCAATTAAAATAATTAATTAATTCACCTTTTCCAACAAATAAACCTTTTTCATGTGCAAGACCCTCTTATTTATCCTAGGCATCCAATTGTGAATTTAAAATGCCTTTTCGAAAAGATATTACACTTAAGCTATGCAAAATAATGATAAAACATTATAACTTAAGTGAATAATTTAATTATTGCACCCCAAGTTACGAAAAATCTTGAAACACATTGAATCCAATTTTGACCATGCCAATATGATACTGAGGCATTAGGTGAATAATAGAAGCCAGTTTGGTGACTTGTTATAAATAGAAGTGCTCTCCAAGAAGTTTGGAGGACACCCCAAAAGTCCGAAAACACTTCAGAGAGTGTCATTCAAACCAATATTGCCCATTGAACTCATTGCCAACCTTGTAACTCCAAAAATGCGTCGTCCAAGATCTTTGGAGTCCCCTTGCCTTACCACTTAGCCCATGAGAACATAGGAAATAGGCTAATGGTCTTCGAACTGATTAGGCCTCAGAAGGGGACATTACAGTCCTCCCCCGCCCCCCAAAATTGCTTGTTCCCAAGCAATTGGAAGTCTGGATGTTGCAATATTTGATGACTTTCCCAAGTGGCATCGTCTACTGGTAAGTTCTTCCATTTGACCAAGTACTCTTTGATTGTCCTCTTCCTTAATGTACACTCTTTGAAATCAATCATTGCTTCAGGAACAAGCACAAGCTTCCCTTTTTCATCCAAAGGGGGTAACTCTGAAATAGCAGCAACATTGTGTCCAAGTGCCTTCTTGAGTTGTGACACATGCAAGACATTATTCACCTTGCTACTCTCAGGTAGCTCCAACTCATAAGGCACTTCTCCAATCCTTTTGGAGACTCTGAACGGGCCATAAAAATGTGGTTTCAACTTCTTTCCTCCACTCTTCTTGAGAGTAGACTGCCTATAGGGTTGCAATCTCAGATATACCATATCTCCAACCTCAAATGCAAACTCAACATGGTGTTGATCTGCATACAATTTCTGCTGGTTTTGGGCATGCTAGAGGTTATCTTTCAAGGATTTCATGATGTCCCGATTCTGTTGTAATAATTCCTTGGCTTAGAGAACTCTACTATGACCAAACATTAAGTCAATGAAGCTAGGAGCCTCATATCCATACAAGCCTCATATCCATACTCACCCAAATGGATCCATCTCACCCAAGCTTTTTTCTGTCCCGAAACATAATTTTTGAGATACCCTTCCAACCATTTATTGACAATCTCAGTTTGCTCATTAGTTTGTGAGTGATAACTTGTACTTGGAGTGAGTACAGTCCCGCTCAATTTGAAAACTTCTTGTCAAAACATGCTTAGGAACTTGTTGTCCCTATCACTCACAATATTTTTAGGCAAACCATACAACTTGAATACTTCTCTAAAAAACAAGTCAGCAACCTGAATTGCTGTAAACATTGTAGAAATAGCAAAGAAGTGTGCAAATTCGGCCAATCTGTCAACAATAACAAAAATGCAATCCTTCCCTTGCACCTTAGGTAAACTTGCGATGAAATCCATTGAGATACTTTCCCTTTTTTGATTTGGAATAGGCAAGGGCTGTAACAAACCCATTGGATAGGTGTGCTCATTTTTGTTTCATTGACAAACTTGACATTCCTTGACATACCCAAGGGCTTCAACCTTGAGTCCTTTCCATGTAAATCTTTCCGGAATCTTCTTGTAAGTCTTGAAGAAACCTTGGTGACTAGCGAAGGGAGCATCATGGAAAGTCCAAAAAATCTTCTCTTTGAGTCTAGATTCAGGCATCAAGAATATTCTTTCCTTGTAGAGAATCAACTCATTCACCACTTTGTACCTCTCATCTTGCAAGGTATCTTCCAAAATACTGGTGGCAAAAGAATTTTTGGCATATTCTACACGGATTTGTTCCTTCCAATCAATAGTGATATTTATCATGGAACTTAAATGCGGCCTTCTTGAGAAGGCATTGGCCATAGTGTTCCTCTTCCCTTTGACATACTCTATGTCAAAATTGTAGGCTTGTAGCTTATTGACCTATTTTTGCTGCCCATCATTGAGGTCTTTTTGATGAAGTACTTGAGGCTATTATGTTCGGTCTTTAAAATGAATTTGCTACCAACCAAATATTTCCAAAATTCCAAAGTGTGCATTGTAGCAAGTATCTTCTTATCATAGATTGAGTAACTTTATTCCACATCCCTCAACTTTCTACTTTCAAAAGCAATCGGGTGCTTGTTCCGCATTACAACAACACCTATCCCTTCTCCTGAAGCATCACACCGAAGCTTGAAGGGCTTGTAGAAATCAAGTATGGCCAAAACAGGGCATGTACTCATGATTTTCTTGAATTGATCAAAGGACTTCTACACTGCACTAGACCATACAAATGCTCACTTTTTGGGGAGATTGGTGAGAGGAGCAGCCATATGAGAAAAACTCGTCACAAATCTTTTGTGGAAGCCATGAAGACCAAAAAAACCCTTCAACTGAGTAAGGTTTTCTGGTGGTGGCCATTCCAAAATGGCCTTAATCTTATCTTTGTGCACACTATTACCCTTTGAATTGATCACATGACCAAGGGACAAGAGTTCGGTAATACCAAACTCGCATTTGGACTCCTTTGCAAACAAAGATTTAGTTTCACTTTCAAGAATGCTCAACACTTCCTCCAATGTTTTGTGTGCTCCTCCCAAGTCTTGCTAAAAGCTAGGATATCATCAAAGAATATTAGAACAAACTTCCAAAGTTGCTTGTTGAACACCTAATTCATAGAAGATTGGAATGTTGCGGGAGCATTAGTTATGCCAAAAGGCATAACTAAAAATTTATAATGCCCATAATAGCATCTAAAGGCAGTTTTTTGAACGTCCTCTCAGACTCCTATCTGATGATAACTAGATCTCAAGTTTATCATTGAAAATAAGACTTCTCCATGTAGTTCATCGATGAAATCATCAATTCTTGGTATTGGGTATCGATTCTTGATGGTTTTCTTGTTAAGAACTCTATAATCTATGCACATGTGCATAGTTCCATCTTTTTTCTTCACCAAATCCACTGATGATGCAAAAGGACTCTTGCTTTGATGAATGTGTCCCATATCCAAGAGTTCTTTAATGACTTTTTCAAATTCATCCTTGTGCCTCTTGGTATGTCAATATGGAGTGGTGATGACAGGCTTGATGTAGTCAGTCGTAGTCATAGTCGATTGTAGTCGGCTGAGAGTGTACTTGGTCAGCCATGAGTGATAAGTAAATAAGACTTTAGTTAATGTTAATATTTCATGTCCTTGTTGTGTTATGTACTTGTCATGTAGTTAGTTGTCTCGGGAATTAAATTCCTAGCGAAACAATTATTTGTAATGAAGGGACACGACGATCGGTTTCTCAAACACCACTCGTGTACTATATGTACTCAAGTCATGTAGTCAAGAAACATTATGGTTATGGTTATGCTGATTATGCTCATGAATGTTATGATTTTGGAAACTATTCTGTCATGTACTTGTGCTACATTGTGATAGTATAGATGGTTGTACTTGCATACATTCTATCAATAAAGATAGTATGATTGTTTTGTGCATTGTGTTCTCATACATGTATTATTTTAGGTAATTCCGTTTACTCTCGTACTACGTTGGAATTCATTCCTGTGAGTAAACATTTGGCGCCGTTGCCTAAGCGATCTTAGGGAAATCACCCGACAGTAGAATAGTGTTGTGATGGGTCGGCCGACGAAGGAACTTGTACAAACAAACTAGAAATGAGAAGACAATTGGACATAGGACCTTGTCAACCTGTGGGATATATTGTTGAGGGATCATGCACAGAGGGAGGCTCTCATGTGAGAGATCCCTCAATCAGTCATCTAGGAGGAAGAGG
Source organism: Sequoiadendron giganteum (assembly GCA_007115665.2). NCBI lineage: Eukaryota > Viridiplantae > Streptophyta > Pinopsida > Cupressales > Cupressaceae > Sequoiadendron > Sequoiadendron giganteum. The sequence continues at coordinate 506,892,284 of CM021105.1, forward strand.
AATGTGACACAAGCCAAAGGTGTACGTCTGGCAACTAATGCCCGTATGATTGGCAATTAATGCCTGTATGTCTCAATAAAGACAAAAACCAAGTACCAAGCGCACAAGAAACTCCCGAGGAACGACTACGGAGATCATTAAGACTCAAAGAGCAAGAGAACTGACAGAGGAGATTAAAACAAATTGTTGAAGGAATAAATGAAGATCTAAATGAAATAAACCAAGATATCACCAAAGTACACCAAAACCTTGTTGGAGAAATTGATGAAGAAAATTTCAGGACACCGTTCGTGGCAAGCAGGGAAATATATAGAATTAATGAAAATGAACTAACTGAAGAGCTTGAGAATAGTATTCAACGCATTTGGGAGTTGTCCATATTAGATGACGACGAAGGGCAGAGAATTGGAGGATCCAAGCCAAAGACCCTAAGGCAAAGGGACTATCAGAACGAACCTGAGGAGACTTAAGGTGTAGAGGACACTGAGAGGGGATGTGGGGAAGACCTGTACGTGACCAAGAGTGCAAGAGAGGCATCAGAATGAGGCAAGAGAACCAGTCCAATCAAGGCCTACACATAGGGAGGGCATCAGGGAAGAAATATGGTGACTCTGCTAGTTGAGAGATAGAAGCTGCCAAAGTTCACGAGGAATGGGTCCGAGGATCCAGTACTACATTGCAAGACGTGCGAGACGATTTGGATAGCCAATGGGCAAGATGATGTGGACTATTGCTGAGAGTGTTCCCAACGATGTTGAGGGGCGTAGCCATTGATTGGTACAATGAATTGGATGCTGCACACCGAACATCATGGCAAATATTGAAGAGGGTGTTCGAGGAGGAGTTTAAACTCCTCAGAGATGACAACAAAATTGTAGCGGAAATCTACAACATGAAGCAAGGGAAGCATGACAAGGTGCAAGCTTACAATCGTAGACTCAAGGAGTAGCTGGGAAAACTGGAGACACAACCAATAGACGACCTGAATAAGTGGTGGTTCGTTGAAGAACTACTTCCCTCTCTTCGGAAGAAAATGAAGGTGGTACCTCCATCCTCATACGCTGAAGCATATAACCGTGCGATGGATATTGAGAATGAGAACAAGACATCCTCTTGGGGGATAAAGAAAACTAATGACGATGAAAGTACAAAGGAGAGCAATGAAGACGAGTCAAAAACCGTACAAGCTCTTTGTTGAGACATGATGAGGATGATGAAGGAATTGAAAGCCGACAAGGGTCGAAGGAGGCAAAGGAATTATGGTGTACGAAATGCAAAATAGGTCACACGAAGGTGAAGTGCTCGAAGAAAATGTTTTGTGACATCTGCCAAGTTATGGGACACTCCATCAAGGAGTGCTCGTACAACCTAGAAACAAGAAGCTTGCAAGTGTTCCTCGCACAAGGGGAGCAGTCAGCCCGTCCAAACACACCATCAAAGCCCTAGTACAATAGCAATGCATCCCCTGGAGCTTACCGAAACAACAAAAGTTCGAGAAGCAAGATCTAGTATGACAACAAAGGTAAACCCATGATATAGTGCCGAAAGTGCAATGAATGGACTTTGCTAGGGAATGCTTGAACGATCAAGGTGCAAGTGGAAGGCTCTACAAATGGTGTGGTCTTGGTGATCACGAAGGTACCGATTGCTCGAAGAAAAAAGGCATAAACATGCTAGAGGGAGCCGACAAGGAGGTCTTGGCGATCACAAGGGCGCAAACGAAGAAAGATAGTTATCTAGACCCTTGTACAGAGAAAGAAAGACTTCGAGAGGCCAAGGTGGAAGTGGAAGAGGCAATGGCCAAAGAACGAAGAACCTCCAAGGTGGCTAGTATGTTGTTGCAGTTGAAGTTCGAGGAAAAATCATATGGCAGGTGCTTCACACAACTGTACCAATCAAGGTAACAACCTTCTGTAGATGATGCCCCAACTGAGAGTAGGATTCACGAACGTTGTTGAAGACAACCTTCATAAGGGTCCAATCTGAGAGTATGACACATTTGGCAGGAGAGGCCGCAAACCCAATGCTACTCGTAGTGAACGTTAGGAGGAAGCCAACCGTCGAACAAATGGAAATCTTGGGGAGGAAACTCCCCAACACCATCATCGATAGAGGCTCAAGAGTGAACGTACTTCTAGAAGAAACATGGAAGTGTTTGGGGAAGCCAATCCTTTGGGTCCCCGACATTCCACTTGGTAGGTGCGGACCAACACGACATGAAACCTCTTAGTACACCGATGGCACAAAAAGTCCTGATTGACACACAACAGTTCTTGTTGAACTTTGTTGTCATCGCATTATAAAAGAAGGCATATGACGCGCTATTGGGATGAGGATGGTTGATTGCCGCTAAGGCGGATCATAATTGGAAGAGGAACCCACTCTCGATCGAGAGCAATGGGCGGAAGTACGTCATTGGCTTGAAGAACTAGGCCGTGAGCGAAGAATTGGCTTCCTCCGGATCGAAATTTGATAGAGGGGAGTCGAAAGTCAATGAACGGAGGAAGGTTATGGAACCGAACACCAATGGCATATTGGAACTTGAGAGTTGCGCGGAGGACGAGACAAGCTCGCTAAATGGCCTATTTCATTAGCAAATGGAAGACTATGAGGTGTTCCACCAAGAGTGTAACATGCTACAAATTGGAGAAACCCAGGAAGAAGAGGAGAAGGGCACGTCTAGCCAGACATTGCCAATCAAATACGACGAGTACAAAGAAGAAGAGGAGTGTTGTTGTTTAGATCAGACATGGACATTAAGCAAGTAAATACAACACATAGAACAATGAACATAGTATTTTACCCTGGGAAAACCCTCCTACTTGAGGGAGAAAAACCCAACAAGATATTCTTTTATAAATCAGAATAATAAGTGCAGAAATAACACTCAAAATCAAGCCCTAGCAAGGCCGAATCTCATACAATGAATCTGCATTTGAAGATAGTGCAATTTCCTTGAATACACAAAATAATACTACTTCTCCTTGAGTCGAATTTGCTGCTCATGAAGGGCAAACCTGCTGCTGAAGAAATTCGAATTGGGATGGAGTGAATTTATGCTTAATGTGGAGACACCTTCTCCTTTATATAGCAAGCTAGGTGACCTTTCTTCTAGGGCCGACCTAGAAAGTATAATATTTCTTTTGCAAAAAGAAAGGCCGACTTGCTTTTGATTAATTTGCTTAGGGAAATACCTCCCGCAGCTATAAAACACTAACAAGGAGAAGAGCATGTCTAGCCAAACATTTCCGATCCTTAGGATCGTCCCCATGAAAGGAATATAAATCAAAAATATTAAACGCAGGATAAATATCTAAGTTTTTTGGAAAACTCACCTCATAGGAATTATCAGTGATCTTTGTAATTTTTCAAGGACCAATCTTTTCGTACTTCAATTTATTGTAAGTTCCTGTAGGAGACTTTTCTTGTCTCAGATAGACCATCACTAAATCACCTTCCTGGAATACATTAAGTCTTCTACCAACATTTACAACAACCTTGTATCCATCATTGCTCTCTTGTAGTTTCTGCCTCACCTCTTTCTGTAGTTGTTTAAGATATTCTGCATATGCTTCCCCATCATCACTAATTCTGTCCTTAATGGGCAACTGTACCAAATCGAAAACACCATTAGGATTCCTACCATAAACAATCTGAAACAGTGATTTACCTGTGGATTTGTTCACATAATTGTTATAGGCGAATTCAGCTTGAGGTAATGCTAAGTCCCATTGCTTAGGTTTTTCTCTGACAATGCATCTTAACAGGTTTCCCAAACTGCTGTTAACAACTTCTGTCTATCCATCTGTTTGGGGGTGATAAGCACTACTGAACTGTAGCTTAGTTCCCACCTTTTTCCATAGAGTTCTTCAAAAATAACTCAAAAACTTGGTATCCTTATCAGATATGATAATCTTTGGAATACCTTGCAATCTATCAACTTCCTTAAAAGTTAGTTCTGCCACTCAAGTTGCATCATTAGTTTTTTTGTAGGCAATAAAATGAGCCATCTTAGAAAAGCGGTCAAAAACTACAAAAATGGAGTCATTACCTCGTTTTCCAAGGCTATGTTATTAGGTTCACTGCCTGCAGGGACAGATCTGGGTTCCGTTCGTTTCAGATCTGGGTTCAGGTTCAGTTCCTTTGTGGGTTTGTACAAAACAGTTTTTAATTTAAGGGTTTTAACTTTTATTAATGTCATTCATTAAAATAAAGAGCATTTGTGTCAATTAGGTTTCGACTACAATTTTTTTCTTTTATTCTAAAACCGTGATTGCGCTCTTTGAATTAAGATTCATTTCATGTTGCCTCTTCATTTTCTTGCTGCCTTTGCCAAGTTGGGTTAAAGAAGTCTCTGGTTTTTGTGCAATTTGATTACTATTTTAAAGGGTGATTGCATGAGTTTCAAAGATTTCAGCAAAGACTCATGCTGTTGATTTTATGGTGGTTTTATTGTTTATATGATGCTATGTGATATTCTAATCTGATAGCCAGCATGAGCACAATATTAGTGCTAATGATAGTGCCACTGATGCTGCTTGTGATTCATCTCGTCTTCCTACATCATCTAATGTCAATGTTGACAATGATATTGATGATTTAGATAATCCATTTGATGATTAAAAGCGTTGAACTTGATATTATTGTTTTAATATTGAGCTTGAAGTTTGAATGGTGAATATTTATCATGCATGTTTTAAATGACATCCAAGTTTATGGTGGTTTTGTTGTTTATATGATGTTATGTGATATTCTAATCCCAATTCTAGGTTGCATATATATATATATATATTTGAATTTTACATGTTTTTTGTACTAATGAACCCAAAACAAACCCAATCTCCAAAAATATATTTAGCCGAACCTGTGATCCGAACTCATGAACTGAAACCCGAACCAACACTAGAACCAACAACTTAGGTGCTTGGAAGCACCAACAAAAAATCCATACTTGAATCTATCCATGGTACTGTAGGTATTGGTAATGGCATATATAAACTTGTATTTTATGAGTGCTCTTTAGCCATTTGAAAAATACTGCGCCTAGTCACATATCTAGTTACATTCCTCTTCATCTTTGGCCGATAATACTTATCTGCTACCAAAGCTATGGTCTTATCCTTGCCAAAATGCCTAGTCATCCAACTGCTATGAAATTCTCTAATTATGTTCTCTCAAAGACCTAGCTGGAATGCGTAGTTGTTTTCATTTGAAAGGATAGCCATTTTGCATAAGGTTTTCACCATTGCTAGATATTGAACTCTGCAATTGTTCAACAATTTCCCAAAAATCATTATTAGACTCATACAAGTCTTTGATGGTATCAACCCCAACTATGTCATTCTCCATTGTTGTCAGAAGTATAGTACAGTTGCTCGAGGCATCTGCAACCTGGTTTTGTTTTTCGGATTTGTGCTTGAGGACAAAAGTGTAACCTTGTAAGAAAGAAACCCACTTTGCATGTCTACTATTCAATTTCTTTTGAGTGTTAAGATATTTCAATGTAGTATGATCTATAAATAACACAAACTCCTTGGGAACCAAGTAATGCCTCCAATGCCTCAATGCTTGTACAATGGCATAAAATTCTATATCATATGTTGAATAATTCTTCCTTACATTGTTCAACTATTCACTAAAAAAGGCTATGTGTTTACCTTCTTGGCTCAGTACAGCTCCAATGCCTGCATGCAAGGCATCACATTCCACTTCAAACACCTTATCAAAATTGGGTAATGGTAGTTTGGGAGCTTCAGTCACCTTTTTCTTTAGGAATTTAGAACTCTCTTTAGCTTCCTTTGTCCACACAAATACTTTTCCTTTGGTGCAATCTGTTATGGGTGCTACAATACTGCTAAAATTTCTAATGAATTTCTTGTAAAATGTGGCCAGCCCATGGAAGCTCCTTACCTCTGTTATACTCCTAGGACTTGGCCAAACCAATATGGCTCTGATTTCTTCTGTATCCATCTTGATACCATCTGCATAGATGACAAAACCTAGAAACACTATACTGTCTTGCATAAATCCGCATTTCTTTAAATTTGCATAGAGTCTCTCTTTTCGCAATATGTCCAAGATTATCCTCAAATGTTGTAAGTGCTCACCTTTGCTCTTACTGAAAATTAGAGTGTCATCAAAATATACCACAACAAACTTAACAATGTAAGCTCGTAGCATTGTATTCATTAATCTCATGAAGGTACTAGGGGCATTAGACAACCCAAATAACATAACCGTTCACTCATATAACCCATCTATGGTCTTGAAAGCTGTTTTCCATTCATCCCCTTCTTGAATTTGGATCTAATGGTAGCTACTTGGTAGATCAATTTTGCTAAAACATGTAGCCCTTGCAAGCACATCCATCATGTCATCTAGGTGTGGTAAAGGAAATTGATATTTGATGATCTTATTGATCGCTCGACTATCGGTGCATATTCTTTAAGTGCCATCCTTCTTTGGAGTTAGCAATGTTGGCACAACACATAGACTCATGCTTTCTCTAACAACACCTTTTCATATAAGATCCGCTACTTGTTTATTGAGTTCCTCATGTTGTGTAGGAATCATCATATATGCTACTTGGTTAGGTAGAGAGGCTCATGGAATCAGATCAATATGATGAATATCCCTATTCGATGGCAAACCATCAGGTAATTCTTCTGGAATAACATCAACACTCTTCTAGTACATTTGCTACTTCTGTAGCTATTGGTACCTCTTCACTTTCTCCTTGTTGCACTATTAGTGCATAACAGAAACCTGTTACCTTCATCTCTTTAACAAGCTCCCTTTTTGACAGCATACTCTCAGTCTTTCCCTCATCTTTCAAAGGTATCAAGGTTATCTTAGAGCCGTCCTTCCAAAAAGTTTGTGTGTTTTTCTCCCCATCATGCGTAACTTTTTTGTCATATTGGCACGGTCTTCCCAACAACACATGGTATGCATCCATTGGAATAACATCACACCATACTTCATCCTTATAAACTTTCCCTATAGAAAACTTGATTAAGCATCTCTTATCAACAGTAACTTCATTCCCTTTTTTAAACAATGCAATATGGTAGGAATGGGGATGCTTTTCACTGTGTAAATTCAATTTCTCTACCATTTCCTTAGATACCATGTTTTCACAACTACCACTATCGACAATAACTTGACATACCTTTCCTCTTGAGGTGCCTTTGGCTCAAAAAATGTTTGTATGAAGCCAAGAATCTTCATATCCTTGGGTCTGCATTTGCTCCTTCTCTGAAATCACCATTGCTCTTCTCATCATGAGATTTTCACCCACATCTGGCAAGACTTGGGTTCTTGCTTTGTCGTCTTCATCCTCAGCTTGAGCCAAGTTCACTCTTGGGTAATTTTCTTGTCTGCTTTCTTGCATGTGATCACTTGAGCATTCAAATGCTCTATGAACCTCTTCACCACACCTAAAACAAACGAATGGTCTTCATTGAGCTTTCCATCCTCTACCTCCACTATAACTTCTACCCCTCTGAAACCTTCTCCCTCTTTGTTGGTTAGAAGGGTTTTGTCGGTTATTTTCTGATTTCCCCACTGCCTGGGATGATTCTCCCCTATTATTCAGACCAACATGAAAGTTATTGTTTAATTTTCCTGTATAAACTTGACGGGAAATGGAAGGGCTCAAGAGGTGACACAAGGATTCTCCTGTTTTTCCTTCTTTGAGGTCACACAAAACACAAAAGCAAAGGATACACAAAAGTTTCAATCCTTGTTCCTTCAACTTTAGTTTGTTTTGTTTGATATTTGATTAGTCCAGTAGTAAACTTGAAAACATTAATAACTTAATTAATTATTAATGAAAAATTCTAATCAACTAGTTCGTCAAACTAGAATTTCAATTTTGTTTCACTTCAGGTTGCATGAAGCATAGAAGTAAAGAATATACAAAAGATGCAATCCCAATTTGAGTATATGAGGATTTTTGATCTTCATGTTACTTTCATTTTTTGATATACAAAAGATGCAGAAGCAGGAGGATACACAAAAGTCGATGAACATTGAAAATCATTTTATTTTTAATAATTATGTAGATATGCATTTAAAAATATTAAATTAAAAATCCCAAAAACAATACTTAAAAACCAAAACAGTAGTTCTAAAACCCTAGAAACAGCAGTTCTAAACCCTAAAAACAACATTGATTAAACTCAGAAAACAACATTTAATAATTTGTAAACTCCAGTAAGAACTTGCATATATAAAATTTAAATTTGAAACCTCAAAACAATAGCCAACATTATTATAATGAGGTAATAGATCTTTTGGATAAAATTGTGAGTTTTTTTTTCTGTCACAGTTATATCCAAGACCTCTCTTACTTCACCTCTAAACAAATAAAAAACAGCATTTGAAAAGCTATAAAATTTGATAAAATTAACAGAAACAGAATGTGATTCATTATGTAACACATATTTTGTGATTTTGTTTATTTGAATAATGAACAATGAAATATTGATATTCCTATTGCATTTCTAAAAGGAACTTCAAAGAACAACACTCAAATAAAGATTTGATTGTGAACTTGTGAAGTCTTACCCTAGACTTGAAGGCTTGATGAACGATTTGAATGATTGATTGATGAAGATGATCAAAGTCTTCTTCTTCCTCTGCCTCTTGTTCAATGCAAATGGTGAAGTGTTGAAACTTGATGGTGATTTCAATTGAGGGTATGCTAGGTTATTTATAGTTATTTTTGGGGTGTGAGTTGTTGGTGGGCCCTATTTGCACTTGGGTTAAGGTTAGGTATTTAGAATCTTTTAAGCTATTAAAAACAAATCAGTGTTGTGCTTTGGCTGGTGTAGTGATGCCTTGGTGCATCTTGAATGATTGAGGAGTGCCCAAGTATCCATAGGGTTGCCCTAGGGATGTTGAGCAATCACTCCAATTTCCCATGTAGAGGGGGATGCACCTACCCCTACTTTTATAGGGGCATCTCAGGAACATCCCACTTGTGGGCATCTCAAGGATATCCCCGTCCTTGAAATAGCATGCCATGCTGAGCATTTTTGTCCCCATTTTGGCATCTCAAGGATATCCCCGTCCTTGAAATAGCATGCCATGCTGAGCATTTTTGTCATGTCCCCGAAAATGTGACAATAAAGATAACAAAATACATATTTAAAAATTAGTAAAATCCATACGATTATTTTGATATCCTTATAATTAAAATTGTCGTGAGACAATATTATAATTATAATTATATTATCGATATTAAAATAACAAATATTATAAGTACAATTATTATAATATTATAAATATTAAAATATATAAACAATCTAAATAATAATAAAATACATGTCAAAGATATATAGATAAAAACACGAATATGAAGTAATATAATAAATATCAAATATAATATTATAATTATAACTATTATATATAAATATTAAATATAACATAAAATAGTCTTATCGAATATAATTAAAAGACAATAAATACAATTGATTATATTAAGGAGGGCACCGATTGATTTTAACAAAAGGTTAAATCTCTTGGGAAAAGACGTATCCTTTATGGAGGAAGAAATATACGGGTATTCATGGAACGGCATTAGGATGGCGATGGGAAGGGGAATATATTAATTATTATTGAAGACAAAATATGGAATGCTCGCCGCAGAATTCAGGTATTTCTCATCATGGAGCTGCGATTACAAATTATGTTGCACCATTGGCTAGCTTATAAGGTATCGGGTCTACATGTGTATTACGTTGAACCTTCATTATTGATGCGCTAGAAGATTATGAATGTCATAGTCACAGGTTGGACATCCTCATTAGAACCATAGTATTGAAGACGCCATTGTATCTCAACTACATGGAAGGGAACGGAAGATCGGATAATGGGAATAGACACCACACCTGTTTCTGGCATCGCTAGTACTTGAGATAGCGGACAAACACATTCCTATACAAATTCTTTGAGTGTTATGATGATTAAGACTATTATGGCGTTGGCACTATAATCCACTAGGAACGTTTTTTACTTTTTCCGTATGGTGATCAAGGCCATTATGGGTGCATTGCTGTGTATTTTCTCTTTACTGGCCAAGCATCTGAGGAGCATGAGTATGTAACTGTCATTCTAGAAATGTGTTAAAGGCACTATAATATTTCTCTGTATTTCCCTGTCTTGTGTGGAAATGATATAATAAATTGTCCATTCTCTACTGGGTTGATTGTAATGGTCTGCCATTCATTATTTTAATTTGATCATCTCATATAAGCTTCCATTAAACCATAACAAAATCAATATGTTGAACAATCACAACCTGAACGACTGAAATCAGTAAGGAAATGTTGGTTAGTAAGGAAATTGAAGTAATACCTAGGGTACGGTTCATCATAGTGGTATCAGAGCAACTTTCCTGCCATCTTGTGAAAATTGTGTATGCAAACTTATCAAAGACAAAGGTATATTCTATAAACATATAGAAACACATTCTGATTTATGCAGATCAGGTATGTCCTGTAACCATTGAATATAATTTCTTGCCGTTGACATTCGTTATCCTTATCATAGCTACCGTATGTAAGTGTAAAATAGGTATCGAGATATATTTGTATAAATACATAAATATCTATATGTTATTTTGATTTGGACAACTAATGACGTTACATCCTATTATTAGTATTGTGTGTGGTAACCACATGAAACAACCATGGAAGGCTTGAAAAGAAGGCTAATTACATCTCTGCATCCTCGACAATATTGAAGACAACTATGATCTATCATTCTATTGTAACATAGAATGAAGAAGAGCGACATCATTGGCTGGGAAAACAAGAGGTTCCTACAGATCAAAGTGGTAAGTATTAGGTGCGTACTTTCATAACCTTAAACCAGCAATAATAAACATCTTCATATAATTAGAAAATAATATTTGTTAAATATGTTATGAATGTAAATATTAAGGATTGATAAATTGGATTTGATATTGATAAAGATATTAATGTTGTTATTAATATTTGATAATTGATAAATATATAAAGATAAACATTGAAGATCATAAGGAATTGTTGCATATGATAAACTCTTAATATCTTGATAAATTCATAAATACCCGTGTCACGGTGCAATGGTGGGTAACTTGTTAATATGATAATCATTAGATGCAATTGTTTGAATCGTCAAACAATCATGTAGTTGGTTGAGGGAGGGAACCGATAGGTTGAGCAGGTGCTAGATTTCTCCTCTAAGTACTCCACCCACATAGATGATTGCGGTCTGCCATTGTTGGGCCAAGAGGGCTCGTCGTATCCACTCTTGGCCTTAGAGAGAGGATCTAGGGGCCTCCTATGGAAATCCTTCCTCCAAACTATCACATGGTTGTGGATCAACTTGAGGAACTCTCCATCATAGTGCAAGATGGGGAATAGGAGGTGCAAAAGGGATAGCAGGTGCTAGAGGCCCTTCCAAATAGCCCACCCACATTGGATGACTGTGGTCTGCCATTTTTGGGCCAAGAGGGCCTGCGTACCTGCTCTTGGGCTAGGAACACCTCTATGGGCATCCCAATGCAGCCATCCTATTCGACCATTACTATGATTGAGAAGACCTATAACTTTAGCAAGGTGTTGTCTGGGTCAATACTACGTGTGCCTTACATATATTCAAGTATTTACTTTGAGATAATTTAAGTGTATTCAAAGGTTTACCTTGTGACTTATATGTATGCTTTGTAACACATGTTCGTGTGAATACTTGTGTATTACGTGTATTCACATGTCTGCTTCATACTCATGTATATACTTGATGACTTTGGGTGGGTGGACGGATCCACGGTGTAGTATGGGATGCGCCGAATCCCTCCTCCCAATTGTTCGATAGTATAATTCATTCGAGTGTATTTGTATTTGAGTATATACTCTATGACTTGTGATTGTATTTATATTTTGAGTGTATGCTCTATGACTCTAAAATTGTATACAATGATGGAAATATGTCAACCACTACCAAATTATCATTCTTCCTTAATCAATTCATTAGGGAGGAGAGTCAGAAGCACATGGGGGATAGCAGATACTAGGGTCCTTTTGAGGTAGACCACCCTCAATGGATGATTGCGGTCTGCCATTGGGGGCCAAGGGGGTTGTTTAGCCGCCCTTGGGTTGAGAAGGGAGTGCTCTAAGGGCATCCTAGTATGGAGTCTCTCTTGCCTCACCTACGAATTACAATGTAATCAAGCACTCGTTAAGGTTAGCATAACCCAAAACGTGCATGAAAGAACTCTAACCAAGAATGCACCCTAAAACCACTTAAGGAGGAGGGGCAGGCATATGGTCAGAGGATCCCTAGGATCTACTGAATCAAATATTATAAAGATTACACTGAAAGAGAGAGATTAAACTCGACACCAAGAATGTGCACTCAAGATCCTTTGACAGGCGAGGTGCTAACATATGGTGGAATACTAATGCTGAATTGAAATGTAACAAAGGTGGATAACCAGCCAAAAAAACTTTCCACGCTCCCACCAAACAGTGGGGGGAAAAGATTACAATTTAAAATACTTCTTCTGCTACGATAGACATCCACTGAAGTGTGGGAATTCTCCACTTGAAGTGGGTATGAAAGAGAATTACAATTCAATTTATCCTCACTGGCGGTATACCATCTAGGGGTGCTTAGTGTGAAACTAAATAGATAATGCAGCAATGTTAAAACTGAAATAGTACTACTGTTAACAGTTTGTACAAATAAGAAAGCTGCAAATTACAATGTTTACCATCATTTTTCAAGCACCAAGTTATACATTGTTTCCATGTCAGAACATAATAAGAAATGAAGAAGAAAGATGGAAACAACAAATGAATTAACTCTGTTTCAGCAAACTGTAATTCTGGAAATGATAAATCAGCAACTACAAAAATTCATCAAATGCTCATAACTCAATTGAAATACCTCTGAATTGCGTGAAACCAAGTGCTATGATCAACTAGAAGATAGGTGCCCCTGCTGAGATGAAGAAATAGCCTCAAAACACCAGCAATTATTTATGGCACAAATCCCAATGCAAACAAAAATGTATGACCCTCCTTGAGGGGCGATTTTGCACTTAAAAAATCTGCACTCCAAATTAGATTTTGGAAACTGGTAGAAATGGACGCCCAGACCTTAGGAATGAATTGGCAAAATGCCCAGAACAAAACAAAAATCACTCACTCAGTTGTGAGTAAATTCGACTTTCAGCTGTGTGCAAATAGCAACTGCAAAATTGGTTAAACTCTCCAAAAAATCATCTTTTATCTCTATCTGCTAATCTGATTGAGAAGCAACAATAATTCAAGTAGGTGTTATCTTGCAAACACGAAATTGAGAAAAGTATTAGGAGGTCAGCATTCCTCGAAGTGCAAAATGAGAATTCATTTCGACAGCATAAGTTTAGCATAACATGAGATAACCAAATGCTGGAGCAAAGCCACACTTTTAAAGAAAGAGGGATGATTGTTCAATTCCTTCAGATGGGACGCCAAAAGCCATCTCACATTTTTTTTTCCAAAAAAGACATAATCCTCTCAAAAAGGCGTCCAACTTAAGACGAGAGAATTAAATAAAACATTTAAATTCCTTCATGAGGCGCCACCCTTCAAGTCCCTCTTTTAACACAACTTTAAGTTAACACCTTAGGCCAAGGGGTCAACTGAAAATTAGAACAATTTGCCTTTTAATGAAGAATTTCATTAAAGTAATATTTTCAAAAGGCCAAAGCTTAATTCTGAATAACTGCTCCAGAGGATATGATGTACTGAAGATTGACAGCTACTAACTACCAAAAATAGTATTTACTATAAATAGTAAATATTGAGGAAAGACCATAAAACCTCCAAAACTGGAACCCTTTGATTTACCTCAACGAGCCTACAGGACTCCAGAATAGGCCGATGAGCTACTGACAGGATCACTGCCAAAAGGGGAACATTACATAATAATCCATACGATTATTTTGATATCCTTATAATTATAATTGTTGTGAGACAATATTATAATTATAATTATATTATCGATATTAAAATAACAAATATTATAATTACAATTATTATAATATTATAAATATTAAAATATATAAACAATCTAAATAATAATAAAATAAATATTAAAGATATACAAATAAAAAGACAAATATGAAGTAATATTATAAATATCAAATATAATATTATAATTATAACTATTATATATAAATATTAAATATAACATAAAAGTCTTATCGAATATAATTAAAAGACAATAAATACAATTGATTATATTAAGGAGGGCACTGATTGGTTTTAACAAAAGGTTAAATCCCTTGGGAAAAGACGTATCCTTTATGGAGGAAGAAATATACGGGTATTTATGGAACGGCATTAGGATGGCGACGGGAAGGGGAATATATTAACTATTATTGAAGACAAAATATAGAATGCTCGCCTCGGAATTCAGATATTTCTCATCATGGAGCTGCGATTACAAATTATATTGCACCATTGGCTAGCTTATAAGGTATCGGGTCTACATGTGTATTACGTTGAACCATCATTATTGATGCGCTAGAAGATTATGAATGTCATAGTCGCTGGTTGGACATCCTCATCAAAACCATAGTATTGAAGACACCATTGTATCTCAACATGGAAGGGAACGAAAGATCGGATAATGGGAATAGACACCACACCTGTTTCTGGCATCGCTAGTTCTTGAGATAGTGGGCAAACACATTCCTATACAAATTCTTTGAGCGTTATGATGATTAAGACTATTATGGTGTTGGCACTATAAGCCACCAGGAACATTTTTATTGTTTCCGTATGGTGATCAAGGCCATTATGGGTGCATTGCTGTGTATTTTCTCTTTACTGACCGAGCATCTGCGGAGCACGAGAATGTAATTGCCATTCCAGAAATGTGTTAAAGGCACTATAATATTTCTCTGTATTTCCCTGTCTTGTGTGCAAATGTTATAATAAACTGTCCATTGTCTACTGGGTTGATTGTAATGGTCTGCCATTCATTATTTTAATTTGATCATCTCATATAAGCTTCCATTAAACCATAACAAAATCAATATGTTGAACAATCACAACCTGAACGATTGAAATCCGTAAGGAAATGTTGGTTAGTAAGGAAATTGAAGTAATACCTGTTGTGACCTTTTCACACATCACCCCATTCAAGATGGGGACCCCCTAATTTTAGCTCCATTCTGCTCTTTTGGCTTTGGTTCTCTCTCTCTCTCTCTCTCTCTAGTTTTCTGTTCTTCCGGGGATGTCCCATCATTTGACCTAGGTTGAAATGTTAGCTAAGTCTGTTAAATTAGGGTTTTTATCCTTCAGGCTTGTTTGAGGTCAAATAAGGTTATCAAAGTAGAATCTGAGCATAGCAGTACAATCAGAAGGCTCAAGGCAAGATCCCATTGAATTTTTACTGAAATCTGACAACTTACTATTTTTAGTAAGTACCTAATATGAAGCCTTTTCCTCAAGATTTCGGGATTCTGAGTGCATCAACACTTCCAGGTAACTTCAGGGTGCTTGCACATAAAATTTGAACAGATTCAGACAACTTGCTATTTTTAGTAGTTCAGGCTTTAGGAGCCATTTTTAAGGTTTGAGCATATGATTTTCCAATGCATGATTGGAGAATGTTTCTGGGTTTTTCAAGACCTTCGCAGTGATGTGACATGAAAACCAAGATGGTGACTTTTAACTGTTCAACCTTTAGAGGCTATTTTTAGGGTTTGCATGCAGAGTTTTTCAACGCATGTCCGGATATTCCTTATGGGTTTTGCGAGAGCTTCACAGTGATGTGACTGGCAAGCAGAATGGATCATTTTTCAGGGACTTACTATTTTTAGCCAATGCTCGCATGCTGACCAGTTTTCTGGGTTTTTTGAGATCCCACGGGCAGTTTAACATGCAAACTCATCCGACATTAGATTGATCACTTTCCGGACACTTACTATAAATAGCAGTTTCACTCCAGCAACTCTTCAACACTTAGGTTCAGCAAGCAGAACGATAGGCAACATAAATCAAGTCAAACAGAAACAGTTCAAGGCACATGCAAGTCAAATTAGGGTTTCCATTGTTAGGCCTAAAAAAGGGGGAATGAAATGTCAAAACGAAGTGCACCATCATGACCAACATCTTTCAGGCTGCCTACTGGCAAAATTTGAGCACAATCTGAATACTTACTATTTTTAGTAAGTCACTTCATGGCTATAAATAGCATGTCTGTGCCAGAGGAGGATGTGAACGTGACGCTTAAATCATTAAGGACAAGTGGAGCAAATTCCGGGTCAAGCGGAGTTGCAAAGATCAATCAATTTTAGGGTTTGCTAAAAATAGCATACCAGTGTGGACAAAGGGTATAAACAAGGTGGCAACGTCTGTAGAGGCATAGCCACGCCTGCTCCAGCTCAGAACAGATGAAAAACACATGGAAGAGAATACTTTTCCCAAATTTGCTAAAAATAGAAGGGCAAGGCATGGCTAGGGCGTTGGAAATTTATAGATAAAAACTGGCGTGAAGATACTTGAAATGCGCCCAAGGCATGGGGGAAAGTTGATGAAAATGCTAAGTGTTGGAATTCCTCCTTATAGGGTGGAGTGCGCCCAAGGAATAAGCAAGTTCCTCCATCATGTGTGAAATGCGCCCAAGAAATTCCTTCTCACCATGCTATATGCGCCCACAAAGGTTGAGGAGAAGATAAAATGTCTTAAGGCGTGGGAATTCCTTCCCACCCCCCTAAATGCACCCTCAAGTTCCTTCATACTAGGCCAAATGCGCCCAAGAGATAAAAGGTATGAAGAGGTTAGCAAAAGTTTCTGAGGCATGGGAATTCCTTCCCACCACCTCAAATGCACCCTCACTTGTAGATGTTCCTCTAGCACACATCAAATGCGCCCCACAAGGTTTAAAAGGTGGATGGCGTGGAAATTTCCCTCATCACATGAAGGGCGCCCTCAAATTCCTTCACCCTATGCTAAATGTGCCCCAAGGTGAAGAAGGCAAGAAGAAAAGCGCTAAGGCAAACAAGTTTCCTCACCACATGTGAAATGCGCCTAAAAGTTCCCTCACACTACATGAAATGCGCCCTCAAGTTGAAAGTGGAAGTAGCCTATGGCAAATGCGCTCAAGTTGATTGAAAGTTCCCTCACACTACATGAAATGCGCCCTCAAGTTCCTACATGACACTTGAAATGCGCCCAAGCAAGGTGTTGAAATATTCTAAGTGTTGGCGGATTTCCTTCACACATGCTCATATGCGCCCTTAGGTGGAAGTCAACACATGGAAATGCGCCCATATCTTTGAGAGGAATTTGATAAAGGAAGCCTAGGCGTGGAAAGATAAAGAGGGTAAAATGGAAGTTCATACCCTCAAATGCGCCCCCCATGGGTAAGATGAATAAATTTAAAATTCTCTAAGGTATTTTTTTAGAGCAAAGGTGAGAAATATGCCTAGGGGTAATAATAAAATTTTCTTAAGGCAGGATGAAATGTGCCCAGAGGCAGGAAGGAAATTCTTCATGAAAATCCAGGAATATGCCAAGGCAAGAAAAATGAAGATTGCAGGTGTGGAATGTGTCCGGAATAAAAGTGAATAAACCTTAGCAAATTTTATTATTTTTCTCAAAATAATAAAAATTAAATGTACCCCTTCGTCCGGATACACATGAAAACGATGAGTTTTGAGGGGAATTTTCATTTGGGTATTGGACATTTCCAACTGGGAAATGATTTAAACTTGTTCCACGCCTCGCTCGTGTCGTTTTGACAGAGAATTTTCCCGGTGCCTATTTCAATGAATTTCCTAAGGCAAAGTTAAAATTTCTCTAAGGCAAATGAGATGAATATGTTTGCAAGAATGTTTTAGCTTGAGAATTGAACTGAACGACTGGAATAATTTTGCCAGAGCTAGCGTGAAATCAAATGACTTAGCCAGATGAAATGAAATTGTTCACGGAGGATATTGATTTAATATTTTAAGATGCAAATATGATGAAGCAGGCCTGTGCAGGGATGATGAATTTTCAAGAATTCTAGAAGTCAATATTTCGATGCTTCGAGTGACAAGTGTTGCGATTGGCAGGAGAGGGAAAATGGAAATTCAAAAATTTGCTAAGTTTAGCCTCTTCTAGAATTCGACCTGGCTATAAGATTTCAAGTTCTTTTCATTTTGTCACCAGTTGCTGAATGCAAAACATTCTCAAGTTGCTAAGAAATTCGAACTCGTGAAGAGACTTCTTAAGTTGCTGAGAAATTCGAACTTGTGAAGAAGGTGAAATTGCTGAGAGGTGCGAACTTGAGTTGAAAAGGTTGAGTTGCGGAAAGGCGATTTGAAAGAAGAAGCTTCTCAAATTGCTGAAATACGAATTTGAGAAAGGGAATGCGAGATTGTCCCAATGCCAGACCAGATTGAAGAGGATATAAATGTAGTACAAGCTGATTATGAGACAGTGAGGGATACGCCACTTCCACTCCCGGATTGGTTTGAGCCAGAGATTACAGACTTGGATACACTTTGCATCCCAGTCTTGACATTCACATGGAGTTGGGTAGAGAGGCATGTGAGCCGACTTAAGGGCAGATCAATTCCCCTTACTTACAATTTGATGGGAGATCACAGATCACCGATTGCAAGGCAGGGAAGGCAGAATTCTCAAGCTCCAGAGCCACGAGGAAAAGAACCAGTCCGGCCTGAACCTCTAAGAATTGAAGAATCCACCCATACGCCATCACAAGCACATTCTCCGAGTATGCAGGAGGTGTCACTATTTGCTGATAAAAAAGAAAGATTGAATGCAGAATAGGCAGTGAAAGTGGCAAGTCAGCCACCTCGCAAAGAGTCAGTGGGCCAAAGCATCAACATGCCTAGGGAGGAAAATCAACAAGAGACAAATGAAGGGACGACCACTGACACTCAATTTCAGCATGAGATTGAGGCAGCTCTTGAGGATGATGCTACTTCGGATCAAGATGCCCGGAGTTCAGGATATACTGAGCCTATAGATGATGATGAGCCTCGTTAGCACGAAGGCATAGAGGAAGTTCATGAGGTGGAAGCCGAAGTTGAGCAACCCTTCATTATTTCAGACTTATGGCAGGAGGTGCCAGAATGGCTAAGGGACAGGATGAGACATGATCATGTTGATGAGATTGATCCGGCAGCTGAGATGGAAGAATTGTTGAGCAGGCCAGAAAGTTCTCCAAAATCTCAACAGATGAGGATGGCTCTTGAACGTTGCATGTGGCAGTGCCTAGGGTAGAATGTGATCGACATGAGGCTGTTCCGGAGAATTATGTAATTATGACTATGGAACTTGGCCGCCCTACTGGAGCACAGGTGGTTGAGGAGTGTGACAATTCATATCAGGCACTCAAAGATAGATTGTTCCATATCGAGGGCAAATATAAGAGATTGAAGGTAGAGCACAAAACATTGATTGGCTATGTACAACACTTGTCTCGTCCTCGTGGGCAAGAAAATCCGGCAATTGAGCTCCCAACTAAATTTACCAGAGAGTCAATCAATGGCTTAGAAGATTTGAAAAGAATGGCACAGTAGGCAGATAAGTGGGTTGCCAATGTTCGTGTTGAGACAAAAAAGTTTATGGAGGATCTTGCACATGCCTATCGGCAAGCCTCCGACATTATGACAAGAATGGATGCAGTTAACCATGCTTGGGGTGAGGCTCGTATCTATCAAACGAGAGTTGTTCTTCGCTTAGGAGCTTTGATGCACACACCTCTACAGGTTTTGGTTGAGGGAGGTGTTATTCAGGAAGGAGATAGGTATGACTTCGCCGGCTGGTACTCTTCAGTGGTCACGGGCCGAGGATTCTATGATGCATCACAGGCAGATTCGGTTGGGGTCAGAAAGGCCATGACAAATATCTTTGATGGAGTCCTCAATATGTTGGAGGCTATCTTTGCCAGGAGGCTGACTTCTGAGGAGGTAACTGCAGATGGTTTGAAGAATAGATTGGCACCATTCTTTTCTGAGGTGAAGGCCTTTGTCTAGGATGATTTCGAGAACACCTCTACGTTCTCCAGCATTATTCAGAATACCCAGGATGCTCTTGTTGCCTGGAAGAAATCTTGTGCCCGGCATGGGCAAACAGTTACAGTGTTGGAGTTTCTAGTGGATCATATCCCTCCCATTTCGGATCAGGAAGTTGAAGTTGTGTTGACTAGGTTCATCGAGTTTGCAGCTAGGGAAAAGGAGAAAGGAAACGCCCTTCTGGATGATGATCTTCTGGAAGGGGATGATGTGCATTGATTACAGATAGTGGTTCCTGCAGAGGAGTGGAGAATCTTCGGTGCATTCATTGCCCCACTCCTCTTAGTGGCAGTTTTTAGGGTTGAAACCCTAATCAGGGCTTAAACCCTAATCAGGGCTTACGTGGCTCAATCTGATTCTTCTGTTGTATTTGAATATAAGCCGTCCACTGGACTGGGCTTGATATAAAAGGGGCATCCCCCCTCATTTGTAATCTATTAGAGGTTAGAGTTAGACAGAATCAGAGATAGAGTTGAGCTAGAAAGTAGAAGAGGCATTTAGTTAGAAGTTAGCTTAGTTTGAAAAGGAAAGAAAAGCTTTCCCTTTGAAAGTTTTTGTAAAAGGTTGTTGTGGAGGACTCTCATAATATAAAGAACTTCATTGATTGGTGATTCTCTCTTTCGTTGTGAGTGGTTGACAAGGATTTTTCGGCTTTCTGATTCAAGTAGATAGAGTAAAGTAGATTTAATTCCATGCAAGTAGTTGTTAATTGTGGAACGTGGCGTTTGATTTGAGCAAGTCTTCTTTCATCCATACCACTAGCGGGCTTGCTGACGGTGAGCTCGCCCTGCGTGGTCAACTGGAATATTGGCACTTAACTTCGATTGTGGTAAATATGTCCATATGCATCGTTGTGATGGTATGTACATGTTGTGTCATAATTTGAACACCTTTCTCATCCTTTGAAGATTGCACCGATTTTGTGGAAGTTGTTCGAAGGGAGGCGAAGCAGAGTCTGGTTTGAAGATTGTTGAAGTTGATCCTCGCATTCCACCCTTTAGAAATAGATTATAGAATCCCTACCCCTATTCCTTTTAAATTCAATACTTTCTTGGTTAACTTAGGAATCAGAGCATCATCGTTAAATCATTTGTGTCTTAATTGCTTCACAAAGTTGAATTAATTGCATGTCCCCTTGGAATACCCAGCATATTCACATCAATCAACTAAGTCTATTCGCGACACAAGGAACCTTGGAGTTGAACGCATGATCTTTCACGCAATCTTAGCATGCAAAATACTTTGATCAAGAGAGGATAGAGCATCCGTTGGATAACTTTATTCTGTGTTGGTGCAGTCATAAAACACCCGTCAACAATACCTGGTGTACGGTTCATCACAATTTCCCTATAGAACATTGACTTAAACTCAATCATAAGCTTTGCTCTACTCCCCTTCATCCTGAATTACTTTGATACATAAATGATATTAATCATTTGCAAAGGTTTGCTTTGATACCAAAAGTGATTACGTGGATGTGTATTGAATGAAAAATTGTCACTACTCGGCCAGAGCACAAATGAAAACATAGGAAACACAAACAATGGACATACACAAAGATGATAATATGACATTCATTCAATCCTTTATAATGTCCACTTAGATTTTTAAAAACTTCTTACTTTTTTAATTTCTGATTTTTGAAACAAGAACAAAACTGGAACAGAAAACTGAACTTGAAATTAAATGCTGATTACATCTACAAGTGGCTGGAAAATTCACAACAAATTCTGAAAATATTAGAATTTATCATTAAATGCATTAGAAACAGCAGTTCTGATGTATATGTGTCAAATACATCAAGTATAATTGCTGTTTATGACTGATATAAACTTTAGATTGTCAAAAATACTCAGATTTGAATCAAAACAGCAATAGGGAACCTTTGAAACTGATTTTTCTTTCATTGCAACTGCTAGAAACACTTGTAAATCTGATATGCAAACTGGAAACACAATTTTCAAAATTACAATGAAAATTATCTGCTCACAAAATTTAAAAGACATGCAGATCTGAATTGTTGACTGAACACATGATTGAAAATGTCCAATTAAACTGCTGGCATGATTGGCAGCTAGGATGGTACAGCATAACCAGGCATGTACAAGGTTGGAACAGTAGGAAAAATGGTGTCAAAATGTCACAAACAAAACTGCAACAACTCTCCAAGGTCAGCCGTTCCACTAAGATACAACATATGCTGTGCGGCCACTCCCAAATTCACCCAAAATTGGTTCGGATCTCCCAAAATGTGAGGGTGTATGCAATAATGATAGGCGATTAGCAACAATGACATGTGCAAACCCTAAAATCAACGATTGATGATGATGGTGATTCTTCCCAAGTGTGGTGCTCAAGATCTAGAAATTAAATGATGTTGAACAACAAATAACTCTGAAAATCAGCAACAAAACTCTCCAATTTGCTAACACAACATTTTCTTGCAAGTCTAATCACTCCAAATCTGAAAATTCACATGAAGATCACCAATTTCAACTCATGCAATTTCCAGATGGAATTGCCCATGTTAGAGATGAGGGTTTTAGTCCACAAATTTGGTAGGAGAAATCTAGGAGGGTTATTGTTGTCCAAGATCTCTGAACGACAAAGATGATCCACAATGAATTTAATTGCCCCTTTTTAAAGTTCTCCATGAGACCGCATTTCTTTGAGGCATTCTTTCAAACAGTTCACTGCCTTGTCTATGCTATTGCTTACTATTATGCTTTGATAGATTTTTTCCAAGCATCCATAGCTTGTTTGAAAGCACCTGTTTCAGGTTTTTAGCCATAGCAGCAAGGCAGTGAACTGTTTGATAAAATGCTTTGGTAGACATGTATGAAGAATATCGTAGAATAGACAAGGCAGTGAACTGTTTGGAAAAATGCCTCAAAGAAATGTGGTCTCATGGAATGCCATGACAAGAAAATGCAGTTGGCAGCTGCTCCTAGTTATTAGTTATGCAATGTGAAGTAATTGCATAACTGCTTAGGTTGACTTTGTAAAAGACTATATTGTAATTGAAATTTCGTTACTAGTTATGCAATTTGAAGTAATGCTTTGAGTTTAAAAGATGTGCAATGCAATGTAGTCAACGATATGAATATGAACTACAAAAATCTATTTTCTACAATTCATTAGTTAAACTCTTTATTTTATTTGCTCTCTGTATCTCTATGCTATGGAAATGCCTTTCAATTTAAAAAAAAAAGTTTTTATCTCTTGTTCTACTTTGTAACATTTTATTTTTAATTCCAATTTTTTCCTGATTTTGTCAAATATTCTTATACTCTTGGTTTGCCGATTTTTTCCCCAAAAGATTTTTGCTGCTACGTATATATATATATATATTTCTTTGTGTCTGTAAGAAGAATCTGGTACCGGTCCTATCTTTCAGTTGCAATAATATAATTTTGATTGTACCAGCACAACTTGCTTTTTCTGTGATGTTTCCAAATTGCTCCTGATGGAAAGCTAGTTACACCGCTATAGTGTCTGGTTGGTTTTGCTTTGTTTTATGAAGGTAATATTCTATCTGATTCAAATTAAATACAGGAAACCAAACAAGTGTGTAGAGACATTCAAGAGCTTGAGGAAGAGAGAGAACAAAAAAGACGAGCACTGGAGTCTGAGAAGCTTGAAGTTAATCGGGAGGCACAAGAACTGAAGAAGAAAGATGACGAGTTTCAACTTTATAGGAAACAACAAGAGGAAGCAGAAAGATCCCATAAATTGAAGGTAATTTTCAAAAGACAGATTCCCTTATTACAGAATACCTTCTTTCAAGGAAGGTCGAGTCAATTATATACATATTAACACAGAGCATTTCGTAGAGAAATAGAAATCAAAATCAAAGAAGCCTCAATTCTTCTTGGGTATACCATTTTTCACGTGACTGAAAAAAATCAGTTATAATGCACATCATTGCATAGATGTTTTAACAAAAAGAAGGAAAAATATCAGAGAGAACCTATGGCTCATAAGTCATAACATTGTTAATGCAGATGGAGGAAAACAGAAGAATGTTTGATAAGGTTATGAAAGAGAAATATCTTCGTTATCAACAAAGAGAGAAAGAAATCAGAGCTATGCTGTACACAAATAAAATACATTTTGAGAAGGAAACTGAAGAATATATGAAGACTGAAAATGAACTGGAACAAGGAATTGAGAAAGAAAAGAACGAGCAAGAGTATGCACTTTCAAACTTGTGAATAGAAAAACGATCCTTTGTTGTTTTATCTGACTTCTGAGACTCAGTTTTCCCTTTTTTCAGGCAGAGGCTAACTGAGATTAGGCAAAAAATAGTTCTGAGAGAACAGAGACTTGAAAAAGAATTGCAAGCTAAAATGGAAAAGAAGTATGCTGAACTTGAGGAAAGATTACACAAAAAGAAATTAGAGCTGCAAGCTAAGCACCATAAACAAATATTGGAGGTAAGTTTTGTAACTAATGCTGTCAGATCTAGGATCTTTTCCAATAAAATTTAATTCTGTTAGTGACTAATTTCTATCTGCTATTTGTTATATAATCAGTTTAAGGAAAAGGTTCAGAAGGAAAAACAACAATTTCTGCAGAGAACGCTTGAAGAAAAAAATGAGCTAGGGAAAGAACTGGAAATTGCCAGACAGGAAACCAATAAATTGTCTAGCATATCAGCAGAGAATCTACAGGTAGAATTTGCACCAATGTAAACTTTTCTGGAATGTTGGGGTTTTCCTTCAACATTGTGTTAAATGGTATCATTATTTAATAAAATTTTGCTGAAATGTTAAACCCATCTGGCTTTTTGTTGATTCTATTTCAGGTTGCAGACTGTGTCATATGTCATACAAAGTTTGGTCCTGAAGTGTTCCGAGCATTGTATGAGGACTGTGGCCACAAGGATGTGTGTATGAACTGTGCAAAAAAACAGAAGGCCAAAAGGAAGTGTCCTATTTGCAAAATGCAGCAGGCGAAGAATTATTTGCTAGTGCCTTACAAGATATTTTGTTAGATACTGTTAAATATAACCTAGATCATGCACTCAGGAAGCATTTTGTTATTGCTTTCCTGGCATTATTAAAGCTTGCCATGTCTGGTACAATCTAAATAAAATGAAGCCGACTGGCTTTTGTCATAAATGCCTCTCTTAAGCATTGGTCTGAGTGATTTCAAATCATACTTCTTCAATTCCATGGGATTTGAAAATCTGTGCTGAATTAAGTTTCTTGCATTTTAAACATAGCAACACAAAAGTAACTACTTTTGGCACCAATTGCAAAACATAATTGAAAACGGGAATTCATTGCATGCCAAGGTGGTGGGATGCATGGATTAAACCTTCTACAGTATGACTCGATTGTCTTCTGAGTGTCCCTTGTGTATGTTATTTTTCTTTTCGTTTGCCATTCAAGAGAATAGGTTTGTAATAGCAAGGTACATGTATGACTGCATTTAATTACCATGTGGGGCTAAAATTTTAGTTCCTTCTCTTCTATTGCTTAACCTTTTCTTCAATTTTGAATTTGTTTCCTCATATGTAATAATAAGAATAACCATACATTGTAACACTTCCAGTATCATTGAAATATGAATTGTATGACCTACTAAAGAATACTACGATGGATACTAAATACCTTTTTCTCAAATTGATAGCACTGCCTCTAGCTATTGATTATGCTATCTGTTTAGAAGAAAATTAGTGGTGAAGTGTTGCCCATAATCTAGTTTTGAAGGGCATTGCATTGTTGTAAGCAAAACAGAGCCAATACTTTTTTGTTTCTTCCCATTGAATACCATTTCCAACGAAGTTGCAACTGTTACTCGTCATTACACTGAGAGGCATTCTACAGTTGTATATGGGTGTGCAGAACCTGTGTACATAGAAACCCCTCATGATTTAAATTGATGGCCATTTAGCCATTTTAGTAAATACAGCTGGCACTCATAATTGCTGGAATTTAAATGGCTAAAGAAAATAGTTCCCGCCCAGAATGCCCTTCTGTTGTAAATATTTGTGGCTACTTAATACATTGGAGAAGGGTTATAACTTATACATGTTTTCCATCTGAAAGAATTCCATTAAACTGCCTGTTAATATGCGAAACTGCCGGTGCCAAACACAGATGACAAAATGGCCTTCAACCCCTCCTCTAAAAACAGTGTGCAATGGTGAATGGGGAATGTTTCAGGTGGAGGCACTAGTTGTGGCTAATGATTTAAGTTGTTTGTGGTAGCCACATCTTACTTTATTTCATTTGGCTGAGAAATTATTCAGTTTTCACAGGATTTGTTAAACAATTTGCAGTGGTACGTATGATGTCGTTTGCATAAAATGTGAATTTATAGTTAGCATGAAAGGATTTGTACTGTGAATTATCATTGGTGCTGAAATCGCGGTTAAAGTTTTTGTTGTTGCTGTGGTTGAGAAATCTTCGAGATGAGCGAAGATATTAAAGGACACGGTCAAAGAAAAAGCAGTGGGAAGCATAGAGAAAAATAGGGTGATTTGGTTTAAAAAAAATACATTTTCATTATATGGATTTTATGAGTTTTCACCGATTTAATTAGGTTATGGTGGTTTTTGAGAGAAGTTTCAGTTGCAGACGAAGAGCCGCATGGTTTTGAAGGTGGAAGTAGAGCTAAGTCAGGCAAGGGCTGTCATATGAATGCTGGCCACTTCCACAATGGAGATGCCAAGCACCAGGCATCAGGCTACATTCCCCATGATGGCATTTATGGAAACACCATCATATTCCAGCGGTATGAGTTCAAATCCCTTGCCACTCTTACTTTAGAAAAGAATCCGGAGACATCTATGGCAAATCCATCTGTAAAAAAAACTCAATTTGTCTTCTCTGCAATGCGATCACATCAAAGGATTTAATTCCTCGAAAGATGCAACACTTCCAGAGGTGATGTTGAAAGGCTCAATGAAAATTATGACGGGCGGTCAGTCTACTCAGGCAAGGTCTTTTCTTGCCTTCTTCGCAGGGGGAAATCATGGACGGTTGAGACCTTTACTGATTCAGCACTGGAAAGGCAGAGACGAAGACATACAAGTGCACAAAGCCAAAGTGACTTATCATTTTATGAGACAATGAAGTCTACCAAGTTTTGCTTGTATTCCAACAACTTTTTTAAATACAAAGCTAAAAAAATTCTCAAAAATTGTAGCTTACTGGTATTACCGATACAGATCACCAGATATGATTTAGATAGATAAATAGATATATACATCAGGAAAATTATCTGAAAAGGAAATGTCTGTGCTCCAACAATAAAGCGTCTTGCTCAAATCTGTAATATACTACCTAATACGATGAATGCTAAAAGGACACTTCAAATATTGCAGAATGTAGATATATTCATTGAATCATGAGTGAACTTCTTTGTATCCATTCTCTTTGCAATTTCCAAAACATAATTATCTCTTAGTTTCTAGACATGACCATATATTTATAAATTTTTAAAAGCTTACCCAAAGATTTTCTTTGATGCAGCTTGGGATCACGGAATCAGAAGATGAGTTTCCATATTCTCAATTCTCGTCCTTCAAAAAATGCAAATTTCAAAACACTTAATTCAAATGGATACGAAGTTTCTTGCTATGGCCCATATCAGAAATCTCTGCACATGAAAATGCAAATGAAAGCTGTATCCAGTGGTTCATAATTTAACTTTTTTTTTTCTTTTACTATTTAACAATTTAAAATAGCAATTAAAAAAAATGGTTTGTTCAAATTCATAGCAGAAGATCCAACATTGAAAAGAATTTGAGAATTTCTTAAGACTGTTTTGATCTCGTGGACATCATTAAAATCTCATTCATTCATTCAATTAAAAATGATGACCGTAAATTAATAAAAACATCTACTTAAATCTGTTCAATAAATCAAGGCCATTATTATCAAATTTTAAAATTAATTTGCATTTATTATCAATAAATTGTGGCGAGTGACACTGACAACATATTGGAGAATTGGGCACTAAAATCTATATTTAAATCTTTATGTAGAACTGCCCATTACATCATGGTAGACACACAAATATATGAAAAATTCTAATTATTTGCATCGCAGTGACCGTTATGTGTTGCTTGTTTTAAGTCATACTGTTTTCAAATGATTTTATGTTACAATTATTATATTCTTTTCATTTTCTATTTATTTATTGCTGCCAACACTTGTATGAATCAAAGTAAAACCTTAAAGATTATAGAATATTATTAATTAATTAATTATATTTTAATATGAATTAATTTATTATATTATTATTGTATAATAATATATATTATATAATATATGTTAATCAATTATTAATTATGTAATTGTAATTAATTAATAATATATATTATTATTTATATAATCATTATCTTATATAATAAATTATTGGCTGATAGTCGATAGGTTACATATAGTGTGAGCTTGAAACAAGTTTCTTGCCTACAAACAAATGTTGAGTCATTGGAAAACAAATTTAAACTGTAAGTCACTTGTCGTTTAATCGTACAAGCCTCCAAAATATCAAATGAAAGCCTCCAAAATCTCACTTATCATGTAAAAGCTAGATAAATATTGATTTGCCAATTGGATGGGAACATTCAATTTTCATTTAGAGTGTTTGTCAATTTGATGGCAAATTTCTTTTTTCATTTGTATTGCTTTATGTTTTAAATTTGCATGTAAACATTTAAAAATTGGATAATGCCTTATTTCTTTAAGGAAAAAAATCTAGATTTGTCTAAGTTTATTTCATTCCATTATTTAACACTTATTATTAATTGTTTAATCCAACCACATGCAACTAGAACTTGCAACACATTGTATCCATCTGCACCCATGCACATACATGTTCTCTTTAACATATTGGCATATATATAATTTTCTATCGGCATAATCCTTGAACCTCCTTTAGGTGCAAGTGCTAGTATCATAATATTAATATTATTCAATAATAATGTATATAAAGTACTATTATTATATTATATAGTATTACATATTATTACTAATTTTATATAATAATTAAGTTTTTTAATTGAGAATAAATACTTTAAGTTATTAGGGTTAGGATTAAGGTTTAATTAGGGTTATGGTTAAGATTAAGGTTCATTTAGGATTAGGGTTCAATTAAGATTATAGTTCTAAGATAATGCTTGAAGTTAGGGTTAGGGTTAAGGTTAGATTATGTTAGGATTCAATTAGGGTTAAGGTTAGGGTTCAATTAGGGTTTAATAAGGGATATGGTTAAGATTAGGGTTCAATTAGGATTAGGGCCAAGATTTTGGTTGGGGCTAGAGTTAGAGTTCAATTAAAGTTAGAGTTATTATATAATTATAATATGGTTTATATAATATATATTAATCAATTATTAATTATGTAATTGTAATTAATTAATTATTTAATAACATATTATTAATTATAATCATTATATTATATATAATAAATTATATTATAATATTATTGATATTATTAAATAATAATGTATATTAATTATTATATTAACATATCATATAATATTATATATTATTAATTATATATAATTTTAAATATTTTTTAAATTAGCGATAAACACTTGGGGCTATTAGAGTTAGGGTTAGGGCTCATTTAGAGCTAGGGTTCAATTAGGGTTAGAGTTCTAGAATAAAGCATAAGGTTAGGGTTAAGGTTAGGCTAGGCTAGGGTTCAATTAGGGTTAAGGTTAGGTTAGGAATAGGGTTCAATTAGGGGCTAGGGTTATGGTTCATTTAGGATTAGGTTTAACATTCAATTAGAGTTCAATTTGGGTTAGGGTTAAATTAAGATTAGGATTAAGTTTAACATTCAATTAGGTTTAATTAAAGTTAGGGTTAAGGTTACATTTTAATTAGAGTAAGGGTTGGTGTTAGGGTTAGGTTTAATTAAGGTTAGGATTTAATTAGGGTTCAAAGTTAGAGTTAGAGTTCAATTAGATTTAGGGTTCAATGAGGGTTCAATTAGGGTTACTTGGTAAGAGTTCATTTAAGTTAATGTTTAATTAATATTAGGGATCAATTTGGGTTAGGGTTTAATAATGGTTAGAGTTAGGGTTAGGGTCTAATTGGGTTGAGGGTTAGTGTTCATTTAGGTTTAGGGTAGGGTTAGGATTCAATCAAAGTTACAATTCAATTAGAGTTACAATTCAATTAGCTTAGGGTTCAATTAAATTTAGGATTCAATTAGGGTTAAGGGTCAGGGTTATGGTACTGTTAGGTTAGGGTTCAATAAGAGTTCAATTAAGGTTAGGGTTTAGTTAGCATTTAATTAGGATTAGGGTTCAATTAGAGTTAACATTAGTATTAGAGTTTAATTAGGGTTAGAGTTAGGGTTATGATTAGGGTTCAATAAGGTTAGTGTTAGAGTTAGAGTTCATTTAGGATTAGAGTTTAATTAAGATGAGGGTTCAATTAGGGTTAGGACTATGGCTATAGTTCATTTAAGATTAGGGTTGGGTTTTAGGGTAAAGTTTGGGTTATAGTTAGGGGGCTGATGCAAGAAGTTGGGTCCACAAAAAGTTCAAAAAGTGGAAGTGTTTTTGCTGTTTTTTAGAATTTGTCACACTTGGACTAAAAATTTGAGGCACTTACACAATGAATCTTAAATCAGTCAGTAATATGAAATTTAGCAATTTGAATCTAATTTCCAAATATGTAATTTATTCAAATACCCAGATGATAGAAATTAAATTTTGATAGGGATGTATAAAAACCACTTTTTAAAAGTCCTTGTTTTTTTATCATACCATGCATGTGTACGGACACAACTTTTTGACCCAAATAAAAGTATATTTCTAATTCATTTTGGGGAAAGAAAGCTAACAACATAAATATTGATGAGGAATTTTTTTTGTAATTTTTTTTTATTGAATTTTTATTGGCCTTCATTGGTGTTTTTAAAAATGTGTACGAACAACATAATTGGACCTAAACTAAACATTTTTTTATTTTTATTTTCATTGTGTAGAGAATTGTCTGAAGATTGATGCCATATAATTTTTTTTACAAGAAACTTAACGAAAAAAAAGTTATTAAAAAACAAAAAAAAGCCTGAAATTTCAAGTTTAAGAACTAGTTTGCTTAAAATTAATTAGAAAATAAAAAATATAATCCAATATTAATAAAAATTATATATTTGGAAACTAGACATCGTGTTCTCTAATGAGTTTTAAATTTATAGATTGATTCAGAAAAAAAGTCCATTAGCCATATTGCTAAAGTTGGACATTCTTCTTCAATCTGCCTTAATTTTTTAGTTGTAGGTCAAAGGCTAAGGTTAAGATTGCCAAGCGTTTCCCAAGCCTAAAACCAAGGCTACATGTGGGTTGGAGATTCAAATTTTTAATAACGCGTATGCATTACAAAACACATATGCATTCTTTATTTGTTTGATTATTTAAAAAAATAAATGTTTTTTAGAAACGGGTACTCATTTTAAAATGCATACACATTTTGAAACGCAAAAACACGTACGCGTTTTAAAATGAGTACCCATTTCTAAAAAAACATTTATTTTTTTAAATAAGTGACTTGTACTTGTTATAAAACATGTACGCGTTATATAACACGTACGTGTTTTTTAGCGCATACACATTTTTATAGGCTCGGGTACCTGATGCATAACACACACATTTTTTAATAATGCGTACACGTTTTCTGCGAGATTTTTTTTTGGCCGAAACTTGCCCTCTTCATGGACCCAACTTCTTGCACTTACCCTAGGATTAGGGTTAAAGTTGGTATGAATGTTATAGTTTGAGTTAGAATTGAACTTTGTATTAGGGTTAGATGTAGCATTATAATTATGGTTATAATTAGGGTTAGGGTTAGAATTATAGTCTATTATTGTTAGAGTTAGGGCTAGGTTAGGGTTCAATTAGGGTTCAAACTCAAGGTTAGATTTTAATTAGAGTTAGGATTCAATCAAGGTTCAATTAAGGTTAGGGTTTTATTAGGGTTAGGTTTAGAGTTCAATTAGATTTAAAGTTAGGGTTCAATTAATGTTTTCTTAAGGTTAGGGCGGTAAACCCCCAAAAGTGGTTTACAGTTCAAGTGAGGAAGGAAAAGTTGCAAAAAATGAACCCATGCAAAAAATTTTTTGGGGTTCAAATGAACTTTTTGGTTTGAGCAAACCAAAAGAGGGATCGCTAGAACCCTGGTTCAAGTGAACCCATTAAATGCAAGGTCCCACAATTCTTGCAAAAAATACAAAAAAAAACCTTTTTTGGAAGGGGGTTTGCTTGAACCCCCCCTGGTTCACCTGAACCCCCCTTTTCCCACCTTCTCACCCTTTGACACCAAAAACTCCAAAATTTTGCCCTTTGAAGCTCGAGTTGAGGATGAAAATGGAGGAGACTTCATAGACCCAACTGGATGATAGTATTCCTTAGAACGAGCTATCCGACGAATATAATTTTAATATGTTTTAGTTTTATTATGTATTTGCTTTTTTAATTTTATTAAACATAGTTTTTCATTGAAAATCAAGCTCTTTGTTCTGCACATGTGGAAAAATAGCAGATTATCAATTTTTTTTTTGAAAAATATGAGTGCACCATATATTGAAGACCTTAATCAAACAAAAAAATAAAATTTGAATTTCTATATATACAAAAAAAGTTACGTAGTATATGGTCCGCCTATGTTTGAATTGTAATTGGTTTGACTTCAAAACTTGATTAAGGAAAAAAATTCAATTAAACACTATGAAACCAATTGGAAGCACTGAATATCGTAGTTAAAAATCTAACTTGATATCCTTCATGGAAAAAAGGTCATGTTGTATATGGTGAGTGTCACTCCTTAAAAATGTTGTTTACTGAAAACACTAGTTTTCAAAAGAGATGGAAAAAGAAGTGCAATCTGATTCCAAAAATTTTGAAAAAAATATATTTAGAATCTACAGACAAAATGTCACAAATCACTAGCTTACATCATCTTCAAATTTCTCATGGTTTAGCCGCTATAGGTGCCTGAAAGTGAAGATTTAGAAAAAAAATATTTCAGTGTCTAGTTTGGCCAAAAATTGTAAACCAGTATTGTGGGATTGCCCAACATGGTTAAAGTTTATTTAAGGTTAGGGTTAGGGTTCAATTATGGTTCGAGTTCAATTATTATTAGGTTTACAATTCAATTATAATTAGTGTTCACTTAGGGTTAGGATTATGGTTCAATTAATGCTCAAGTTGGGTTAGGGTTAATATTAGAATTCAATTAGGGTTATGATTAAATAAGGGATGAATTAGGGTTAGGGTTGGGTTTAGGGTTCAATTAAGGTAAGGGTTAGTGTTATGGTTATGGTTAGGGTTTAATGAGAGGGTTAGGGTTATAATATAATTAAGGTTAGGGTTCAATGAAAATTCAATTAGGGTTAGGATTTAATTAGGGTTGGGGTTCAATTAGCATTCAATTAGTGTTAGGGTTCAATTAGAGTTAGGGTTAGGATTAGAGTTTAATTAGGGTTAGAGTTAGGGTTAGGATAAAATTCAATAAGGTTAAACGACTCATTTAGGGTTAGAGTTCTAGGACAAAGCTTGGGGTTACAATTAGGTGTAGCATAGAAAATCATGCACTCTTGAAAAAGAGACAATTTCACACTTAATTTGGATTCATTTTGGCACCCTTGCATAATTACCCTTCAAAATCATCATTTATAGGCCCCTAGGACCCATTATTTTGGAATTTTGAGGTCCATTCCACTCAAAAATCATGTAAAACCCCTCAAAATCCCAAAAAATTGAAAAACCCACCTCAAAAACTTAAGGTGGGACTCATTCTCCACCTTGGGCGAATGAGTCCCCTTAGGTGGGACCCATTCGCCAAGGGTGGTGAATGAGTCCCTTTTGGGGCCTTTTTCAAATTTGAGTAGGAATTCATCAATTTAATTCAAATTTTTGGTGAATGCCAACCTTTGGGATCTAAATAATGGTCAATTAGGCGTTGATGCTTATAAAAGCAAGATTCTAAGTCATTTTTATCAATATTTAAGCACTTTGAGCAAGCATTTTCAAATATCAAGTATCAAGAATCTTCAAGCAAGTTCTCACAAGAACATTCAAGTTTCAAGAACAAGTAAGGTTGAAGCTTTGGAGGAGCATTAAAGTGTTTTTGCAGGTCTTCAAGATCACTTTCAATTAAGATCTAGCATTGTCAAGGGTTGATCATGGATGCCTATGGTGAATCATGATGGATTCTAGGTTGGGGAGATGCAACTAGCCATTAAGCCAATCCTAAAGACTTGTTTCTTAAGTGATTCCATCCTCCATTATCACTCTACATTCGACCTAAGGAAGGTACACACATCATTAGGGTTCACTTGGAATGATTGAAGATCATCACAAGCGAATCATTCATCTCTTCATTTCCATTCTTACATCATATTCTTTCATGTTAGAATAGGATTGCATCCTGTTTTAGATTTCCTAGTCTTAGACACACTTAAGGCTAGGGTTTTCATACACATTTCATTATCTTTCTCAGGGTTTAATTACCAAACTATGGGTTTGACCAAGGCAAACCCTCCATCACCAAATCAAGTCAAATTTAGTTTTGTAGGTACTTTTCATAGGTTTGGATCCAGAAGTCAAGCTAGCAGTGAAAGGCAGGTGTGGAGGTACAAATTAGAGTTTTAAAATATCAAAAAAGTTGAATGAGATTGATTCACCAAGAGTGCCAAATGAGTCCCACTGCTGCTATCTATCAAATCAACTTGCAAATTCTGATACCCTTTTTCCCAGAACAGGCTCCTGCACAAGAATCCCGATCTGGGATTGATTCACCCAGGTTGGCGAATGAGTCCCAGTGGGTCAAAAAGTCAACATTTCAAGAATTTTAGAGCTATTTCTAGTCCTTTGGAAGTTTCCAAGTGCACATTTCCAGTTTAGTAGTTTTCTGTTACATTTTACTTGGATTCCTAGGTCATTCATTAAAGCATTGCATCAAACTATGATTTTGCATTTCATCCTTCATTGCATTATCTTTCCAAGTCTAAACTTGGTGGTGAAACCCTCATTCTTGTCATTCAAATCCCTAGAACATTCCCTCTGTCAGATTTCAATCTTCTTTGCATTGAAATATCAAGGGTTGTTCTTGAGTGAATCGTGTTGGCTTTTAGTTGTTTATGATTTGTGGTTTGTCCTTGATGACAAAACTGGTTTTGATTTGGATTAGGATTCTCAACTTGATTGGTGATATGATATTTAGTTACATTGGTTTGTTCACATATGGTTGGTGAATGATATGCAGTTACAAGATTTTGATATATGATGATGTTGACAGTGTTTATCATTTTGACATGATGATTGATCCTTCAAGGTTACTAGTCAGGTATACTCAGTTGATTATTATCAGGTTTTGTCTTTGAATGATATACTAGTGCATTATTGATCTCATTTTATTGCACTACTATATTGTGTTAAGGTATTCATGATATTTATACATGATTTGTATAATGATGTTTACATCTGGCTCCTTGAGATGACTTTTGGTTCATTTTGGTTACATCGGCATCTTGACATCTTGACATTACATTGAATGTACTTGAAGTATTTCAGGTTAATCAGTGTATTCATTTCTTTCTAAAAGGGTCCTAAAACCTCCTTGTACATTCAGATGTAGAGATATTATGTTAAAGAAGTTGATGTTCACATGTCTTTGTGGCATTGTCAATACATACTTTCAAGGCTTTACTAAGGTTTTTGGCATCTTATATGGTTTATAGTTTATAATATTATGGCATTGATAGAAATCACTTTGTTAAGTGATAAATGTATCGGGAAACATTGTTATTAACTTATTTAATTGGCATTTTTGTTGATGCTAAGTTTAATCACATTAAACATGTGATATTGGGCTCTTTATCATTGCAGTGGTCGACATATTTTTGACTTTGTTGCTGCTATGATTATTGGTATTATAGTTGTCGGCACTTATTATTTTTTATCTTGGTAGTATTGGTTGAGATGTATTCGGATCTCAAATGATTATTATTGTTAGTAAAGTATTCGAAAATACTAGAAGTTTGGTTAGGGAAAAAGTTATTTTGTTGATTCACCCATCTTGGTTAAGAATGAAACCCTAGCTACCATGGACATTTTGTTTGTCTGCAATTTTTTGAGTTCTCACTCAGTTGACATTCTAAGCATATGTGATACTAATTATAGTGTGAGCTAGTTGGCAGTGAGGATGGTCCAACATATCGACATTTTGGTTAAAATTTGACTGTGAACAAATGAAAGCATGACTGTGGAAGCTGAACAAAGAAGTATTGGTGTTGCTGTTCAGCTAGGTAGTTATGAGACTTCTCGACGGTGTATGGTATTTGTTCAGTTTTCTTCCACCGTGATTAGGTAATGAAAAATCTGTATGGTTTTGAGTAAATTTTTTCGTGTTTTGGAATATTTTTGTTAAGGGTTTTAAAGAGCTTAACTTTTTTTGATTATGATTTAAAAACCCTTTAGGGCTTCTGGATGATTTCTTTTTCGGGTTGTATCAGAACCCTAACCCAAGTTGGATAAACAGTTATTGAAATTACATTCTGAAAGACTATTCAGTGATTATAAAATGACAAGATTTTGTCAGTGACTTGGTGGCTTGAAGAGGGAAATTATGGACATACTTTTTTGTGAGATATATTGATACATTGTTCAGTCTTGAAAATCTTGAAAGGTGATTTTATAATAGTGTTTACATTGAGAACTATTTTGTAATATGTTATAGTAATATCATTTGTTGTATCAAATGGAGATGTTATCAGTATTATATAACATCCTTCTATGTGCTTATTGAAAATTATTTTTTCACAGTTGTCTATTGAGGCACTAGGAATGCTAATTTGCATTACTAGGGTATTGATAGAACACGGATTGGATACATACATTGGTTTTTATGGGGTTGGTGCTCCTGCAACTTTGGAGTTGGTGCTCCTATAACGTTGGAGTTGTTGCTCTTGTATCTTTGGAAGTTGGTGCTTCTGAATTGTGTGGAGTTGGCACTCCTAAACTTTGTGGAGTTGGTGCTCTATCTGAAGAAAGTGATATATTTTTTGAGTGGTTTTTATTCCCCTTAAGGGTTTTCCACTTAGGACATATAATGTGTTATGTGATGAGTCTTTGTGTGATTTTTTTTCATGTCTATCTAATTTTCATAAGTTATTATATGCATTAATGTCTATTATCAGTTCTTATTTGTACAATGTTAATGTATTTCACTGTTACAAGTACTTTCATAGTCATATGTTGCAAACTGGTTTAAAGATCTGTTTAACCAAACATGTTTTTCATGTTGTGATGAAAAGCATTTAGTCTATTACATCACATGTTCTTTCATTGATTTATAGTTCAAGATTATTATGTTTCAATCTGTCATAATGTACTAAAGCTCTATGTTGTTTCAATGCTTATCATATGTCATTCAATTACATAGTTGTTGCTGTGTCTCATAAAGTTGCATTGAAATCTAGTGGTCTTAAAGTGATTCAATGATGTTGGTCGTCATGTACACAGTCTTATGAGTTGCACCTATTTTCTCATTGTGCTCTGATTGTTAAACAATGTCAGTCACATCTTTTACAAGTGCAAGATATCTCACACAAGCTATATTGGCATAAGTTGTCTAAATGAACTGAGTTAATGTTGTCATATCTTTGTTTACCTCTTTTCATGAATGCTCTCAAAGTGATTACTCTGCTCTGTTATCAATAGAAAGGATATCTGAACTAAAAGTCTTTGTCAAAATTTAAAAGGTTTAAATTTTAGGTCTGTCTATCAGACACTGATTCACCCCCCCTCTCAGTTTTTGTCCACACTCCAACAAACCGTACCCTAGAAGAAAAAGGTGGACCTCTTTCCTTTTAGCTCTAAAACCCTAAATGTCCTAGAGAGAGTCATCCATCCCATTCTTCTTCGATTCATTTAGAGCATCATAATTCTGATTTGGAGTGCATTTACATCCTAGATTTAACTTGCATTAACATTGCATTAGGTTTTGCATTGGTTAATTTTCATTCTAGGGTTTCAATCTTTGCATTAGTGAAAAGCTAATTTAGCTTGCATTATTTTAGTTAATTTCATTGAAAATCCATAAAATTCTACATTTGCATCCTAGATCTAGGTCATATAGCATAGCAAACATAAAAATTAATGAAAAAATCTCAAAATTTTGAAAAATACCCTTACTGGGACTCATTCGCCACCTTGGGCGAATCAGTCCTAGTCCAAAATTTTAGCTACTATTTACAAAATTAAATTTCTAGTTTTTAAGCTTCTATTTGGTTTTGTTACTCTTCTGCTTCAGTTTAGTAACTTGTCACTACATTGAAATCATTAGAATTAGCATCAATATATTCATGGTAATTATGGATACCATTAGATTTCTGCAATTTTCATTTTCAGCATTAGTTCCTAGTTCCTTTAGATCAGATTCATTGGAAAACGAAAACAAAAAATTGAAAACATCAAAAGATCCAATTGAAGAAATGCTTAAATTTGGGAAAAGCATATCATCCAATCCCTTTAGTAGTGATGACCTAGATATGTTAGATGAAGCCCTCACAGACTTCCTTTCACTAGGATCATCCACTAAGGCTTGTCATGAAAATAAAAAACCAAACGAAGTTAACTTAACCCTCAACCCTTTTAGTAGTGATGACTTTGATATGTTAGATGAAACCCTTGAGGATTTCATCTCACAAAGCTCATCCACTAAGGCTTGTCATGAGAAACCAAAAACAAGAGAAGTTAACATAATCCAACCTCAACTTATCTTTTACCCACCTTCACATAAACCACAACCTGAGTTTACCCTTTATCCTCCTCAGAATAATGTATTGCAACAATCAAGTCATAATACCATTGCTCATACATATAATATTAGAAACAATCCACAACCACACCAACCAACCCCGACAACCTTACCTTTACCCAATCACACCCTACCTAGTGCTCCTCATTTAAATTCACATAGTGGAAAGGAGTATAATCTCATTGAGCAACTTAAGAATACTCTTGCAAAGATATCCCTATGGGATTTAATTTAAACTTTCCCAAACTATCATAGTATGCTTCAAACAACTTTACAAGTAGTGGTTCTTCCTGGTACAAATGCAAATGATGTGGCAACTCTTATACAAGGAATTAATATAGTTAATATTGACATAAAATTTCATCAACGTGAGCTACCCCCTTTGGCATTGAGACAAAAAAATGAGGCCTTTATGATCATTACTCAATTCAACAGAATAGGCATAAAAAGGAACATGGTTGATAATGGTTCCACCCTTAATATGTGCAGTGTGAAACTCTTAGATAAGTTGCAGGTAGATAATTCAACAATGCAAACCGAATCCTTATCCATTCGAGGATTTGACAATGTAGGAAGGCATTCGCTCGATGTAATTACTTTACCTATAACAATCGAAAATGTTACCTTACAAACTCCTATTCATGTTATGCCTCATGACCTTTCATACAATCTTCTTTTGGGAAGACCATGGATTCATGAGATGCATGCGGTGCCTTTGACTCTTCATCGTATTATGAAGTATGTCTATGACAATAAGGTATACCAAGTTGAAATGGACCCTGAGCCTGAAATTTGCCTACAAGTGGAAAAAGGAACTACAAGTCCTCTCAACACATTAATTCCCACATCCAATATAACACCTTTAAAAGAAGATAATCAAGAAAGGGAAACAATGTCAGTTATTGGATGATGATTGGGGTTCCTTGGATTTCACACCCTCATTTATGGGAGAATACATAATCACAAGAAAATAAGATGACAAGCAAAAGAAACCAATGGTAATGACAACTCAGAACTTAGAAGAACAATCACAAACATATAACTCCCCTACTCTTGAAGAATATACAAGTTATACAAAAAACTTTGACGAGATAGACTACCAACAACCACCAAACCTGAAATAAATGGAACAAATTTATGGGAGAGGTTATGAACTTGTGAAGCAATTGGGTTACAATGGTGAAGGATATAGAAAGAACGAACAAGGCATTTGAGTCCCTATAGAGCCTAACATACAAGAGACAAAGACTGGTTTGGGATATTGTCCTTCTAAAATTATGCAAGCAACAAAGCGACCATCACTAAACATCAAAACTATCATGTGCAAGCCAAAATTCGACCTTACAATGGAACATCCTAAATTTCTTGACATGGAGTCACCCCCATCATGGAAGTACTTTGAAGATGAGGAAGCTTTGAAATGCATGTTAGGAGTTTATGATACACCAACTACTTCTCCCAAGAAAAAGATTACATGTGCTAGATTAGTACCAAGCCAAGAGATTTCAAAGGTGAAAGTAAAGACAATGACACACATGTAGAACAATATAATCTTGAATTTCCAAAATCAAATGCACTCCCTTTAGGGGACACAATTGACATACCAATGGATATGCCAGATAATG
This sequence comes from Sequoiadendron giganteum, assembly GCA_007115665.2. Lineage (NCBI taxonomy): Eukaryota > Viridiplantae > Streptophyta > Pinopsida > Cupressales > Cupressaceae > Sequoiadendron > Sequoiadendron giganteum. The sequence goes on from CM021105.1 coordinate 506,932,776, forward strand.
AGAAAGTCATTAAAATTGGAAAATGCCTCGATGATGAAGAACAAGAAGATACTACAACCTTGCTTCATTAATTTCCTGAAATCTTTGCCTAGAAGTATTCAGATATGCCTGGAATAGATCCAAAGATAGTGACACACAATATTGTCCTTGTTGAGAAGGCCAAGCCCATCTGACAAAAGATACACGAGATGAATCCTAAGATAGATTTGATTGTTAGAGCTGAAATTGAAAATCTCTTTGATGTTGGCTTCATAAGACCTATAGATTATTCTCCATGGATCTCAAATATTGTTGTAGTCACAAAACCTAAAAATCATATTAGGATGGGTACAAATTTTCAAGACTTGAATAAAGCATCTTTAAAAGATGACTTTCCCCTTCCTAATATTGACATCATAGTAGACTCGACTGCGGGACATGCTTTGTTGTTATTCATGGATGGATAATCAAATCTTCATCAACCCTCAAGATCAATACAAAACAACATTCACAATTGTTTGGGGGACATTTTGTTCGGTCATGATGCCTTTTGGATTAAAGAATGTGGGCACAACATATCAACGAGATATGCCACTAATATTCCATGATTACATACATAAGATCTTGGAAGATTATGTCGACAACATTCTAGCCAAATCATTAACAAGACAAGACAATGTGAATGTCCTTCAAAGAATCTTTGAGTGAATGTGAACATACAACATGAGTTTGAATCCTCAAAAATGTGTCTTTGGTGTCGATAGGAGAATTTTTTTAGGGTTTATCATGTCTCATAGAGGCATTGATGTGGATACAAAGAAGATTGATGCTATTGTCAACATGCCATTTCCTAAAAGCATTTCTCAGTTACGCACGTTACAAGGAAGAATCCAAGCTATCCATCATTTTTTCACATCTTTAGCCGATCGCACATTACCATTCACACATATCCTCAAAAAGGATGTGCACTTTAACTGGAATTACGATTTTAAATAGGCTTTTGAGAGTTTGAAAGAATATCTCAAAACTCCTCTTGTTTTACAACCTACTATGCCAAATAAACTATTTACACTTTATATCACCGCCTCAACACATGCTTTAGTAGCATTGTTGGCTCACCAAGATGAAAATGGTAAAGTCAAACACTTATTGATTATGAGAAACAATACACAACAATAGAAAAACAATTTTTGGCCATTGCATTTGCTTCAAGCAAATTACGACATTATTTGCTGAATGTGGAAATACAAGTGATGATAAAATTTGACACTCTCAAACATCTTTTTAATAAAATAGATTTATTTGGATATCTAGCTAAATGGGTGATGTTTTTGACTGAGTTTGACTTGATGTTTTTTTAACAAAAATCAATTAAGGGTCAAGCCTTAACTGACTATTAGCTGACACTCCTTCCCCTTTGGCATTACCTAGTAATGTATCTTTCCCCAACGATAATGTGTTGACAATTGAAATTGATACATGAAAATTATACTTTGATGAATCTAAGTGTAGAATAGGCTCTAGTGCTAGGGTTATACTAATCCCGCCTACAGGAAAGCCTATTCCCTTGTCATATTGGTTAAATTTCTTATGTACAAACAACACTATTGAGTATGAAGCATTGCTCGCTGGGTTATGTTCTGCTTTAATCTTGGGTGAAATAAATATTAGGATCTTTGGCGATTCATAATTAGTAATCAAACAAATAAATGGGACATATCAAGTAAAGCATGATGAATTATCCAAATATAAGGATCTCGCAATGAACTTATTAGATAAGTTTGAATCATTCACCATTGACAATATCCTACGAAAAGACAATTGACATGCAGATGCAATGGTGAGTGCAACCTCTCTTATATCACCTCAAGATCCTTGAAAAGATGTCAAATTTATTGTTCACCCAATCATGAAACCATCCATTGAAGGTAAAATCAAAGAAGTGTTAGCGATGACCAAGCAAGACTCGAGTGAATGGTATGATACAATATTCAACTATTTGAAAGATGGTACTCTTTCCGAGCCCACAAAAATGAATACCTGACATTTCTTGTGAAAACTAGCAACCAAGTATGTTATTATAATTGACATATTATACAAAAGGTCCTTTAATGGTATTCTTCTTAGATGCCTTAAAAAATCTTAAATCCCCATAGAACTTGAAGAAGCGCATGTGGGTGCCTGTGGAGGTCATTTTGGAGGTAGATATTTGGTGCAAAAACTCATTCGTATGGTATATTATTGGAGACATATGGAAATAGATTGATTTGTGTACGTTAAGAAATGTCATAAATGTCAGGAACACAACAATTTGATTCATGCTCCTATTGCTAAGCTTTGTGCCCAAATTCCTATTTGGCCGTTCTCAATATGGGGATTGGATCTAATTGGAAATATATTTCCACCTTCATCTGCTGGCCATACATTTATAATCACACCAACTGATTGTTTCACAAAATGGGTAGAAGCTATTCCTCTTCGATCCACAACTGCTGATGTAATATGTCATTTCATATCGGAACACATTATTGCTCACTTTGGACTTCCTTTCGGATTAGTTTCAAATAATGGCACACCATTCAAGAACAATGATGTTGTGTCACCAAAAAGTGTAGCCTTGGCACTTTTCACTCATTTGGGCCTTGTGGTTTTTGGCTTAGTTTTGCCTAGATTTAATGTTGTAATGTGGTCAACACATTCACACCAGGTCTTGAACCCTTGTAAATCAATAAGAATTCTATGGTGTCTTGCAAAGGTGTTGGGAAGTGTTGTAACACATCTTCCCACTTTTCTAGGACCCTTTCATCATAATTCAGCTAAGCAACCTCTTTTTACCCCTTTCCAAGCCTTATGTCAAAGTGTTGTAAAGAGTTGTAACAAACTCACACTTTCCTAGGCTTTCCATCACTAAATTAACCCTTTCTTATGTTATAATGGCCCCTTAATGCACTTATAGGTTCTAATTTAGTGTGTTTCAGAAGACAATCCCGACAAACATAAATAATCACACTTTAATTCTCGACAACCACTGAAAATTTCCCAGGTGGACTAAGTCGCCACCTTGGGCGACTTAGTCCCATGAGGCATAAAAAATAAATTTAACTCAAATTTCTAGCAGGATTTTGTCTCCTAAACCCTAAGGTCAGTTTGTGATGTGTTATTTTTGAGAAATTAGGGCACAACATGTATAAATAAAGGGTTTTCCCCTCATTTTCACCCTAATCATTCTAGTCATTCACATCCATCATTCACCATTCTTCTCATGAAAGCTATGGTTTTTGTATTCTAAGTCATCAAGACATCCTTTACTGAAGCATTCAAGAGCTGATTGTTGCAACTCAAGATCAATCATCATGGAAAGGTACTAATTCCATTGTCTCACATTTCATGCTTGATTTAGTTTGTATATCTCAATGCGTTTTCATACATCTTGCATTTTCTAGGTTTTACATTACTATTTGATTTCCTTTATCCATTTCCAGCACTTAGACACATTCCACATCACACACACATCACACATTAAACCCATAATCTTTGAATGTAACATTAGAATTTTGGCCTACTGAGATCCCCTTTAAGTTGAAAAACCCTAGAAGTGTTAGAGACCCTAAAAGGATGCAAGCATTGATAATCATGATAGTCGTAATTATTCTACTCCTGATATCTCTACCATTGGTGACAAAGGTATCTTGCGGAAAGAAGACATAATAATTCAATATCATGAAAGTCTTGCTTGTCTTCCTCCTCCCCTTTGCCAAGACCTTACAACATACAAAGCTAAAATAATTGTTACTACCCTCCCTAGTCTTCAATCATCTCCCAACACCTCCCCTATTTGTTATCATGCTTTAATAAATAAGGATATATTGTTATCATGCAATCCAATGATTGAGAGTTATAGCATTATTTCTCTCCTTCCTAATGTTCCTCACATTTGGAAGGGTCTATTTGAACAAAAAAATCCAATCATTGGTAACCATAAAATTCCTAGTTATCGTTCTCTTAATTCCTCTCCTATGAGTGATGAAGCTATTTTACTAAATCCAACCATGAAATGTGATGAACTTATTGTTTGTCACTCTCCAAAAATCTCTCCTCGGATAGATACTATGGCACAAGAAAATGGCACCTTAGAGGAAAATAATGAAATCATCGACAATCACAACAATCAACTTTCCCCCTCTCCTAATATCTCTCCTATTAGAGAAGAAGATATTATGATGTTACATGATGCAATTGATGAGAATTATGAGAATCTTATGGCACAAGACACTTCAACCATAGATCATTCCCTTACTTTCGATGAAGTCAATTGTGAAGAACCAAATAATGAATGTCTTGAACATCTTGTTTGTAGTTCTCCTCAACACTCTCCTACTAGGGAAGGTATCATGGTGCAAGAACACAATAACATGGTTGCACTCCTTTCAAGCAATTGTAATATGCTTTCCTTGGGAAATGGTACAAAGATGATACTTGATTGCCCTTTCTGAGACATACATCCACCCAAGCTTGTCGAGGTTATGCATACACAAGTGTCCATTAGATCCCCATTTACTATTGGACCTCCTAAGCATCCTCTCATCCTTCACCCACCTAAGACCAACATTTGACATCAACCAAGTTACAATGACATTACTCACATCTATGACAAAGTGTACTCTATCAAGGCCAACTTTGCTGAAACTTTGTTTACTCATCCACATAAATAACATTAGTTGTTGCTCCTTGCCATGTAATAGTTGTAGGATCATAGGACACTCACTATTGCATGTTTTACATCCCTCGTGAGGAGCAACATACCATCATCCATTCCAGACTCACCTTTTTCCTACACTAAGTGGGGGCAATGGGTTAAGTAGCCTTTTCCTTGTATGCCACTTATCATTGTCTCTTTCAACTAGTCGTTAACCTTTTGTTGTACCCAAACCAATTTTTTTGCTTCATTAAGGCATTTTTCTTAAACTGGTCTAAACCTTGTATTAAATGGTGTCAAAACTCAGTTTTTGGGAAAATCAAATATGGGATTTTGGTAAGTGTGATGTTAGGAAGATACTGGAAAAATTTGAAAATTAGTGTTTTCGTACCCTGTTTTTAGGTCAAAAAACCCTAAAAATAGAAACTTGTCAAAATTGGCTGAAATTAATTTTGATTAGCTTATTTTGCATCACGATCACAGTGGTGAAGTCAGTTTCAGTTAGAAGTTAGTTTAAGCCTAGTGGGTGGTTTTCACTTTTTTAGGAGAAAAGTTAGGACCTCTGAGGTCATCAATGACAGTTGGCTAGTACCAGATGTCAAAATCTAAGCCTGAAACTCAAAGCAAAACATTCTATGATGAAAGATGCTGAAAAAGATGCTTCTCGACGGAGGGGATTTTCAAATGACAAAAACTGCAAAAAATATTCTAAGCCTGGAAACACTTTCACTTTGTAACGTGGGAGATGCTTGCACAATCAATGTGCAAATCAACTTTACAGTGTCCGTACATGTGAAAATGGTGAAATATAGTCACACACATGCATTAGCAGTAGTAATGATTCTACGTGGTCAACTTAGTAGCCGACACGGTGTTCGCAAAGCGCAAAATGGAGGAAAACATCAAGTCCAGAGTAGTATCTGTACCCTTGTAGCTTAGGGGCGCCCTTCAATTTGGAGCCCAAGATTCAGTTGTTTTTGGTTGCAAATACATTCATTCTCTTTGATTTTTAATCAGCTTTCCGACAAGCTATCTGGTGAGTCCATTCGAATTGTGGAACTTTGACAATCAAAGGTAGAAGCATAAGTTATGAAAAATATACACATGATAGGAATTGTCAAGTTTGCAGTTTCTACGCCCCTGTAGCTCAGGGGCGCCCTTGAATTAGACATATCAGATGAATGAATTTGTAGTTTTCATTTTTGGGGAATCTTTTCTGATTCAGCCCAGCTCCGCAATGCATCCGTTTGCAAGATCATCAAACAAGCTGAGTGACCATGGAAGTGGTTCTAGTAAGCATGTAAAATAGAGGAAATATAAATTGAAAATATCAAATTGTACCTCTGCTAGCTAGGGGCACCTTGCCTTTAGGCCAGTCAGATGAGGTTTCTTGCAGTTGTCATCTTCACAAGACCTGTGTGGAAACCTTCTAGGTATGCAATGAATCTATTTGTCAGCCTTTGGGATCTATCAATCGTCCGTAATCGAAGTATTAGTGCAAAATGAAGACAAGTTGAAAAATGGATAAGGGTTTTACATATTACCTTGAAAAAGGCACCCTTCTTTGGGAGGCACTAAATGTAGTCTTTTTGCTTCGTTACTCCTAGGAACATCTCTTCGAAGTTGTTCCAGTTACGTAAAAAGATTGTTAGCATGCAAATCAAAGCAATCCAGCTCCCGGTAGCGAGGGTCAAAGTAGGGCACTTGGCTGAAATTGACAAAAAAAAATCATGTTAATTTCTGTTTCTGCTCCTCTGCAAGCCAGGGGCACCCTTGCATTTGGGGGTCTTAATCCAACATTCAAGCCTTGCATATACAATCACCGGGTGCATAATTCTTCTAGTTGTGCGATGGATCCAGCATCCAGTTGACGAAAGTCATCCTTCATCGACAACAACAAATTGAAGTGTCAAATGACAAATCAAAAAATGGCTAAGTATGGAATTTCTTACGAAATTACATATCTCCTTGAGAAATGTGCCCTTCATTTTGAGGCACTAGATTTAGTTTTCTAAGGTCACAACTCCTAGCAAACATTTCATTAGTTTTGATCTGGCTACACGATAAGTCCTTTAGTTTAGCTTTAACATCACTCGGGTACCCAAAAATTAGAGTTCAACAGAGGCTACTGTGATGTTTTCAAGCAGCTACAAAATAGGAAGTTAGCAAAAAACCTCAACTTTTGAAGGTGGATGCCTAGAAAGTCAAAGTTTGACATTTTGGAATTAGAAGAATATTCTAAGTGAACCTAGAAAGAGAGATTTCAGTTAACTCAATTAAAAAATATTAAATTTTAGTTTCTGCATGTCAGTTTTGCAAAGGGAAAATTTCTTCAATATTTTGATATTGGTGCCTATTTTGAGACTCATTGCAATTTACATGTTGAGTTAAACTGAATATTTTAATATTTTAATATTTTTGAGACTTCAAGTTAGTTTCTGCTGCACAAAGTGGGGTCCAATCAGATAATTTCTTTTGAAATCAGGGTTTCTACTTGTAGTTGGCATCATAAACCTAAAATTTCTTTATTTATTTCAAGATGGTGTCCATTTCTCTCATAATAGGTTGAAGTGCAAGGGAATTTTCTCTTGTGCAAGCATTCAAAGGCACCATAAATATTATTTTTTAGATTTCCTTGCAGATACAGGTCCAAAATAGTCAACAAACTTCAGAGAAGCATGGCGATTTTGACAGAATCAAAAACTTAAAACCTCTATCTTCTATCTTTATTTCTTCTTTTCTTGTCTTAGGTATTCTTCACATGTGCAAGAATTCAATGATTTTTGACAGTTTTAATCATCTGGGTTGGTTGTGCATGACTTTCTCTACAAAACCCATGTGTTGAAATTTTTAAGGAAAAATTACCTCGAAGCTTCAAATCTCGAAGCTTCACTTTTCTTAACTAAAATTAATTTGCATGGTGGAGTAAAAGACAATATTTTTCAAAATGAAGGATCTGTGTTTTCTTGAAATTATCTTCTGCACAAAACCCATGTTCTTGAGTTTTTTAGAAAAATCTTCCCCCGCAGCCCCTGTTGTCCCCAGTTGCTTTTTTCGAAAAAGTCTTTGCATGTCAAGCTAAACAACATTTTTTTGAATTTCTGAAAAATTGTGGTTTTGTTTAGAATAATTTTTTGCACAAAACCCACATCTCTGAATTTTTCGTAAAAATTGCCCTCTGACAAGTTATTTTTAGCCTCATCTGGAGTGATTTTTGGCTTTTCGGGAAAAGTTATCAGAACATAGTCATGTTTACAGTCAACAAGAAAGTTTTTCAGAATGTAGTACACATAGACCGAATTCAAGACCAAGGCGGTCTTAATTCATGATTTCATCAGAATGGATGACACGAATTTGCATAAGGTGAATCTAGAAGTTGAATTTAAAGGGTCAAAGATAAGTTCATTTATACTTCAAAGCATCACAAAATTTGGGTTGCTAGAGGTGGATTCACTCCCTTTTTCAGTTCATTGCATAGAATTCATGGTGTCTTGTATGAAGCACTACAATTCTATTACCTGAGATTTTTAATCGGCAGATGGACGGGTGATTTGTAGTCTCAAGTCCCAAGACATTGAGAGATGTTTTGGTATTCCTAAACATCCAAACAATTGAGTCATTACCATGGATCTGTGTGAAAAGGCATTCAATGTTGATAAGGACAGGTGTCAGAACAAAATAGCAGAAAGGTGGCTAAAAGAAAAGAAAAGTAAATTGCCAAACAATGTGGGTCACAAAGAATTCAAGGATGAATACATGATTTTGATCACTCTTCTTAATCATGTTTCCAGTCATGTAGATGCTCACAAATTTCAGCCTTGGATGTACTACGTCGTTGCTAAGATTATTTCCAGGCGAGAGCGCTATGATTGAGCTTCTTTGATCAGCGACGTTCTCCACAAGCAGATTATCGATTTCCTGGTTGAGCATAAGTTTCACATGTGTTCATATCTTGTTTACTTGGTTGCTTACCAAGGTCAGTTTAAAGGATTGAACACAACATGGATTCTCAGTGTACAAAAAGATCATCAATATTATGACCAGCTTGAGTTCATGAAGTCTGAGCAACATTTCAAGCGTGCACAAGAAGCATTCTTGATGTACATAGTGAGGAGCCTAGACTGGGAATCGTATGTTCATATCTCAGCGGTTGCTAGAGAAGCAATGGTAGAATGGGCAGATTGGTTCATTCAGTTCCCTACTTATACCTACATTCACATCTACGGATGTACAGGAAGTCCAACCATGCTACCTCACTATCCTTCAGATAAGACAACTTTCATGGAATTTCTGAGGCAATTAAATGATGTTCACCCACATATGTGCCACAAGTGCAAGCCAGTTGCCAATTTTCCATTGCAAATGGGAATTTACAATTGCAAAAAAATAGTTGATGCCAAGGCTATAGGCCATGAGTTAGCAAGACTTATTTTTAAGTACCTTGTTGACACACACTGATATGACCCTTGGGGTTTTTACATAGCACGCCTTGGCGGTCACTCTTGCCACAAGGCTTCTATGGAGGATTACTGGGTCAATTGCGAGGATGAGTTTGAGGTGCACCAGCGTAGTTACAATAGGTTTAGCCTCTCACATATGTCTGTCTTCATGTCAGAGGATGTGGGAGGATTGCTAGATGATGATGGGGATAATCTTCCTCAATTCTTCAGAGAACAGGCTAATACACAACCACTTCCATCTATAGATTGGTTTGCTAAGGAATAATCATCTGTCAAAGAGAGATCAAGCAAAGTTATTCAGAATAGTATAATATACTTGGATAGCAAGAAAACAAGGAGGGTAGTCATGCCAAGTACAAAGTCTCCACTGGTGGAATCTTCACTGCCATCCTCGTCAAAACCAAAACAAAAGAAAAGGAGTAATCCTCCTAAAAGAAATAAAGTGCCTGATAATTCAAAAGGGAAGGCACTTGTTACAAAAAAATAGATGGAGGTAGCCACAAATATAGTTCAGAGCATGCTAGAGACAAAGGTACAACCTCCATTGCCATCACCAACACCAAAACAACCTCCAACTCCAATTCACATTGATTTGGAACTAGACTCACCACCACGTAGCAATGCCTCTACACACTCCCACTCATCAGGTTTTCCTATGACTAGCACCGATCCTTCCAGTGAGATTACTCGAGACTCATCTTGGCTTGAGATTCAACTGGGAAGGAAGAGGAGGTAGCCATCCTACAAACTGGACCACTCAAATTTTGATCATGTTTATCAGGACGCACCCGATAAGAGGATAAAGAAACAAGTTCATGAAGAGAGGAATACTGACATGTAGATCATAATAGAAAGTGCTGCACCCCCAAAAGACAAGAACTTGAAAGAGGTTGAAGTTGAAGACTTCGATGTGAAAAAGGTAAACCCTGGTAAAAGCACACACCCAATAGAGGTTGATTTTCTTCAAGTTGCAATGGATAGCATAAAGAACAGAGTCATAAAAGACATAGAAGACAAAGTAGCCCTCAAGGCTGAAATCCAACAGCTTTGTCAATATATCCCTAACCTCATACATAACACTGAGAATGTCCCCGCCTTGCCCCCGCCTTGTTCTCGCAGATGTTAGAGCTTCCAGCAGAGTAGAATCAACTTAATCAGTTTGTTGTATACAGGAAGCGCCTCAAAGATTGGGAGGATGATTTTGTCACAATGGGTCACTTATATGCTTGCTAATTTATATTAGTTGAGGTATAATGCCCGTGAACTCCGTCTACAGCTTTAGGAATTAGAGCGAGAGCTGGTGGTTGACAAACCAAGAGATGAAGTCACGATCTCTCACCTAAGGATGGCATATGATAGTCAGTGATGGAGAAGATAAGGAAGCTATTTTTACTTGGAGAACACAATTAATCTTCAAGGAAAAATTATAGGAGATAATGGCTTTAGAGTTGGCTAAAAGAAGAGAACACATGACTAGTGCACTTTGGTATGTGAGAAATTTTGTATCTCGAGTTACTTTCAAGTATCAACGTGAGGGTGGTGAGTATGTTGAGCTCACTGACATTCAGTCAAAGTTATAGGTGCTCATCCATGGTATTTTCAGTGGAGATTCCATTGGTTGTAAGTTAGATCAACTTACAGTCATGTCAATATTATTTGACGAGGTAGTGAAGAGTAGAGGAGAACTTCAGAGTTAGATCACAAGCAGTGAGGAAACAATGTGCTAGAAAGAAGTATCAATTCTCCAAATGGTGATGCAATCAACAACCTCGTGGAGGGGTTACTCACTCGATATCGTAACGAGTGAACTCTAGATCAGGATGTCCCACCTTTCTAGGATAGACATCTCATACAACAGTTAACTCGATGCCTCTTTTTGAGTTAACTCATTGTTCCATATCTCATGCATGTTTATTTTGGAGTTTCCTATGTACAGATGGAGTTTTCATTTAGTTGTCATTCTTTGTTAACTGAGGTAGTTTCTAGTTAACTCTCTTTCAATAAGTACGTGCATGTTGCACATGTCCATTTAGTCTTGTTTGTATCAGTTAACTGATGGTAGCTTTCCAGTTAACTGTATAGTTGCATACAATTAGGTTTAGCAATAAAATATCACATGCTTGCAAGACTATAGTTGACTCAAGGTGATTTTAGGGTTCCCTACACCTTTGATGTCTATAAATAAGAGCTCTTAGCTCATTTATAATTAAATTTTGCATGAGATAGTAATATATGCTGAGCCCACCTTGCCTGTAATATCGATTTTCTTGTATCTATTCATGAGCTTTTATTGTTATAACAAATAGTTGAGCCACCTTTCCTGAATGTTATTATTATGGTGTTTGTTCATCCTAGTTAAATATAATTGCTAGTTTGATCATTTATTGTATGTGTGTCTCGCCTATGCAATTTTCTATCCTAGTTGTTATTTCATGTTTTGTTTCTAATAAGCCTATTCAGACGAGAAAATTGTTGAGTCACCTTGCCCTCATGTTACAAATTTGTATCTAATTCTTATCATTTGATGTGTGTGTCAATAAACCTATTTAGCCAAGAAAATAGTTGAGCCACTTTTCCCTCATGTTATGAATATGTACTCAATTTATTATATGTTTTTTTATTTCTAATAAACTTCTTCCCAGCTAAGCAAATAGTTGAGCCACCTTGCCTTCACATTGTGAATCTGTACTTGAATTTTATCATATAATCACATTCCTGCTCCTTTTCCTCATGCTCTATTTTCTTGAGGAGATTGGATAGATTAGAAGCATTTAGTTTTTAGTTGTAGTTAAGATCTGCAAAACTAGAGAAAACCCTTAGCTGCAACGTTCTTGATTTCCTTAACCTTGTGCCTCTTCCAACTGAGTCAAAAAGATAGGATTTAGAATACTTTAATTTTTCATGCATATCAGCAAAAGAGGGAGCTTCCCCTTCTAATTTGAAGAGCAATCATTATGCACTGTGCATAGCTATCCGTACCAACTCAAACTCTAGAGGTGCTAATTGTTACACCAACACCTTTCATAAACATTACGAGCAAGCTTGGGATGTTGACAACATGTATTAAGTTGAAATACATTTGACATACTACCTTCTTCATGGTGTAGCTCACTTTGGAAACATATGAGTTGAAATAGGGCTTTCCAAGTTAGCTCTCATGTCTTCCTTCCTTTCTCATTGGGTAATTTAAAGAAATTGCTCACAGTGATGGTGTAGCAACTGCTTTAAAGTGGGTGCATACATAGATGACATCTTTTTATAAAATTTCATGGCATGATTTCTGTTTTTCCTGTGTTGTGTCCTCTTCTTGGTGGTGTCATTGGGTTTGATGCCTTCCAAGAGTGTACAATCAATTGAAGTGGCCTGATGTGAATGAGGCATCCCATGGAAAAATATCTAACAACCTGACTTGTCCTCACTTGGAAACATTAGACATAATTCTCCCTAAGAAGACCTTAGATGAACAAATCAAAATCCCCTTCAACAAAACCTTGACATAATATTCAAAAGCATTTACACAAGCATTATGGTTCCCTATCAAAGTTATCAAGCAGGGTAACTTTCGTATGGTTAGTATGATGGGAAGCTGACACACTGTCATGACTTTCTCATTATATGGTGGGAAGTCGACACACTGGCATGAATTTCTCACTAAACCACTTCTTTTGACTTCTCACCTAGCAGACAACCATAAGTTTTGTTGCCTCAAAGTGAGTATGGTTTTTGGACAAACAACGTAGATCTGATCCACAACTAGCTGGACAAACGATCGAAGCTTGGTCCAACCTTTTCACTTCCATTCTTTTCTCTCTCTTCTAGTTCTTGTCATTGCATGATCATGTATCTTGTTTTGCTACAAAGCATTCACCCTTGAATGTGTCCTTTGGAATTTAGTCTATTTGACTTAGGATCTTAAGTCTTGTGGGCTTGATCACCTCCTTCATCTTTCTCATTCTTTACCATCCGTACCACTTGGCTACTTTAGTGTGAGTTTGAAGCAAGGTCATCTTCTCACTAAAGTGGGGGCTAAATGTGTTTCCAAAAAGTGTAGCCTTGACACTTTTCACTCATTTGGGCCTTTTCTTGTGGTTTTGGCCTAGTTTTTCCTAGATTTAATGTTGCAATGTGGTCAACATGTTCACACTAGGTCTTAAACCCTTGTAAATTGATAAGAATTCTATGGTGTCTTGCAAAGGTGTTGTGAAGTGTTGTAACACATCTTCCCACTTTTCTAGGACCCTTTCATCACAATTCAACTAAACAACCTCTTTTTACCCCTTTCCAAGCCTTATGCCAAAGTGTTGTAAGGAGTTGTAACAAAGTCTCACACTTTCCTAGGCTTGTCATCACTAAATTAACCCTTTCTTATGTTATAATGGCCCCTTAATGCACTTATAGGTCCTACTTTAATGTGTTTCAAAAGATAATCCCAACAAACATAAAGAATCACACTTTAATTATTGACAACCACTCAAAATTGCCCAGGTGGACAAAGTCACCACTTTGGGCGACTTAGTCCCATGTGGCATAAAAATCAAATTTAACTCAAATTTCTAGCGAGATTTTGTCTCCTAAACCCTAAGGTTGGCCTATGATGTGCTATTTTTGGGAAATTAGGGCACAACATGTATAAATAAAGGGTTTTCCCCTCATTTTCACCCTAATCATTCTAGTCATTCACATCTATCATTCACCATTCTTCTCAAGCAAGCTAGGGTTTCTGCATTCTAAGTCATCAAGACATCCTTTTTTGAAGCATTCGAGGGCTGATTGTTGCAACACATCAAGATCATTCATCATGGCAAGGTACTAATTCCATTGTCTCACATTTCATGCTTCATTATCTTGTTTGTTCACTTCATTTAATTATCTAAAAGGGGTTTAACCAAGGCAAACCCCCATGCCCTAACAATCAACATTTATTTCTCTCTCTTTGTGTGTTTGTAGATTTAAGTATCTTGGAAGCTTGAAGATCATTCAAGAATGGGTTGAAGACTTGTTTAGGGAATCTCTTGTTGGCTAGGTCAAGATCTATACAAAAAGACACCTACAGGTCGAAAATCAAGGTTTCTGGTTCAAACACTTAGAGGAACAAATAGTGCAGATTAAGAGCTTTTGTTTCCACCCTCAATTTTTTAGAAAAGACAAAAGGGACACTTCCCCCAGTTTTGGTGACTTAGTCCCATTGTACATATTTTTTAGAGATTTATACGGATTCAGATACCCATTTTGCTGAAACAGGCCCTGAAGCAGTTTTTTGAAATCACCTCGAAAAAGGACTAAGTTGCCTAGCTTGGCACAAGTGTCCTGCAATACATAAAAATCAACATTTCCAAAATTTTAGAGTTGCCTCAAGTTTGCAATACATTTCCAAGAGCACATCTTTCATTTCCAGCTTTCTATTTTTTTAATGTTTACATTCTTAGGTCATTTTACATAGGGTTTTCAATACATTTGCATTGTATTAGTTTACATTTCATAGTTAGATCAGTTCATTAATTTACAGTACTTAGGAACACACATCACACCTATTAAAACCCCTAATATTGAATGAACACCAAAAATACTTAGTGCGAAAGAGAGCCATTTCTTAACCAAGCTCCTAGGTGAAAAACCCTAGGAGCCCATTGGGGTATCCTATTTCCCTAATGCATGTTTTTGGTGGTTTAGATGTGAAGAAATTTAATATTCAACATTTTTTCTCAACACCTTACTACCCACAATCTAATGGCCAAGCTGAAGAAACTTATAAAACTATCAAGCAAATTCTAAGAAAAATAGTTAATAAACATCACAAGGATTGGCATATGTAATTGAAATATGTGTTATGGGATTACCATACTAGTGTCAGGTCATCAACAGGAACAAATCCTTATAACCTTGTCTATGGTACCGAGGAAGTGATGCCCTTGGAGTTAGAAATCCCCACGTTAAGGATTTCTCTTCAAGAGGTCATCAATGATGATACTTACAAACAAAAAAGATTGCATCAGCTTGAGATGCTTGAAAAACAACACATTAATGCTCTCAAGCACCTCCAAGCTTATGATAAGAAATTATAACACAAGCACAGTAATCATGTCATCCCTTGCGTATTTAGTAAAGATGATTTGGTCTTGTATGAAAATCAGTGAAACATTAATTCCAACTTGATTGTTTAAAGGAAGATTCAGTCCTAATTGGTTAGGACCTTACATAATCAATGAAAATTATGGGTTTGAAACATACATGCTAACATAAATGGATGGTACACCCCTGAAAGATCCTATCAATACCTCACATCTGCATCAATATTACGTCTAAATCCCCTTGAATAGTATGGATGTTAAGTAGTGTTGTTAGAGCTGATGGATTATATTCCATGAGATTTTGCATTGCTTCATTCTTTATAAGCAACTCCTTGCGTGTCTTGAACTCTAAAGTGATTATTTAATTTCCATTTATTCAAGTTTATTCTATATGATATGTTATATTAGATCCTTATAAGCATTTAATGTTCCCTAATTAAATCATAAGTGCATTTAATTTAACATAACATACCTCATCACAATGGTGCATCTAAGATAAACTATAATAAGTTTTTGATTAGATCACATAAAGAATTTTAAATCATGGAAGCATTCATTAAATAATATTACAAAGGTTATTTAATTAATAACATTGACATTTAACATTCCAACACAGATAATAATAAAACATCAAGTGATCATATATATTAAATTTTTATGTACATATCATCAAATATACAATACTACTGAGGCTTGTGGCTACTAGACCCCGTGGGACCTGGCGGTTGCATCTGTTTGGTAGCAATCTATCGGTAGAGAGTGGTGTGCGATTGTGATTGTGATCCATTGAGTGTACCAAGAGCAAACTCTAAACCTCATATCTATCTAAGGGCCTCCCGATGTGCTCCTACTATCTAATCTCTCTCTACCTATAGCCTCATTACATCTACCTCTAGTCTCTCAAACTCTATAGGGGTCTAGAATGACTATGCCTCTGGGGCAACATGGGCTCGATGGATGCATCTCCTCAAACTCTCATGCACTACCTGCAGTTTGAAATATGGCCTAAATGACTTTGGGTCCTGATCCACAATGGGTGGGGGCGCATAGTTTGAGTTTGTGGCCTCCTCATCAACTGATGGGGGAACTATCTTTGCAGTGGCCTATCGATAGAGATCTCTAAAGTCTCTCACACATCCTGCAAGATAGAAACAATAATATATCAGTACACATCATGATATATATATATAAAGAGTAAGCACAGGCATGAAAGCATAGCAATAAATAATATATCATCACCTATATCTTCGGTAGGCTATGGAAAATCAGCCTCATCCTGTGTTGGGGGCATGGAGGATGTGCTAGCCTCTCCATGATTATGGGTACTAGTTCCTGCTGCAGCCGTTGCTTGTGATCTAGTCATACGAATGGGAGGAAGACTCTCTCCACTCGTGCCCTACTAGATCCTCATCTACTGACTCACCATACTCACTCATGGACTTCTCCTTCTCCTCCTCCTCTTCCTCCTCCTCCTCTTCATCTCATCCCTCCTATCCATCATAGTTGAGATTAACATCCTCATCATAGTGATTGTCTATGACATCCATAAATATGTCTGCAGCCCTATAGCGTGTCTCCTTAGCTCTATCCTCTACATCATCTCCCTCATCTGGGAGTGGTCCTGCATCACCTATCAACTCCTCCATAGGAAACATGGGGGTCGGTCATGATACTATCCACAACTCCTCATAATCATCTATGGCACTGATGTCATCCATGTCTGAGATCAGAGGCATGTCATGATTTGAATACTCAAAGTCATTGTGAACAATGTCATCTATGGTAAACTATACAATATCACCAAGTATTTGAGCACTCTACACTAATCTCTTGAAGAAGGTTTTTTCCCTAGGTGCTATCTATAACTTACCAAACTACTACATGACTCGATCATAGTAGAAAGGATGTACTACATAGTCGTGTCCGTCAACCAAAAATTTTTCTAGCTATAATCTCCTCATCTATTGAGTATGATTTGGCCATTGAGGCACAAGCTGATAAGGTCTCGAAAGGATATCGTCCTCCTCCAGGTGGTCAAATCGTACTTGCCAAAAGTGTAAATCACCATATTAGCAAAACCTTTGTAGAGTATAGTAAAGGCTCGAGGATACCCCAAGGCTATTGGACACAGGAAGTCGGTAGGTCTGGTACAAGTGATATGCTCAAGGCACCAAACCTGTAGAAGAGTACAATGTACCATACTTTCCACCTCTCAAAAAACAAATTGACGAAGATTATAATACAAATGAGCTAGGATACAACACCCCCATGTGTATACTATTTGATGCTATGCCATCCATCATATTAGATATACTAGTTCTCCCTCCAAGTGCACTCCTTGCCCGTCAGGGATGAGTACTAGTGAAACTTGCAACATCATAATTTATCTAACTAGTGGGGCTAGTGAATATAGAAGCATTTCCAGGTCTATCCATGCCCTCACTCTCTTATCATGTACTAGTTCATTTAGGCAGTATTGCATGTCATATTTCATCTGTTGGAATGTCCACTCTGCTCAAAACTGTACTCGCTCACCCCAAATAGGAAATCAAAGTATGTGGTGTATGTCTTCTAGCGTGATCATCATCTCACCAGTCGACAGATGAAATGTGCATGTATTGACATCCCAACGCTCTGCTAGCACCATCAACATCACATGATAGTACCTCATGGGGGGCATGAGGTACACCCAGTAAACTCAAATAGTCTGTAATAACTCTATATCCTCCATTGAAAGGGTGGGGGATGAATCTCTTAGCAGACTGATCTGTCTGCCTCCCAAACACTGACACGAATGGGTGGGAACCTAAGAAAAGTACACCAATATATCCTATAAGTAGTCTAATCTCCTCAATTTTTACATCAATAATCATAAAGGTGTACTAAAGGTGCTCTATTGTTCTTTCCTAAAGGCACTAAACACTTTAGAACCCTTTTGGGACACTTCACAAAGAAACATGATGCTTTGTGAAAAAGTGGGACACTTCGCAAACAAAAGGGACACTTTGCAAAAAAAAGGGAAACTTTGCAAAAAAATGGGTCACTTCATGAAAAAAGGGGACGCTTTGTGTACTTTTTTTTCCAAGGCCCTAAATTAACCTAGAAATGCATAAAAATCATCAAATCACTACGTAAGAACAAAGCGAAGGTCAAAGAATCAACTTACCTCATGATGACATTCATCGCGTGCCACCTGATCCTACAACACGTCCAGTCTTGCAGGTCTGTAATCCTATTTGCTTGACATCTTTCACTATTCCTCAATCGCTATCAATCTAAAAAATATAAATGAAAAAATAGTAAGAATTTACTTCACTTTTTCACTCTTATGTAAGTTGAAATTAGGGTTTTTACTATATTAGGGTTAAAAAGTGCATTTCAATCAAATCAACATAACAGGTGTTAGAGAGCTTCATTTTCAATGTCGTTTGTTGCGTTGGAATCTTGATTCTACTTCCAACATCATCAATTGTCTATCATTATGTGGAATGGTACTTGTAAATGCCCTATGATATGAATTATCCTATTTGACATGGCTAGACTACTACCTTCATTTCACCTCTGAAAAGCAAGAAGAATCAAGGGGAGCATACATCTACCCTCAAATACGATCTCTAGATAGAGGTTTTCTAAGAGGATTGTTTTTAGATAACTAATGAATTTGTGTTACAAGATGCAATTCCTAACATTGTGGTTTTGTAGATAACTATAGTGGGGGCTTCGTTCTCTTGTGTCATTATTGAAGTCATATGTGTATCCTTTTTAGATTCCTTTAGCTTACATATGTAGATAAAGTCATATAGGTGCTAAAGTAGGGGCTAAATGTAGCATAGAAAATTGTACACTCTTGAAAAAGAGATGATTTCACACTTAATTTGGACCTATTTTGTCACCCTTACATTAATTACCCTTCAAAATCATCATTTATAGGCCCCTAGGACCCATCATTTTGGAATTTTGAGGCCCATTCCACTCAAAAATCATGTAAAACCACTCAAAATCTTGAAAAATTCAAAAACCCACCTCAAAAACTTAAGGTGGGACTCATTCGCCACCTTGGGTGAATGTGTCCCCTTAGGTGGGACTCATTCACCAAGGGTGGTGAATGAGTCCCTTTTGGGGCCTTTTTCAAATTTGAGCATGAATTCATCAATTTAATTCAAAATTTTTGGTGAATGTTGGCCTTTGGGATCTAAATAATGGTCAATTAGGTGTTGATACCTATAAAATAAATTTTCTAACTCATTTTATGAATCTTTAAGCACTTTGAGGAAACATTTTCAAATATCAAGTATCAAGAATCTTCAAGAAAGTTTTCACAAGAACATTCAAGTTTTAAGAGAAAGTAAGGTTGAAGCTTTGGAGCAACATTAAAGTGTTTTTTTAGGTCTTCAAGCTCACTTTCAATCAAGATCTAGCATTGTCAAGCATTGATCATGGATGCCTATGGTGAATCATGATGGATTCTAGGTTGGGGAGATGCAACTAGCCATTAAGCCAATCCTAAAGACTTGTTTGCTAAGTGATTCCATCCTCCATTATCAATCTACATTCAACCTAAGGAAGATACAAGCATCATTAGGGTTCACTTGGGATGATTAAAGATCATCACAAGTGAATCATTCATCTCTTCATTTCCATTCTTGCATCATATTCTTTCATATTAGAATAGGATTGCATCATGTTTTTTAGATTTCCTAGTCTTAGACACACTTAAGGCTAGGGTTTTCATGCACATTTCATTATCTTTCTCAAGGTTTAATTACCAAACTAGGGGTTTGACCAAGGCAAACCTCCCACCACCAAATCAAGTTAAATTTTTTTTTGCAGGTTTTTTTCACAGGCTCAGATTCAGAACTCAAGCTAGAAGTTAAAGGTAGGTGTGTAGGTACAAATCAGAGTTTTCAAATCCCAGAAAAGCTGAATGGGACTGATTCACCAAGAGTGACGAATGAGTCCTACTGCAACTGTCTATCAAATCAAGTTTCAGATTATGATAACCTTTTTCCTGAAACAGGATCCCGCATAGGAATCCAGATCTAGGAGTGATTCACCCAGGTTGGTGAATGAGGCCCAGTGGGTCAAAAAGTCAACATTTCCAAAATTTTAGAGCTATTTCCAATCCTTCAGAGGTTTTCAGGTGCACATTTCCTGTTTATCAGTTTTTTATTACATTTTACTTGCATTCTTAGGTCATTCATTAAAGCATTGCATCAAACTAGGGTTTTTCATTTCATCCTTCATTGCATTATCTTTCCAAGTCTAAAATTGGTGGTGAACCCCTCATTCTTGTCATTCAAACCCCTAAAACATTCCCTCGATCATATTTCAATATCCTTTACATTGAAATATCAAGGGTTGTTCTTGAGTGAACCGTACCCTAGAAGAAAAAAGTGGACCTCTTTCCTTTTAGCTCTAAAATCCTAGAAGTCCTAGAGAGAATCATCCACCCCATTTTCCTTTGGTTCATTAGGATTAGGGTTAGAGTTAGGATTAATTTTATAGTTTGTATTAGAATTAGCACTCATATTAGGGTTAGTTGTAGCATTATAATTATGATTATAATTAGGGTTAGACTTATAGTTTTGATTTTAGGGTTTTATTAGAGTTAGGGTTTAATTGGGTTTATGGTTCAATCAGACTTAAGGTTAGAATTACAATTAGAGTTAGGTTAGGGTTCAATTAAAATTAGGGTTTGATTAAGGTTAGGGTTCAAGTTCAAACATGGTCAGGGTTTAATAAAGGTTAGGATTATAATTCACTTAGGGTTAGCATTGACATAGGGTTAGGTTTCAATTAATACTCAATTTTGGTTAGGGTTAGGATTCAATTATGGTTATTATTCAAAAATATGCAATTAGAGTTAGGGTTCAATTAAAGTTACCATTCAATTAAGGTTATGGTATAATTAGGGTCATGGTTGAATCATAGTTCAATTATGATTAAGATTTAATTAGAGTTAAGCTTTAATTAGTATTCAATTGAGGCTAGGGTTCAATTAGAGTTAGGGTTATGATTATAATTTAATTAGATCTAGATTTAGGGTTAGGATTAGGATTCAAGTAGGTTAGGGTTATGGTTAGAGTTTAATTAGGATTAGGGTTCAATTAAGGTTAGCATTATAGATAGGGTTTATTTAGGGTTAGGATTAGGGTTCTATGATAAATATTGGGCTTACCATTAGGATTAGGGTTAGATTTAGGACAAATATTATAGTTTAGGTGAGAATTACCATTTGCATTAGGGTTAGCTTTAGTGTTATAATTATAATTATAATTAGTGTTAAATTTTTTATAGTTAGGGTTAAGGTTAAGATTATGATTCAATTATAGTTAGAGTTAGGGTTCAATTATGGTTTGGGCTAGGTTTAGGATTAAATTAGGGTTTAAAGTTAGGGCTAGAGTTTGTCGAGAAATTATGTCTCAACTTCCAGCTTGAAGTCCTCATTTTCATGTCTTGGTGATTTTGTGTTGTTTGCAAAGTTTTGCCGGAGGCGGAACCATAATGGAACTTGGCACTGTTTCGTTTGCCTAGTTCTGGGTTTTCTATTCCCTCTCTATCTCCAGCTCTATTTCCCTCTGTCTGGACTCTTGTTTCGCTTCGCAGTTTCTGGCGGAGGCGGAACCGTGTTGGAACTTGGCATTGTTCCATTTGCCTAAGTTCTGGGTTTCTGTTCTCATTCTGGCTCCAACTCCGCTTCCTCCCATTTGTTCTTCTCGCTTTGTTTCATAGGTTCTAGTAGAGGCGGAACCAGTTTTGGAATTTGGAAATGTCTGTTTGCCATGTTCCTGTTTTAGTTTCTGTTTCGACTCCAAGTCCGACTCCTGCTTTTGCGATCTGGGTTTTCTGGTTGCTTGGATTCTCCTCGGAGTGTTTTCCTCCTCTTAGTCCAGGTTCTGGATTGTTGTTTCTTGCAGTTGGCAGAGGCAGAACTGGAACTGGTTTGTTTCTTGATCTTGGACTTTTTTGAAGTCCTATTTTCTGTTCCTATTCCGACTCTGATCTTTTGTGTTCCTGTCTTGGTTTGACCCCGGGTTGACTTACCCCGATCAGAACTGTATTTGGTGAGTTCCTCTTTGCCGTGGGTGGACGTGGAACCAAAATAGTTCCTAGACCTGTAATTTCAGTGGAATCCTGTTTTGACTCCCATTCCGACTCCGACAGTGTTAGAATGACTTGGAAGTCTTGGACGCGCTCGGTGTCTGTTTGACCATTTTGGTAGTTCTGTCAGCTACGATTGCCAATGGGTCTTGGACACGTGGCACCTGTCTAAATAGTGATTGGATGAAAACCAAAATAGTTATTGTGGCAGTTGCATTGTCAACAAAGGGTGGCAAACTCAACCATTTTGAGTAATGGCTTTGAATGCAAAGTTGGCTCATTGCAGGGAGATTTGTTAGATCCGATTAGATGTGTGATTTGAGGATGGACTTCATTGTTGTGTAGGACTCTTCTGAGTCGGCTACATATGGATGAGAGATATGCTATTTCTCATAAGTTAAGTCATGTTGCAGAGCAAGTTTGAAGTCGCAGGTTGAAGAGGAAATGAAAGGAAAGAACATGTGTTCTTGAAGAGAGGTGATTTGATTTGTATGTTGTGAAAACATTGTAATAGTGAATTCGAATCTCTCTGGGTGTTTGTAAGCTATATAGAGAAGACTGGAAATTGTATGTATTTGTTTCAATACTATAATACAATAGTCTTGGCTTTGTGTGGTGGGTTTTTTACCTGAAAGGGTTTTCCCACATAAAATATCTTTGTCAATCTGTGATTACTTTGTTCTTTTGTTATTTCTTTTATTGGTTGTATTCATCTCAAGTAATTTTAGAAGCTATTAGAATCAGTTTTTGCTTCTCTCCCCTGTTGTATTGGCGTTAAGGGAATGTATTCCACACTATTGGGTCAGTAAATCCGCTTTCTTTTCCCTTCAAAGTGGTATCAGAGCTTGGCCAGTTCGTGTTATCCTTGCTAGGGCGAATTAGTTTTTTGCACTAATACTATTTCAGTGGGAGACTTGCATTGTTAAACTTGTTTCTGTTGTGAGATGGCGAGTACATCTGGTAGGATAGATATTGAGAACTTTAATGGCAGCAACTTTGAGTTATGGAAACTCAAGATAGAAGACTTGCTTGTGGATAGAGACCTCTGGATTGCAGTGCCTGGAACTAAGCCACAAACTATGACCCAAGAAGCTTGGGATCTTGCTAATAGAAATGCAAGAGGATTGATAAGATTGAGTCTAGCCAATTCATTGCTCCTGAATGTTCATGAGGAAACGTCTGCAACTTCTTTGTGGAAGAAACTTGGTGACATTTATCAGGGAAAGTCCCTAGTAAATAAGTTGTTCCTAAGGAAGAAGTTGTATTCCTTGAAAATGGACAAAGGTGCATCTATTGCAGACCATCTGAACTCATTTAATATGAGTGTTACTCAGCTGGCATCTGTAGGTGTAAAAATAGAGGAGGAGGATCATTGCATGCTCCTATTGTGTTCATTACCTGATAGTTGGGATCATCTTGTGATGGCTATTGGAAGCACAACCACTGCTTTCAAAATGGATGATGTGGTTGCTTCACTTCTGTCTGAAGAAATGCAAAGGAAATCTTCTAAGATGGCCAAAGATGCTCTTTTTGTTTGAGGCAAAACAAAGGAGAAAGGCAAGAAGAAAGACAACAAGTCGAAATCCAATTCTAAAAGGAGATCAAATTATTCTGGTAAAAAGTTCAAGGTAAAGTGCTGGAACTATGGGAAACTTGGTCATATCAGGAAGGATTGCAAGGAGAAGAAGAAGAATAATACTTTTGACAACAAATCTTCTCAAAGTGATGCAGATGCCTTCATTGCAGCAGCCTTGACAACTCAGGCATTTGATGATGTCTGGTTGGTTGATTCAGGTACCTCTTTTCACATGACATCCAATAGAGATTGGTTCTCAAAGTATGAGAAGTATGATGGTGGAAAGGTATACTTGGAAAGTGATTCAATGCTAGAGATTGTTGGAAGAGGAAGGGTTATAATTCAGTTTCCTGACAGCAGAGTCAAAGGAATTGGTGGTGTTCCCCACATCCCAGGTTTGGCTCAAAATATTCTTTCTGTTAGTAAGTTAAATGATGCTGGTGTAGAAGTTTCTTTTTCTAGTAAGGGATGTAAAATGGCTAGAGGTGCAATGGTGTTAGTTAAGGGTGTTCGTACTGGCACTCTGTACAAACTAGATGCACAACCTATTTTTCGTAATGGTGCCTCTGTAAAGTCATGTAATTCTACACCTATAGAGAAAGATGAAGACTCTTCTCTGTCTGCAAATGCTTTGGAGGTAAAACTCCTAGCAGACAAGACTATGTTATGGCATCATAGACTTGGTCACATTGGTGAGAAAGGTTTAAAAACCTTGAAGAACAAAAACCTTGTAGAAGGGCTCGATGATTGTAACCTTGAGTTCAATTTCTGTGAGCATTGTATCTATGGAAAGCAACACCGTGTTTTTTTCTCCTCTAGTCCTCACAAATCTTATGGTATACTAGATTATGTTCACTCTGATGTGTTTGGTCTAGTTAATGTTCCTTCATTATTGAAGTCTAGATATTATGTTTCTTTTATTGATGATTGTTCAAGAAGGGCATTTGTATACTTTCTTAAAAGTAAATCAGAAGTGTTCAGTCGGTTTAAAGAGTTCAAATATTTGGTAGAAAATCAGACTGGAAGGAAAATAAAGTGTTTAAGGACAAACAATGGAGGTGAGTTTTGTTCTGCAGATTTTGAAAGGTATTGCACTGATCATGGAATTAAAAGGTATAAGACAACCCCCTACACTCCACAGCAAAATGGAGTTTTTGAGAGGTTGAACAGGACGTTGATGGAAAAGGCAAGGAGTATGCTGAGTGGTGCTGGTCTGGAGCAGAAGTTCTAGGCTGAGGCTATTGCTACAACATGTTATCTAATAAATAGATCTCCTTGTTCAAATCTTGTTGACAAGACACCTTTGGAAGCATGGTTAGACAAGAAACCCTCACTAAGGCATGTTCGGGTCTTTGGCTGGAGGCATATGTTCATGTGCCGAATGAAAAGAGATCTAAATTGGATAACAAGGCTATGAAATGTATTCTCATCGGCTATAGAGTTGGTGTGAAAGGATACAAGCTTTGAAACCCTGTTACTGAGAAGGTTTTGTATAGCATAAGTGTGATATTTCATGAGCTGAAACCTTTAGTAAGTAATCAACAGTGTGAGACAAATCAGAGTGACAAGGAGAAGGATGTAGTTGAGATTCCCCAGACTAGAGAAAGGGAAGAGCTGCATGGTGTACCTGAGACTGAGGAGAGCTCAAGCAGCTTTGGAAGTTCTGATGATGAAGAACCACCTCAACCTATAAGGAGATCTACACGAGAAAGAAGGAAACTAGATAGGTATGGTTTCTCTATGTTAGATTCAAATTGTGCTTATGCTTTAATAACCAACACCGATGAGCCTAAGATTGTGAAAGAAGCAATTGGCATGGCTGATTCAAAGTCGTGGTTGGAAGCCATGAATGAGGAGATGGATTCCTTGAAAAAGAATGATACCTGGAAGTTGATACCACTGCCTAAAGGGTGAAAGCCTGTTGGATGCAAGTGGATATTCAAAAGGAAGACAGGCCTTGATGGCAGTGTAGAGAAGTATAAGGCATGACTGGTTGCAAAGGGTTTTTCCCAAGTTGAGGGAATTGATTATGGAGAGATTATTTCCCCTATAGTAAAGCTGACATCCATTAGATTTTGTTATCATTGGTAGCTGTGTATGACTTTGAAATTGAGCAGATGGATGTACAGAAATCATTTCTCCATGGTGAGTTGGAAGAAGAAATTTACATGTCCCAGCCTGAGCATTTTGTTGAAAGAGGTAAACAAAATCTGGTTTGCAAGTTAAATAAATCTCTCTATGGTCTAAAGCAATCTCCTAGAATGTGGTACTAGAAATTTGACACATTTGTGTTGTCAATTGGGTTTGTTAGATCAAAATCTGATCATTGCATTTATTATAAATGTGAGAATGATTGTATGCTTGTTATTACTCTGTATGTGGATGACATGTTATTCATTGGTAATAGCAAGGCTATGATTTTTGACCTTAAAACTCAGTTGTCTGCTAAGTTCAAAAAGGAAAAATCTTGGAGCAACAAGGTACATTCTTGGGATGGAGATAACCAGGGATAGAACAAGCAGAAAGCTTTGGCTTAGTCAGAGTAAGTATGTGAAAACCATTCTAGAGAGGTTTAGCATGACTGATTGCAAGTAGCTAGTTGTTCCAATCATGCAAGGATTGAAACTATCTATTGAAGACTGTCCAAAGTCAGCTACTGAGATGGAGTACATGACCAGTGTGCCTTATGCAAGTGTAGTAGGTAGTTTTATGTATGCTATGGTTTGCACAAGACTAGACATTGCCCAAGCAGTGGGAGTTCTAAGCTGTTTCATGGAAAATCTTGGGAGATCACATTGGGATGCTGTAAAGAGAGTGTTTAGGTATTTGAAGGGTACTTCAGATTATGCTTTGTGTTACCATGGCAGTATGGTTGCATCACAAAGGGCTATTTGCATTCAGGGATATGTTGACTCTGATTGGGTAGGGGACATTGACAATAGAATATCCACCAATGGATACACTTTCATGCTTAATGGTGGAGCAATCAGCTGGATGAGCAAGCGACAAGCTGTAGTTGCTTTATCCATGACAGAGGTAGAGTACATGGCAGCAACTCATGCTTGCAAGGAGGCAGTGTGGCTGAGGCATTTGTGTTCAGACATTGGATTTAATGCTGGACAGATTTCAATCTGCTGTGATAGTCAAAGTGCCATTTTTTTGGCAAAGAATCCGACCTTCCATGCTAGGACCAAGCACATAGATGTGCAATATCACTTCATGAGGGATATGGTTGAAGATGGCAAGGTCAGTATAGATAAGGTTGACACCTTGAAGAATGTTGCAGATTCCTTGACAAAGCCAATTAGCACAGACAAGTTCAGATGGTGCACAACATCGATGGGCCTTGGGGCCTATGATAAACAGTAAGGTTTGATGTTTTGAGGAAGCTGGAAGTGTTCACCAAGTGGGAGATTGTTGAGAAATTATGTCTCAACTTCTAGCTTGAAGTCCTCATTTTCATGCCTTGGTGATTTTGTGTTGTTTGCAAAGTTCTGCAGGAGGTGGAACCGGAATGGAACTTGGCATTGTTTCGTTTGCCTAGTTCCAGGTTTTCTGTTCCCTCTCCGTCTCCAGCTCCGTTTCCCTCTGTTTGGACTCTTGTTTCACTTCATAGTTTTTGGCGGAGGTAGAACCGTGTTGGAACTTGGCATTGTTCCGTTTGCCTAAGTTCTGGGTTTCTGTTCTCATTCTGACTCCGACTCCGCTTCCTACCGTTTTTTCTTCTCGCTTCGTTTCGCAGGTTCTGGCAGAGGCGGAACTAGTTTTGGAATTTGGCAATGTCTGTTTTCCATGTTCCTATTTTAGTTTTTGTTCTGACTTTGAGTCCGACTCCTGCTTTTGCGATTTGGTTTTTCTAGTTGCTTGGACTCTCCTCAGGGTTTTTTCCTCCTCTTAGTCCAGGTTCTAGATTGTTGTTTCTTGCAGTTGGCGGAGGCAGAACCGAAACCGGTTTGTTTCCTGATCTTGGAATTTTTGAAGTCTTGTTTTCTGTTCCTGTTCTGACTCCGGTCTTTTGTGTTCCCATCTTGGTTTGACCCCAGGTTGACTTACCTTGGTCAAAATTGTATCTGGTGAGTTCCTCTTTGCCGTGGGCGAATGCGAAACCAAAATAGTTCCTGGACCTGTAATTTTGGTGGAGTCCTATTTCGACTCCCGTTCCGACTCCGACTCCGGCAGTGTTAGAATGACTTGGAAGTCTTGGACGCGCTCAGTGTCTTTTTGACTGTTTTGGTAGTTTTGTTAGCTGCGATTGCCAATGGGTCTTGGATGCATGGCACCTGTCTGAATAGTGATTGGACGGAAACCAAAACAGTAATTGTGGTAGTTGCATTGTCAACAAAGGGTGGTGAACTCAACCGTTTTGAGTAATAGCTTTGAATGCAAAGTCGGCTCGTTGTAGGGAGATCTGTCAAATCCGACCAGATGCGTGATTTAAGGATGGACTTCATTGTTGTGTAGGACTCTTCTGAGTCGGCTACATATGGATGAGAGATATGCTATTTCTCATAAGTTAAGTCAAGTTGCAGAGCAAGTTTGATGTCGCGGGTTGAAGAGGAAATGAAAGAAAGGAACGTGTGTTCTTGAAGAGAGGTGATTCGATTTGTTTGTTGTGAAAACATTGTAACAGTGAATTCGAATCTCTCTGGGCATTTGTAAGCTATATAGAGAAGACTGGAAATTGTATGTATTTGTTTCAATACTGTAATACAATAGTCTTGGTTTTGTGTGGTGGGTTTTTTACCTGAAAGGGTTTTCCCACATAAAATCTCTTTGTCAATCTGTGATTACTTTGTTCTTTTGTTATTTCTTTTATTGGTTGTATTCATCTCAAGTAATTTTAGAAGCTATTAAAATCAGTTTTTACTTCTCTCCCCTATTGTATTGACATTAAGGGAATGTATTCCGCACTATTGGGTCAGTAGATCCACATTCTTTTCCCTTCAAATTTTAATTAGAGTTTAATTTTCTCCCTAACCCCAATTCTATCTCTAACTATAACCTTGACCCTAACCTTAATTCTATCTCTAATGCTAACCCTAACCCTAATATTAAACCTAACCCTAACCTTAACCCTAGCCATAACCCCAAACCCAACTCTAATTCTTACCCTTACCCTAACCCTAATCCTATCCCTAAATGTACATGAACCATAATCCTAACCCTAACCCTAACTATAATCCTAACCTTACTCCTAACCCTAATTCTATATCTGATTCTAATGCTAACCCTTATTCTATCTCTAACCATAACCCTAGATCTAATCGTAACATAAAACCTAACTCTAAATCAAACTTGTCGCACTAGGGAAATATCCTAATAAGGATGAGGAGAAAATAGAGGATATTACTCCTAGTGAGAGAATCAACAAGGTCAAGGAAGAAATTTCATCAATGAAGATGGAGATAAGTGGCATAAGAGGAGATATACCATAAATACGAAACATGTTAAATGCTTATATAAATGTACCAAGAAAGGATGTCTCAAGCAACCAAGGTCAATCGTCTAGATCAACTACTCTTGGTCCAAATGTTAAAACTCATATGGGATCTAGGAACTTGATACCAAAGGTGGATATGCACAAGTTTGATGGCAAGGATCCCCTAACATGGATAAACCAAATGGATTTTTTTTATTTACATTGTCCCAAGAAAATAAAAGTTCACAATGGCTTCCCTATATCTACAACTAGATCAATTCATTTGGTATCGATGGCTTTGTACTCATCGTCAGAAAAAATGGTCTCACTAATCATGGTCAATTTTTAGAAAGGATCTCTAATCACAGTATAACAATACTGTGACAAACAACTTAAATCAACTAGCTAAACTTCAACAAACATGATTAGCCAAGGATTATATTCAACAATTCAAAAATCTACCCTTGAGAGTGGATACAATTAAAAAGGAGAATTTGAATGATTTATTTTTGTGTGGCCTCAAGGATCACATTGAACTTGAGGTATAAATGTTTAGTCCTAGCTTTATATTCGAGTCTTTTATCTTACCATGCATGGTAGAGGAGAATTATTTTGATTCCTAGAAAGAAAGGGGATAATGGGATAAGAGAATATTCAACACCTTATCTTCCTCATCCTACTAGGTTGACTCCACAAAAAAATTAGGAGAATAGAGAAAAAGGGTTGTGTTTAAATTATGACAAAAAATATAGTCAAGGACATAAATGTAGTAAAAATTAATTGTTCTATATTGAAGGTCCATGTGAGGAAGAAGAGGAGGAACCAATATTAGGGGGTGTTAGGGAGTCAGATGAGGAATTACATGATTCCAACCAAATAATTTTTTGTCATTAACCCTTAGGTTTTAGCACCCCATGAATTCTCATGGTAGTGGGTTTCTTAAAGAAGCATAAAGTAATAGTGATCGAATTGGGCATGTAACGAAGAAAAAATTATCCTTTTTCATGCTCATTTGGGCCTTTTCCTATGAATTTTGGCTTGATTTTTCCTAGATTTAATGTTGTAATGTGGCCAACACATTCACATTAGGCCTTGAACGCTTGTAAAACAATAAAAATCTAATTATGTCTTACAAAGGCGTTATGAAGTGTTGTAATAAATTTTCCCACTTTTCTAAGACCTTTCCATCATAATTCATCTCAACAACCTCTTTTTACCCTTTACCAAGACCTATTTCAAACTGTTGTAAAGAGTTGTAACTCCCACACTTTCCTAGGCTTGTCATCAATAAATCAACCCTTTCTTATGATAAAATGACCCGTTAATGCACTTTTAGGTCCCACTTAAGTGTGTATCAGAAGACAATCCCATTAAACAACATTAATTACACTTCAATTCCTAGCATCCACTTAAATTTTCCTAAGTGGACCAAGTCACCACCTTGGGTGACTTAGTCCCATGTGGCATAAAAAAAAAATTAAATCCAAAATTCTTGTAGGATATTGTCTCCTAAACCCTACTTGGTTGGCCTATGATGTGTTATTTTTGGGAAATTAGGGAACATGTATAAATAAAGGGTTTTCCCCTTATTTTCACCCCCATCTTCATAGGAAATCAAGCAATATATCTTCTCAAGCAAGCATCAAGAACTCTAAACACTTCAAGCACAATCCATTGGAGCTGATCACTTGCATATCTTTAGACTTCTTGAATAAGGGCTTGGTGAGTTGTTGTACTTGTATGTTATTCAATCATCTTTCCCTTTACATTCTATTTCATTATCTAGGGTTTGATTACCAAAATGGGATTTGACCAAGACAAACCCCTATTCTCTAACCCTAACCTTTTCCCCCTCTTTGCATGTGTGTTTTGCAGACTCTATATGCAGATTAGTCAAAGATCAAGGTGCTAAAAGGTGTCATATTTCCATACACATCATTCCAAGTCATAAAACCCTAAAAGGAGCTTGAAGACAACTTGTAGGTCAACATCTAAAGATTCAGATTTGGGTTTTTGTCAGAAATAGAAGTACAAGCGAATAGCTACAAATTCCAATCTCGAGATTCCTGAAAGCTATAGGTCAACTAAGTCACCATATTTGGTGAATTAGTCCCTCTGCTAGGCTTGAAAAGTGATCTCTACAGATCTGGATACCCATTTCCCCGAAACTGGTTTTAGCAGTGTTTCCTCGAAGCAGGACTAAGTCACCCAACTTGGTGTAAGTGTCCTAGTGGCCCTCAACAGTAGATTTTGGAAGATTCCACAGCTCCTCTTCATCAACCTTTAGCTTCCAGGTGCACCACTTCTACCTCTTCAAGTTTTGTTATAGTTTACATGCATTTTAGGTCATTACTAGGCCATTTTACATAGTGTTTTCAATACTTTTACATTTCATTAGTTTTCACTCATTAAATAGCTTCATTTTATTAGATTACAACACTTAGATATATTTCATATCACACACACATCACACATTAGACCCCTAATCTTGAATGAACCTCTAAATTCCCTTAAGTAGAAAGAACTCTCTCCTTCTAGGTGAAAGCCCTAGAAGTGCTAGGGAATCCACTTTCCCTCAAAATATATGGTTCATTTTGGTGAAGCTGTCCTTAGAGCACTTCTTTTTAACTTTTGATTTTACATTTGCATCTTAGGAAAATCTTGCATTGCATTAGGGTTTTGCATTCTAGGGTTTTTAAAAGTGCATTAGTGAAAAGTTCATTTAGCTTGGATTTTGCATTAAATTTCATTGAAAAATCCAAAAATTATGTATTTTCATATTATAACTACATTTGAAAATCCTAAAAATCAAAAAAATCATTCAAAGCTTTTAAAAATTATCAAAAAAACCACTATTGGGACTAATTCGCCACACTGGGCGACTTAGTCCACTTGTACATTTTGCCCTATAATTTTTAGCATTTTTAGAGCATTTTCTACATTTTTGTATTGTTTTCCAGAATTTTAGTTATCTGCATTTTACTGTCATTTTTTTGCATTGCATTTGCATTCACCCCACATTTAGAAAAATTTGCATGAGTTCTTGGTGTCCTATTATTGATACATTAGTGAGAAGAATCTCAAGACTCATGGCATCTCGCAACAATACTCTTGTTGTAGATCTTGGGTTACCTCGAGCTTCCACTCCTAGTATTGATAATAGTAAACTAGGCCTTGAAACCACCCTTAGTAACTCTTTTGATTCAGGTAGCATGTGTACTGAATATAAATTTGATGATATAGCACATGACTAGATCATTCACCTTCATGAGGACCTAACACACTTGTAACATCAAGTGATCCTTGAAACCATCTCCGCTACTATAATTCCCACTATAGACAACATCCACTGTATGCTTGATAGTGATGAAGGCCTAGATGTTGTGAAGAAAATAATGGAGATATATCAAAAACATGTTCCTTCCACCTCTAGTGTCTCTCAACCAACAAACATTATGGTTATCCAAGGAGGACCTCAAACTCCTCCTCCCTCCATAATAGCCTTCATACCTACTTATGCCTCTCCTAATGTCATAACAAAAATACAACCATTTAGCATTGTGATTCCTTCCCTTGGTATTCGTACCTCCTATGTGGTATCACATTCCTTATCCTCTTCCACCATACCCTCCATTAGAATTCCATTCACTTGCCCTATTGCTACATTCAACCCATCACCACTTGCTCTTCCACCTAATACCACTTTCACTAATCCCCTCATAGCACAACTTTTCCACACCATCTCATCCATGCAAGAGAAAATTTCTACCATCAACCAAAACCATAATGGTCCACCCACATACTATGTTCACACCAGTCCCTTTTCCTTAGAAATCTTGCGAACCCCGATGCACAAGGAATTGAAATACCTAGATTTGAGAAATATGGAGGGAAGGGTGATCATTCTAACCATGTTAAGGCTTACACTGCTTTGTGTAGTGATTTTTCTCTTGATGATAAATTGTTAGCCAAATTGTTCCCCAGAACCTTAAAAGATACCTCCTTGGAATAGTTTTCATCTTTATCGAATAATTCAATTCGTTCATTCAATGAACTTGTTGATACATTTATCAACCATTTTCAAGTGCACATGACTCCCAAAAATACCTTGGCTGATTTGATGAGATTTAATAAAAACAATGATGAAAAGATAACCGAATTTATCTCACACTATCAATTGCTTTATTCCTAAATCGATGCCAAGATTCTTGATCCACATCTTCAAAAGATGTTTATAGAAAATTTTCCAACACACCTTTAGGACAAGCTCACCATGATGAAATTCCCTTCCTTCATGCACTTATGCATAACCCTTTGTGATTATCACAATTCGATTAGTAGTCGTGATACACGTTCTACTTCTAGTTGAATTGAGAAATCTGAAACAACCAACCAAAAAAATTCTTAGCCATTTAGAAAGAAAAACAAAGGGTTCTTACAATTTAACCCTCCTCAACCATCCCCTCCACCTGCAAATAACTAGATAGCAGCTATTAAGACTGTGGTGCCCTTCAATTATGGAGATGCAAAAAGACATTTCACACCTTTACCTGATACCCTCCATAATACAATGTATCAACTTCTGTAGCAACAAATGATTACCTTACCTGCTGTCCACGCACCCAATCCTAGCAAGCCTTTACCTCCAAAATTCAACTCCAAAGCTTATTGCTATTTTCATAGAAAAAATGGACATGATATAGACCAATGCAAGTGTCTTACGAATCTTGTTCAAGACCTCATTGATTCTGGCCGTCTATTTGTTGCTGGTGTTAATGATCAAGGCAATAAATCCGTTGCCCCTCCTAATCAAAATTTGAAAATTTTCACTAATCCTATGCCTAAACATAATATTTCATATGTCAAAGCTAGTGAAAATCTACATAATGATGTTATGAATGCTGATACAAATGATGAACATTTTGATCTCCTTACACATGTGACCCACGCCAAGCCTATGCAAGAAATGGTAGGTGTGATAGATGTTATCCCTCGCAAGGGCCAACCTAAAACATCTCTTGATATTACTTTTTCTTCTCAAGACATACTTAAAAATCTCCCCGATGGTCCTATTTACATAGACGACCGTATCTATGATAATCCCACTAATGGGATATTAATAGATCTTGCTTGTGGAGAGAATGTGATCATGAAAGAATTTTTGGTATTTCCTGATCTTTATCAAGATGACTATGATAAACCTAATGCGTGGATCAA
The DNA here is from genome assembly GCA_007115665.2 of Sequoiadendron giganteum. NCBI lineage: Eukaryota > Viridiplantae > Streptophyta > Pinopsida > Cupressales > Cupressaceae > Sequoiadendron > Sequoiadendron giganteum. The sequence continues at coordinate 506,967,292 of CM021105.1, forward strand.
AACACACAATGGTTTTTATTGCCCTACAATCGGATCAATCACCCTACCATTACAAATAGGACCTAAGACATTAGATCTTACATTCTCTATCATCCTGTAGTTGGACCAATTTCATTTATGACTAGGCCATCCATGGCTTCACTCAATGGAAGTAGTCCCTTCAGTTCTTCACAAGTGCTTAAAGTTTCCCTTTGACAATGATATATTCACTATCCACCATAGCGACTTTAATCCCTTGTCTACCAAAGGAAACTTTTCTTTAGAAGCCTTTTGGATCGAGCCTATGGAACCCATCATAGCTCGAAGAGATCTCTTTTTTATTGCTTATCAAAAATTTAAAGCAAAGAAAATTATAGAATTATGTCTTCACAACATTTCTCCATCCATTTTTGAAACTCCCATCCTTGATGAAACCATGCTCCAACCAGAACAAGACCAAAATAAACCAACACCTGACACTTCATCTATATCCTCTAAGCAGCCTATAGATTATGAAAGTAACTCCATCCAACCTCCTTGCATAAAACAAGTTTATAAAGCCAAGGAGAAAGTGGTTGAACAACCTCCCATGGTTCCTTTTGTTCCTACCCCTAGGGATAACAAGAAACCTATGGTTGATCAAATTTCTCCTTCACAAACACAACTTGACAATAGAATCAAAAGAAATAGAGGAGCTAGGGAGCGTAGGCGTTGACACCGTGCCCTTGATCGCAAGTTACATGAAGAAGAAAATACATAAAATAATAATCCACACCTGACAGAAGCAATGCATGGTGCTCCTCCTTCCCATCCACCACAACATGATCCTATACCTCCACCGCCACAAGAGTTGCACGCTTCAATTGACATCATCATTCACCCTTCTATTGTCATTAATTTGGATGACGATGATGAGGAGATTGCTAAAATAGATGAAGAGGTGCATAAAAATTTGAATACATTATTTTCCTCTTCCATGAGCTTACATGATAACTCTCCTAGGACGAGCATTGAGCTTGATGCTTGTTTTGAAATTGTTGCTATCCCTATAGCTAGTCACCCACCCACACTTTACACTAAACAAGACTGGGAGGCAGATGACTTGTTAGATGGCTGACTTGCATTTACCTTACTAGTCTCTTTCCTTTTCTTTTGTACATGTATAATGTGATCCCCGTACTATTCTGTTTGACGATCTCTCTCTTTGTGACATCCCTCTATTTGTATCTTCATTCTTCTATATGTTGTAACTTTCCTTTCACTTTTCACTTTTTCTTTCACCTTCCTGTTGGGGATGATGCAAGGCATTGAGACAACAATGTCCCTTTCATGTTGACCCAAAAGGGCCCCTCTATTTTTCTTTTTCTTTTGCTTTTTTCCTTCCTTTTGGAGATGATGCAAGGCATTGAGACCAAAATGTCCCTTTCATGTTGACCCAAAAGGATCTCTTTTCCTTTTTATTTTTCTTTTGTTGTCCTTTTGGGGATGATGCAAAGCATTGAGACACCCTATGTATTTTCCATGTTGACCCAAAATGACTCTTTATTTTTCTTTTTTTTAGCTCTTTTTGTGTCCTTCCAGTTCTATGTATTTGGGGGAATGATGATAGATTCTAGCTCTCTACACAAACATTGCAGCAATGAACATATTGACCCCAAATCCATAGATACGTTATGCATTTGGTGTTTTTCACTTTTGGGGGCAACCCCTTTCCCTTTCCCTTTATTTTTATTTTCTCTTTACATGACGTAGCCTTACTCGAAAACATATCACTTGGCATAGGGCTTTCCAAGTTGGCTCTCATGTCCTTGCTTTCTTTTTGTATTCTTCATTTTGCTACTTTAAAGTAATTTCTCATAGAATAGTGTGTATCAATTCCTTTAAAGTGGGGGCATACATTGGCATTATTTATCTTTGCATCTTTATTTTTCTTGGTTCCTAGTGTAGCCTTATTACTTCATATGATGCGTTTGTCGCTTGGTGGACGATATTGTGTGTAATGTCCTTCATGAAAATGATCTATATTAGCATATTACATTCCTCTTAGTGGCCTGATGTGACGCACTACATCCCCTAAGTTGTGAATTTTCTATTATTTGATTGGTCCTCTCTTGGAGACATTAGATACAATGCTCTCTAAGTTAAAGACCTTGCATGGACTAATCAAGACTCCTTTGAACATTCTTTTTCATTTTTCATATATGACCACCTTGCATAACATGACTTGCATGCATGTGATTCCATCTTGCACTTGTTCATGAGATCCAAGCATACGAAGCTTTGCTTGTCTCATGAAGCTTGAAAACCTTGTCTTTTGTGGTACCTTATCAAATTTATTAGGAGGTATAACTTTGGTATGATTTAAGCGGGAATCCCAATCAGCAACACAACTTTCCCCATAGCCACTTGCATATGTGTGAGTGCATACCAACCATGAATGTATGTTTCTCACCATTTTTTCCTTCTCACCTAATGGACAGCCTGAAGTTCTGTCACCTCAGAGTGAGTACACATCCTTTTCAGACAAACAACCTAGATTTGATCCACAACTAGCTAGACAAATGGTGAAATCTTGATCTGACACTACCTTTCTTTTCACTCCTTCACATCATTTTTGTTTGTGATATTTTTTGCTGATGTTTGGTTTGCCATGGTATCTTGATCCTGGGAGCTTGATCATCCCTCTTGATTATTGTTTTCTCATCTTGCCAAAATGGGTACATATGGATCCCTCTCGATATGCATGTCTTGGCTACTTTAGTGTGAGTTTGAAGCAAGTTCATCCTCTCACTAAAGTGGGGGCTAAATGTAACATGGAAAAAAGTATCCCTTTTCACGCTCATTTGGGCCTCTTCCTATGGATTTTGGCTTGATTTTTCCTAGATTTAATGTTGTAATGTGGCCAACACATTCACATTAGGTCCTGAACGCTTGTAAATAAATAAAAACCTAATGATGTCTTACAAAGGTGTTGTGAAGTGTTGTAATACATTTTACCAATTTTCTAAGACCTTTCCATCATAATTCATCTAAACAACCTCTTTTTACCCTTTACCAAGACCTATTTCAAAGTGTTGTAAGGAGTTGTAAAAAACTCTCACACTTTCCTAGGATTTCCATCAATAAATCAACCCTTTCTTATGATAAAATGACCCCTTAATGCACTTATAGGTCCCACTTAAGTTTGTTTTAGAAGATAATCTTGTTAAACAATATTAATTACACTTCAATTCCCGACATCCACTTAAATTTTCCCAGGTGGACTAAGTCGCCACCTTGGGTGACTTAGTCCCATGTGGCATAAAAATAAAATTAAAGACAAAATTCTGGAGGAATATTGTCTCCTAAACCCTAAGGTCGGCTTGTGATGTGTTATTTTTAGGAAAATAGGGCACAACATGTATAAATAAAGGGTTTTCCCCTCATTTTCACCCCCATCTTCATAGGCAATCAAGCAATCTATCTTCTCAAGCAAGCATCAAGCACTCTAAGCACTTCAAGCACAATCCTTTGGAGCTGATCACTTGCATATCTTTAGACTTCTTCAAAAAGGGCTTGGTGAGTTGTTGTACTTGCATGTTATGCAATCATCTTTCCCTTTACATTCTATTTCATTATCTAGGGTTTGATTACCAAAATAGGGATTAACTAAGACAAACCCCTATTCTCTAACCCTAATCCTTTTCCCCTCTCTTTGCATGTGTGTTTTGCAATCTTTATATGTAGATTAGTCAAAGAGAAAGGTTCTAAAACGTTTCATATTTACATCCACATCGTTCCAAGCCAATAAACCATAAAAGGAGCTTGAAGACAACTTGCAGGTCAACATCTGAAGATTCAGATCCAGGTTTATGTCAGAAATAGAAGTACAAGTTGATAGCTATAGATTCCGGTCTTGAGATTCCTAAAAGCTATAGGTGGACTAAGTCACCATCATTGGCAAATTAGTCCCACAAGTAGGTTTGAAAAGTGATCTCTACAGATCTGGACACCCATTTCCTTGAAACTGGTTTTGGTAGAGTTTCCCCAAAGAAAGACTAAGTCTCCCAACTTGGCATAAGTGTCCCAGTGGCCCTCAATAGTAGATTCTAGAAGATTCTAGAGCTCCTCTTCATCAACATTCAGTTTCTAGGTGCACCATTTCTACCTCTTCGAGTTATGTTATAGTTTACATGCATTTTAGGTTATTACTAGGTCATTTTACATAGTGTTTTCAATACTTTTACATTTTATTAGTTTGCATTCATTAGATAGCTTATTTTTTTAGATTACAACACTTAGATACATTTCATATCACACACACATCACACATTAGACCCCTAATCTTGAATGAACCTCTAGATTCCCTTGAGTGTAAAGAACTCTCTCCTTCTAGGTGAAAATCCTAGAAGTGCTAGGGAATCCACTTTCCCTCAAAATCTATGGTTTAGGGTGGTACTCATAATTCTATCAAAAAATAGTTGGCAACTCATCTAAATTGTTCTATATAGCTAGGTCCAGAGTTTTAGGTATTGATTGGAGATGGTGGTACTATTAATTGTTATGGAAAATACCATAGCATTAAATTATCCATGGGATATCATCAAAATGATAGCCCAATGCATGCTATGTCCATAGGTGCATCATGTATTATTTTGGGAGTACAATGGCTTACTACTTTGAGAACAATTGAGATGAACTATTCATGAGATTTCAATCAAAAGGAAAGCCAATAGAGCTAAGAGGGTTGAAGTAAAAGTACCCACAAATGGTAAGCTCTCATCAAATGTAGAAGTTTATTAATAAAGGAGTTTATGGATTTGTGTCTCAATTATTTTCATTAGAAATATATCAGTTTAATGCTCCCACCCATCCAAATTTATAAGCAATCATTGATCATTCACTCAGTGGATTTTAGAGATATTCCTAGAAAGGACTTCTTCCTAAGAGGGATCATGATCATGCCATACAACTAGTTCTAGGGAGCCAACCACCCAAAATCAGGCCATATAGGTACCCACATATAAAAAAAGTGAGATTGAAAAGATTCTGGAGGAGATGTTAGAGACATGAATTATCAGGCATAACCAAAGTGATTACTCCTCACTATGGTGATGATGTGTAAAATGGATGAAACTTGGTGCATGTTTTGAGACTATAGAGTGCTCATCATGTACACCATCAAAGATACATTTCTTATTCTAGTCATTGATGATTTTCTGGATGAATTGAATGGAGCTATGTATTTTACAAAGTTAGATCTTAGATCAGGTTATCAAAAAATTTGAATTAAGGAAGAAGATATTTTTAAGAAAGGATTTAGGACTCATGATGGTCATCATGAGTTTTTGGTGATATTATTTGGTCTTACCAATGCACCATATACATTTTAAAGTTTGAACTCCATCTTTAAGAAATTCTTGAGGAATTTTGTATTAGTGTTCTTTGATGATATATTGATTTATAGCAAAAGATTGGAATAAAACTTGCAACATGTAGATCAAGCATTACAAGTTCTTGAAGATCATCAAATCTATGCTAAGACATATGAGTGTTCTTTCGGTGTCAATGAGGTGGATTACTTGGGACACATAATTTTGTATAAAGGAGTAAAGGTGGATCATAACAAAATTAATGCTATCATGGAGTGACCTATTCCCAAAAACCATTAAAAAATTGAGGGGTTTCTAGGGGATTGACTAGATAATATAGAAGATTTGTGAAGAATTAGGCTTGTATAACAACACCCCTCACAACTTTATTGAAGGAGGATTATTTTCATTGGAATGAGTCCGCTAATGTAAAATTTGAGAGATTGAAGGAGGCTATGTGTACAATTCCAATGCTTGCCACTCCAGACTTCACCAAGGATTTTATTGTGGAATGTGATACTTCAAGCAATGGTATAGGATAAATTCTCATTTAGGATGGCTAGCTAATTTATTTTGAGAGCCATCAATTAAAGGTAGAAGTCAACTCAAACTTATTTATGAGAAGGAAATGCTAGTTATTATTCATGTAGTAAAACAATGAAGGCCTTATCTAATGGGTAGAAACTTCAAGGTTAAGAAAAATCATGATAGCCTAAATTATTATTTGGAAAAACCATTATATTTTGAAGAGCAATAAAAATGGGTCACTAAGATGTCAGGATATGACTTTGAGATTGTCTATAAGAACTTGGGAAGGAAAATGTTGTGGCTAATGCACTTAGGCTTTATTATGTACCATTTTAATATTACAAGAAGATTTAGTGGTAGAAGCCATAGAAGAATGGTATAATGATGTTTCTACAAGTAATATCATTCAATAATTATAGTGAGCCTAGTGGTTTAGATAAATTTGTTTGGAAGGGAGATACACTGTGGTATAAAGAGTGATTGTATCTATGCAAGAATTCCACTCTTAAACACAAGATTCTCAAATAACCTCATGAGTCTCTAGTTGGTGATCATTTAATATTTTTGAAGACATATCATGAAGTCAAGAAATATTTTTTTGGGAAGGGCTAAAAGGTGATGTTCAAAAAATCGTGGCTGAATATTTGGTTTGTCAAATAAATTAAGGGGAGAAAATTAAGAAACCAGGTCTCTTGAAGCCCTTAGTTATTCCTAGCTAATATTGGGAAGAGGTATCTGTGGACCTCATCATAGGGCTTCCAAAATATAAAGGTAATAATGTCATGGTAGTATTAGATCACCTCACTAAATATCCACATTTCATTGCATTATCTCATCCTTTTACAAGTATAGTGGCAAAATATTTTTTGGAGAATATACAAAAGCTACATGGTACACCTAAGGTTATTGTCAGTGACTATGACCCTATCTTTACTAGTCACTTTTGGATAAATTTATTCTCTTGTTTGGGTACTCAATTGGCTCATATTTCTTCATACCACCCTCAATCTGATGAGAAACTTGAGGTTGTTAATAAGTATATTTAGAATGATATTTATGTTGTTTCACTTTAGATAAATAGTCTCAATGGGTAGATTGGCTACCACTAATAGAATGGTGGTATAACACTTCCTTTTATAGTCCATAAAAATTGTCTCCATTTATGGCACTATATGGATATAACCCTCCTTCCATCACATCATCATTGAAGGTGTCAACAAGAGTTCAAGAAATGGTGGACCACTTTCTTCATCAATGACATGTACTTTGAGGAGTCAAGGAGAATCTAGCCATATGATAGTCAAATTTACCAACATGCAGACCAAAACCATAGTGAAAGAAGTGTTGAAGTTTGGGGTTGGGTCTTCTTAAGATTGAAACCTTACAAGTAAATGTCACTAAAGTAAGAAAAAAAGAGCACAAAATTATATTTGAAATATCATTGTCCATACCAAATCATGCAAAAGATAGGTAGGGTCACCTACAAGCTAGAATTTCCACAAACGACAAAGATACATCTAATTTTTCATGTTTCTTATTTGAAGAAGGTAACTGGGCACTATATGCTTACTCAGACAATATTACCAAAGCTTGATGAAGAAGGAAGAATCATATTGGAATTAGGGTTCATTCATAAAAAACACACAAAGAAGCTAAGGACTAGAACACTCATAGAGTATCTCATACAATGTAAGAATTTCCCAATTGAATATTCCACATGGGAGAACAAGGAGTTCATTCAAAAACATCCATACTTGGTTAGCATTGACGATAATGCTTCTCTAAAGAGTGGAAACATGCTACACACTTAATAATAGTGTATATAGGGTTATGAATAATCGACTTGTAGCTATATTAACTCTTAATTATAACATATTATGATTATTATATTATTATTTACTTAAGGAGGTCAACCTATGGCTTAATAGGGCTATCTAAGTTAGTTTGGGTGATATCTTAGGTATAAATAAGGCATATATAAGAGGTAGTGAGTCTTATTTCATGATCAAATTATGAATTGTGTTCTCATTTGAGTTATTTAGAGGTTTTTCCCCTTGAAGTGGTTTGTTGTTCTCAGCTATTATCAAGCATTTTCAAAATATTTCATATTATATCTTTTATTGTGCTTATTTCATAAAAAACCCTAACTCTAACCTATTCTTAACCCTCACCCTATCCCAAACACTAACTCTAATATTAACCCTAATCCTAATTCTATCTCTTATTGTAACCCTAAAATTAAACCTAATTTTATCTCTTATTGTAACCCTAACCCTAACCCTAATTATATCTCTAATCCTAACCCTAATCATCACATTTATTATAATTCTAACCCTAATCATCACACTAACCATAATTCTAACCCTAATCTTGACCCTAACCCTATCCCAAATCCTAACTCTAATTCTAACCATAACCCTACCCCTAATTCTATCTCTAACAATAACCCTATCCCAAAGACTAACTCTAATTCTAATACTAACCTTAATCCTAACTCTAATTCTATCTCTAACCATAACCCTAAACCTAATCCTAATATAAATCCTAACCCTAACCCTAAGCCTAACTCTAACCCTAATTCTATCTCTAACCTTAACCATCCTAACCTTAACCTTAATCCCAACCTTAAGCTTAACCCTATCACCAACCCTAACTCTAATTTTTGTTGGGAAAAATTGGTCATCTCAGATAAGCATCTAAGATCTGTAGTGCCTTTGGTAACTTTTAATTTCATTAAATTTCCTCAAAGAAATGTACAACTATGCCACAAAGCGGAATCAGACACAGTTCATTTCCCACATTAATCCTTCTGAGAGAAACTTATGTAAATTCAATTTCAACAAAAAACATTAAGAGATTCTAACCAAGAAACATGAAACATGAAAGATGAAACAAAACACATAGATTTACATGGGGAAAACCCTTTCGAGTAAAAAAACCCCACACTCCAAAAGCCTAGATCGCCTTTGTATTATTCATGCAACTGAACCATTACAAATACAACTCAGGCACTAAGCCTTTTCAAAGATTACATCTTGTTTCATTCTAGAGACAAACTGAACAACACAACCCCTTATACAATCTTCACACTGTTACAATACTGTAATACAACATACAGTATAGATCTTACATCTCATAAATCTCTGATCAACCTCTTAGTCAATTACAACCTTTGCACTATTACAATACTCTCACACAATATACAGAGCATATTCATAGAGAGATGTTTCACAATCGATCCAGACAGAGAGAACAAAGTTTCCTCCTTCTCACATCATTCTTCAAACATACAGAGAGTTCCATTTTTTTCACATTCTCAGCCGGTTTGTTGATCTTCCAAAGATCGCACTAGTCTAACTGCCAACGATTCACATTCTTCCTTTTCCCATTCATCCACGACCAACCATATAGGATATTCATTCAGTCAGCCAAGTCAACATCCTCCATCCAACCAAACAAATACAAATGCCCATTGCTCCACCGTAGCCAAGACATAACAACCTTGCAGTGTGGTGGTGACTACACCGCACCACCATAGGATCCTTCTACCATGCCACCGCTCGTCATCCAACATACCCCTGAGGTAAGGTGATATACCATGCTACCGCTCAATAGGAAGACATCACCACTGGTATGACAGTAACACGACCAACAAATAGAATCCCCATGCTATCGCCAAGTAGGATGAAGGATTCCATGGTATAGCGGTAACACCGCACAACCGCTCTTCAACTAGAAGGGACCCGCGATAAGGTGGTAAACCATGCAACCGTACCAGTTCTAAAATCTCCCAGTGGTAACGAGGTAAAGGCATGAACTGAAAGAGAATTTAATCAAGTCCTTAACAAAGTTCAAGCTAGCAAGTTGAGGCAAATTTTCCAAAACTTTTAACCCTAACCCTACCCTAAACATAACATAAATTACATCTCTAATCATAACCTTAACCCTAACCTTGATTCTATCTCTGACCCTAATCCTAACCTTATCCTAACCCTATCCCAAAACCTAACTCTAATTATAACCCTGAACTTAACCCTAATTATATCTCTAATAATAACCCTATCCTAAAGCCTAACTATAAATATAACCTTAACCCTAACCCTAACCCTAATTCTATCTCTAACCATAATCCTAACCCTAATATTAACACAAACCCTAACTCTAAACCTAAACCTAACTCTGACCCGAATTTTATTTATAACCCTAATCCTAACCATAACCCTAATGTTAATCCTAACCCTATCCCCAACCCTAAATCTAACTATAACTATAACCCTAACCTCAATTCTATCTCTATCTCTAACCCTAACCTTAACCATAATTCTTACCCCAACCCTAGTTCTCTAATGCTTACCCTTACCCTAACCCTATCTCTATCCCCAACCCTAACTCTAATTTTAATCCTAACCTCAACCCTAACTCTAATTCTTCCCTTACCTTAACTATAACTCTAATTTTAACCCAAATCCTAACCATGATTCTATCTCTAATTATAACCCTAATCCTAACCCTAATTTTATCTCTAACCCTAACCCTAGCCCTAACCCTAACTCTAGTTCTTACCCTTACCATTATCCTAACCCTAAGCCTATCCCCAAACCTAACTCTAATTTGAACCCTAACACTATCCCTAACCCTAATCCTAATTCTATCTCTAACCATTTCCTTGACCCTAAATCTAACCGTAATCTTAACCCTAATCGTAATCGTAACCCTAAACGTAACCCAACCCTAACCTTATTTTTGTCTGTAACCCTAACCCTAACTTTAATACTAACATAAACCCTAACCCTAAACCTAACTCTAATCATAATTCTATCTCTAACCCTAACCCTTACCATAATCTTAAACCTAACCCTAACCCTAACCCTAACCTTATCCCTAATCCCAACTCTAATTTTAACCCTAACCCTAATTATATCTCTAATCGTAACCTTAACCTTATCCCTAATTCTATCTCTAACCCCAACCATGATCCTAATCCTAATCTTATCCCTAACCTTAACCCTAACCCTATTCCCAACCCTAACTCTAGTTCTAACCCTAACCCTAACCCTAATTCTATCTAACCATAACCCTATCCCTAAGATAAAATCAAATTCTAAACCCTAACCCTAACCCTAATTCTATCTCTAACCATAACTATAACCTTAATCCTAATATAAACCCTAACGCCAAACATAAATCTAACCCTAACCCTAACCCCAACCCCAACCCTAACCCTAACCCTAACCCTAACCTTATCCCCAACCCTAACTCTAATTTTAACCCAAACCCTAACCCTAACCCTAATTCTATCTCTAATCATAACAATAATCCTAACCATAATTCTATCTCTAACCCTGAACCTAACCTTAACCCTAATCCTAACCTTGACCCTAACTCTAATGCTTACCCTTACCCTAACCAACCCTATCCCCAACCCTAACTCTATTTCTAACCCTAACCTTGACCATAACCCTATCCCCAACCTCAACTCTAATTTTAATCCAAACCCTAACCCTAATTCTATCTCTAATTGTAACACTAATCCTAACCCTAAATCTAATTCTTACCCTTACCCTTACTCTAACCTTAATCCTATCCCCAACCCTAACTCTAATTTTAACCCTAGCCCTAACCCTAACCTTAATTCTATCTCTAACTATAACTTTGACCCTAGCCCTAGTTTTATCTCTACCTCTAACTTTAACCCTAATATTAATCCTAACCCTAACCTTAACACTAACCTTAACCCCAACCCTTACTCTAATTCTTACCCTTACCTTGACCCTAACTTTGTCCCCAACCCTAACTCTAATTTTAACCCTAACCCTAACCCTAACCCTAACCCTAGCACTAATTCATTTAATGTTTTACATGTTGCATCATGAATGCTAATAGCATATATATTTAATAATATATATAAAATACATATCGAGATATCAACCTTGAGGCACTTATTTTTTACATCAATTTCTCACATAAAAGTACAATAGCTGTCTTGAGGACTCTCAACGTATTATATATATATTATTAAATATATATGCTAATTTCATGATCAATTTCAAAGACAAGTTGTTGCAAGGTGTGCACCCTTGGTCTCTTTGTGTTGTGTAGTGTAGCTTGGGTTCGTGACATGGCTTAATTGCCTTTTGTGGATCTTGTATAAATCTGGCGATTATATTGACTATTAATAGGTCGATCTTTTGGTGCAATGGAAACCGCCAATGTAACAATTGGTATCAGAGGCAAGGTCACATGTTCAAACCCCTCGCTTACACTGGGGGGATTGTTGGAAGGTGTGCACCCTTAGTCTCCTTGTGCTATGCAATGTAGCTCAGGTTCATGACATGGCTTAACCACCTCCTGTGGATCTTGTATAAATATGGTGGTTGTATCAAGCATTAATAGGTTGATCTTTTGGTGCAATGATAACCACCAATGTAACACAAGTATATGAGTGAAAACCAACCACAATGTGCTTGTATTTAAAAAGCAACTGAGATATAAGAATTATATGATCTAGTAATGTCAAATATAGCTCTTGGGTAACCATGGTAGTTCTCGTGGTAGAGTCCATGAGTTGATCTACACTTAAAAATATGACATAGTTTAAAGGTGGAACTTCATGGGTGTAGTGCTATGGAGATGTGGTATTATTCCATTTTAGGGTGAGCAAGTTCAATTTGTTTCCTAGAAAATAGCTTTTGGGATATTATAATTGTAAAAAAATATTTTTTCAATAAAAATAAATTCTTTTATGGCTATAAATAAGACCAAGCTTTTCCAATTCGGGTAATTTGAGGACTTTATAGCTTGTTGAGATTTAGCATAAGTCTTTTTCTTGTTGTAAACCCCTCAGCTAGCCAGTCTAGAATGATAGAAATAATTAATAGGCATTCTTGATCTAAAAGAAACTTGTAAGTAGCCAAGTTTTCATGGGCTAATTTTGAAGTTAGATGATGATTGACAACACTCAAAAAGTGATCATGGCATAAAATATGAAGGCCAAATTTGACATCTAGGGCAAGGCTCCATACTCTCATTTGTGTCTATCTTTTAGCTTTCATAGACCCTTAATCTTTTTTTCTTGTGATAACAATCAAATTTGGTGTTCTCACCAAATATAGTGAGATTTTTCATGCCAAATTTGTATCTCCTTGGGATATTTTGAAACCATTGTGACACTTTCTAAGATTTCCATGGTAGTCTCATATTTTCCCCTTGTGGAGGTGATTTTGTTTGTGTTTATTAAAAAATGGAATTTGAAAGGCCACTATGGAATTTACTTTTTGAATCTCTTCTAGAAATGTTAGTTTTCTTTCCTTTTGACCTCAACATTATGTTAGTATTTTTTGATCTTGTTTTAAGAAACTTTTGGATTTTTGAGTAAAATTTTGTAAGGTCCATGGTGCTTGTGTATTTATCTTTGTTGTATAGTTTTCTATTGTTTTATGCACATGTCTTGAATTATTTTGTGATCATTTTGGTTATTATTGATATTAATTTTTTTACTTTCATATGTCTTTGTATCAACATGAGAAATTTGACAAATGTGGTGTGTGGCTTGTGAGATGACCTCTGGGATTTTAAAAGTGTGCTCTTCATAGGATCTTCAATATATTTTTATATCTAATTATAACATGGGAAAGATAAATGTTTGCTTGAAATCAAATATTATACTATGAGGTGGATCGTTCAACACAAGTTTTTATTTTCTATCATTTGAACAAGTTCTTAGAGCTCATAACATTCAAAACTAAATAATTTAAATTAAGAGTAAAGAACATACTTGTGAACCATTTCAATATTATATTTAAAGTAAAAAACTTTGTATGAAAAACCTAAGGTGATTAGTGACATGCAATAATTGAACAATAGTATGGATCAGAGAAAATCCACAAGTCGATACATTAAGAAGAGATGATTTATATATTATTATTTTTTTTTACGCAAAGAGCGAAAGCCATCTTGCATAGTCGCACCAAGATCAATAAATTGAATATGAAGAACAATATCTTGTCCTAGAGCCCTCAATATTATAAATATATTTTCTCTCCTTTATAGAACTCCTATCAAACACAAGTTGTTGTTAGCTTATATAGCAACTTGCTATTGTTTTGTAATTTCTATTGTGATGTTGCTTGCTTTATTGTAAGACAAACAAAGGAAACATTATCCATTGTTTTTTTGTAAGCTAAGATAGGAAACCTTATATGCTCTTTCTATTGCTTCCCCTATTTTTATCCTAGATTTATTCCCACTGATGGCTTTTAAAGCTTTGTACATTCTACATTTTGTAATGCGAATAATCAAAAAGTTCATTTTCATTCTTTTTGCTCTAAATTTTCTGTTATGCAAGTTTGTTCTTTCTTTCTTAGCTGGATCAACTATGTTGCAGATTTATCAAATTTTTTACATGGTATCAGAGCACATGAGAGCTACGAAGGAGGAGAATCAACAATATTTTTGCAAGTATTGAATAAAAAAGCTATTAGAAAGAATGGAATTTTTGACCTCTACGATTCTCATTCCATTTAACTATTTCGAATGGAAGCCAAAGATTTTGGTTCAACTCATAAGTAGAGGCTTGTATCAGATAGTCATGGCAATGAAGATTGAACTAAATTCTACAATTGAAAAATTTAAATATTTCAATTGCATGGATGAGGCCTTCAGTCTTCTATGCTTATCCATGTCTCCAAAATTGTTGTTTCATGTCAAAGCATGCAAAAATCCAAATGAGGTTCAGACTAAGTTGGAGACTCTTTTTGGGAAGCAAGATGAGATGTGGGGTCACATCTTTGAAAATGAGCTCATCTCATTAGACCCTAGCAAATTTCAAGGCTTTTTCACAAAGTTCAAGGCCTTATTACTCCAACTTAAAGGATACAGAATTGACAAATCCTGGGAAGAAAGAAAATTAATTCTTGCTATTTTGTCAAAATTGGGTCCAGAGTATGTTGTATTTGTCTCCACTTTTCACATAGTTAGACTTACAACATAAGCAACTTGTAATATTCTTACACTCGATGATTTTATTGAGTCCCTGATACATGAGAAAGATAAGCTCATAAAAATTGTTACATTAAAAAAATCCAAAGCTCATGCCCTTGTTGTGCATGCAAGTGGAAAGAACATTTCAAAACCCAATCAACAATATGAAGGAAAAGGGAAGAAGGAACCGGATCTAAGAAATGAAGACAATCTCAAACCTCCAAATGAATCTTCCAGCTCAAAGGAAAAGATGGAAAAAGAGGGGAAATCAAAGTGCAACTATTGCAAGCATGGTTACCATCCAAAATAATCATGCATGAAGAAGACCATTGAACTCGTGGCCTAAACAATTCAACAAAATAAACTTGGTAGCTTTATTCCAGAAATAGCCAAGAAGAAAAAGGAAGAAAAGGCACCAAAAATGAGAGGTAATGCACATGCATTAATTTCTATTCATTCTTCTCCAGATGCATGGATCATAGACTCTAGAGATTCACACCACATGGAATCCACAAAAGATGTTATCTCATCCATAATACCATGTGATGGCCCTCCTATTCTCATGGGAGATGACTCTTCAGCAGAGACAATTGGAAAAGGGAGGGTAGAGCTTGGAATTGGAAGTTTTGAGAATGTCCTGTACATTCCAAATATTTCTATCAATCTTCTATCTGTTTATCAAATGACACATACTAGTACCTGAAGGAGAGTTGAATTCACGCTAGATGCAGTGAGCATATGAAATGCAAGAAAACTCCAAAATTGTTGTTGGTAAGGAAAATCATTAGTCTCATTTGTACACTTTTTCTGAATTTGCTGCAAAATCAAATTCCACTTTACTTCTAACACATACAAATGATGAAATTAGAATTTGGCATAAAAGATTTGGTCATTTAAATTTTATATACATGCAACAACTTAGCAAACAAGGGATGGTGAAAGGCTTGCATACGATAGAATTTTCCAATGGAATGTGTGAAGGTTGTGCTCTTGGAAAGCATCCACAAGAAAATTTTCAGAAGGGGCATGCATGGAGAGCCTCTTCTCCTTTAGAGCTTGTTCATAGTTATCTTATGGGGAAATTTATAGAACCTTCCATTAGTTAATCCAAATATGTTCTAACATTCATTGATGATTACACATGATACACATGGGTGTATTTTCTCAAATTCAAGTATGAAGTGTTTTAGCATCTCAAGATTTTCAAAGCTCATATAGAGAATTAGTCTAGGAAAATGATCAAGATCCTTTGCATAGATAATGGGGGGAATTATGTCAACAATGATGTCCAACATCTTTGCGTTGAAGCAAGAATATAGTTGCAGAACACAGTTCCTTACACTCCACAACAAAATGGGGTAACTGAGAGGAAGAATTGATCTTTGAAAGAGATGGCTAGATGCATGTTGCATGCAAGGTCACTTCCCTCCAAATTGTAGGCTGAAGCAATCAACTGTGCCTCTTACATACAAAATAGATCTCCTCACAAATTTTTCATAGGAAAAAACCTTTTGAAGCATAAAGTGGCATGCAATTAGAAGTTACACATTTTCATATTTTTGGATCACATGCATGGGTCCACATTCCTACAAAAAAGAGGAAGGCTTTGGAGCCTCAAAACAAATAATGCATCTTTTTTGGATATATAGATGGTGTAAAGGGATATAGATTTCTAGATCTTTCAACATAATCACTCTTCATTGAGAGGAGTGTCTACTTCGATGAAATTCCCTTGCATGCATCTTAGGATAAACATGCCACCACCTCGGTGCTTCCTACTCTTATGGATTTCAAAAATGATACATGCAATCATTCAGATCTGATTTCATATATTTTTGAATCTGATTCAAATGAAGATGAGCATGCATGTGTCGATCCACATCCAATTCCCGATGAGGCTACTAGTGAAAATTAAGTATCCCCTATGAGAAATGAAAGAAAATGGAGCTTAAGAGAGAGATATGATGTCCCACATGCACTCTTTGCTAGAACCCATCATGCCATTGCATGCTTATGTGTCTCTAGCATCCAACCCTCAGACTTATGCACAAGATGTGGGGAATCCTTTTTAGGAAGTTGCCATGGAAGAGGAGTATAACTCCCTCATAGCAAACCAAACTTGGGTCTTGGTTCCACTTCCTTACGTAGCTTGTCAGATGTAAGTGAGTATATAGGAAAAATAAAGCAACATATAGACATGTGAGCATATACAAAGCAAGATTAGTAGCCAAAGGCTTTCAACAAGTTCATGACATCGACTATGATGAGACTTTTGCTGTAGTAGAGAAAATGGACTCCATTCAAATGGCTCTTGCCATTGCAGCAACAAGAAGGTGGGAGGTTCACCACATGGATGTGAAGAATGGAGTTATTTATAGTGATTTATGTAGATGATCTACTAATAACATGTAGTTCAGCCATAGCCATTGCTGCAATTAAATATGCTTTGTATGAAAGGTTCTCCATGACAGTCATGGGTCTTCTACACTTTTTTCCTTGGACTTGAAATCAACTAGAATGAATCATGAATAAAAGTTGCTCAATCCAAGTATGCGAGAGATCTTCTAGTTTAGTTTCACGTGATTGACTGCAAGCCAACAACCACACCTTTCTTATCGGGGGTAAATCTTGAGGATGGAAAAGATACACCACTGGTTTATTGCACACAATATTATCAGCTTGTGGGGATTCTTCTTTATCTCACTCACTCTCATCCAAATCTCTCATATGTAGTAGGGGTTGTTTCTAGATACATGCAGGAGCCACATGAGCTACATTGGAAAGATTCCAAGCACATACTCCAATATGTTCAAGGAACCATCAACTATGGGATTCATTATTCAACAGGTTTACTTTGTACATCATTGGCTACATTGATTTCGATTGGGCTGGCGATAACATTGATCGTAAGTCCACTTTAAGATATGTTATTAGTTTTGGATTAGGCCCCATTTGTTTATCAAGCAAGAAGAAATCTGCCATTGCTTTATCATCAATAGAAGTCAAATATAGAGGTGCAATCAATGTTACCATTCAAGCCATTTGGCTGCAAAACTTCCTAATTGAGCTTGATATCCTCTTTCATCATTTGACTGTCATTTGGTGTGACAATCATAGTACACTGAATTTTTGTAGAGATCCCATACAACGGAAGTGAACCAAACACATCGAGATCCACATGTACTACATCCATGAATTGATACATGATGGAGTCACCGACTTGTAGTATTGTCCCACTTTTGAACAAACTGCTGATATCTTCATGAAGAATTTCAATGAGCAAACGTTTTACTCTCTACAAGACCTTCTATGAGTGAAGGATATTGTAGCATAGTAGCTTCCATGCTCCCTTAGTTATTTTTTTGAGGGGGAGTTTTGTTCCCACAAGATCTTCCCTCTTTCCTCTCTTTAGGATTTTGTCTCCTTAGTTAGACTTAAGGGTGGGTGTTACCATAGATAGAAACTTGTTGTTTTTCTGTAACTGCTATTCTGATGTTGCTTGCTTTATTGTAAGCCAAACAAAGGAAACATTATCGGTTTCTTTTTTGTAAGCTAAGATAGGAAACCTTATCTAATCTTTCCATTGCTTCCCTTGTTTTTATCCTATCTTTATTCGCACCAATGGCTTTTAAATCTTTGTACATTCCACATTTTGTAATGTGAATAATCAAAAAGTTTATTTTCATTATTTTTGCTCTAAATTTTTTTTTCTACAAATTTTTTCTTTCTTTCTTAGCTAGATCAACTATGTTGCAAATTTATTAAAATTTTTACAGTTGCATATTCATACTATTTTTTAAAAGAATTCCAAAAGATTTGCAAAATTGGGTTATTGCATGTAAGAAATTCATGAAATGGAGCTAAATTTGGATTTCTAGATGATAATTTAGACATGAATGCATAATACACTTCATTCTTCAAGATTTTATGTCAATGATATTTCCATTATACTTTCATTATACTAGACAAATCCAATTGGTCCACCTACCTTGTGTAATCATCTTAACTAGTGATGAAATAGAAAATACTTTGAGATTGACGCTCTTGAAAAAGTGCACACGTCATTCTTTTTTATATTATTAGGATAACCAATATTTCTCTTGCAATGTGATTTTATCTCATACCTTTTTCCTTTTTCAAAATTGGGGCTCACTTGGTCCATTGCATCATCTCTTAATGAATGACATGTTATAAAATTTTGTTGGATTGACAATAGCTTTGACGAGCATTATCATGACACATTTTCAATACTATTGGTGCATTTATATTTTATTTTTACTCTTTATGAAAATATATAAATGATATTGAGCCCACTTACTTAATTGACTCATCATATTCTATTCAATAACACAATAGTTTTGAGCTATCAAATTGATCACTTTGAAAAATTGCACCAACCTTTTGATCTTCTTTATGGACAATCAATGGCTTCACTTCCTTATGAACTTTGTTTATAAATTTGTCATTCTAGGGTCTACTCGAAAAAATGTATCAAATTCCAACCAATGAAACAATGTGGGAATAATTTTTGAATTGAGAACTTATTCCTATTACATTAGCCATTGATCTATGAAGTAATAATGGTGCAAACTTATGTTGATATCATTAACAAAAATGAACTTGCAGAGTTGTTGAAAAATTCTACCAAAATGATGAAATATAATGTGAAAGTTAATGGAACATTTATGTTAATGATTTTTTGAATTATGTTGGAGTTTATTGAACTCTATAGCTCCCAAACACTTGCAATAGAAACAATCTACTATGGATCCTGAGAATTCTATTGATGCAATAATAATTATTACAATATACAATGAATAAATATTTGATAGAGGCTAATGATAAAAAGTCAAATGAGGATTAAATTAGATCATGAGGGTAAGTGCGCAAAGATGGGGGACCAAAAAGGGTTCTTAAGTGGCCACTTTTTTTTCTTCCTAAAATTAGGAAAGACTGACCTTGGATGAGAAATTGAAGATAGTTACACTCAAAATATGAAGATGCAAAAAAAAGAAGTTGTAGTGCTTTAAATTTAATTTCTAAACTACTATTTTTTCAAAAATGGTAGAGATTAAGGGATTCAAAAAGGGGGGCCACACAAATTGGTCTTTTTTTTTTAATAAAAAGAATAACATAGCATTTGGTGTGGTCCCCTTAAAATGTTTCTTTTTTTAGTATTTCAAAAATTGCTTCACTAATAAATTAGCTAACACCATGTAATTTATCCCAATTTTTTTTGCTAATTTTTTAATGAATATATTATTATTTTTACTAATTTTCAAAGTGGACACATCCCAAAAAATAGAAAATTGAGCGTGCTCGCCCATAAATATTTTGAAAATTGATCAATTTTTTTGAATATGTGTAGAATGAAGTCTAGTTTCTAAAAGTGTAATTTATTCAAAATTTCAATGAACGGTTAAAAAATAGTCAAAAGTACCAAACATTGGTTTTGACAAAAAAAAGATACACTAAAAAAGAAATTAAAGATAAACAACCTTAACATGCTTAGAATGTGAAAACAATTACATGGTGAGATAGCTAAGAGATATTAACATTATCATGGTGTTTTTTGACTTGACATTGAAACATGTGCAAACCTAATGGGGAGAATGCTTGAGATTATGTCAATCTTCTTACAATTTGTAAAAAACATGTCTTTGGATGTTGAAAAGTTACTCCAAGCCTTTGGGTTGGAAGTCTAAGGAAAATGAAATCCAAAGGATTAGAAATTTCCAAAGAAAACAAAAATGTGAGTGCATTATAATGCACTCATGTTATGTCAGAAAAACATTACTCGAGTGCGTTATAACACACTCGTGTTTTGATTCACTTAGTATATTTATCTCCCTCACATTATAACACCCTTATGTTATGATTCACTTAGTATATTTATTTCCCTCATATTATGTCTCTCCCACTCTTTATTGATCCTTCCATCTCTCCATCCCTCTCTCTCTCTCTCTCTCTCTCTCTCTCTCTCTCTCTCTCTCTCTCTCTCTCTCTCTCTCTCTCTCTCTCCCTCCCACTCTATGTCTATCCTTCCCTCTCTCCATCCCTTTGTTTTCTCTCTTCCACTCTCTATCAATCCTTCCCTCTCCATCCATCTATTATCTTTCTCCCCTCTTTAGGTCTCTCCTTTTCTAATTATCTCTCCCTTCTTACCCCTCTCTCTATTCTTCTCTCCCCATCTCTTTTGTCTCTCTCTCTCTCTCTCCCCCTCTCTAGGTTACCTCTCAATTTTTCAATTGAGGGTATAAGTTTTAAGGTTGAGGGAGTGTAGGGTTGAAGGTTTAGCTTATAGGATTTAGGTTCTAGGGTTGACGGATATTGTTTAAGATTTTGGGTATAGAGTTGAGTGTATATGGTAAAAGGTTTATGGTATTGGGTATAGGTCGAGGGTATAAGGTTTATGGTGGAGGGTATAAGGTATAGGGTTGAGAGTGTAGGGTTTGGGTTTGAGGGTATGGGTTGATGGTATTGGGTATAAGGTATAGAGTATAGGGTATAGGGCTTAGGGTATTGTGTATAGGGTCAAGGGTATAATTTTTATGGTGGAGGACCGTATAAGATAAATGGTGAGAGTGTAGGGTTTGGGGTTTAGGGTATGGGTTGATGATATTGGTTATAGGGTATAGGGTATAGGGTATAGGGTATAGGTTATAAGGTATAGGGTATAGGGTATAGGGTATAAGGTATAGGGTATAGGGTATAGGGTATAGGGTATAGGGTTGATGATTAATGATATTGGGTATAGTGTCAAAGGTATAGGGTTTATGAGCTAGGACTGTATAAGATATAGGGTCAAGGTTAGGGTTTAGGGTTGAGGGTATGGAGTTTATGGTTGAGGGTTTAGAATATAGGCTTTAGGGCCTAGGGTTGAGGGTATAAGTTTGAGTGTCTAGGGTATAGTTTAGGGTGTAGGGTTGAGGTTATTGGGCATAGGGTCGAGGCTATAGGGTTTATAGTGGAGCGTATAATGTTGAGGGTGTATATAGGGATGTATGTGAATTATGCAATAAAGGATTTTATCTTACATAAAGTAATAAATGACTTATCTACCATTTGAGTCTTTGGTGGATAGATATCAAAAACTAGTATTAATATTAAATACAATTAAGGATGATATTTTGTGTAGTATTCACAAGAGTCCAACATATTTATCAAGGCTATTTAGTCGAAGCTAACCCAATTAGTTTGTAAATTTATTTATTGTTCCTTTTTATGATGAATGTTGAGATGAAAATATTTGAGGTAACTAGACCACCTTTGATGTTAATCATTCTATAAAATTTCTTATATTTATATAAATTAAGAGGATTATGATCTATGTGAATAATAATGTGTAATTTCATAAAATTGTACCCCTGTTGGAGTACGAGAAACATTGAGAGGGGGGGTGAATTGGTTTTTCAATAGTCAATTTTAAACTAATGATTATTCAAAACACTTAACCTCTTTGAAAATTATAAATGTTTAGTTTCAAGAGTATAATCAAATGTGATAACCAATTTGCATATTCTTAAACAACATATAAACACAAATGCTGCAATATAAATGAAGAAAATAGAAAGACCAAATTGCATCCACAATAGAATCATAACACAATATTTTTCATGAGTGGAAAAACCTCATAGGGATGAAAAACCACTCAAAAAATGCCTCACTGGCTTATCAAAATGCTTCATTGGAAAAGCCTCACTGGTTACAAATGCCTCACTAGAAAAGCCTCATTGGCTACAAATTTGCCTCATTGGCAAAGCGTCACTAGCTACAAATGACTAACTAGAAACATAAGCCTCACTAGCTACAAAATGCCTCACTAGCAACAAAAGTCTCACTAGCTACAAATGCCTCACTAGAAACATAAGCCTCACTGACTACAAAAATGCCTCATTGGCATATACAACTGCCTCACTAGAAAACACAATTGCCTCATTTGGAAAAAGGTCAATCTTTGTCTCACTGACATGACCTTACAACATTCTGTAAAACATGAAAAAATAAAAGACAAAGGGTTTCTCTATTTCACTACAAATAATTTCTTGATTATCTCGTTTTCATTTGAGACTCAAGAATTTGAATGTATAAACAATTACAATCTACACTTAAAGTGCCTTCTTACTGCTCATCACAAAATTTCTCATCAAATGCTTTTAGATTTTACAAAAACATATTTCAGTATTCTGCTCAACAATAATGACTCTTATCAGAGTATAATATCACTGTGTAATGCATCTCATATCTTCTAGCTAAGTGATATCAACATTATATTCAACTAACAGAATAACCTTTCCTGAGATCATCTTATAAACTTTAAAGCTGCTCATAACTGTGCTCATAAGTATCACCGACTGGTGACAACCATAAAGATACCTATAAAAAAAAAATCTTTTAACTTCTACTAGGTCGGAGTATGGTTGACACACAAAACCCATAAGAAATTGACAGGTGAGACCTTGTAAGAACTTTTAAACAATAAAACCACTAACATGCAACATAACAACCTTTTCATGGCATGCCCTAGCAATGGGCAACACAAATGCCAAAACAATGAACCTATTTATCAATGCAAAATAAAAAACCTTGTGACACTTTATTAAAATGTAAATAGTAATGAACCCGTGGTGAAAACCTTCTACTAGACGACAAAAAATAGATCACAAAGTATACATGGTGTGCCCTAGTATTAAGGTTTGAAGAACTCAAAAAAATGAACCCTTAAAATAAAAAATAGACTTTTTCTAATACCATGATGAATTTGAAAGCAAGGTCAATAGCATACACTATGGAACAAGAGAACCCAACTACTATCTACATGAAGAACTTGACCATAAGAAAAAAGAAACAAATTATTCTCTTAACCATTTCCTATTTAACCACATACCATAGAGAGTAAGGATACGAGTTACCAATACACTCATCATTGAAAACCATAACTTCTATTTAAGCATGGAAACCACTTTCTAAATAGCCAGCCACAAAACCACACTATCCTGCATGTTTTCCTTCCTTCACCAAGCTTCTATACCACCATTTTCATGAATCTCTCCAAGCCCTAAATCAGCTATGAATAAACTGCCTTGTATTTACCAAATGAAAACTATTAGGGAACAATCATAGTGTTGATATCCTTCACAAAACAAACATTGACTTTGAGCCATTAATGATGTCGATGTTCCCACTCAACTATGTTTCCTATGCAGATCGACACAACTATCATTGTGTCAATGTAAACATCATAATACCCAAATGATATATGCCAATCGACCTTGTTCACTTTTATGAAAGTGACCAACCTTCATAATGACCAAGACTCATGTGTCGGTCTAGCAAAACTCATATGCATATCAAATATTGCTGCCTCAACAAAAAATGTTGTCTCAATGAATTTTATGTCAAAGACAACCATAAACATAGAAATATATTTTTCCTTTGTAACAAAATAACGTTTCCATCACAATGAAATTTAACACCAATCAAACATCACTAAACCTTCAATAAAAGCCATAAATGTATGCCAAACCTCTATATATATACCAATGTGTATCACCTCAGTATGTGCCAAGTTGAACATTCAACCTAACATCAATGCCAAAACCAATGTCAGAGGAGCAACATTCCTCCCCCTTTGGCATTGATGTCAAACCTTGCTAAGTACCTGGAAGAATAATCATGATAAGCACAAAAAATTCCCAACTTGAAAGAATATCACCTGCAGATCTACATCATGCTCATTAGACTAGCCATGTCAACAAACCAAAAAATTGTTTATGTCAATAAAATCATAAATGCAATGACCAAATGAGCACCAAATGTATCATAAACAACAAAATTTGAATGCCTAACAACAAAAACTGAATGTTACATAAAAAAACCTATATGCTTTTCTCTCCATTTTGACAATAATGCCAAATGTCAAAGGTGCGTGAAACAATAAATATATACGAAAATAATGACAAACATAGAAAAAATGCATAAAATATAACCAAGGGATGAAGAATAGGCTATTAAGACTCCCCCTAAAACCTCGTTAATAAAAAATTACTATTTGCAAGTCAGTCCCCCTATCAAGAAAGATCACCTCTACGTAGTAGAAGAAATAATAACAGTATGCAAGAACACTATCTGAAGGAAAATATTTCATATTTTCAAAGCATCAAGACTATCATCACATATCACATAAAGATCAATTCATAGTCACCATTTTCATGGAAATTTGTTATCAAGAGATGATCAATCATAGTAAACTATCCAGAAAATACACCCAGAGCCACTTGAGCTAAATATTTTACTCAAATACATATCAATATGAGCACGTGCCATTTGATCTCTAAGCACGTATCCTCCTTGAGTCACAAAGCAACTCTATTGTTTGTGCAATTTTCAAGCAAACATTAGCAATGCACAAAGCATATCCATTGTCCCAAAAATGTGAAATGAATATTCATTATCTAATGCACAATTAGCATGTATCAATAGCATATGTATAATAATTGAGCATAAATAAGTATAGCAAACTGACTATACCAAAACTTGTTATCATAGAATCAAAAAATCACCAAATGACTGAGGAATCATTGTCTCATATCCATTGGACAATTGTTTGAGTAGAGTCATGATGAAAGAGAGACAATTAACACATAGTATCCATTGAGCAAGAGAATCAATTGAACACTGTTAAAGACCACTACTCACTTTCTTCTTAAACATTATATCATTGTGATCAACAAAAAAAGCTTATAGTTACTACCCCCAAAGACACTGAGAAAAAGACACTAACAACACCACAATATCCTTGCAACAAAAGTATTTTTAATAGAAGAAAATCAAATATGAGATGTGCATACTATAAGAAATCACACTGAATGCACTATGAATGCCTTTGACATGTTAAATTATGGTAACTAAATGCATCGATTTCTATCAAATATACTAAGATGCAAAAAATGCACACCACTGTACACCAAGAAAAACAATACTATGGTACGTACTACAAAAAATGTGAATATACAGTGAACTATAAATGCATACCAACTATGTATGATCTTAAAAAAAACTTCACTAGGACTATCACACCATCAATCCACTGAATGATGTCACAAAGCAACAATGATGTGATCTATGTTTGGAAAGACACTGAAATCACATTTTTTCATGTGCTATCTCCTAGGGTAAACCTTCCACAAATGAATAACTGGTCCTTGTCATAAGAACAATGCCCAGGCAATTGTTCATGATTGTAGTCTATTACCACTCAATACCTCTGATTGAGTAATTAATATGAGATGAAGGAATGTGTATCTTTGTACACCACTTGTTACAATTGAATATTGTCACATACACTCAAAAATTTGTCATCATGCACAAACAAAAACTGAAACTCACCTGTAAACTACCAATTTATAACAAAAAATTAATAAATACTAGATCTACACATTGAAATATGACTTTCCCTTCTCCTCAAGACCACTGACAACACTCATTTTCAAAAATAAATCAAAGATCATGCAAAATAAATAATTTCAAGAGTATTTTTCATTTATTATGCCACTATCTAAGCAACTTATAGTAAAAAACTAACATTTTGTATATGATTGCACTATGTACTATTTTTTTAAGTCATTATGTTTTAAAATCAAAGTCATTGTTCTCATGCACCATATCCTCCACTTTCATGTACCACTTACTGAGAGAAATAAAAACCCATGAATATACCATGTCCTTTGACCCTTAAACTATACTAGGGAACATAAATCCTTTCTCTTTCCCATTCACTATATTATAGAAAAAAAGTTTCAATCTTGGAAAAAATACCTTGATTACTTCTATTATGTGATTGATGATTAGCCTCTTTGAATGATCTAACTTACTAATGATTTTATGATTATATTAATCAACAAGGATACCAAAAAATTATCATATTATATGTCAAACCTCTATGAACAAACTGTGAATGCAAATCACTATACTTTTGCTAAGGCAACAACTGCATGACATAAAAGACTATCAACACTGAATAAGCTGCAAACTATCACTTGGAATGAACATCACAAGCAAAACCATGATATTGTCTTGAAGGAGTGTGAGCATTATAAAAACTTTAAAGATCAAAAAAGAACTATTAGCAAATTTAGAACTAAAAACACTAAAATACTGCAGAGATACAACCTCTTTGTTGTAATCTTAAGGGGTTTGCATGAAGTACAAACATTAGCTCCCACTAACTTCATGCTTCTTTTATTCACTTATAGATGTCACTTGTGCTGTATGCACAAGCTTAGACTCATCCTTCTCTTGGTTTTACTTTCTTCTCCAAACCTTTTGAATGCTTGTCTTCTTGGGATGTTTCCCTCTCCAAACTTTCCTCTCTAGTTTCATAAACCTAGTTCTACAGTGCTTTGCAACATGACTATGGTTATGACATTTATAACATGTTCTATTAATATTCTCAGAGAATGCATATTGACTCCTTTTAGACCTTCTACAAGAACTTTCTTTATGCCCATAACCATTACATGAATAACAAAAAATAGAAAATGAAAAAGTGTGCCTTATTGATTGATCTTGCCAAGTAGGTGGAAATCCTGTAAACCTATTTTCTCTACTTCTTCATCTGTTGAAGTCCTTGAACTATCTACTATCAATAGTCTTAATTTTTTATTTATCTTTTCTTTAGTCTTAGGGGCAACAACATGATAATTTAAATTTATCTTTGTTCTTGGTGTTTTTCTGACTCTAGAACTTCATCCTTCTACAAAGCCCACACTAGTAACATCCGTGTGATGTTTCTGCTTTCTTAACATCTCATTCAATTTGTTGGTACTCTCATCAAAACTTTGATTCTTTTCTAACTGCTTCCTAACACTCTCAAGATATTTCCTTAGAAAGACTATTTCTCCTTCAAGCTTTTGGCATTCAATTGTTTTGACTCCCAAATTAAACCTTGTCATATCTGCTATCCTCTTGTTTTCTTCAATTCCTAATTTCAAATTGACAATAAACTCATCTTTTACAACACTTTCTTTTAACATAGATTTTTCCTCTAGTTGTGTTCTTAGAGACAACACTTTAGCCTCTGCCTTTTGACAATCTTCTACTTTGGTTTGCAACTTCATACAAGTTGTTTCTTCAACTTTTCTAGACTCTGCTAGTTACAACTTTAGACCTTGATTCTCCTTTTTGAGTTTTTGAATCTCATTAAGGGCATAAATAAGTTCACCTTCAAAATCAATTTCACATTCATTTTCATCAAACTCTTGTTCAAAACCACTCACAAAGGGATCTTCTTCTATGTCAACACTCTTCTCTATATAATAATTTTTTGAACTAGGTTTAGAGGGTATTTGTTATTTAGCATTTTTTTGAGTATTTCTTTTTCCTCTATTTCTCTTACTTTTTGCCACAATGAGTACTCCACTACCAGGAACCCCTTAAGTTGGCTAGGCTTATGCAACCACTTTTTGGAGTATGAGAAACATTGAGAGGGGGGTGAATCAGTGTTTCAATAGTCAATTTCAATTTAATGATTATTCAAAATACTTAACCTCTTTGAAAACTATAAATTTTCAGTTTCAAGAGTATAATTAAATGTGATAACCAATTTGCAGATTCTTAAACAATATGTAAACTCAAATGTTGCAATGTAAATGAGGAAAATAGCAAGACCAAAATGCATCCGCAATAGAATCATAACACAGTTTTTTCATGAGTGGAAAAATCTCAGAAGGATAAAAAACCACTCAAAAAATGCCTCACTGGCTCTTCAAAATACCTCATTGGAAAAGCCTCACTAGCTACAAATTGCTCACTAGAAAAGCCTCACTAGCTACAAATGCATCACTGGCAACATAAGCCTCACTGGCTACAAAATTCCTCACTAGCAACATAAGCCTCACAAACTACAAAAATGCGTCACTAGAAAAAGGTCAATCTTTGTCTCATTGACATGACCTTACAACATTCTGTAAAACATGAAAAAATAAAAGACAAAGGGTTTCTCTATTTCACTACAAAGCATTTCTTGAATATCTCATTTTAATTTGAAACTCAAGAATTTGAATGTATAAAAAATTGCAATATGCACTTAAAGTGCCTTCTTACTGCTCATCACAAAATTCCTCATCAAATGCTTCCAACTTTTACAAAAAAATATTTCAGTATTCTTCTCAACAATAATGACTATTATTAGAGTATAATATCATTGTGTAATGCATCTCATATATTCTGGCTAAGTGATATCAGCATTATCTTCAACCAACTAAATAAAATTGCCTAAGACCATCTTATAAACTTTGAAGCTACTCATAACCGTGCTCATAACTGAAAGTATCAATGATTGGTGACAACCATAAAGATACATGTAAAAAAAAAGTCTTTTAACTTATGCTAGGTCAGAGTATGGTTGACACACAAAAACCATAAGAACCTGATAGGCGAGACCTTGTAAGACCTTTTAAACAATACAAACACTAATGCAACATAACAACATTTTCATGGCATGCCCTAGCAAGGGGTAACACAAATGTAAAAACAATGAACCTATTTGTCAATGCAAAATAAAAACCCTTGTGATACTTTATTAAAATATAAATAGTAATGAACTCATGGTGAAAACCTTCTACTAGATAGCACAAAATAGATCACAAAGTATACATGGTGTGCCATAGTAATAGGGTTTGAAGAACTCAAAAAAATGACCCCATAAAATAAAAAATAGGCTCTTTCTAACACTATGATGAATTTGAAAGAAAGGTTGATAGCATACACTATGGAACAAGAGAACCCAACTTCTATCTACATGAAGAACTCGACCATAAGTAAAAATAACAAACTTATTCTCTTAACCATTTCTTGTTTAACCAAATATTATAGAGAGTAAGGATAAGGGTTACCAATACACTCATCATTGAAAACTATAACTGCTAGTTAAGCATGGAAACCACTTTATGAACAACCAGTTGTAAAACTACACTATCCTCCATGTTTTCCTTCCTTCACCAAGCTTTTATACTACCATTTTCATGAATCTCTACAAGCACTAAATTGGCTATGAATAAACTACCTTGTATTTACCAAATAAAAACTATTAGGGCACAATCATAGTGTCGATATCCTTAACAAAACAAACATTCACTTTGAGCCACTTAATGATGTTGGTGTTCCCACTCAACTACGTATCCTATACAAATCAACACATTTATCATTGTGTCAATGTAAACATCATAATACCCAAATGATATA
Organism: Sequoiadendron giganteum; assembly: GCA_007115665.2. Classification (NCBI taxonomy): domain Eukaryota; kingdom Viridiplantae; phylum Streptophyta; class Pinopsida; order Cupressales; family Cupressaceae; genus Sequoiadendron; species Sequoiadendron giganteum. The sequence continues at coordinate 506,997,372 of CM021105.1, forward strand.
TGCCAATCCACCTTGTTCACTTTTATAAAATTGACCAATCTTCATAATGACCAAGACTCATGTGTTGGTCTAGAAAAACTCATATGCATATCAAATATTGCTGCCTAAACAAAAATTGTTGTCTTAATGAATTTTCAATGTCAAAGACACCCATAAACATAGAAATATATTCTGCCTTTGTAACAAAAGAATATTACCATCCCAATAAAATTTAACACCAATAAAACAACACTAAATCTTCAATGAAAGCCACAAATGTATGCCAAACCTATATATACACCAATGTGTATCATCTCAATATGTTCGAAGTTGAACATTCAACCTGACATCAATGCCAAAACTAATGTCGAAGTGGAAAAAACCCCTTGCAATTTCACATACATTCTTGTATCCACTCCCTTAGAACTTGTGTAGGCTCATTTTAGCCCTTGCATCAACATTTTTCCCCTCTTAGGATGCTCAAAGACCCCCTTTTAAACAACTACCCTCATGTGTCAACTTTGCATAAAAACTTATGCTTTTCTCGTGCATGTTGTTTTGTAGCATGATTTTTCTAGACACTAGTGTGTCATGCAGACATTCACACATCGTGCTAGTATCCTATGAAATTTCACATTAAAATGTTCGTTTCTAAGTGCCTTACCACTTGTTAGCTACTTTTGTCAGTGGCAATGGCCTAGGGCGCCTTGTAACAACTCAAGAAGCTTCTTTTTCCTCCTCTTCTCTCTTTAAATGCTATCTTTTCAATGGGGATTTGGCCTCTCTTCTTGGTATTTCTCTCTTGGAGACACTCTCTTCTCTCTTGCTCTCTTGCTTGCATAAATTTCTACAACTTACTACAACAAAACTCTCTAAATCTCTCACAATACTCTTTCCAACCCTCTTGGCTCTCACAACTCTATCTCTCTCCTTGGCTTCCTCAAGCCTTGTAGGTGATATCTATCTTGTTCCTTATATCTTTGAGCATTTTTGGATTTCTCACATCCCCTATCTATTTCATATCTACTTTGTGATACAAGTTATCCTCCTTGAGTGGGGTTTTCTTTTATCACTCTTGCATTTATTTCATTTATTCTTATTATTTCTCTCTATCTATCTAGTTGTTTGTGGAGGCGAGAACACTAAAACAAGGGTTTGACTAAGGAAAGCCCCTAAACAACCCCAACATTTCTCTCGGTCTTATGTGTGAAAATATTGAAGATATTGACTTGCTGGAGGCTTTATTACTTGGGTTTTTGTAAGAATTTTCTATCCCTTACTCTCTTACTTTATCATTTATATTTCACTTTATTCTAGTTCTATTACTTTCTGTTACTTTCCTGCATTATAAAATTTCTTAGTAATCAAATTTTTAGTAGTCACTTTTGTTTTCTGTGATATTCTAAGTTTAGTCAGTACGAGATGCTAGATTGCTTCTGGGATGGAAGTGTGCCATGCTAACTCATTTCCACACTGTCATCCTTTGGCTGAAAACCTGCTAGTTTATCTAGAAATTCTTTGTGATCTACTCTCCCTGATTCTCAAACTTTCACCTCTTATCCTGTCGCTTAAGCTCTATTCCTTGAGGTAGTTTAGGGAAGTTCTCTCCCTAGGATTCTCTTAGGAATAAAAAGACTCATGAGCAGTGAATTCCCCTTCTCTACATAATGTCTTTCTCCAAGATATAATAAGTCCATGTCATGTGCAATCTTGAACAATGTACATAACTCCTTGTCATACATAGGGTGTCTATACATAGTGCATTAGATAAATCCTCACTACATGTTAGGCAATTAGATGACCACATTGAGGATAAAAAATACTCCAAGTGCATAATTGGAGCCATCAACCTCAATTTCAAAAGGACTAGTGTACCCATTTAAAAAATTCATTTGTATTTTAAGGTATTATTTCACTCATCTAATGAATCAATGGTAACTTGGTGGTACCCAATTTTTAGTGAAAAAATTAGACACCTTAAGTTGATTGAAGAGGTCATCAATGCAAGGAGTTATATACTTCTATCCACCCAAGTTATCTCTACTATTTGATACTTTTATTCACCTAAATTATCTACCTACTTAAATATTTTACCCTTAGCTCACTCATCCCATGGACTATCATTGTGGGTGCAATATTTTCTATAGGTTCAATCTCTTAAAAAATTAGTAGATATCAATTTTTTTATCTTTCACTTTTAAGAATGAATTGTAGATCCTTCCCATTCACCCACATCTATGAGTGTATTAGGAGTTCCTTGTCCTCTTTAATTAGTACTTCTAGTACGAGGGTATAAGGTATAGGGTTGAGGGTGTAGGGTTGAGTGTATAAGGTATAGGGTCAAGGGTATATGCTTTAGGGTTGAGGGTATATGATTGAGTGTATAGGGTATAAGGCTTAGGTTAGAGGATATTGGGTATAGGGTTGAGGGCATTGGGTGTAGGGTTGAGGGTATAAGGTATAAGGTATAGGGTTGAGGGTATAGGGTATAGGGTTTAGGCTTTAGGGTTGATGATGTTGCATATAAGGTATAGGGTATAGGGTTTACAATTGAGGGTATAAGGTATAGGGTATAGGGTATAGGGTTGAGGGTTGAGGGTATATGGTTGAGTGTATAGGGTATAAGGTTTAGGGTTAAGGATATTGGTTGTAGGGTTGAGAGCATTGGGTTTATGGTTGAGGGTATAAGGTATAGTGTTTAGGGTTTATGGTATAAGGTATAGGGTTTAGGGTTTAGGGTTGAGGGTATAATGTATAGGGTTTAGAATTGTAACATTGAAAAAAGGGTCCTTAGCCTTTTTTACGCTTGTTTAGCTCCTTCTTGCGGAGTTTATCTCAATTTGGCCTTGATTAAGTGTTTTAATGTGGATAACACATTCACATTAGGTCTTGGGCCATGGTGAGCTAGTGTACTTTAATGATGCCTTGTAAAGGTGTTGTAAAGTGTTGCAACACACTTTCACACTTTTCTAGGATTTTTAAGCATAATTAACATTCTTTTAATCATAATTTCTTTTAGTCTTGCCTTATTTGGTGTGTTGTGAAGTGTTTTAACATACTTTCACATTCCTTTAGGCTTGTCATCAATAATTGGGCTCTCTTAGGCTTTAATTGTCCCGTTTTTGCATCCATAAGCCTTATTTTGGTGTATTTTTGAGGATAATCCTGACAAATGGCATTTAAAACATCCAATCCATGAAAACCCACTTCAAATTCCTAAGGTGGGACTCATTCACCATTCTAGGCAAATGAGTCCCCTTAGGTGGTACCCATTTACACAAGGTGGTGAATGAGTCCCCCTTTACTCAAAAATCAAATCTAATTTAAATATTTGGTGGGATTTTATTCTCCAAGATCTAATGTCAGCTTGTAGTGTTGTAATTTTGGGAATTCTTGCATAATTGGGTATAAATACAAGGTTCTTTCTCTCATTTCAATCCTATCTAGCAATCTTATCATCCCAACACCCCTAAGCATTCAAGCATTCATTTGGGCAAGAGCATTCAAGGTTTTTAAGGGCAGATTATCAAGCTTGCAAAAGCATTCTTCAAGATCAATCATCATGTCAAAGATCACATTCATTATGTTTTTCATTGTGCTTACAATTGTGGTGTAGAGTTCATGATCCAAGGAAGCTTTGCATTCAAGATTTATCTCCTACAAGAAAGAATCAAGAACCACATCCATTGTGGCCATCTCAAGCATAATTGCACCACTTTATTGCAAGGGTTTGTTGAGTTGAAACATCAACTTTTGTTGATTCATCAATCTCCTTTCCACTTTCTTTCTATTTCAAGGTTTAATTACCAACAAGGGGTTTGAACAAGGAAAACCCCCATTCTCTAACCCCACAACCATTTTCCCCTCTCTTTGCATGTGATTTGTAGGTCTAGGTTGTAGATTTATCAAAGAGAAAGATTGGAAAAGTTGTCATCAAGTTGTTAAAGCAAATTCAAGTTGTAAAAATTGTGTATAATCCTTAGAGGAGCTTGGAGAAGACCTATAGGTTGAGTTTAGCAATTTTGGACCCGAATTTGAACTAGGAGCAACAAAGCAGACCGAGGGATATAGAATGAAACTTTGAATTTTAAGAAATCCAAAAGTGGACTAATTCACCACTATTGGCGAGTGAGTCCCATTGCTGCTATTTGTCAAATATTTTTGCAGATCTAAGTACCCTTTTGTCCGAAACCTATTTCAACACAGTTTTCTCAAAACTAGACTGATTCACCCAGCTTGGTGATGAGTCCTAGTGGAATTCAAAGGTGAATTTTCTAGAGTTTCAAACCTTCATTATGCCTTCTCCAATTCCCAGGTGCACATATCCAATTTTGTAGTTTTCTATTGTTGTTTTCTTACTTTCCTAGTTCATTCTTTGAAGCATTGCATCCAATTAGGGTTTTTATATTTCATTCATTTCATTATCTTTCCAAGTTCATACTTGGTGGTGAACCCCTTAGTTACATAATTCCATCCCCTAGAACACACCCTTCACTAGATTTTAATCACCTTTGCATTGTAATCTCAAGGGTTTGTTCTTGAATGTAAATGGTGGATTTTTTTGCCTAGTGATCAAAGATCACCAAATTCACCATTTCATTTTGGTGAACCTAGATTTAGAGCATATTTAATTCTTATTTGGAGTCCATCATCATCCTAGATTAGCTTACATTAACATTGCATTAGGTTTTTCATTGGTTAATTTGCATTCTAGGGTTTCCATATTTGCAATAGTGAAAATATCATTTAGCTTGGATTATTGCACTTAATTTCATTAAAAATCAATAAAATTATGCATGTGCACCTTATATTTGCATCAGATTACATAAAAAATCATAAAATTCAATTCAAAAATCCTAAAATTCTCAAAAAAATCCTTACCTGGACTCATTCGCGACCTTGCACGAATCAATCCCTTTACATATTTTAGATTGCATTTTCTATCATTTGTAGTTCACTTTATGAGTTTCTGTTTGCTATTGTTACCTTTCTATTTCAACTTGTAGACTTTCTATTTTCAAATCATTGCATTTATCTTACATTCATTCATTTTGTGCATAGATCAAAATTGCATTCATAACATTGTTGCATAACTTAGAACTTGGAATTTGCATCATGGATATGTGATTTGGAAAACTTTGGATGTCCTTAAAATCCTTAGTAGATGTGTCAAGTTGCGCCTTTGGAAATAATCCTAATGACCATGAAATCACTCATGCTTAGTCAAATCCTAATGGATGTCCTCCTCATGATGTTGACATCATGGGAGAAGATGATAATAACATGAATAGGTTCCTAAACAATTGTCTTCACAAACTTGAGGCTAACACATCCTTTTATCCATCCATGAATAAACCAAAACCTCCTACCATACCACCTCTTGAGATGTTTGGTTATTTGCATCCTGAAATAAAAGATGAAGCTAGGTTCCCTACAATAGGTGAAGCTAGCTCCTCTAAACAAGAAAACAATCGACCCTTTTATAATAACAAGGTAAAAAACAATCCCATCAATCTCAAATAAACATATGGTGATGGATTCACAATCTTGAGCAAACAAGGGTGTGATACAACTAGTGAACACAAAATTCATCAACTCTTAGAATAAATACTAGCTGATGAAAATACAAAGGGAATAGGATATCAAGATCACCCTCACAACAAACATGTTCCTACAAAATATCTAAGACTTCATAGTGATGGTACAGTTATCTTAAATCATCATCCTCATTGGAATGTTTTTCCTAAAGAAAAACCAATAATCCTTAATAGTGGCAAGGATGAAAGGATCTCCTTAGGTCCTCCTCCTCAACCTTCAACTAGAGCGGTTGATGACATTCACAATAACAAAACCCCAACAAAAATTGAATGACAACTAAAATATCTTTTAGACACAAGTCGGCTTAAACTTCCACTGTGAACTAGAAGTAGATTCCCTAAAGATAATACAAAGTATTGTGTGTTTCATAGGATTCTTGGGCATTCCATTGATGAGTGTCGAACCGTCATAAGGATCCTCCAACACTTTGATTTTATATTTTAGAAATAATCCCTTAGGAGGGATCCCTTCCCCCTCCTTGTCATGTAATAGTTCTAGAAAATTCTCTTCTCACTGTTACGTGACCCCTTTCCCATCACTTACCTTGGCTCATTCTTGTCTTGCACTCAGTGGGGGTAAGAAGTTATTAGCCTTGTCCTAGTAATGCATTTATTGTTGTTTGTTCGGTTCATCATTCACCTTACACTTCTACAAACTAAGATTGGGAGGTAGATGACTTACTCATAGGTTTATGTTAGGAAAAATTTGAGTGCAGAACAAACTTTCCTAATTTCAAAACCTAGAGGAGAATGAAGATATACTTTTAAATTTTACAATTTCAGCTCATTAAGATGCACATGAAAGAAATAATAGAATGAAGAAATAAACTCAAACACAATTGACACCTTATTTACATGGGAAAACCCTTATGGGAGAAAAACCCACCACACCAAAGAAAATCACTTGTATTACAGTAAATGAATTTACATACAAATTCTAGACTCTCCTTTCATGTCTATTGGTGATCCCACAAAGATGGTTTACAATTTCTGAGAGGAATTGATTTTTGCTGAGATCACATATTTTTAGAAAATATAATGATTTAAGCCTTTAAAAGTTCCATTTTAAGGATTCCAATTGAAGAGGGTTTGATCAAACCACCTTAGATCAAATCCCCTTGGATAGAACCTTGCTAGTTTTAAACCATACCTATAAATGAGTCTCCTTTACACCTATCAAAATGTTGATAAAAAATCACTTTTGATTTACCTTTTGGGGAATCAAATGAATTCATTTAAAATTTATTTCAAATTATTATGGTAGTCCTCAAAATGAGCTATCCCACAAATACAATTTTAATATGTTTTGGTTTTATTATGTATGTGTTTTTTTAAATTTATTAAACGTAGATTTTTTATCGAAAATCAATCTCTTTGTTTTGCACATGTGTAAAAATAGAAAATTATCAAAATAATTTTTTTTAAAACATGTTTTTGTTGGGTATTGATGTCCTTGATCCATTAAAAAAAATAAAATTGAATTTCGATACATACAAAAAAAGTTATGTTGTATACAGTCTGCCTATGTTTGAATTACAATCTGTTTGACTTTCAAACTCTATTAATGAAAAAATATTCAATAAAAAACTATGAGACCAAATGAAAGTGCTAGATATCATAGTTAAAAATATAAATTTGAAAAAATTATAATTTTATCCTTCATACAAAAAAATTTATGTTGTATACGGTGAGCATCACTTTTTAAAAATGTTGTTTTCTAAAAAAAACCAGTTTTCGTGGGAGATGGAAAAAGAAGTGTAATATTATTCCAAATATTTTGAAAAAAATATTTTTAGAATCTATAGACAAAATTTGATGATACTCTAGTTTGCATCATCTTCAATTTCCTCATGGTTTAGCCGCTATAGGTGCCCGAATGTGAAGATTTAGTTAAAAATAATAGTTTCACTATCTAGTTTGGCCAAAAATTGTAAACCACTATTGTGGGATCACCCCTAGATATTATAGCAGTAGTATTTACTTGACTGATCTCAAAAAAATATCATTGTTACAATACTTCCTTACAAAATACAATGAAACTCACAAAATTGATCAATCAATCCATTCAACCATCGAACTACAAAACCAATCAACCTTTTACAGTTCCTGTACATTGCAATGTACAACAACAACAAACAACGATCCATTCAACTATCGCCATAGACCAACCGTCAAACTTCTCAAGAATCAAAATGGCCTTATTCCAAGTCAGAAAACTCCACATAATGGCTTACATCTCAACAAACATTCAGCCTGTGATTTTGTCCTTTATACCACACTACCGCTTACTAGGCTAAAGACACCCGCAGTGTGGCGGTCTACCGGAGTACCTCTTTACAACTCAAAGGTTCCTGTGGTATGGTGGGTTACACCACACTAATTCCATAGTGTTGGAAGGTCTCTACAGTATGGTGGTATACCGCACTATCGCACCCCAGCGTAAAGACACCAATGATATGGTAGTGTCCACCGCTCTACTGCTCGACAATCGAGATTTTCCAACTGTATGGAAATGTCCACCGCTCTACCACTCTATAGTCTGAGATCTCCCACGGGATGACGGTAACCGCTCTATCGTGACCGGTTCTGTTAGCTCCTGTGGTATAGAGGTAATCGCTCTATTGCACCATATCTTGAAGACGCCAATGGTATGTCGGTTCCACCGCGCTACCGTGTCAGATGACCAAAAGAACCTTGCTGTAAGGAGGTAAACCACCCAACCACTAGACAACAAAGGTTCACCGTGCTACCACCAAGAATGATGAAGAACTCCATGGTATAATGGTAACACTACACAATCGCTCCTTAGCCAAATGAGACCCATGGTATGGCGGTAACACTTCACAATCGTCAAGTAGAACAAAGACCTTCGCGGTAAGGAGGTAAACCATGCAACTGAACCACTTCTGAATTGCTCCCAGTGGTAATGAGGTAAAAGCATGAACTGAAGGGAACTTCATCAATTCCTTAACATAGGTTCAAGCCATCAAGTTGAGGCACATTTTCCAACAAGCTCCCACTTGATGAAGACTTACTGGCTTCCTCTATATTTCAAACTTAGTGAAGATCATAGGCCCCAAGGCCCATCAAAATTGCACACCACTTGAACTTGTTCGTGCTCATTGGATTTGCCAAAGAATCAAAAAATTTCCTCAGAGTATCCACCTTTTCCAAATAGACCTTTCCATCCTCCACCACATCTCATACAAAATGGTACTGCACATCAATATGTTTCATCCTGGCATGGAAAGTAGGATTTTTTGCCAGACAAATGACACTATGACTGTCACAACTGATAACAATCTGCCCTACATCAAAACCAATATTAGAACACAATATTCTAAGCCAAATGGCTTCCTTACAGGCATGAGTTGCTTCCATGTACTCAACCTCTGTAGTAGATAAAGTGACTACAACCTGTCACTTGCTCATCCAACTAACTATACCACCATTCATCAAATATCCACTGGTGGCTCTTCTACTGTCAATGTCCCCTGCATAATCAAAATCCACATATCCATGAATGCTGAGAGTCCTCTATGACCCAACCAAATTTCCATGGTAACATAGAGCATATTCCGAAGTGCCCCTCAGATATCTAAACACTCTGTTCACAACATCCCAATGTGTCCTTCTTGGATTCACCATAAATCGGCTAAGAATTAACATTGCTTGGGTAATGTATGGCCTTGTACAAACCATTGCATACATTAAAATACCAAATGCACTAGCATAAGGCACTTTGGTCATGTCCTCCATCTTAGTAGGATATTTTGGACAATCTTCAACAGATAGCTTCGTTCCCTACAAAACTGGAACAACTAGTTGCTTGCAATAATTCATACCAAATCTCTCTAGAACAGTGTTAATATACTTACTTTGGCTGAGCCAAAGTTTTCCACTCTTTCTGTCCCTAGTTATTTCCATCCCCAGAATATACCTAGCTGCACCAAGATCTTTCATTTCAAACTTTATAGACAATTGAGACTTTAGATCAGAAATAATTAGCTTACTATTTCCTATGAACAACATATCATCAACATAAAGGGAAATAATAAGAACCCAACCATTTTCAGTCTTGTAGTACACACAATGATCTGATTTTGATCTTACAAATCCCAATGACAAAAAAAATGTGTCAAATTTCTGGTACCACATCCTAGGCGATTATTTCAAACCATACAAAGATTTTTTCAACTTGCAAACCAAATTTTCTTTACCTTTTTTCACAAAGTGCTCAGGTTGGAACACATAAATTTATTCTTCAAGATCACCATGAAGAAACATTGTCTTCACTACTCAATCTCCAAATCATATGCTACTGCAAGGGAAAAAAGAAATATGATAGATGTCAGCTTTTCTATTGGAGAAAAAATTTCCCCATAATCAATTCCCTCTACCTGGGAATAACCCTTCGCAACCAATCTCGCTTTATATTTTTCAACACAGCCATCCAGACCAATTTTCTTTTTAAACAGCCATTTGTAGCCCATAGGCTTTCTCCCTTCAGGAAATGGAACCAGATCCCAAGTATCATTTTTCCTTAATGATTCCATTTCTTCATTCATGGCTTCCAACCAAGAAACTGAATCAGACATTTCAGTTGCCTCTTTTATAGTCCTAAGCTCATTGTGTTAGTAATCAAATCATAGGCACAACTAGAATCTAACATAGAGAATCCATACCTATCTGGTTGTTTCTTCTCACATGTAGACCTCCTCATAGGCTGAGGCTAAGGTTGTGCTTCTTATTCTTGTTCAAAACTCTTAGAGCTGCTCCAAGTCTCCTCAGATTCAGGTACACTTTCAATATGTTGTTCCTCTTTTTCTAGAGTTAGAGGTATCTCAACAACATCATTTTTCTCTTCTTTTTATTTCATCTTTGACTACAAATCCAGTGAAGAAGGTTTCAGTTCTCAGAAGATTACACTTTTGTTTTATAATACCTTCTTAGTCATAGGATTCCAAAGCTTGTATCCTTTCACACCAAGTCCATACCCAACGAAGATACATTTTTCAGCTTTGTTGTCCAATTTAGATCTTTTCACATCAGGTACATAAACATATGCTTCACAACCAAAGACACAAACATGTCTTAGAGAGGGGTTCTTACCAAACCAAGCTTTCATAGGCATTTTTTCAACAAGTGCTAATGAAGGAGACCTATTCGACAAGTAACATGATGTAGCCACAACCTCAGCCCAGAAATTCTTCTCCAAACCATCATTAATCAACATACTTCTTGCCTTCTCCATCAACGTCCTATTTAACCTTTCAACAACTCCATTTTGTTGCAGAGTGTAAGGTGTTGCTTTATGCCTCTTAATCCCATGGTCTTTGCAATACCTTTCAAACTCATCATAATAAAATTCATCACCATTGTCAGTTCTTAGACACTTAATTTTTCTTCTAGTCTACTTTTCCACAAGGTTTTTAAATTCCTTAAAACAATTGAACACTTCCGATTTAATTTTAAAAATATACACAAATGCTCTTCTCGAATAATCATGAATGAAAGAAACATAATACTTAGACTTTGATAAAAAAAGAAAATCCACTGGACCACACACATCAAAAAGAATATAATCTAGAACACTAGAAGATTTATGAGGACTAGAGTAAAATGAAACACGGTGCTGTTTTCCATATACACAATGTTCACAAAATTTAAATTCAAGGTTACAATCATCAAGCCCGTCAACCAGGTTTTTATTTTTCAAAGCTTTCAAAGCTTTTTCACCAATGTGACCGAGCCTTTGATGCTAGAGAATAGTCTTTTCTGCTGAAATTTTAACTTCCAAGGAATTTTCCCCAATAAGAACATTTTTATTCTTCTCTTTATGAACAACCTCCTATGACTTTGCAGAGACACTATTGAATTGAACAACCAGTGCATCCAACTTGTACAAAGTACCAATTCGAGCACCCCTAGCCATCACCATCAAGCCTCTAGTCATTTTACAACCATTGCTTGAGAATGAGACTTGCACTCCAACATCTTTCAACTTGCTTACATAAAGTAAATTTTGAGCCAAACTTGGTATATGCATTATGCCATCAATTCCCTTAATTCTTCCATCAGGAAACTAAATTCTGACTCTTCCATGACCAAATATTTCTAGAGATGAATCGCTTGCCAAATACACCTTTCCACTATCGTATTCTTCATACTTTATAAACTAGTCTCTATGAGATGTCATGTGGAATGATGCTCCAGAATCAATCAGCCATACATCATCTGATGCCTATGTTGCCAAGGCTGCAATGAAGGCATTTGCATCACTCTAAGAAGAATCATTATCAAAAGAATTCCTCTTCTACTTCTTTTTCTCCTCTTTGTAATCCTTTCAGACATGACTAGGCTGCCCACAATTCTAGCACTTCACCTTGGACTTCTTGCCATGATACTTTGATCTCCCTTCTGATTTCAATTTGGACTTCTTTTCCTTCTTCTTTCCTTTCTCTTTCGATCTTCCTTGAACAACCAGAGCTTCCTTCGCCATCTCAGAGGAATTCCTTCTCATCTCTTCTGATAACAAAGAAGAAACCACATATTCCAAACAAAACCTTATCAACCCCTTTGCTTTTTGATCTACTAGTTCCCAATCTCTTGGTTCATGCCTACTAGTTTTGTTCCAGATAAAATAACCCAAAGTTCATGATCAACCAAAAAATATTTCATTTTTGAGTTTCCACAACTCAAAATTGTTGCCATTGAATTTCTCAATTTCAATCCTTCCAGACGTACTTGTCATTGCCATCTCAATCTATAATTTAACAAATTTCAAGAATTCTACAAAACTCCCACTGAACAAAAATCGACACAAAAAACCCAACCTACCCACAGGGATAACACAACTGGCCAAGCTCTGATACCACTTGTTAGGAAAAATTCGAGTGTAGAACAAACTTTCCTAATGTCAAAACTCAGATGAGAATGAAGATATGCCTTTAAATTTTACAATTTCAGTTCATTAAGATGCACATAGAAGAAATAATAGAATGGAGAAATAAACTCAAACACAATTGATAGCTGATTTACGTGGGAAAACCCTTACGGGAGAAAAACCCACCACACCAAAGAAAATCACTTGTATTACAGTAAATGAATTTACATACAAATTCCAGACTCTCCTTTCAAATGTCAATATTATAGCAATAGTATTTACTTGACCGATCTTGAACAAAATATCACTGTTACAATACTTCCTTATAGCATACAATGAAACTCACAAAACTAATCAATCAATCCATTCAACCATCAAAATGCTAAACCACTCAACCTTTTATAGTTCTTGTATGTTGCAATGTAAAGCAACAACAAACAACGGTCCATTCAATACCTCCATGGACCAACCGTTGAACTTATCAGGAATTCAAATGGCCTTATTCCAAGTCACCAAAACTTCACATAACAACTTCCATCTCAGCAAAAATTCAACCTGTGCTTTTGTCCTTTATACTGCACTACCACTTGCTAGGCCAAAGACACCCGCGGTGTGGCGGTCTACCGCAATACCGCTTGATAGCTCAAAGGTTCCCTCGATATGGCAGGTTACACTGCACTACCGCCCAGAGTGTTGGTAGGTCTCTGCAGTATGGTAGTATACCACACTACCACATCCCAGTGTAAAGACACTAGTGGTATGGTGATGTCCATTGCTCTACCGCTCAACAACTGAGATGTTCTGATGGTATGGTGGTGTCCATCGCTCTATCACTCCACACTCTAAGATCTCTCGTGGTATGGCGGTAACCACTCTACCACGACCAATTCTATTGGTTCCTGTGGTATAGAGGTAACCACTCTACCACGCCATATCCTGAAGACCCCAACAGTATGGTGGTTCCACCATGCTACCATGTTAGATGACCAAAATAACCTCATGGTAAGGAGGTAAACCACCCAACCACCAGACAACAAAGGTTCACTGCGCTATTGCCAATAATGATGAAGGACTCCACGGTATAGCGACAACACCACACAACCGTTCCTCAACCAGAAGAGACCTGCGGTATGGTGGTAACACTGCTCAACCACCAAGCAGACCAAAGACCTTTGCGGTAAGGAGGTAAACTGTGCAACTGCACCACTTCTATATTTCTCCTAGCGGTAACGAGGTAAAAGCATGAACTGAAGGGAACTTCATCAAGTCCTTAATAGAGGTTCAAGCTAGCAAGTGAGGCACATTTTCCAATAGTTTACTTGCATTTTCCTTACTATTCTTATGGAATTATTTCTTTTCTTTTTCAATTTTCTTTTATTTGATTGCATGTGTGTATTGTGATCCCCTGTATCATTCTATTTCCTCTCTCTTTGTGACATTCCTATATTTGTACCTTCATTCTTCACTATGTCATGAATCACTTTCGCTTTTTCATTTTTATCTTTTCTCTTTTGTTTTCCTTTTGGGGATGACGCATAGCATTGAGACATTCATGTATCCTTCATGTTGACCCAAAAGGCTTTCTTTTCTTTTTCCTTTTTCCTTTCATCTTTATCTTTATTTTTCTTGTGTTTTCCTTTTGGGGATGATGCAAAGTGTCAAAACACCCTATGTCTCTTCCATGTTGACCCAAAAGGTTTTCTCTTTGTGTCATTCTTCCAATTCTATGTGTATTTTGGGGATGACGTCAGTTCCAAGCTCTCCTTACAAAACATTGCAACAAAGAACATACTGTCCCCAAATCCATAGACCCCTTATGTGTGTGGTGTTTTTGTTTTGGGGGTAACCCCTCTCTCTTTTCTTTTCTCTCGCATGACGTAGCCTTACTCATAAACATATGACTTGGCATAGGGCTTTCTAAGTTGGCTCTCATGTCTTTCTTCTTGTTAGGATTTTTAATTTTCTACTTTAAATTAATTTCTCATAGCATGGTGTTAAGTAATTTATTTAAAGTGGGGGCATACATTGGTATTATTTCTTTTGCATTTTTCCTTTTCATGGTTCTTAGTGCAACGTTCTTGCTTCATACGATGCATTTTCTGCTTTATGGATGACATTGGGTGTGATGTCCTTCATGATCATGATCTCTCTTAGAATATTATATTTCTCTTAGTGGCTTGATGCAATATATTGCATCCCCTAAGTTGTGAATCTTCTATTCTTTGATTGGTCCTCTCTTGGAGACATTAGGCACAATGTTCCCTAAGTTAAAGACCTTGCATTAACTAAGCAACACTCCTTTGAACATTTCCTATGTTGTATTTATGGCCACCTTGCATAACACAACTTGCGTGCCTGTGGACCCATCCTATTTGTTCATGAGATCCAAGCATAAATTTTTTTTCTTGTCTCATGAAGCTCAAAAACCAAATCACTTCCTTTTGTGTGGCACCTTATTAAAGTTATTAGGAGGTATAACTTCGTTATAGTTTGAGTGGGAAGCCCAACTGGTAGCATGACTTTCCCCATAGCCACTCGCATGTGTGTGAGTACATACCAACCATGAGTGTATGTTTCTCACCCTTTTTGGACTTCTCACCCAACGGACATCCATGAGTTTTGTCACCTTAGAGTGAGTATGCATTTTTCTCAGACAAACAACCTAGATCTGATCCACATTGCGTTGGAAAAATGGGCGAAGATTATCCTAGATTTCTTCTTCACTTCTCTTTCTTGTCTTTGGCATTGTATGATTGGCATTGTCACTGTTCTTTATATCATTTTCATTTGTGTTCCTTTTTACTCTGTTGGTTTGTCATGAGATCTTGATCTTGGGGGCTTGATCATCCCTCTTGATTGTTGTCATCTCATCTTACTAAAATGAGTACATTGGAACCCTCCCTTGATGTGTGTTTGTCTACTTTAGTGTGAGTTTGAAGCAGGTTCATCCTCTCACTAAAGTGGGGGCTAAATGTAACGTCAAAAAAAGGGTCCTTAGCCTTTTTAAATCTTTTTTAGCTCCTTCTTGTGGATTTTTTCTCAATTTGGCCTTGATTTAGTGTTGTAATAAGGATAACACATTCACATTAGGTCTTGGGCCTTGGTGAACTAGTGTACTTTAATGATGCCCTGTAAAGGTGTTGTAAAGTGTTGCAACACACCTTCACACTTTTCTAGGATTTCTAAGCATAATTAACATTCTTTTCATCATAATTTCTCTTAGTCTTGCCTTATTTGATGTGTTGTAAAGTGTTGTAACATACTTTCACATTCCTCTAGGCTAGTCATCAATAATTGGGCTCTCTTATGCTTTAATTAGACCCTTTTTGCATCCACAAGCCTTATTTTGGTGTATTTTTAATGATAATCCTGACAAATGGCATTTAAAACATCAAATCCATGAAAACCCACTTCAAATTCCTGAGGTGGGTCTCATTCACCATTTTGGGTGAATGAGTCCCCTTAGGTGGGACCCATTCGCCCAAGGTGGTGAATGAGTCCCCCTTTACTAAAAAATAAAATTTAATTTAAATATTTGGTGGGATTTTATTCTCCAAGATCCAATGTTGGCTTGTAATGTTGTAATTTCAGGAATTCTTGAATAATTAGGTATAAATACTAGGTTCTTTCTCTCATTTCAATCCTATCTAGCAATCTTATCATCCTAGCACTCCTAAGCATTCAAGCATTCATTTGAGAAAGAGCATTCAAGGATTTCAAGGGAAAATTATCAAGCTTTCAAGAGCATTCTTAAAGATCAATCTGTTGGAAAAACAAGGATAGACAAATGAGAGTGGGGGTGAATCAATTGTTACAAAATTTAAAGCTTATCTTACTTTATCAAATTTTAATCTCAAATTTGATAATTATTAGTGAAAGCAAGAATCACACAACACCAATATTTTTGCGTGGAAACCCTGTTAGGGGAAAAACCACGGTGGAGGTTAATCCATCATTATACCCTCTTAAAAGTATAAGCGAAATGAATAAGGAATGTACATGCATTCAGGCACACTTCCTAGAGCTCATTGCTTAGAAGGGAAGGCTCACTGCTGTTGGGAAAACAAGGATAGACAACTAACAGGGGGGGTGAATCAGTTATTACCAAAATCAAATTTATACAAAATTAATCAACCTTATATCACAAATCTAATAATTAATAGTGCAAGCATTAAATCAACAACACATCAAAGACACATGAACACCAAGATTTTATACGTGGAAACCCTATTAGGGGAAAAACCACAGTAGATGTTAGTCCACAAGATTATACCTTGTTAGAAGTATAATGAAGAATAAAAAGGGAATGCACTTGCATTCAGGCGCACTGCCTAGAGCACACTACTCAAAGGGAAGGCTCACTACTTTACATACAATAATCAAATTAAATCCATCTGATGAAGTTGAACTAAGAAATTAGATTCTACAAAAGCTTGATTACAGTTACAGTTAGGCACACAAAAACTTCTTTAAACTCTTCCACCTTCTGCTCAAACTCTTCCACACTCTGCTCTGAATGATCTGAACTTTATTCACACATGTAGATAAATTATACACTTGAGAACTACTCACTAAATGAGGAAAACAATCTCATATATATATATCCGCTACATGGATTTACAACCACTATTCAGTCGACCACAAATAAAGAATAAATTACAACTATCAACCTTGATACATGAATAAATTGCAATGTGCATCAACACAAGTCAGTCACAACATAGTGAGGACCCAAAAAAACATGTCCAAACACACCAAACAATAAAATATTAATCCTCATGGATCCACAATATGCTAACATCATCATGTCGGCCAAGAACATGAAAACTCAGGCACACATTGAAAGAATCTCTAATCATGAACACTTAAATCAATGTGGATGTAAAACAAGGATATTGCACACTCTAGACTCATCCATGAACTTTATAGGTACATGCACAACACATGAAATTATCATAATTTCATCCGCTTCAACCAAGAACACCATCTACAGAAATTGAATAACTGTAGGCACACAGATCTTCATAACTTCCATAGGACTTGATGCAAACCTCTAAAAATTTCAGAAAACATACTAGAAATATTCAACAACAAACCCTTTGAAGTGCACCTTCAGATCTTCAACACACAGAGCTTTCCAATATTTTGACCTTCTCAGCTCCATTGGTTGCCTGTACTATATTTTCTTAGAATTTTCTCAATATCCTCGACATATACAATCTTAAGAAGATTCAATGCTAATAGTGTTGACATCAATGAAAACCACATATCAACAACACAACCACAACATTCAACAATCTCCCTTTTTGGCATTGATGGCAACACATGATGTGAATTATAATACCATCAACCCAACTAACTTTTCTTCAACAATCTCCCCTTGAGATTGTGCACTCTTTCCTATTTCCTTCATTCCTTTTCTTTCCCACATTTTTCACATTGTTTCTCTCCCCCTTTGACATCAATGGAAAAGGTACACATGCTCTGATCAAAAAATTGAATAATTTGACTACTTCCCCTAAGTAGTAGCCACCACAACATCAATCCAGAATGAGATATGGCTATGAATTCATGGAGTGATGCAAATACCAGCATCTTAGTTTTGACCAGGAGGGGAAATCACCCCTAACTTGCCTCTGAGGTACTCAAAAGTATCCTTAGGCAATGAATTGGTAAATATATCTGCAATTTTCTCTTTGGTAGGTATGTACTCGAATCTAACTTCTTTGTCACTTAATTTATCTCTCAAGAAGTGATACTTGATGGATATATGCTTTGTCTTTGAATGCAACACTGGATTCTTAGAAATGTTAATGGCACTTGAATTGTCATAAAATATGGAAACAGGTTCTTCATACTCAATTCTGACATCTCTCAACATTTGCTTCATCCACAATACTTAGTTCTGAGTTCTGCTTTTTGCTTAACCAAGATACCAGCTTCTTACCTAAGAAGAATTCACCACCACTAGTAATCTTTTGTTCATCTACATCTCCTGCCCAATCAGCATCAGTAAAAGCACTTAGAGTAAGATCATCATCCTTAGGATACCAAAGACCAAGATCAACTATCCCTTTTAGATATCTGAATATTCTTTTCACAACAATCACATGGGACTCTTTAGGATCAACTTGAAATCTAGCAACCATGCACACAACATTCATTATGTCTGGCCTAGTCTGAGTCAAATAGAGTAATCGACCAATCATTGACCTATATCTTGTCTAATTTTCTTTAGGAGAATCATCTTACTATGTAAGTTTGCATCCAGTCACCATCGATGTACCAACTGGTTTTGAATCTTCCATGCCAAACTTGTTCAATAACTCTTTCACATACTTAGACTAAGATACAAAGATTCCATCATCTAAGTAAGTGATTTGCAATCCTAATAAGAATTTCAGCTCTTCTATCATTGACATTTCAAATTCACTTTTCATTTCATTGGCAAACTTCATACACAAATCATCATCACCTTCAAAAATAATATCATCAAGAAAGACTTCAATGATTAGTTCTTTGCTCTGATCCAACTTGAAATACAGATTGCTATCAGCAGTACCTTTATTGAATCCAAGTTTCAACTAATATTTATCCAATCTAGCATACCAAACTCTAGGAGCTTGCTTTATTCCATAAAGAGCTTTCTTCAATCGGCATACCATGCCCTTTTCATCAATCAACTAAAATCCATCTAGTTGTTCAACATAAACTTCTTCTTTTAGTTCACCATTCAGAAATGCTGACTTTACATCCATTTGATAAAATTTGTAATCCTTGAAAGTAGCATAAGCAAGAAATAATCTAACAGCTTCAATTCTAGCAATAGGAGCAAAATTTTCTTCAAAATTAGTACCTTCCATATGTGACTATCCTTTGCAAACCAATCTTGCTTTGTTTCTGACCACATCACCTTGTTCATTCAACTTATTTCAGAACACCCACTTGGTTCCAATCACAATTTTGTTCTTAGGTCTAGGAACAAGATCCCATGTATCATTTTTTTGTATCTACAATAGTTCTTATTTCATGGCTTCCATCCAATGTTCATCTTTGCATGCTTCACTTATATTTATAGGTTTAGCTTTAGAAATTAGACAATAGTCTTTGAAAATTCTTCTTCTAGTTTGCACACCTTTTCTCTTGTCTCCTATGATCTGACTATTAGAATGATTTTGTCTTACATACTTAGGAGTTTTGAAAATTTCTCTTACCTCTTGATCTAGTGTTCTTTCTTCTGCACTTCTATTATTTTCTACTTCTTGATTCCCTTGGTTCACCAAAACAATTTGAAGTTGATTATGTGCCTGAACATTAATTTCATTGTTAGCACCATCATGTTGATCATCTGTATCATAACCACTAGATCTGGGTGATTTACCAATATCTTCATCAACTTTTACATTTGCACTTTCAACCATTTTATTCAACCTTTTATTAAAGCATCGATAAGATTTTCTTTTAGTAGAGTATCCTAGGAAGATTCCTTCATCATTATAGCATCAAACTTACCTATATCATCATCTCTCTTGATGTAGCATTTTCTTCCAATTTTTTTGAAATACTTGACAATAGGCTTATAACCAAACCATAACTCAAAAGGTGTCTTAACAAAATTACTGTTGACATTCACCCTATTAATGGTGTACACAACAATAATTACAACTTCTCTCTAGTAGAAATGAGAAACATTTGCTTCCAACATCAGGGTTTTAGCAGTGTCTAGAATGGTTCTATTCTTTATTTCAACAACTCCATTATGTTGAGGGGTCTAAGGAGCAGATAGCTGTCTCTGGATTCCATGATCTTCACAAAAAGAACTAAATTCCTATCAAGTAAATTCACCACCTCTGTCCGACCTTAGACATTTTATCCTTTGACCTTTCTCATTCTCTGCCATAGCTTTAAATTTTTTGAACTTTTCTAATGCTTCATATTTTTCTCTTAAGAAAGCAACCCATATCATTCTAGAATAATAATCAATGAGCAACAAAAATACCTTTCACCTTGTATGCTTCTGATTCTGGAAGGACCACATAGATCAGTATGTATCAAATCTAGTACTACGTTAGAGCTATACTATTTACTCTGGAAAGAATTTCTTGTTTGCTTTCCCATCTGACATTCCTTGCACATAGTGTTAGTAGGCTTCACTAACTTAGGTAGATCTCTAACTGCTTGAGTAGAGCTTATCTTGAAAACGTTATCAAAGTTCACATGACACAATCTCCTATTCCATAACTAGCTTACATCAATTTGAGCAATCAAAAAAATTTCACTAGCAGCACTCAATTGAAAGATATTACCTTTTGTCTTTGTTCCTGAAGCAACCATGTTTCTTAAACTTCCCAATATTCTGCACCTACCATTCTTGAACTATAGATTGTAACCTTTTTCTACCATCTATCCAACACTCAATAAGTTATGCTTTAAGACTTCTACATAAAGAACATCATCAGTATTGTGCTTACCACCAAAATAAATAGTGCCTTTGCCATGAATCACACCCGAAGTGTTGTCTCCGAACCTCACAACACCACCATCATAGTTTTCCAAGCTTACAAATTTTCTTTTGTCACCAGTCATATAATGTGAGCATCCATTGTCAATCACCCACTCATCTTTCTCTTCAACTTTGGCTGCAAGAGCTTTCTCAACATTCACATTACTAGCAGATTCAATGGACACTTGACCATTTTATTTGATAGCAATAAATACCCATTCATCTTCATTTCCAATTTCTTTATCATATTCTTCATCAATTACACCTTCTTCAGCATAATAGCACTTTCTTTGAAATCTAGTGTTCTCAGGTTTATACTTTGAAACTCTTTCAAGACATCTAGATGAAAAATGACTTATCTTACTGCAAGAAAAAAATTTAATAGGTAACTTTCCTTTGTACTTACCATGACCTCTTGATTCTCTTTTCACAATCAAAGCTTCTAGTTCTTCCAAATCCTTTTCTTCATAGTCAATTCACTTCATCTCATCTTCATACCTGAATGTTCTCTTGGAACTTTCTCCTAAATCATATCTCTGGTTGCTTTTCCCGGATACAGTAGCCTTGGAAGTAGATTCAGTCTTAGGAGTAGACTCGTCAAATTCACTCAATTAAAATGCCACAAGTTTTCCAATCAACATGTATTTTATAATATTTGTCACTGTCTTGAGTTCATCAATAGCATGGGATTTTGTCTTGTAAGAAGGGGGCACAGATCTAAGTATCTTAGACACAATTTCATCATCATCCAAAGTTCCACCGAAAAATCTAATGTACATCACCAATTCATTTATCTTATGTGAGAAGGAAAAGATGTTCTCATCTTCACTCATCTTCAAGCTCTCCCATTTTCCTTTTAGAATTTGTAGCTTAGCACTTTTCACTAGTGCATCTCCTTCATATAGTGTTTCTATATTTTTCCAAATCTGGTATGCAGTCTTCAATCCCATCACATTTTTCATCTCTCAATCTGTCAAAGCACTCACCAGTGTTTCTACTGACCTGGTATTAATTTATGCTTGCTTGATCTCATCTTCAGAGGAAGGACCATTATGAGGAATAGTATATGCAATTTGTGTCATCTGCCAGAAAGGTTCATAATGCACCTCAAATGACATTCCATCCTGAATTTCCATAGAGAGTAGTTTGTACCATTGAATCTAGGACTATCCTTTTTGAATGATGCCATCTCAGATCACCTTAAGCTGTTAAGCTTCTTTCAGAGGAATTAGCTGTAATACCAATTTTTGGCAAAACAAAGATAGACAACTGAGAGGGGGGGTGAATCAATTGTTACCAAAATCAAACTTATACAACATTAATCAACCTTATATCACATATTTGATAATTAATAGTGCAAGCATTAAATCAACAACACATCAGAGACACATGAACACCAAGATTTTATACGTGGAAACCTTGTTAGGGGAAAAACCACGGTGGATGTTAGTCCACAAGATTATACCCTGTTAGAAGTATAATGAAGAATAAAAAGGGAATACACTTGCATTCAAGCACATTTCCTAGAGCACACTGCTCAAAGGGAAGGCTTACTGCCTTACATACAGTAATTAGATTAAATCCATCTGATGAAGTTGAACTGAGAAATTAGCTTCTACAAAAGCTTGATTACAGTTCTAGTTAGGCACACAAAAAATTCTTCAAACTGTTCCGCCCTCTGCTAAAACTCCTCCACACTCTGCTCTGAATGATCTAACCATTATTCACACATGTAAATCACTTTTACACTTGAGAACTACTCACTAAATGAGGAAAACAATCTCATATATATATCCGTTACACAAATTTACAACCACTAGTCAGTCGACCACAAATAAAGAATAAATTGCAATGCACACCAACACAAGTCGGTCACAACATAGTGAGGAGCCAAAAAAGAACCTCCAAACATTCCAAACAATAAAATATTAATCCTCATGGATCCGCAACATGCTAACATCGTCATGTCAACCAAGAACATGAAAACTCGAGCATACATCAAAAGAATCTCCGATCACGAACACTTCAATCAATGTGGATGTACAACAAGGATAAAGCACACTCTGGATTCATCCATGAATGCCATAGGTACATGCACAACACATGAAATTACCAGAATTTCATCCAATTTAACCAAGAACACCATCTACAGAAACTGAATAACTATAGGCACACATATCTTCATAACTTCCACAAGACTTGATGCGAACCTTTGAAACTTTCAGAAAACATACTAGAAATCTTCAGCAACAAACCCTTTGAAGTGCACCTTCAGATCTTCAACACACAGAGCTTTCCAACATTATGACCTTCTCAGCTCCACTGGCTACCTGTACTATATTTTTTTACAATTTTCTCAATATCCTCGACATATACAACCTTAAGAAGATTCAATGCTAATAGTGTTGACATCAATAACAACCACATATTAGCAACACAACCACAACATCCAACAACTACCTTACATAAAAGAGTAAGATTAAATCCATTTGATGAGGTTTGAACTAAGAAATTAGCTTCTTCAAAAGCTTGATGATAGTTCTAGTTATGCACAAAAATACTTCTTCACACTTCACTCAAAATATTCACACTCTTCTCTATAATTGAATGATCTAATATTTATTCACACAAATATTACACACACTTCAGATACATTCACCAAGCATACTTCAAAATGAGGAAAAAATTGCTCGTATATATCCGCTACATGAATTTACATTAACAACTCTGTCGACCACAAATAAATAATATATGAACACAAACTATCAACCTTATTCATGAACAAATTTCAATGCATACGAACCTAAGTCAGTCACAACATAATGAAGACCTAAATCAACATCCTCAAATACGCCAAGCATTCAAAAATTAATCTAGAAGGATCCGCAACATGCTACCACCATCATGTCGGCCAAGAACATGAAAAATCAAACACACAAATGAAAAATATTTGATCACGAGCACACCGATCAACACAGACATATCACAATGATAGAGAATGATCGAGAAAAATCATTGAATGTCTTAGGAGCATACACAATAATTCAATTTACCAGGATTACATTCTCTTCTTCTAGAAACACCTGCTATAGTAACAAAATAACTGTAGGAACTCAAAAACTCACAACTTTCTCCAATATTGATTTGTACCACTGAAAATTCCAGAGAACATACTAGATAGGCTCAACAAAAAGCCCTTTAATGCATGACTTCTAAATATCAATGTACACAAATTTCCACCACTCTGATCTTTATAGTTTCATAGACTGCCTGTAACATATTCATTCTAATTTTCTCAATATCCTTGACATATACAACCTTCAGAATCATCAATGATAATAGTGTTGACATCAATGACAACCACATATCAGCAAAACAACCACAACATCCAAAAATCCCCCCCTTTGGCATTGATGGCAACACATGATGTGAAAAAATTCCATCAACACAACTAGCTCTTCTCCAACAATGTCCTTCTTCTCATAGTGTTCTTCTCCCTCTTACATAACTCTTCTCCTCCTTTGACATCAATGGAAAAGGTACACAAGCTTTGAACCACATATCTTAATCATTTGATTACTTCCCTTGAGTAGCAACCACCACAACATCAATTTGAAACAAGATATGACTATGAGTGCACGGATTGATGCAAAGACTTGCATCTTAGTTCATATTAGGAGGGGAAATCACCCCTAACTTGCCTCCGAGATACTCAAAATTATCTTTAGGCAATAGTTTAGTGAATATATCCGAAATTTGTTCCTTAGTGGGCACATGCTCTAATATGACTTCTTTATCACTTACTTTGTCTCTCAAAAAGTGATAATTCATAGATATATGTTTTGTCTTTGAATGTAGCACCAGATTCTTGGAAATGTTTATGGCACTTGAATTGTCACAAAATATAGCAATAGGCTCATCATACTCAATTTTGATATCTCCTAGCATCTGCTTCATCCACATTACTTGAGTACAATTGTTTGCAACATAAATATATTCTTCCTCAATAGTAGATATGGAAATGGGATTATTCTTTTTACTTAGCCAAGACACCAACTTCTTCCCCAAGAAGAATGCACCACCACTTGTACTTTTATTTTCATCCACATCTCCTGCCCAATCTGCATCTGTAAAGGCATTCAAAGTAAGATCATCATCTTTAGGATACCAAAGAACAAAATCAACTGTCCCTTTCAAGTATCTAAAAATTATCTTTGTTGCAGTCACATGTGATTCCTTGATATCTAGCAACCATGTGCATACCACATTCATGATGTCTGGTCTAGTCTGAGTCAAGTAGATCAATCCACCAATCATTGAACTGTACCTTGTTTGATTAGCTTTAGGAGAATCATCATTCTATGTTAACTTGCATCTGGTTACCATGGGTGTACCAACAGGCTTTGAATCTTCCATGCCAAACCTTTTCAGTAGTTCTCTTACATACTTGGATTGAGATATAAATATTCCATCATCTAACTGAGTAATTTGCAATCCTAAAAATAATTTCAGTTCTCCTATCATTGACATCTCAAATTCACTTTTCATTTCATCAACAAACTTCATGCATAAGTCATCATCACCTTCAAAAATAATGTCATCAACAAAGACTTCAATAATCAGTTCTTTATCCTGATCCACCTTGAAATACAAATTGTTGTCAATAGTACCTTTATTGAATCCAAGCTTCAACAAGTATTTATCCAGTCTTCCATACCAAGCTCTAGGGGCTTGCTTGAGTCCATATAGTGCTTTCTTCAACCAACAAACCATGTCTTTTTCATCAGTTAGTTGAAATCCATCCAGTTGCTCAACATAAAATTTTTCTTCTAACTCACCATTCCTAAATGCTAACTTCACATCCATTTGATAGACTTTGTAATTCTTGAAAGCATCATAAGCAAGAAATAATCTTACAACTTCAATTCTAGCAACAGGGGCAAAATTTTCTTCAAAATCAATACCTTTCATCTGTGAGTACCCTTTACATACCAATCTTGCTTTATTCCTGACCACTTCACCTTGTTCATTCAAATTATTCCGAAAGACCCATTTGGTAACAATCACATTTTTATCCTGAGGTCTAGGAACAAGAATCCATGTATCATTTTTCTCTATCTGCATTAGTTCTTCCTTCATTGCTTCCATCCAATATTCATCTTTACATGCTTCATTGACATTGCTAGGCTCAGTTTTAGAAATCAGACAATACTCTTCTGCAATTCTCCTTCTAATCTACACACCTTTGTTCTTGTCTCCTATAATTTGATTTTTAGAATGATTTAGCTTTACATACCTTGGGACTTTGGGATTCTCTCTAACTTTTGGTTCTTCTATTCTATCTTCTGCACTTCCACTAGCTTCTCCTTCATGATTCTCTTGATTCAATGGAACAATTTGAACTTGATTATGTGTTTGAGTAGTCTTTCCTTTATTTGTACTATCCTTTTGATCATCCGAGTCATATCCACAATTTCTGGATGACCTGTCAGTATCCTCATCAACTTTGACATTTTCACTTTCAACCATTTTCTTCAATATTCTATTGAAGCACCAGTAGGCTTTGCTCTTAGTAGAGTAACCAAAAAATTTTCCTTCATCACTTCTAGCATCAAAATTTCCAATATCTTCATCTCTCTTGATATAGCGTCTATTTCCAAATATTTTTAAATACTTAACAATAGGCTTATGACCAAACCACAACTCAAAAGGAGTCTTACCAGAATTACCATTGAAATTTACTCGGTTGATAGTATATACAGTAGTGCATACAACTTCTCTCTAGTAGATATGGGGAACATTACCTTCCAACATCATAGTTCTGGTAGCATCTAGAAGTGTTTTGTTCTTTCTCTCAACAACTCGGTTTTGTTGAGGAGTCTGGGGAGCACATAACTGTCTTTTGATTCCATGCTCTTCACAAAATGAATTGAACTCCTAGGAAGTGAACTCACCACCTCTGTCTGATCTTAAACATTTGACCTTTAGACCTATCTCATTCTCTGCCATAGCTTTGAAATATTTGAAATTTTCTAGTGCTTCATGTTTTTCTGTCAAGAAAGTAACCCATATCATCCTAGAGTAATCATCAATAAGAAACATAAAGTACCTTTCTCCTTGTGGACTTCTGATTCTGGATGGACCATATAGATCAGTATGAACTGTCTCTAGTACTCCATTAGAATGATGATGTTTGCTCTAAAAATAAATTCTTGTCTGCTTTCCCATCTGAAATTCCTTGCATATAGTGTTAGTAGGATTTACTAACTTAGGTAAATCTTCGACTGCTTGTGTGAAGCTTACTTTGACAATTTTATCAAAATTCACATGACACAACCTATTCCATAACCATCTTACATCAACTTGAGCAATTAAACAACTTTCACTAGCAACACTTAAGTGAAAAATATTACCTCTTTTCTTTGTACCTGAAGCAATTACATTTCCAGAGCTTCCCAATATCCTATATTTTTCATCTTTGAACTAAAGATTGTATCCCTTGTGAGCCATCTATCCAACACTCAACGAATTATACTTCAATCCTTCAACATATAGGACATCATCAGTATTGTATTTACCACCAAGAGAAATAGTGCCTCTGCCACAAATCACACCAACATTGTTATCTCCAAATATTACAACACCACCATCATATTTTTCCAAGATTGTAAACTTTCTTTTTTCACTAGTCATATGATGTGAGCATCCATTTTCAATCACCCACTTATCCTTTTCATCAATTTTGGCTGTAAGAGCTTTCTCAATATTCCAATTACTAGAAGATTCAGTGGACACCAACCATTTTCCTTGATAGAAATGAATACCCATCCATCTTCATTTACACTTTCTTTATCAGATTCATCATCAGTAACACCTTCTTCAACATAATAACATTTCTTTTGAAATCTAGATTTTCCAGGTTTGTACTTAGAAACTCTTTCAAGACACCTTGATGCTAAATGACCTATCTTACTGCAAGAGAAACATTTAATAGGAAACTTTCCTTTATACTTACCTTGTCCTCTGGCTTCTCTTTTCACAATAAATGCTTCTAGCTCTTCTAGTTCTCTTTCTCCATCTTCAATCTGTTTCATCTCATCTTCATATTTGAATGTCTTTCTGGAACTTTCTCCTATATCATATCTCCGTTGAATTTTTCTAGATATAGTAGCTTTAAATGCAGATTTTGTTTTAGGAGTAGACTCACCAAATTCACTCAACTCAAAGGTAGCAAGTTTTCCAATCAGTATGTCTCTTGTCACATTTGTTACTATCCTGAGTTATTCAATAGCATGAGCTTTCATTTTGTAAGAAGTAGGCATTGATCTGAGCACTTTAGCCACAATCTCATCTTCTTCCATAATTCCACTGACACATCTAATACCCATCACTAGTTCATTTACCTTCTACATGAAAGCAACAATGTTTTCCCATTTTCCTTTTAGAATTTGTAGCTTACCAACTTTTACTTGTGCATATCCTTCATACAATGTTTCCAATTTCTTCTAGATCTCATGTGCTATCTTCAGACCTATCACATTTTTCATCTCTGAATCTGTCAAAGTACTTAGTAATGCTTCTATAGCCCTGATATTAGTTTTAGCTTCTTTGATCTCATCAGGAGTAGTGGGACCATTCTAAGGAATATTATATTTTTTCTTTGTAATCTTCCAAAAATGTTCACCAATGCACTTCAAATGACACTCCATTTCGACCTTCCACAGAGAGTAATTTGTACCATTGAATCTGGGACTATCCTTCTTGTATGATGTCATCTCAGAGCACCTCAAGCTATTGAACCTCTTCAAAGGAACCTTCTTTGATACCAATTGTTGGAAAAATAAGGATAGACAACTGAGAGGGGGGGTGAATCAATTGTTACATAATTTGAAGCTTATTTTACTTTATCAACTTTCAATCTTAGATCTAATAATTAACAGTGAAAGCAAGAATCAACAACACATCAGAATCACACAACACCGAGATTTTGCATAGAAACCCTGTTAGGGGAAAAACCATGGTGGAGGTTAATCCACAATTATACCTTGTTAAAAGTATAAGTGAAATGAATAAGGAATGCACATGCATTTAGACACACTACCTAGAGATCACTGCTCAAAAGGGAAGGCTCACTACCTTACATAAAACAATTAGATTAAATCCATCTGATGAGGTTTGAACTGAGAAATTAGATTCTTCAAAAGCCTGATGACAGTTTCAGTTAGGCATAAAAATAATTCTTCACACTTCACTCAAACTTATTCACACTTTGCTCTACAATTGAATGATCTGATCTTTATTCACACATATCTTGCACACACTTCACATACATTCACTGAGAATACTTCAAAATGAGGAAACAATCGCTCTTATATATCCGCTACATGAATTTACATCAACTTTGTTGGCAACAAATAAATAATAGATGAACACAAACTATTCGCCCAATTAATAAACACATCTCAATACGTACCAACCTAAGTCGGTGACAACATAATGAAGACCTAAATCAACATCCTCGAATATTCCAAGCATTCAAAAATTAATCCAGAAGAATCCACAACACACTACCACCATTATGTCGGCCAAGAACATGAAAACTCAAACACACAAAGAAAAAATCTTTGATCACAAGCACACCAATCAATGCGAACATACCACAATGATAGAGCATAATCTAGAAACATCATTAAATGTCTCAGGAGCATACACAACAATTCAATTTACTAGGATTAATTTCTCTTCTTCTAGAAATACCTGCTACAGTAATAAAATAACTGTAGGAACTCAGAAACTCATAACTTTCTCCAAACTTGATGCATACCACTGAAACTTTTGGAGAACATACTAGATAGGCTCAGCAAAAAACCCTTTAATGTGCAACTTCTGAATATCAATGTACACAAATTTCCACCACTTTGATCTTTATAGTTTCATAGACTTCCTGCAACATATTTATTCTAATTTTCTCAATATCCTTGACATATACAACCTTCAGAATCATCAATGCTAATAGTGTTGACATCAATGACAACCACATATAAGCAACACAACCATAGCATCCAACACAATCATTATGTCAAAGATAAAATCCATTATGTTTGTCATTGTGCTTGTAATTATGGTGTAGAGTTCATGATCCAAGGAAGCTTTACATTCAAGATCTATCTCCTACAAGAAAGAATCAATAACCACATCTATTATGGTCATCTCAAGCATAATTTCAGCACTTTACTGCAAGGGTTTGGTGTGTTGCAACATCACCTTTTGTTCATTCATCAATCTCTTTTCCATTTGCTTTCTATTTCAAGGTTTAATTACTAAAAAGGGGTTTGACCAAGGAAACCCCATTTCTCTAACCCCACAACCATTTTTCCCTCTCTTTGCATGTGATTTGTAGGTCTAGGTTGTATATTTATCAAAGGGAAAGATTGGAAAAGTTATCATCAATTTGTCAAAGAAAATTCAAGTTGTCAAGATTCTGAAAAAACCTTGGAGGATCTTGGAGAAGACCTACAGGTGGAATTTAATAATTTCGAACCTGGATCTAAACTAGGAGCAACATAGCACACTTAGGGATACATAATACAACTTTTAATTTCCAAAAATCTGGAAGTGGAATAATTCACCACTATTGGCGAATCTGTCCCACTATAGCTATTTGTCAGAGATTTTTGTAGATCTGAGTACCCTTTTTTCTGAAACCTATTTCGACACAATTTTCCTAACACTGGACTAATTCACCCAGCTTGGTGAATGAGTCCCAATGGGATTCAATGGTGAATTTTCCAAGGTTTCACACCTTCATTATGCCTTCTCTAGTTTCCCAGGTGCACATCTCTAGGTTTACAAATTTCTATTGTTGTTTGCTTACTATCCTAGTTCATTCTTTGAAGCATTGCATCCAATTAGGGTTTTTGTATTTCATTCATTTCATTGTATTTCCAAGTTCATACTTGGTGGTGAACCCCTTAGTTACATCATTCTATCCCCTAGAACACACCCTTCGCCAGATTTCAATCACCTTTGCATTGGAATCTGAAGGGTTTGTTCTTGAATGTAAATGGTGGATTTTGTTGCCCTAGGTCCTAAACCCTAGTGATCAAGTATCACCAAATTCATCATTTCAAGAATATATGGTTGAGGGTATAGGTTTTAGACTTTAGGGTTGAGGGTATAGGGTTTAGGCTTTAGGGTTGACAATATTAATTATAAGGTATAGGGTACATAGGGCTTAGGGTATAGGGTATAGGGTTAATAGTAAATGGTATAGGGTTGATGGTGCAGTGTTTAGGGTTTAAGGTATAGGTTTGAGGTTATAGGGCTTTTGGTTAAGGGTATTAGGTATAGGGTATAGGGTAGAGGGTCTAAGGTATAGGGTCAAGGGTATAGGCTTTAGGTTGAGATATAGAGTTTAGGGTTGAGGGTTGAGCATATAGGATTTAAGGCCTATAGTTGAGGGACAAGTTCAGGGTTGAGTGTCTAGGGTTAATTATATAGGGTATTGGGTGTGAGTTTCATATATTAGGTATAGGGTTGAGGGTATTGGGTTTACAGTTGAGGGTATACCTTGTAGAATCTAAAAATTATGATTTCTATTATTTTACTATGTACTTAAATACTAACAACAAAAATCATTAGGATAAGCACACACACAAAAGCTATCATTTATTCATTCAACTTGAAAGGTAAAATAGAGGCTTGGCCATTTCCACAAGCTCCTACATAGTTACCCCCTTTCTAGTTATCTAAAATACCATTTTTATTGAGTGGATTCATTATTTCAAATTTTATACCATTAGTTTACACTTATATATTTCTAGAATTATCTAATCATTTTAGCAATTTGATTAATATAGTTTAGAATACTTTTAGAGTATTATTTGCTATAACTCATGTTTATCTTGTAGGACTCTCTTTTTGTACATGAATACTTTAATTTTATTGTGAAAATGAAATATCCACAACTACTTTCTCTCCTTAGCATCTTGGAAGTATGTCAAATCCATTTTTAGTGAAAAGTAGTTCCTAAGTTAGAATCTCTTCTTGTTCCAACTAGTCCCACATCCTCGACTATCAAACTGAGGTTAATATTTCCTATTATTTTTAGTATTCCATTTGTATATGAAACATAAAAAAAGAGGGAAAACCCAAAAATGAGGTTGATCATATGGGTCCACCTAATTTTTGACTAGATGTTTCACTCAATTATGAGGGGTATAATGCATAAAAAATGAAACATAGAAAATGAGTTTCACCATAATGAGATCAAAATGATGAAGCTAATTTTACTTGTGTTTCATTCAATTATGAGGGCTATAATGCATAAATAATAATAAAAAAATAAACCTAACTATTATAATAGTAAAAAGGAAGGCTTTTCGCCCAGTGGTGAATGGGTCCCTGTTAGGGTTCTAAAAAATCAGTTTTAGGATTCTATTATTCAATGTTTTCACTCCCAGGTCCTAGGTGTTCAACTCCTGAAAGTTAGAAATAAGTTCAATAGGTTACTTTCTATGATCTTGCAAGAAAGATGACAACTTTAGCAACTTTGCAACTTTGACAAATTTTCTCTCCAATTGATCTTCAATCTAAAACTTGCAATCACATATCAAAGAGGAGAAAAATTGTTGATTGTTAGGGAATAGAGATTTTCCTTGGTCAAACCATGTTTTGGTAATTAAACCTTGTAATGAAATAATTCATAAAAGGAAAGATGAATGAACACCAATGTGTAATAACTCACCAATCCTCAATTTGACCTTGGAGTACAAATCTAAAACTTAGCATGAAGTGGTCTACATGTATGTAGATCTTGCTCTTGAATTTGGATTTGAAACAATGCTTGAATTGGATCTTCAATGCTATGTCAACATATTAGCTCAACAACATGCATGATGCCTTATGTCTTTGACATGTTGATATGACCTTTGATTGCTGCAATAAACTTTAATAATATTCCTTGAATGCTCTTGTGAACTCTTGATCTCATGAATTTGGTATAATGCTTGAATACTTGAAGTTGCTAGGTGAAACTATGCAAAATAACCTCATATTTATACTTAACTTAAGCTTTAATCCTAAAATTCAAATAACACAAGACGACATCAAATCTAGGATTTGAAAGCACTAAAATCCCACCAAACACACACCCAAAAGGGGGTGTCCTAAGTTAAGGAGGACCCATTCACCATAGGGTGAATGGGTCCTAGCATACTTAACTAGGACCTATTTTGGAGATTGTGAAATAACATGCCAAAAGGGGGTCCTAAAACCTAGTGAGGACCCATTCACTAGGTGGCGAATGGGTCCCAAGTCACTATCCTAGGGCACAAACCTTGCCAAATTAAGTGTTGTGAAATATTATTAATGACTGCCAAGATTTATCTCTTGGAAAATGCAATTAATTAGGTTTGCATTTGAATTTAAGGGGCCAATTAAGCTCAATTAATTAATTAAAGCTCTAGATTAGTGTGAAAGTGTAAATATACACTCTACAACACCCTAAATAAGGCATCATTAAGTACATTTTATTAAAAAGGGTCTTGAACTTAATGTGAATGTGAAAAACACATTACAACACTAACTCAAGGCAACATTAGGCTCAATTGTTGTTAATTATTCTGAATTAAGTAAGGAAAAGGGATACTTTTTCTATTACTATAATATAATTTAGCACTTTTAATTTAACTATTTAAAAAACCATAACATATTATTATCGCCTTGAAAAAAAGGCAGTTTACCTAGGTGAATACATTTAAATAAAACCAAAAACTATATTTTTTTATCTTTCTTAGTTTAAATATTCATGTTTACATTTTTATCTAGAAATATAGTTGAACTGACTCTCTACATTAAATTATAGGGAAACAATTTCTTTACATGCCAAAATGAAGTTAACTTCTCAAAATGTCTTTTGTCAAATAAATATTATTATATATTTTTGTAAATAAAAATAATTCTTTATTTAAGGTGTTGTTTACATGTCTACATAATTTGACAACTTATTTTAGTGGAGGAGGTTGGGAATTCTCAATAGAAAAGCAATATCCAAGAATGTGATAAAAAATGATTTCTAGATTGAATAGTCACAAAAAATCTTGCAATATTGGTGTGAGGAAATTTACCAATGATTCACAACAGTTAAAGGGTGGTTTTTGAAGTTCTTCCAATTTGAAAGTGGGCACTAGAGGGAGATAATATCCAGTGTGGAAGGTGAATGTGAAACACAGATGGTTGTAGGCCATTGAATGATTTTGTCTTCTAACTATATGCTCTCCTTTTCCTCGGTGTTTTCCCCTTATTCTTGCTTTCTATTGTTTATTGTACATTATTTTCAAATGGTATATTCTTAGGCTCTAGAAATCATTCAGTGCCTACTCTAGAAAAATCTTATTTATTTATAGAATAAAGCCCGCATCAATGGAGTGTAGAGAAATGGAAGTAAAGGAGCCTCTTGAAAAGTTGGGATTGGTAGATGATGTAAAGTCTATTTGTAAAACCCAAGGCTATGGTAACCACCAATCTTATAGAGACATTGTTGTAAAAAATTAAATTTTAAATATATCACCCATGACAAGATTCATGAAGATGAAAGAAATCTGGGTCAATGGAGGGCTCCCAAGCAGCGATTTCATAGTTCCAGGTAAGATCCCTCTAAACAAAAACTTGAGACTCTTGCTTTATCTAAACCCAGACATGTTTAAATCCATTAATGGGAAGATAATAGATTAGGTAATGTAGCAATTTTCCTTCTAGCCCTAGATAGAAATAGGTTTCCAAAAAGGAAATTTCTAGATGACTGGATGGTTTGGGTAAAAAAACTTAGCATATCTTCCATTACTTTTTGGTTTTTATTTAAATAAATTAATGCAAGAAAAAGTATTAGTAAAATTTCATTCTAGAACATCAAAAACATAGTGTTCAAGATTGTTCTTTTGTCCTTGAAAGCCCTAAATGAAGAAATCCTAACTTTATCTTACCTTAGATGGATAATGGTCAAGAATATCTCACCTCAATTATGGGCCTTGCTACCAAGTCCGATCTCCCAAATTGGAAAAGTGATGAAAATGAAGGAATCCAAAATGACCCTTATGCATATGGATGCAAGATTGTTGGTCGTAATTTTATTGAAGGTAGATATCCCAGATGAAATCAAACTAAAAATATTTGATAAAAGGGCTATCTACAAAATTAAAAATATTAGGGGGACTCAATGCATGCTTTCTATGCAATAAAGGACATCTAAGAAGGAACTTTCCAATAATTAAAAACAAAAAATAGACCTAAAATAAAATTCTATGGTTCCAAACCCTATCCAAAATGGCATCTTGATTGACACAACATAAAATCCAATCAATTTGGTAGGGGCTAGGGTAAGCCCTAACATATTTCCAACCTCGAGCAAAACTAATTCCAACCCATCGTTGAGAATAGAATCTATTTTATGAAAAAACCCTTGATCTCAAACTTTAAATAATTACACCAAGATTCACAAGGATGTCAAATGGAGAAAGAGGCCAAAGATTCAATCTTTAAGACTATCAAATCGGAAAGAAAAAATTTATTTTGAATTTGTCAAAATAGCAAGTACTTTAGGGTAGAAGAACACTCATGATTTAGTATTAGATGAGATACAACAAATAATTTGATAAAAATAAAGAGAAAGACCATGTAGGAAATAGAAAGAAACAAAACATTGATCCTGAAGAAAATATGGAAATCGATGTTGTAGCCGATTCAAGCAATACTCCCAATCATAAAGTGGAAAAAACCAAGCCTTGAAACCCTTAGATTCTAAAAAAATGGGTAAAAATACCAATGGTCTAAATGATAAACTATGCCATTTTAAGGATAATTTGTGTGAATTGTGTATGACTAGCTTTGGGCATGCAAATAATGTTGTTGAACTAGCCATAATTAAGAAGCATGACAAAGGAAAAAATAAAAAGTACAAATAAAAGAGAAATTTGGTGAAGATATACACATGGACTATAGTGGAAGACAATCCCGATAGTTTTCTTTACCTAATACCAACTCAAACCATAAAAATGAAGACAATCTTGGGTTTGTATTAGAAAAAGAAAAGGAGAGATCTTCAACACAGAAAATTATTAGTTGTTTAGAATAAAAAACAAAATTAAATTTAGATTGTAATAGAGTTGAATTCCATAAGAATGAAGAGGTAATATTGGGAAAACATGAAGAGGGAACCAAAGTTGTAACTTCAGGTTCATCTCTAAATAATATACCACAAGAAAGTGACAAAGAAATCTAAAAAATAAATTTCATAAAAATCCAATATTGGGGTCAAAGGAAGAATGATCCTGAAGATTTTTCCTTCCTAGACATTGACCCATTCATGAAGGAAATTATGTTCTTGGATTAGTATTAGGAAGGGAAAAGAAAAATTATCCAAAGCATAACACAAATAATTTTGTAGACCTAGTGATAAATAAAAAGCTTTAATGAAATATTAGATAATATTGTATAGATAAGTTTCTAGAATTGAATTTAAATTTGATTTAGAAAAATAAAAAAAATCTTAAATCTTGCCTCCAATACCAATCTAGAACAAGATAATAATATGGTGTTGATGTAGAACTTAAAGGGAGCTCTAAACTAAAGGAAAATGAAAATAGTCTAAAAAAGGAAAGTGCAGAAGTAGTTCAATAGGGAGATTAAATGAAGAAGAAATTTTAGAATCGAAGGAGATCCACAATAAGGGTATCTCTCCTCATCATAATGAATCTAGTTACCCATAAAGAATAAATTGAAATTTTTGTGGGAGATGAAGGGATATAAAGAAAATTGAAAGAGAAAAAGAATACTAGAAAAGCAAGAGGCCCATACCAAAAAAGAAAAAACAAGGAGGAAAGAATACCTAAATTCTTTGACAGCTTTAGGAATTCAAGAAAGGAAACTCTACTTGTATGGAAACTGATGACTCTTAACTACATAAGCTAGAATAATAAGGGACTTGAATCCCCATATAGGAAATACATTACAAGGAGATACCTAAAATTTGAGGACAAGGATGCGATCCTCTTTGAAGAGGTTAAAGTTATTAATTTCACATTGGAAACCTATAAATTCATATAGAAGGATGCCAATCAATTCTGTACCAAACATGATAGAGGTAAGGGTGGGGTTGCAATACTATTAGCCAAAATATGGTCGAATTTTATAACTGAATTTGAGTTATCCCCTTGCAATAGGGTTGTATGTATCATCATTGAAAAAGATAATAGAAGATTTGGAGTATGCATAATTTACACTTCCAATGATTAAGAGAAAGAGATAAGCTTTGGAAGTGGATGTGTAACCTCCAAAACATCCCTTGGATCATAGGGGAGACTTTAATATGGTTGAACACAAAGATGACAAAAAAGGGGCTTAGATATGGACTCGAAGGGTAATGAAAAGTTCATTTGGGGTAAATTAAAAATAAATATTTATGATCCCTTAGAAGGAGAAAAATTATATTTGGTATACATGGTGTATTCTCAAAAAGGTACTAAAAGAATCTACTATAGGTTATATAGATTTTATGCCAATAGAGACTTCTTCTTTTTTGGCAAAACCGAGGAAGAAATAATGTAAGGTTTTGCCCTTATTCTCTTTCAAATCACCACCCTATTAATGCCAAGATCCTAATATCCAAAGAAAGACCTAAAGAATTAAAAAAAAACTAGTCATTTATTTCTAAATAACAATCTCCTAGATGATACAGACTACATTGATCCTATCTTTACATTTAAAGAGATAAATAAATGATTGTTAAACAACACATTAGACATATAAAGATGGAACTAAAATGTCAAAGGCTAGACAATATTACTTCAAACAATAGGAAAAAAGAAAGCTTTGGATATCAAAAGATATTAGAATGAGCTTCAAGAAGATTTGCTTAAGGTGGAATTCAAATTACAAGAAGATCCCAAAGAATTAGTTTTGAATGAAGAATTAATACTACAAAAAATGCCTTAATAAAATTACAAACCAAAAAAACCCAAGGTTTAAGAACAAGGGAAAAAATGAATTGGTTAATTAGTGATGATAAAGGTTCTAAATTTTTCTTTAATTACATCAAAGAAAAGAATGTAAAATAAAAGATATATTACATGTAGATATTTAGGAGACACACTCATAAGTGATCCAAAGGAGGTTATGAATCAATTCTTCCTTTTCTTAAAAATTCTATTTACATATATGAGTAAATTATATTGAACCGTGGGGAAAATAGGGGGTTTAAGTGCCCCTATTGTTCCTTAGGTCATTCAATAATGTCCTAGGATCCCAAATTGGATTGAATATCAACCCAAAGGGTGAGTCAATTCTCAATAGGGAAGACCTAGGAGGGGGTTCTTTCAACTTAGAGGGGTTCACCACCAAGCAAAAGATTGAAAAAGACAACGTAACATTCAACTCACAAAACCTAGTAATGCAAGCTAAATGAGGAGTACAAATGATGAAATTAAGCAACAAGTTAGGGTATGTGTACCTACGAAGATTGGAAATGTGATGAGGATTATGGAAATGCAAAAATGTTGTCTAAATATGTTAAGGAGGACTAAGATGCCCTTACTATTGTCTTAGTCCCACTACTATTTTTTAGAGGAAATGCAAAATATTTGGATGTCGAAACATAATCTAGAAGAATCTCTATGAAATACCCTTGGGAGGACTAAGACTCCCTTACTATATTGTCTTAGTCCCATTTTTAATTTTTGAAATATCTAAATGTGATCTCGAGGCTATATGTCTGCACTTCCTTCTTCTCAAATATTAGGTCTCGAAATGTCCAGATCTGGCCTATAGGTAAGTTTATGTGAGGATGACAACTTTGTAATGCAACTTTGCAACTTTTCATCTTTTCACTTCAAATGATCTTCAAGTTTTCAACCTAAATCTACAAAAACAAACATGCAAGAGAGGAAAAACTTGTTGATTGTTAGTAAATGGGGGTTTGCCTTGGTCAAACCCCTTGTTGGTAATTAAACCTTGAAATGAAATGAAATAAAGGATGGAAATGATGAATGAACAAAGTTCTATGTTTCAACTCACCAAACCCTTGTGAAATCTATAAACTTGTGTGAGATGGCTAGCTTGGATATAGATCTTGAATCCAATGAATGCTTGATAGATCTTGACTTGAATTGCTTGATTGTATCAAAACCCTACATCACAAATGTTAGCTCAAAAACACACATGATGCAAGAATGCCCTTGATATGATGCTTGAATCTTGATGATGGCTCCAAATTATTGAATAATTTCTCTTGATCTCATAAACTTTCCTTAGGAATGAATACTAAAGTTGCTAGGATGAAAATGGATGAATGAACCTTGTTTTTATACTTATCCATGCTTAATATCTCAAAATTACACCGCATCAAACCAATATATGAAATCATTAATTAAAGGAGGCTAAATCCTACCAAGATTTGAAATTAAATCCCAAAAGTATCTTAAGGGGGACTAAGACGCCCTAAGTTGCATCTTGGTCCCAAGACCTTTGGGGGACAAAGACGCCCTAGGTGGTGTCATAGTCTCAACCCAAAAATCAGGGACACTTAGCCAAAATCATTAAATTATCATTTATCCTTTGATGTTTGTTGGGATTAGCCATAAAAAGATATAGTTCATTAGGCTTGTGGATGCAAAATAATACCAATTAAGACATAAATAGGGATAAATAAATCAATGCGGGCCTAAACAAGTGTGAAAATTCAAGGGAATACATTTTCCTACACTACATTTAGCCCCCACTTTAGTGAGAGAATAAAATTGCTTCAAATTCACACTAAAGTAGCTGACCACACAATCAAGAGGAGTTCAAATGTTAGTAAGATATGATGACAATGATCAAGAAAGTGGCCAAGCCCTCAGGATCAAGATCCTATGGAAGACCAACATAGGCACAAAGAAACACACTTATGGATGAGATATGAAGCCATAACCATATCACAAACATACACCATCAAAGATAGAAAAAAAAAGAAAGGGAAACAAAAAATGCAACGAATCAAGCTTTGATTGGCTGTCCAACGTGTTATGGACTGGGTATAAGCTATTTTTCCAAAAAGGTTTACAAGTGGAATGCGCTATCCACTATGAAAATAAAACAAATGCTCACAAAGGCTAGTGAAGCTAGTTTATCACTAGGTGAGCCCCAAGAGGTACATATCAAAGCCATACCCCCATGAATATGATAAGGACAAAAATGCTTGCTCACAAGGGCTAGTGAAGCTAGTTGTTCACTAGGTGAGCCCTAGGGGACCATATCAAAGCCACACCTCCATGAATTTAATAAGGTACAAAGAAAAATGTATGCTCAAAAGGGCTAGTGAAGCTAGTTGTTCACTAGGTGAGCCCTAGGAAACCATATCAAAGCCACACCTCCATGAATTTAATAAGGTAAAAAGAATGCAACACAATAAGAAAGAGAGATGTTCGAAGGGATTTTTCTTTGTTCATGCAAGGTCTTAATCTTAGGGGAAATTGTTCATAATGTCTCCAAGAGAGGATTAGTCAAAGGATAAAATATTCACAACTTAGGGAATGCAGTATGTCATATTACCGCTAAGAGGAATGTAATATGCTAAGATAAATCAAGCTCTTGAAGGACATTACTCCCAATGTCAACACAAAGAGAAAAACACATTAGATGAAGTAAGAAAAACACATCAAGGAGTGTGAAAATTCAAATGAAATCATTCCAAAATAATGCCAATGTATGCCCCCACTTTAAAGAAATTGCTAAAAACCATACTATGAGCAATTAGTTTAAAGTAGACAAATATGAAAAAGAGAATGGAAAAGAGGGTTGCCCCTAGAAACACATAAGAGATCTATGGATTAGGGGTCAATATTTGTCTTTGCTACAATGATATTAGAGAGCTTGAAAGTGTCATCATTCCCCAAATACACATAGAACTAGAAGAATGACACAACAAGAGCGAAAACAAAGAAAAAACTTTTGGGTCAACATGGAAGAGACATAGGGTGTCTTGACGCCTTGCGTCATCCCCAAAAGGAAAACATAAGACAAAAATGAAAGGAAATAAAAGATAACGAAAAATAGTTTGGATCAACATGGAAGAGACATAGGGTGTCTCAATGCCTTACATCATCCCCAAAAGGAAAATAGAAGTAAAAAATTAAAGGAAAAGGCCAATGAAAGGGAAAAAAGCTTACGACATATAGAAGAATGAAGGTACAAATAGAGGAATGCACAAAGAGAGAGAGAAAATAAAAAAATGTCATGGGGGATCACATTACACACATGCAATCACACAAAAGAAAAGGAAAAAGGAAAGAAAAAATACTACTAGTATTGAGCACATGCGACTCAATCATCCAATAGGTCATCCACATCCCAGTCTTGTCTAGTATATAAAGAATGTAGATCACCAACGAGAAGAAAAAAATCAAGTGTTGTACTAGGAGAATCACCAGGTTCAAAATGAGGTGCATCACCCAGTTTAGGAGGATCATCATGGTTGTTATTGTCTAAACTCATAGAAGAGGAAAATAGAAAATTCAACTCGTTATGCACTTGCTCATCAATTTTAGTGATTTCTTCATCATCATCCAAGTTAACCACAACAAGAGGATGAATGATAATATCCATAGAAGGTTTTCATCCTTGTTATGTTGGAGACATAGGATCTATTGGTTCTGGTAATGGAGGAGGCACATCATTTATTGCTTCTATCAAGTTTAGATTTAGATTTTCTATGTTGTCCTCTTCGTTCATCTTTGAGCAATAGCACGACATCTATGCCTACCCTCCCTAGCATTTTGATTTCTTTTATTACAATTTTCAAGTTGTGTTTGTGTAGGAGTGGGTTTTTCAACCATAGTCCCCTTTTCTTCTTGTGAAGGAAGAACAAAATAAACCATGGAAGGTTGCTCAACCACTTTCTCTTTGGCTTTATAAATTTTCTTAGGAGGCGGGTTAGGACTTGTTTGGTTTTCTCTTGATATTTTGTAGGAAATAGGCAAGGAATTTTTGATGGATGGGTCTTAGTTAGTTGGAAGGGCTTTAAGCTCAATATTGTTTTATTCAATGGGTGGAGGTTCAATCGTAGGTGGAGGAAATTTTTCAAAGGATAGCTTGGCTATGCATTTTTATTTGAACTTTTGGTAGGATAGGAAAATAAATTCCTCATGGGGTCTTATAGGTTCCATGGGTTGAGGCCAAAAATAATCAGGACAAATTTCCATGGGAAGGAGGTCTAAAGCCACTATGGTTCATAGTGAATATTTCATTTCCAAATGGGAACTTTAAGCACTTATGTACAACAGATGGGACCACATTCATAGAGTGAAGCCATTTGTAGCCTAGCTTCACACAAAATTAATCCGAATTAGAGATGGTAGAGAATGATAAATTTTATTTCTTCGGTCCTACTTTTAAAGGGAGTGTGATCAAACCCATTGCAGCACGAGCAAAACCATCATGCATTTTAATCCAGGCTTTCAGCTTATCATATCTATCTTGAGGGATTTTATTGACATATAAGAGTTCCTCTGTGATCACATTCTCTCCATAGATGGGATCAATTAAAATCCTAAGAGTGGGCTTGTCATTGGTTTTGCCAACTATGTAAAGAGGACCATCAGATGCATTTTTGATTGTTTCTTCTGAAGATAAAGTAATGTCAATGTGCATTATGGTTTGTTGTTTATGAGGCTCGATGTCAATCACTCCTATCATTGTACTAATAGGACTTTGGTCATTAGTATCCATAGGATTTTGTTTGTTATTGCTTTTTTTATCATCATTCGTGTCAACATTCATCACATCGGGCTTAGTTCCACTACCATTAATAAATGAAATATTGTGGTTAGGCATGGGATTGGTAAAGATTTGAAAATTTTGGTTAGGAGGAGCTACAAATTTATTACCTTTGTCATTCACACCTCTAATTTGGATATGATTAGAATCAATGAGGTCTTTCACCACATGTTTAAGACACTTGCAATGTTTTGTATCATGTCCTTTTTGTTGGTGATAAGCACAATAGGCATTGTGTCTAAAGCTCAAAGGTAACGTCTTGGTAGGGTCAAGAGGTCGAATGGGATGTAAGTTAAGAATGTTTTTGTTTAATAACCGAGTTAAGATGTTTTGAAGTGTGTCGAGTAAGGGAGTAAATTATCTTTGCAGATCCTTGAAGATATAAGGATTACTCTTCTTTATAGAAACTACTTGGGTATCAACTTGCTAGGTAGGTTGGGAGGTAGAATTTAGTTGAAGGAAGGTTTTATTTTGTATTTTGAAAGGCTGATAGGTCTTTTGGTTGGAAGCTTCAGAATTTTCAGGATGGGTAGAAGTGGTTTTTATTTCACAACTACCTATATAATTTTGATAATCTCAAAGGGTAGTGCACAAGTGCATGAAGGGAATTTCATCATGGCAATATTTTCTCATATCTTACTTTGTAAATTTTCTATGAACATATTTTGAAGGTGAGAATCAATAATCTTCACATTGATTTGGGAATAAAGCAATTCGTTACAAAAAATAAAGTCAGTGACTTTTTCACCTTCATTTTGCTTATATATGATCAAATCAACTAATGTCATTTCAGGAACTGTATGCACTTAGAAATGGTTAATAAAGGCTTCAACAAGTTCATTAAATGAACAAATTGAGTTATTTGGTAATGTAGAAAACCAATCCAAGGCAATGTCTTTCAAGGATCGGGGGAAAAATATTAGCCAAAAGTTTTTCCTCAAGGATAAAGTCACTTAAAAAAGTAGTAAAGACATTAACATCATTAGCAAGATCTCCCTTTACTCCATGTTTCTAAAATATAGGGATCTCTATACCTTGTGGCACTAGAGTTCTTAATATTCCCAAAGATAATGGGTTTTTTTTGACATAGTATGAAGGTGGACCATTTTGATTTTGACTTATGGTGGAAACTTGACATTGAAGGGATGAAAAGCTTTGTAAAAGGTGGTTAATAATAGGGTCATTGTGTGTGTTTTGAGATGGAGGTGAATATGGTGGTGGTGTGCATGTGTTGGAAGGACAAGTGAATGGATAGCTTGTGGGAGGAGATATAAGGTTAGATGCTACATAGCTATATAGAGAA
The DNA here is from genome assembly GCA_007115665.2 of Sequoiadendron giganteum. Lineage (NCBI taxonomy): Eukaryota > Viridiplantae > Streptophyta > Pinopsida > Cupressales > Cupressaceae > Sequoiadendron > Sequoiadendron giganteum. The sequence continues at coordinate 507,041,444 of CM021105.1, forward strand.
CTAGTGGAAATGCTCGAGGTAGGAAGGACATTGCTAGTTGGTTGCATTATTGTGGTCACTTGAGGATTTATATAGGTGGGAATTGAGGTTATGGTTGAAGGGGGAGGAATTGGAATTCCTCGGTTTTTCACATTGTTTGAAGTTTGAGCACATTGGTGGTGGAAGGAAGATTTTTTCCAAAGATGCGAGCTATGTTACGCACAACTTAGAGTCCATTATCACTTTCCATCATGTGGTGAATGCTATCTATGGTAGGTATAACAGTGTTGGATTTTTTTTTAGTACTCATATCTTGTAAATGGGCTAAGTCTTCATGCATTTTCATAATGTTTTCTTGAGGGATATGATCAACCATTGTTTGAACACTTGGCATAGCACTTGTAGGTAAGGTAGGCATAGAAAAAGATGTATCAAAGGTATGGTCCATACCTAGTGAACTAGTACCAACATCAGGAGTAAGAGAGCTCGATAACCCAAGATCCACAACAAGTGTTTTATCATAGGATGCCATGAGTCTCGCACTTCGTCTAACCATAGTATCAGTAGTAGGACACCAAGTAGTAAAACTCATGCAAGGGATAAACCAAAGAAAGTGCAATGAACACAATACCCTATGCTTGCAATTGCACTTGAAATGAAAGAAATTGAAATAACAAAAAATCTACAAACCGTAACTGAAAGAAGCCAACAAAAGCACAAAAAAACACTTTCAAATCCTGAAAAAATTGCAAAATCAAAGTCAACAGGTACTAAGATGCCACTAATGGCATCTTGGTCCTACTGGTGATATTTTGAAGTTCCAAAAAGTGAAACAGAAGGAAAGCAACATAGGCAGGGTTCTAAGCCAAAAAATCATAGAGGGACTAAGATTCCAGTAAGGGCATTTTAGTCCTAGTAAGTGTTTTTTTTTCAAAAAAACAACAAATTCTAAGTTGTTTACAATGTTCCTAGGTTGCCTACCTAGGGACCTGATGTTTAGAAACAAAAAAGTATGCCAATGAATGCAATAAAAAGTGACTAATGACAAGCAATTGAATGCAATTTTTTCAATTTTTGAACGCAATAACAATGTTCCTAAATGCAATTAGGACATGATTAATAATGCACTTTTTAGTTTTTTAATGAGATAAAATGATGCAAGAAAGAAAAAATGCAACCTATATACATTTTCACTAATGAACAGATGAGAAACCCTAGATTCACTTTCACTAATGCAATATGCAATGCAATAATGAATGCAACCTAGATCTAGGACTTTAATGAACTCCAAATTAGAAAATGAATGTTCTAAAATATCGGGTTCACCAAAATGAACCGCAAATAAAATAGGGGGTTGAAGTACCCCTATTGTTCCCTAGTTCATTCAATAATATCCTAGGATCCCAAATTGGATTGACTATCAACCCAAAGGGTGAGTCAATTCTAAATAGGGAAGACCTAGGAGGCATTTCTTTCAACTTAGAGGGGCTCACCACCAAGAAAAAGCTTGGAAAATATAAATTGACATTCAACTCACAAAACCTAGTAATGCAAGCTAAATGAGGAGGAATGATTAAATTAAGCAATATCAAGTTAGGGTATGTGTACCTAGGAAGTGTAGAAATGTGATGAGGATTATTGAAATGCAAAAATGTTGTCAAAATATGCTAGGGAGGATTGAGACACCCTTAGTGTTGTCTTAGTCCCGCTGCTATTTTTTTGGAGAAATGTAGAATATTTGGATGTTAGAACAAAATCTGGAAGAATCTTTGCAAAATACCCTCGAGAGGACTAAGCTGCCCTTACTGTTGTCTTAGTCTCATTTTGAGTATCTAAAATCTTTAAATGTGATTCCAAGGCTCAATGCTTGCATTTCCTTCTTCTTAGATCTTTAGTCCTAGAACTTCTAGATTTGGCCTATAGGTAAGTTTCTGTGAGGATGACAACTATGCAAATTTTCACTTCAAATGATCTCCAAGTTTTCAACCTAAATCTGCAAACAGAAACATGCAAGAGAGGAAAAAATTGTTGATTGTTAGTAAATGGGGTTTTTCCTTGGTCAAACCCCTTGTTGGTAATTAAACCTTGAAATGAAATGAAATAAAAGAGGGAAATGATGAATGAACAAAGTGCTATGTTGCAACTCACCAAAACCTTGTTGTGAAATACGAAAACTTGTGTGAGATGGCTAGCTTGGATGTAGATCTTGAATCCAATGAATGTTTGATATAGCTTGACTTGAATTGCTTGCTTGAATCAAAACCCTACATCACAAATGTTAGCTCAAAAACACACATGATGCGAGAATGTCCTTGATATGATTCTTGAATCTTGATGATGGATCCAAATGCTTTAATAATTTCTCTTGATCTCATAAACTTGCTTTAGGAATGAATACTCAAATTTCTTGGATGAAAATGAATGAATGGAACTTGTTTTTATACTTATCCATGCTCAATATCTTGAAATTACACCACAACAAGCTGAAATATGAAATTATTAATTAAAGGAGGCTAAATCCCACCAAGATTTGAAATTAAATCTCAAAAATACCTTAAGGGGGGCTAAGATTCCCTAGGTGGCGTCTTAGTCCCAAGTTTGGAAAACTTGGAGCACAGACTTCGAAAAGGGGCCCATTTAAGGTCCATTTGAAATCAGGGTCCCAAGACCTTTGGGGGACAAAGATACCCTAGGTGGTGTCTTAGTCCTGACCCAAAAATCAGGGACACTCAGCCAAAATCATTAAATTATAATTTATCCTTTGATGTTTGTCAGGATTAGCCATAAAAAGATATAGTTCATTAGGCTTGTGGATGCAAAATAGGACCAATTAAGACATAAATGAGGATAAATAAAGCAAGGCAAGCCCAAACAAGTGTGAAAATGCAAGGGTATGCATTTTCCTACACCACATATACATGAAATTATTAAAGCTAGAGCTTTGTGCCAAAATCTAATTCCTAAAACAATCTCCCCGAATTTTGTTGAAATTCTTAAGAGTACAATAACTAAAGAAGAGACTGCAAAGGCCATTCAAAGCATTAACATGGAAAAATCCATAGGAGCTGATGGCTTCCTAGTGGAATTTAATAAGAAAAATATAGATTAGATAAGTAATGTGTTATTGTATGTCTACTTTGAAGCCATTAGTAAGGGCTCTCTAGGTAAAGAAATCCCTAAATATGGAGATAAATCTCTAATAAAAAAATAGAGACCTACTACTCTGCTAAATGTATCATATAAGATCCTAATGTTCAAATATTTTGGCTCTTAGACTAATAGACATTCTTCCATCCTTCATTAGCTACACAAAAATGAGGTTTATTAAAGATAGATATATCCTAGAAAACCTAATAACAAGTTGGGAAGTGATGGAATGGGCAAGATGCTCCAAATAGAACATAGGTTTGCTCCTACTGGACTTTGAAAAGGCTTACGATAGAATTGAATGGCCTTTTCTATTGATGGCATTGGAAACCTTTGGATTTCCAAAAGAATTTCATATGATGGTTAATATATTAATGCAAGACTTAACTACTCAAGTTGTTGTTAATAGGAGATTGACCAATCTAACATCTCTTAAAATATCGATAAGGAAAGGATACCCTCTTGCCCCTACCCTATTTGTTATAGCCTCATATTTTTTACCTTATAAGTGAATATACCATTATCCCCAAATTAAGATGATTAAACCTACCTAATGGGGGAAGAACTATTAAATATATGGTTTGATGATGATAAAACCCTATTTGTGAATTTGGACAAAGAAAATTTTGATAAATTAATTCAAAAACTTAACATATTTTGTGAAACCTTTAGGGATAAAATTTCCAAAGGAAAATATATTATGTTAAGTTGGGAAAATAATCCCCCAGAATAGTTCAACGAATATGAATTCCAATGGGGAGACCCAAAAAATACTCCCCCATAATAGATACCTAGGAATACCTTTTGCAATTAATCCATTTGAAAGACATGGAAATGGGTAAAATACAAAATAGAGATCAAACTAGATAAGTGGAATAAAAAAATTCTTTCAATCATAGGGAGATTCTAAGTTTTCAAAAAAATCCTCTCATCTTATACAATCTATTACTCTTCAATATGGATTTTATGTAGCTATCAATTAAATTGAAATTCAAAGAAAATAAGGCAATTCCTATGGTATGATGGGAAGGGTATAAAAAAAAGAGAATTTCAAATGGGAATGGTGGTGGCTTGGCAAGGAAAGAGGGGGTTTATGACTAAAAGACTTGAAAAAGTAGGGTATTTCCCTCACAGTCAAATGGATTCTCAAAGCAATGTTTGGGAATGAAACTTGGAAAATATTAATTAAGAATAACATTAAATAAGATGTTCCTAAGAAGGCTAAATCTTGGAAGCATATTCCAATGTGTGGCATGCTATTGGGTAATTTTTCTATCTCCCTAGTTGGATCCAACATATTCGAAACCATTTGGACAGCTTGGAAGAAAATTAGAGGTTTTACTAAAATAATGACTTGAAGGTAAATAGAATAAGAAAAATTTGTTTAGACAAATCAATAGGTGGAATCTACAACATAAATAAAGACCTCTTGCCTTATTGAAAGCTTTCTCTCCTAAAACCTAGGCCAAGAATGGTATTAAATCTTTCAAAGCCATTATTTTTAATTCCCAATTAAAAACATAAGATACTCTCAGAATTTTTTTTGACTAGGTCCCCTACCCAATGGAGGAAATACTTGGTCCTGAGAGAGGCTTGAAAAACCTTTCAATTTTGTATGAACCATGAAGGTTATTGTGAAAACTTAAAAAATATCAAATGGGATAATGGTTCTGAATTAACCAAGTTAGAGTCTAAAACCATTTTATAATATTTTAACTAATAATCATGAAGTATTTTGATTACCTTAACAAATACCGTAAACAACAAAAATGAAGAAAAAGTTTGGGATTTTTTTTTAAGTGGACTTGGAATAATGTGTTAGAACCCAAAAACTCCTATTTTAAATGGATGTTTATTTTACAAAAGCTACCTTGCTCCTTCTCTGCATTAAATATGGAAAACTATGAGATATGTAGAAAATCTGAAAATTGTAAACATATTTTCTTTGAATATTTATTTGCAAAAGAGATGGAATATGTTTTGTGATAAAATTAACTAAAAGGAAATAATATTTTTTTATATAACAAAAATAGATAAACTTGCTAATGCTTTTTGTCTTTTACTTACAATTGAAATTTTGTGGTATTTATGGACAACAAGGAATGAGGAAAGGTATCGAGGAAAAAAGAGGGCACTTATTGAGTCTAACAGAAAACTCACATTAAATTACAATATTTATGTGTAGGTAATGATGACAATGGAGATATCCAAAGACAAATACATAAACTTGAAGAAAGATGGAAAGATGGAGGAATACAAATCAGAGATAAAACATACAAATTTTTGGACGCCTAATGAAGAGATCAGTAGTTTATTCCAAAAAAGTTTATTGGAATTCAAGAGGAAATACAATGATAACACTCAAAAGAACTTGACAAAGAGATCAGTAGGCGAGATTAAAGATTGAAATTGATTGTATACACAATATGAAGGTATGCAAAAGAATATAGATGTAATGATAAAAGATAGTGCATGAAACCTTGATGTAAATTTTTGTATACATTTACAATCTATAATGAATAAAAAAAGTCTACATAATTTCTCAGAATATGATATAATTGTGAGAACATGTAATAATCATAGATGCATGTTCCTACCTTTTAAAAAAGATTACTACAATTTTTAATGGAAGTGAAATAGGGACCATGACAATGTTGATGAAAATATTAAATTATTTTTGTAGCAAACGTGGTATGATGGAATGCAATGGTTGCAAAATGAATTTTATAGTTCTAATATAAGAAACAAAATTTTAAGGCCTCATGTAAATAGTGTGCATGTTTGCATGTCAACTTGGTAAAAGAATTCAACTCTACAACTTTTTTTCTTGGAGTAGCTTAATTGATTTTACTTACATGTGTATAATTTAAACAACTTTAGATTAATTTTATTCTATATAGTGTACAATGTTTTTGTCCATCTTCATCTTTAAATTTATTATTGTCAATTTCAATATTAATTCAAGTGTAAATCTCTTCATACTCCTCCAAATACTTAGTCTCGTTGGTATAAGATTTGAATATATTCTTTTATTTCTTTCATGAATAAATTAGGACTCAAACATAAGATCTTCTATTTGTTGTTGAGGTACTTTACCATTGAACTAGATAGTATACTTGTAATCAACTCATTCATGATCTAGATGTGACTCATTCCCCAATATTCCCCTTGAACCACATTTTGAATTTGATATCATATTGAACCTTTTTCATGAGTTTCCTTAGATGTTCTACCACTAAACTATTGATCCGCTTGTAATCACTCAATCTACAATTCAAATGTCTCATTCTCCAACATTAACTTGTTATATTAACGAACAACGACTTAAATTTAAATTTCAAATTTCAAACTACGTTAGCGGCCGAATCTCTAAATCTTTCTCCAAATCACTTGCTTAATACTATAGGCCCCAATTGTTTTGCCATTGCTATTGATTGCATCTAGAATCCTTATCATAATTCGACTGACTAAAGTCTAAACATAATTATAGATTTTCATATAAAAAAACATCTGTTTGGATTGCAGTTAACATTAGCATTTTAGTTGTATTATTATTATGATATTGGTATTGAAATTAGGAGCGGGTGCGAGCGGCCAGCACACCGTTTAGAGCCAATAAGTATGAGTTTGAGTTTGATTTCAGCTTACAATACCCATCCAGCATTACAGCCACTTTGAATTTGATTGAAACAGCAAAAGCTTAAAATGGAGTCCTCAACATTTACACCACTTACCAGTAGCTACACTAAAATTGGGCAGCAACTGATCTGTAACAAGAACGAGAAATCCAAAACAATTGTGTTGGATCTGGAGAACACGCTGGTATATTCAAGCTCCACAGTGATTCCCCACTATGACTACACTGTCTCTGTCCGAGGTCATCAAGAACACTCAGCCCCCAGTACTATCACATATTACGTACAGAAAAGGCCTGCGGTGGACCTTCTAACGGTAGGACTGGTAAGAAATAACTACGAGATAATAATCTTCACCTCAGCCACCAAAGAATACGCAGACGCCATTCTGGACAAGCTTAATCATAACAGAGCCCTCATAGACATCCGTCTCTACAGAGACTCCTGTGTCACAAACACAGATGGGTACGTGAAAGATATTACCGTGCTGGGAAGGAACCTGAAAAATATCATAATTGTGGACGATAACGCTGCGAGCTATAAACTCCAACCAGAGAACGCCTTTCCGGTGAAACCCTTTTCCGGGGATTTGAACGACCGAGAGCTGTTGCGCATTACTGATCTGTCCAAGATCGCGGCAGCGTCCCCCGATGTGCGAGAGACGATAAGAATATATTTGGCCATAAGTGATAGTAATAATTTGGAGTACGAGTTTTTACGGGGACGGCAGCGTGAACTGCAGTTTATAGCACCGGAAAAGAAGATAATAGTTCTGGAGCTGATGGACACGCTGGTGAAGAGAAGCAAGGAAGTTATGAAAGGTGGGCATGATATCAATGTTCCGGTTCGGGTGTCTGGAGAGCTGCGTATGACTTATGTTCAGAAGCGGCCTGCCCTGGACAACCTTTTGGCTGAGCTTGAGCAGTATTATGAGATTGTTGTGTACACCCGCGCCACCCGTGAACAGGCGGATCCTATTCTTGACAAGCTTGACATTGATTTTCATCTGAACCGCCGCCTCTACAGAGACTCCTGCCAAGGTTCTCGATCCTGCAAAGACATTGGGGTTCTCAATAAGGATTTGAACATGGATGCCACCGTCAAGAATGTTATTTTTGTGGACTGTGATCCTTCCGCCTTCCAATTGCATCCTTATAATGGGTTTCTGGTCAGTCCCTTCGAGGAAGACAATCTTCTGGATACCGAGCTGTATAAGCTTAAGGGCTTCTGTAAAGGGGCTTATCTCTACGACGATGTACGGGAAGCCATTGCGAAGTTTACGAAGAATGGAATCAGGAGGCGTATGTCCCACTTCCGTTAGGGTTTTTTTGCCTCTTGTTTATGTTACTATGGTGTTCATTAGAGCTGTCTGTGCCCTTGTTATTATGAGTTTCTAAAATTAGTTTATCTCCATCACAAATATCAACTTCATTGCAAATACTGCAGATCATGTGTTTATTACCAGCATACAAAGATGTAAGAATGTTAAAAGAAAAAAAGGAAAAAGTCTTCTCCGTGTTGTACTGCTATGAAGACCAAACTCCAATTGTATGTTGGTTGATTTGAATAGATAAAATAAGATAATGATATTAATGTTTTTTATTATATTTATATGGTTATTTTTAATATAAAATTTAAATGGATGTGATTTGCGATAAAAATAGTCTTAAATCATTAAGATTTAGATATTTATAATATATAATTTATTTTTATTTTTTATTTATTTGTATTGAAATGCATGTGAATTCTAGGTGATCATATATCTAAATTTACGTAGTATTCACAAACATATAATTAAATATTCAAAAACCAAAGGATATCACCAAGGTTTTATATAAAGTAATGAACTTTTCAAGTTGTCATCTTGTAGGTTTGACTTCTATAAATACTCTTCATGGGAGTTAAAGATGAATCCATTTTAAGCACCTATACTTATATACAAAACTCAATGTGAAAATGTTAGCATTAGAATATTATCCTTATAATTGGTTGTACGTATAGGATATAAGGAACTATAGGAGAAGGCAAACATAGTACATGATCTAAGCTAGGCATACAAGCATGTAATCATGTAAGCATATATAGAAATGAATATAAGAATGCATTATGTAATAATCATGTGAATGTATCAAATAATAAGAATTGTAATACATGGGTTGGAGATGTTAGGAAGGAATAATATTTTTTTCATAGCATGGGAAAAGAGTAGTGATACATCCCTTAATGGAAAGGAATACTCATGTAAGTATGTAAGGTGGTAGAGTGACATAAATAACTAATGTGGCATACAAGAGTATTACACAAATATGGCATACATGAGTATGATAACATAAACGTGGCATACAAGAGTATGATAACACATTCCAGTTTAGGTAAGTTAATAAGATCCTAGTAGTGATGAAATTTGAAATGCATGACATAACGAGAACCATGAGGAAGACCTTAATGTAGCCTTTAGAACATAGTTAGGTTATATAGTATATAATGTGATTGAGAAGGAATAAATATTGATTCCCCCTAATGTGGTAAAGAAGTTATATAGGATGTGAATGAATTTCATGTGAACATAAGAATGAGCATAGAAATAGTAATCTATCAATCACTAGCTCTCTATAGTAGAAGATGCAATTTTTTTTTTTTTCTTACAATTTATAGATGTGTGTTCTTATGTTCAAATTAAGAAATTAGGTATATTATGTTGAGAGGGATTGATTTTATTTTTCATAAATCAAATTAGAGTAAGAGGGAAGGAGGTATTTTGGGATCCAAAATCTAGAATGAATTGAAGTTAATGTATACTCTTCTTTGTGTGTTTTTTGTCCTACACAACACCTAATGAATTTTTTCTTGGTATTGAATTTTATCTTGATAGTTTTAGAGTAGGATATGAATGTAGAAAGAGGTCTAAAGGTCACTAAATCTTAGTTTAAAAATTCAATAGAAAGATAAAATTTCTAGAAAATGGTCTTAGAACACATGCAATGGAGTAGTCACTACAATAGGCATAAGAACATATGGGAGATATCACAAACTAAGAGATTTTTACCCTTACAAAATGAAATATCATAATAAATGTATAATAGTAGAACAATATAGTTCACAATATTTAAATAAGTATCATGTGATAATTGGTATAGTATAGTCATGTCAATATATATAAGCATGAAAGTATGTATAAATAAGATATAATTGTGAAGACACATACGAAATCATACATCATACATTATGCTAAAAGTGTCATCTATATAAGAAGAAATGGATTTAATAATGAACTAATTATTTAAAATAAGCACATGTATATCATGTGTCACTATGAAATATGTATGCATCATCCATATGATCATGCTAGCTTAAAAATGGAGATCATACAAGACTCGTGCTTTCTAAGTATTGTAATGATAGAAAAAGGGTACAAATTTTCCTTGCTTAATTTGGGAATAATTAGTGATAGATTGGACTTGATATCGCCTTGATCTAGTGTTGTGATGAGTTTTACACATCCACATTAGGTCGCATGCCCCTTTTAAGCTAAATTAACTTAACTCTACCTTAATTGAAGGTTGTAAAGTGTATTTATTTACACCTTCACATTAAATTTAGGATGCTCAAGTAAACTAAATGGACCTAATTGAACCACAAATTTTATAGGGGAAAGGGGGTTCTCTAACACTTTTAGGGTTTTTTACCCAAAAGGAGAGAGTTCTTTCCACTCCAAAACTTGGAGAGTTCATTCAAGATTAAGTGCTAATGTGTGTGTGTAATGTTTATAAATGCAATGATCTAAATGGTGGAAATTGATAAAAGAGACTAACTAGTAATGTAAAACCTAGAAAATGCAAGATGTTTGAAAATACATTGAGATATGTAGAAAGACCTAAAAAGATGAATAGAAATGCAAATGAAACAAAATAGAAAACTAAAATAAAAAGCATGCACCTGGAAATGTGTTGAGGACTGGGATGGAAGCTAGAAATGCTTTTGATTCTAAAAAATTTGGCCTACTGGGACATTTCGCCAAGTTGGGTGACTTAGTCCCAAATCTAAAAAACTACATCGGAGCCTGTTTTGACCAAATGGGTATCCAAATCTATAGAAAACTCTGAAAAACATGTACAGTGGGACTAATTTTCCACTAATGGCAACTTAGTCCTCTTTGGCTTTTTTGCAAGTCTAAAAGTGGAATATGAAGCTCTTGATCTACACTTTTTGCTCCTTTAGGTATTTGGTTCTGAAACTATGATCTTCGGCACTGCAAATGACTTTTAGTGGATTTTTTCCCTAGATAATAAGGAGAATCCTTCAACAAGCCTTCAATATATTCTTCAATGATTTCCAAACCTTCAATGTACCTAAATCTACAAACACACAAAGAGAGAAAGAGAAATGTTGATTGTTAGGGCATGGGGGTTTACCTTGGTCAAACCCCATTTAGATAATTAAACCAAGTGAAGAAACAAGATAATCAAATATAAAATAATGGAGTTAGTACCTTTCCATGATGATTTATCTTGATTTGTTACAGCAATGGAGGAAGAATCAACCCTTGAATGCTTTGGAGAGATGTCTTAATAACTTAGAATACTCAAACCCTAGCTTGCTTGAGAAGAATGAGAGATGAGTGATTAAGAAGATTGAATGAATAGAATAGAAGAGTTAGAGTGAAAATGAGGGGAAAACCCTTTATTTATACATGTTGTGCCCTAATTTATCAAAAATAACACATCACAGGCCGACCATAGGGTTTAGGAGATAATATCCCACCAAAATTTTGAGTTAATTTTGATTTTTATGTCAAATGGGACTAAGTCGCCCAAGGTGGCGACTTAGTCCACTTGGGAAATTGTAAGTGGATGTTGAGAATTAAGATGTAAATAATGATGCTTAATAGGATTGTCTTCTGAAACACACTTAAGTAGGACCTATAAGTGCATTAAGGGGTCATTTTAACATAAGAAAGGGTCAATTTATTGATAACAAGCCTAGGAAAGTGTGAGAGTTTGTTACAACACTTTACAAAACTTTGAAATAAGGCTTGGAAAGGGGTAATTTAGGAGCTAATATGGCAAAAATAGGATCAAATTAGGCACAAAATTATCCTTTTCTTCAAAGGTACACAATTTTTGGTGACACATTTAGCCCCCTCTTTAGTGAGAGGATGAACTTGCTTCAAATTCACACTAAAGTAGCCAAATGGTGCCAATGTGGATGGTGAAGAATGACAAAGATGAAGGAGGCAATCAAGCCCCTAGGATTTAAGATCCTAAGTCAAATCGACATAAGTGCAAAATGACACATTTAAGGGTGAATTATTTACAACAAAACAAGATATGCGATCATGCGATGACAAGACTAAAGAAAGGAGAAGAATACGAAAAAGTAAAAAGGTTGGATAAATCTTCAACCATTTATCTAGCTAGCTATGGATCGGATCTAGGCTGTTTGTCCAAAAATGCATACTCACTTTGAGGTGATAGAACTCTTGGCTATCCACTAGGTGAGAAGTCCAAGAAGGTGAGAAACATACACTCATGGCTGGTATGTACTCACACACACCAGTGGCTATGGGGAAAGTCATGCTGCTGGTTGGGCCTCCCGCTCAAACCATACCAAATTTATACCTCTTGATAACTTTAATAAGGCGCCACAAAAGAAAATATTTTTTTGAGCTCTACGAGGAAAGAAAGACTTCGTATGCTTGAAACTCATAGACATTGTAAATGCAAAATGGTGCAAGGAATGTTCAGAGGGATTTTGTTTAGTTTGTGCAAGGTCTCATCTTAAGGAACATCATGTGTAATGTCTCCAAGAGAGGAAAAGTGCAAATGGTCTCATCTTGTTTGTAAGAGAGGACAAGTGCAATGTCTCATTCTGAGCATTATTGTACCTAATGTTTCCAAGAGAGGGAATCACAAGAAAAAGAAAATCGCACAATGAAATGTAAGTGTCGATGTATGCCCTCACTTTAAAGTGGTTGCTAACCCCATTACTGTGAGAAATTGCTTTAAAGTAGAAGAAGAAGACATGAGAGCTTGTTCAGAATGCCCTATGCCAAGTCATATGTTTCGGATAAGCTACGTCATGAAAAGGTAGTATGTCACATGTGAATCAACTTAAGACATGTCGTCCACATCCCAAGCTTTCTCTTATATGTTCATGAAAGGTTAACAACTAGTCAAAAGAGACAATGACAAGTGACATATAGGGACAAGGCTAACTAACCCCTTGCCCCCACTTAGTGCAGGACAAGAGTGAGCCAAAAGGATTGAGGAAATATAAGGTAGAATGAAAATCAGTATTGATTAGAGGAATGTTTAGCCCCCACATGAGAGAACCAAACTCCTTAATATTTTTTATTTTAATACCCAAGGCCTTACATTCATTAATAAAATGATCATGAATTCTGTGATAGGCGCAAAAGGAATTCTCGTGATAGAATTTCTTTCGAGTTAATGAAGGAAGGTGTGAACCCCAATCCTACACTTGCACAAACATGACAAACAAACACATTATTAGGTTGAAATGCAAGTTAAGACAAGGATTACCCATGAAATTAGATTGAAACATTAACATAGAAAGAAAATGAAGTACAATGCAAATGAAAGTAAATAAATCCTATTTTAATGAACAAACTATCAATCCCATGGGGGAATTGGCGCCAATTATGTGTAGAAATTTTCCCTTTCCCAAATCCTTTGTAAGCTTTGATGATTTGATCCACTTGATGGTGAAGAACGATGTGATTCCTTGAGAAAACCTGCAAATAACCTATCTATGGTGATGACAAATGTTCAAGAAATGCTATAAAATTTCTCTAATGTGAAGATAATAACTTTGCATTCAAATTGTGGATGAAGTATGAGAGGAAGAGTCTCTCATTTATAGATTTCAAATTTGGAAGACTGAGTGAGATTGAGAAATGTGGGATCATTCAACATCCAATGGCCAAGTGCCACTTGTTAAGATGTGAATGGTTGAAGGTTGTGCACATTTTGATCAAAGTGCCAATAAATGATATTAGGTGGAATTTGAAATTTAGGAAATGAAATGTAAGAGGGAATTTTTTTTGAAATAAATGCCACTTGGATCAATGCACATAGACATGTAAGATGAGTGAATTCTTTGTTGGAAGGAAAAATCCACTTGGATTTGAATTCAAATTTGAAAGAATATTCCTCTTTTATTCCATGTTGAGAGAAAATAGGCAATTTAATAAATCAAAGTAATTGATTTATTGTGCAAGTTGCATTCTCTAGAGAATGTGACATGTTTTAGGATTAAATTAATCATGGGTTAATTAATTTAATGAGGAATCAAGAGATGTGACAATTTAGACTTAAATTTATGAATTTATTTAAATCAGAAATTGAGAGGAAGGGTTTAATTAAATAAATGTTTTGATTTATTTAACTAAAGGGGATAATGTTAGATTAAATCAAATAAGTTTTAATTTATTCAATTTAATAAGAATACTTTAGAGACTTAATTTAAATAAAATGAATTATTTAAATTAACAGAGATAGAGGGTTAATTAAATTAAATTGATTAATTTAATCGGAAGAGGAGAAATACCTAATTAAATAAATAATGATTTATTTAATTAAGGGATGAAAGATGATGATAAGATGAGAGTATGATTTAGGAAGAAAGGATGTTAGAAATCAAGATCAAGTGTGTCAGTTTGTTGTTGTAGATGTACTTCATTTTACAATGAAGAGTGGAAGACACCCCATTCATTGCATGAATCTATGGCCTACCTAAAATAAGATTATATGAAACATCATGTGGCATAACATGTATCAATGTGTCTAATGTGGCCATTCCAACTGTAAGAGGTAAAGTGATCACACCAAGCAGTTTCTGTCCTACACTATCAAATCTACTGATAGATAAAGAGGTAGGTTGAATGTTTGATTTATCCACATGTAGCCTATCCAAAATATTTACACTACACACATTAATAGCGGAGCCATTGTCAACAAGGGTTCTCTTTATTCCTATTCTTTTTTATTGAGATAGGATTAAGAAAGCTTCAGATTGTTTTTGCATTTCCAAAGGAGGGAGCTCACTTTGGTGGAAAACAATGTCAGCATTCAAGCCTTGAATCATGGCTGCTATTTAATTTATTTGTGCATTAGAAGGGATAGGAATTTTTTGTAAGGTTGTTTGCATCATGTTATGGTGGTGAGGGGAGGATCGAATAAGATCCCATAATGAGATTGTAGCAGGAGTATTCTTAAGTTGGTCGATAAGATCATACTCCCTAATGTATGAATTTAAGCGGGGGGTAGTAGGTAATATGGGATTAGGTAAAGGTAAGGATGTTGAGGTTGGTTGGGGTGGGTGTGGATTGTTTCTTGTATAATGTAACGATATTATAACTCAACTACTGTGACACATTATTCTTAGGTGGGTAAATGATAAGTTCAGGTTGAGGTTTGTTTGAAGGTGGATAAAGGATGAGTTGAGGTTGGATAATATTAATGTCCCTTAGGGAAGGAGAGTCTAACATAGGCTCTACATCTTCTTCTAAGGGCATAATATTATTATTGTCAATTTTTTCCTTGTCTTGCATCATGATATCCTCCCTAGGAGGAGAGTTTTTAGGAGAACTACAAGCCACATGTTCTTGACATTCAAGGGTTGGTTCTTCTAAAAGGACTTCATCACAAGTAGGGGAATGATTAATGATGGGATTATCAATAGTGGGATTATTAAGAGAGTGTCTATTTGATTGTCTTGTTTTTTGAAGGTCTCATTTGCTTGTTCCATACTATCTACCCTAGTAGGAGAGCTTGGAAGATGTTCACCACATGCCATGGCGAGAGTTTATAAACTAGCTTCATCGCAGGTAGGGGAGGAATCAAGAGAAGGACCACTATGATTTTCAAATAGATTGTCCCAAATGGTAGGAGCATTAGGGAAGGGAGAGTCGGGTATGTGCAGGATCATCATGGAAAAAGCAAGCCCTTAAGTGGCTATAAAATTCAAAAAAATCATAGTTAGACAACTTGACGTAAAATTTTGAATAAGTTATCTATATTATTTCAAAAATATGTAAGAATAGAATATGTAGAAAATTGAGTGTAGTTTCTAAAATACTAGGTTTATTTAAAAGAATAAAAAATCTATATGGTGAAAATTTGAAATTTCAATGCAGTAGTACTCAAATTTCAGGGAAAAAATAAGAAGTAGGTGTCTGTCTGACCACCCTAACCACATTAAAATGATAATATTTTTTTATAATATTTTAGATATAAGTAGAGGACTCATGTCCCGATGTGATGCATATTTTTTTGTAATTTTTTTCCAAGTAAATAATTAATTATGAATTTTTTATTACAAATTTTAAAAAATATAAAATCTTGTATGTCTAACCACCTTAACTTGGTCAAAACTTCATGAAATTCATTTTTTTTTTAATCCTATAGTATACAAAGCATAGAATGTGACACATTTTTCAGATTCAAAAAATGTGATACCATTTGAAAGCTATAGATGTTTTTCAATCAGCCTATCAGTTAGGACTTTAGTCGTAATTCAAATAGAAAATGAATAATAATTATTTATTAAATTCAAAGTAAAGCATAATTTATATTGGTGGAAAGCTGATATTCTCCTTTAAAAACCCTTTTTGTTTCATCAATTTTCGGTAAGAAAAAGTCATCAGCCACATGGGCCATCATATCACTTACATATCACCACTTTTTGGCCCATCATGATCCTACACATACCCAGTTAAGAGTCTCATGACTCTTAAGAGGTGTATCTTCTAACACCAACCTATCCTCTTGGCATTGAGGAGGGGTATTAGGAGATGGAAAATTTTGATGGTCATGGTTATAGAGACTAGGTAAGGTGTTGTCAATAGATGTTTCGATGATCTCATCTTCTTGTTGTTTAATGTCTTGCAAAGGTGGATGAGGAGAGGGACACTAAAGAACCTCAATTCTTGTATCTTCTTTCACCAATATACCTTAGTCACTAATAAAAGAGGTATTGGGAGAAGCACAAGTATGATTGCTATGATTTTCAATGCTTTCATCCTCTTGTGTCAAAGCTTTAGTGGATGATCTAGGAGAGATGAAGTCATCAAGGGCTTCATCTAACATGTCCAAGTCATTACTACTAAAGGGCTTGGATGATTTAAGAATTTCGTGAGTGAGTTCTTGTGATGTTAATGTTTTGTTTTCGTTGTCTAAGGAATCCGATTTAAATGATCTAGGAACTAATATGGAAAATGAAAATTGAAAAAGTCTAATACTATCCACAAGTTCCATGAATGCTATTTCTAATAAATGAAATGTAATAGAAGCTATGCAAAATTAAAATGCAATGTAAAGACATAAGATGAAATGCAATTTTTAGATTTCAAAGAAGGTAATTTACTGATTACACTATGCAATGATTTGAAATGAAATATTGTAAATGCAAAAATTGAATTAAAGCAATGCACAAAATGAGCTGATTTAGGCTAGATCTAATGAAATGCATGTTACAAAAACTCATCCAACTTATACATTAAGGTAATGGCAGAAAACAGAAGCCTAAAAATAGGCTTTTAGCTCTATGAAAGGCTTCTTCAAAGGTGGAAAGGGACTAAGTTCCCAAAGGTGGAAAATTAGTCCCGATAGGGATTTTTTTCAGTTTTTTCAGATTTTTTTTTATGGATTTGTATGGATTCTATGTTATACCTAAGATGAAAATGCAAAATTTCAGAAATGTTGTAATCATTTGGGATGCAAAAATGCAACCTATATGCACTTTCACTAATGCAAAATTTTGAAACCATAGAATGCAACTTAATTAATGAAAAATGCAATGCAAGATAATTCTAGGACAATGATGGGCTCCAAATTAGAAAAGAAGGGATTCGAACATCAGGATCACTAAAATGAACCACAAATTTTATAGGAAAAAGGGGGTTCTCTAACACTTCTAGGGTTTTTTACCTAAAAGGAGAGAGTTCTTTCCACTCTAAAACTTGGAGCGTACATTCAAAATTAAATGCTAATGTGTGTGTAGAATGTGTCTAAATGCAATGATCTAAATGGTGGAAATTGATAAAAGAGACTAACTAGTAATGTAAAACCTATAAAATGCAAGATGTTTGAAAACACATTGAGATATGTAGGAAGACATAAAAGGATGAATAGAAATGAAAATGAAACAGAATAGAAAACTAAAAAAAAAAGTATGCACTTCGAAATGTGTTGAGGACTAGGATGGAATCTGGAAATGTTGTTGATTCTAAAAATTTGGCCTACTGGGACACTTCTGCCAAGCTGGGCAACTTAGTCCCAAATCTGGAAAACTGCATCGGAGCTCGTTTCAGCCAAATAAGTATCCAAATCTACAAAAAAATCCAAAAAACATGTATAGTGGGACTAAGTCACCACTAATGGCAACTTAGTCCACTTTGGATTTTCTGCAGGTCTAAAAGTGGAATTTGAAGCTCTCAGTCTGCACTTTCTGCTCCTCCAGGTATCTGGTTCTGAAACTATGATCTTCGACACTGTAAATGACTTTTAGTGGATGTTTTTCCCTAGCCAACAAGGTGATTCCTTCAACAAGCCTTCAATAAATTCTTTATTGATTTCCAAACCTTCAATGTACCTAAATTTGCAAACACATAAAGAGAGAAAGATAAATGTTGATTGTTAGAGCATGAGGGTTTGCCTTGGTCAAACCCCTTTTAGATAATTAAACCAAGTGAAGAAACAAGATAATGAAGTATTAAACAATGGAGTTAGTACCTTTCCATGATGATTTATCTTGAGTTGTTGCAGCAATGGAGGAAGAATCAACCCTTGAATGCTTTGGAGAGATGTCTTGATGACTTAGAATACTCAAACCCTAGCTTGCTTGAGAAGAATGAGAGATGAGTGATTGAGAAGATTGAGTGAGTGAATAAAATAGAAGAGTTAGGGTGAAAATGAGGGGAAAAACCTTTATTTATACATGGTGTGCCCTAATTTATCAAAAATAACACATCACAGGCCAACCTTAGGCTTTAGGAGACAATATCCTAGAAATATTTTGAGTTAATTTTGATTTTTATGCCAAATGAGACTAAGTCGCCCAAGGTGGCGACTTGGTCCACTTGGGCAGTTTTAAGTGAATGCTGAGAATTAAGATGTAATTGATGATGCTTTACGAGATTGTCTTTTGAAACACACTTAAGTAGGACCTATATGTGCATTAAGGGGTCATTTGAACATAAGAAAGGGTTAATTTATTGACGACAAGCCTAGGAAAGTGTGAGAGTTTATTACAACACCTTATAACACTTTGAAATAAGGCTTGGAAAGGGGTTATCTAGGGGCTAAGATACCAAAAATAGGATCAAATTAGGCACAAAATTGGCATTTTTTTCAAAGGTTTACAGTTTTTGGTGACACACTAATATAGTGTTGTAATGTGTTTTACACATTCACATAGGATTTAGGGCTCGCTTGAGTTAAATAGACCTAATTTTAGCTTTATTTAATGTCGTAAAATGTATTTATTTACTCTTTCAGATTGAATTTTGGGCCCTCTTACATTTATGACCTTTTAATAGGCCCCTATGACCCTATATTTTGCATCCCAAGGCACATTTTAATCAAAAACTTGACAATATCAACATATAAACTTAATTTAGACACTCCCCGACACTTTAGCAATTAAAATAGGCCCTATAGGTCCCATTTGCCACTTTGGGAGAATGAGTCCCATCCAGGTGGGACCCATTCACCCAACTTAGCGATGAGTCCCTTTTGGCCTATTTTCAAAGTTTTAGCAAGAAAAAATAGGTTTTAAGTTCAAATTTCATGTATGTTGACCTTTGGGATCTAATACATGGTATCTTAGATGGATTTCCTATATAAACAAGATTTCAAATCATTATTTCATATAATCCTACATGATATCAAGTCAATCAAGTAAAATTTAAGCATTCCAAGACTTTACAAGATCATCTAAAGAGAATTCAAGATCATTTTTAGGGAATTGAAGGGTATAATTCTTCATCAATTATTGCAGAAATTCAATATCCATCATCATGTCAAGCATATCAAGCATCAAGCATGTTATTGAGCTAGTGTTGTGATGTAGCATTGGAGATCCAAGATCAAACATTGTTCTACACTTATTGTCAAGATCAACATCTACATCCTTCATAGTCATTTCATGTTTAGTTGCGTATTTATAAGACATCATTTACAAGGCATCATTCAAGGAATTATTATCCATGACTCATGTTCTTTGTTTCATGTTTCATGCCTTCATTTCATTGTCTCATCATTTTGTTTAATTACCTACAAGGAGTTTGACCAAGGCAAACCCCTATTCTCTAACAATCAACACTTTCTCTCTCTCTCTCTCTCTCTCTCTCTCTCTCTCTCTCTCTCTCTCTCTCTCTTTGTGTGATTATAGATCTAGGTTCTTTCAAGACTTGAATATCATTGAATATTAGGTTACAAGCTTGGAGAAAGTTGTTGGAGTTATCTCCCCATTTGAAAGGTTGAAATCTTCACCAAAAACTCACCTACAACCTTGAAATCAAGGTTTCAGATCTGGAAATAAATAGGAACATAGATTAGAAATTAAAGACCAGATTTAGATTTTAAAGCTCTAAAGAATTCTAACTAGACTCATTCACCACTTCTAGTGAATGAGTCCCTGTTTAGGTCGATTTTGAGATTTTTGCAATTTTGGATACCCTTTTTCTAGAAACTTGTTCCTATGCAAAAACCTTGATCTAGGACCGATTCACCCAAATTAGTGAATGAGTCATAGTAAGACAAAATTTTAGGTTATTCAACATTTCAGGCCTCCATTCAAGCTCTCTCAGGTTTCCAGATGCTCCTCTATACTTTTCTAGTTTGTTGTTCTAATTTATTTACATTTAGTGAGGTTTTATGCATCATTAAGTTTAATCATTAGATCTTGCATTTCATGCATTTTTCCAAGCCCTAGCTTGGTGGTGAACCCCTCATTATCTTATAATCAGCCCCTAGGACATTCCCTTAGCAAATCTCTTACCTTTATTCCTATCTTGGGTTGAGATCTATAGGGCATCCTTGAATGTTAGTTGGAGAAAAGTGATGTTCCATGTCCAAAACCATAAAGCATCCATTTTCAACTAAACATTTTGGTGAACCTGTATTTAGAATACATTATTTTTCTAATTTAGAGTCCATCATTGTCCTAGATCTAGCTTGCATTGACTTTGCATTAGTTAATTGGCATTGAGGGTTTCTAAATTTTTGCATTAGTGAAAGTGCATATAGGTTGCATTTTGCATCTAAAATAATTGAAAATCATCTGAAAACTACATTTGCACTTAGGTTACAAATCATGCAACATAAAAAACATAAAAATCACTTAAAAATCTATGAAAATTTTGAAAAAAATCCCTATTGGGACTCATTCGCCACCTTGGGAAAATCAGTCCCAGTGCCCATCTGAAACAACCTTTAACAACATTAAAAACCTTGTTTATGCACTTTTGTTTGCTTCCATTGGTTATCTATTTCAGTAGGTTGACTTTTTATTTCATGCATTTTACTAAATCTTCATTCCAAATTTTCATTTACCACATTTCATTTTTAGATCATTGCATAGTGTAATCAATAAATTACCTTGTTTGAAATTTGAAAATTGCATTTCATTTTAGGTCTTTGCATCACATTTTGAGTTTGCATAAATTATTGTTTAAAAATGTTAGTTTCCGTATTTTCCAAGTTTGCAAAGAAAAAGTTAGTCAATAAACATGTTAGTCATTCATTCAATGCATTCCCTAGTTATGAGAGTCTCTTAGTGCTAGAGAGTGGAAATGTTAATGGTTTCCTTAAATCTACACCCCCTCTTATCTATCCTATTTGTGGGAATGATGTGATAGAAGAAGAAACAAGCATGGACATTCATGAAAATCATAATTTTTCTTCTCTTGATACCTCTCCTTTTAGTGACAAAGGTATCTTGGTGAAATGCAATCGTTGATAATCATGAAGGTCTTGTTTTCCCTTCTCCTCATTCCCCTTGGGAAGATAGTATAGCAATAGAAGATGAAATCATTTCCACAACTTTACTTAGTTTACAATCCTCTCTCAACACTTCCCCTACTTGTGAGAATGCTACACTCATGAACAACCATGAAAATGAAATTTATGAGGACATGTTGGTGTTAAGAGATCTAATAATTGAGAGATTTGACAACCTTGCTTCTCCCACTTGGGAAGACATTATAGAGCATAAGGGTGTAATTATAGATAACCATGATAATCACATTAGCTCTTCTCCTAATATCATTCATAGTAATGAAGACGATAGTTTTGTGTTAGAAGATATACTTGAAAGTCATGAAAATCTCATTTCTCCCTTTCCTAATGCTCCTACCATTTGGAAAAATCTATTTGAATGAAAAGATCTAATCATTGGAAAGCATGATTCTCCTTCTCTTGATGTCTCCCCTAGTTGTGATGAAGCTACTTTACAAAACCTAATCATGGAATGTGATGAAAATATTATTTATTACTCCCTTAAAAGCTCTCCTACTAGGGTAGATATTAGGGTACATGAGAATAAGACCTTAGCAAACAAGAAAAAAATCATGGAAAATGATGATAATCACATTTATCCTTCTCCTGATATCTCTCCTAGTTGTGAAGAAGAAATAAATGAGAGTTACGAGAATCCTATTTATCTCCCTCCCCTAGGGAAGACATTATGGAACAAGAGAATGCCATCACTGATAAACAAGAAAATACAACCATTGATAACTCCATTACTTGTGATGAAGTAATTTAGAAGAACCAACCTTTGAATGTCATGAGCATCTAGCTTGTAGTTCTCCTAAAAACTCTCCTCATAGGGAGTATATCATGGTGCAAGAAAATGAAAACATTTTGGCTACCTTAGATGATGATAAAAAGGTGATTCTAGATTGCCCTTTATTAGAAATACATCAAACCAAGACCGCTAAGATTATGAATGTGCAAGTTTTCATTAGACCCCCCTTGAATATTGTACCTCCTAAATACCCAATGGGACTTCTAAGAATCCTCTAATTCTTTACCCACCATCACACAAACCTAAAACTCAAAACAAACCTGAACTTATCCTTTACCCACCTAAGAATAATGTTTCGCAGCAGCCAAGTTATAATACCATTGCTCATACTTATAACACTAGAATCAATCCACAACCAAGAAAAAAACTTCAACATACCTCCCATTGCCTAATCTTATCTTTCTTGGTCCTCATCATTTTCCTTCTTATTTCGCCAAAAAGTATAGCCTTGACAATTTTCACTCATTTGGACCCTTGCCTATGGATTTTGCACCTTTTTTAGCCTCTTTCTACATCTTTCCAAGCCTTGTGCCTGTGGATATCAAAATATGAAAATGGTTAAAACTCTAACACACACATCATTAGCATGATTAGGATTTCAAAACAAAGCAAATATTCAATGTCCATATAAGATAATCCAACATGCTTTAAAATGCAATCCAATAACAAGATAACTAAAGCATATAAATAAAAACATGAAGCATACCTATCCCATATTGGATTGGTGCACCCTTGGTATGTAAAGGATCCCTTTCCCAATCCTAGATAAGCTTAAATTATGATAGACAAAGAGATAAGATTAACTCAAGTTTCCTATCGTAAGAATGCTTAAATTGTAGATGATTGAAATGAAGGATAGCCTCTCCATTTATAGAAGAGTTTGATGAGAGAAGAAGCAAATGGGATGAATATGGGATAAAAACCCCACCAATAGGAAGAGGCCACTTGTCACAATGTGAATGGGCCAAGGATGTCCAAGTTTTGATGAATGTGCCCATAAATGCGTAAATTTGAATTTTGAATATGTTGAAATGACAAGGTGGAGGGAGAGTCAAATGGAGAAATGGCCACTTGGCTCAATGCAAAATGAATTTTAAGGTGAAATAAATGCCTTGTTGGAAGGACTAAGTCCACTTGGATTTGAATTCAAATTTGAGGGAATATTCTCTATTATGCCATGTTGAGAGAACATAGAGATTTAATAAATGAATTAAATCTATTTTCATGTGCAAGTGGAAAAAGCTAGAGGATGGGACTTGCATTAAGATTAACATTAATCATGATTCAGTTAACATAAGAGAGGATTAGGTAATTTGACCTATTTGATTTAGATTTATTGATTAAAATAAATCAAAAGGAGATGGAAAATGATTTAGACATAGTTAAATAAATATTTTAATTTATTTAGCTAAAGGCGATGATGTTAGTATTAAAGACAAATTTATTTAATTTAAATGGAGGACTTTCGAGATTAATCAAATAAACTTGATTTATTTAATTAAGGAGAATATGATTAAATATGATGTTAATTTTGCATGTCTACATTTCCCCCCTCTTTGAAGCAATGTACTTGTTGCATTGGTTTGAAGAATGATGCCGCCAACATCGAAATTAAATCTTTTAATTATTTTTTCGGATGCCCCAGCGGAAAGAAGTATGTTAGTACATTTACCCCTCGTGGGATCGAGTGAGAAGTTCAATTTGAGGTCGATCTCGTGAAAAGGATGTTCAAAATGGATGTATGGATGGTTAGACTATATGATCTATATGATAATGATGATGAGATGTTCTTAAGATGCTTAGAATAACAAAACTATATTATTTTAAACATCTTAAATGATTATGCAAATGAGATGTTTGTAAGATGATTAGAATAAAAAATCTATATTATATTAAACATCTTAAATGATTATACAAATGGGATGTTTGTAAGATTCTTAGAATAACAAATCTATATTATTTTAAACATCTTAAATGATTATGCAATGCATGTGAGATAGATGAGATGGATGATGTTGTCCTATGATGATATGACATGATTATACAGGATGAGAGTGTGGATGCAGGATGTATGCATTGATGCAGTGATACTTATGTTATCGTGAAAGAGAATAGAAGAATGAGAGGGATCAACCCTTAAATCCAAGAAGATGCAAAAGTCCAACAAGTCCATGAGTCATTGAGACTTTATTCAATATGATGATGATTGATGATGATGTATTGCTTATCCAAGGATGGGAGAGATAAAGAACATACACTTCTTTATGTTTGATAACACACATAGGTACGATGTATCAAGGTATAAAGAACTAGGATGGCATTGCATCTAGTGTGATGGAATTTGACTTGACAATCAGATAGGAGTACTCTTGTTCACACTTGACATACAAAACCTTATTCAGAGTGCAGTTTAGATATTCTAGACATCTCAAACCAAAACATAAAAAGGAAAGTCTTCATATGTGGTCAACAAGACACCTAAAACATCCTCCCTTAATACAAAAAAAAACACATATGATGAAGTTATTTTAAACAAGAATATCCAACAAGTACAACTAATAAAAAGAAAATGATCATTGCCCCATTCATTTCTCTCTCAATATTTTTGTTTAGACATCATCGAGAGGTCATTGGAATGTGAACATTAAGATAAATCCAAAGAAAAGATAAAGTAAACAAACAAGCTAATGTTCTTCGTACCGCTATCCAAGACTAAACTACGGCAATGCCTGATGCTGATGTCCATCACAAGAAGGTCACATTCCTAGGACATGTTGTGACCAAGTGATAATGACATTTTGATTGGATGATAAGCTATTGATATTCTGAGTTGATCAACTTGCTGACTCACTGATCTAGACTTGAGACTTTGATGATTAGGTGTTCACTTTTGAACCTGATAGACTTGCTTCTGAATGACTTACCAAAGGATGAAAGTGACGATGATTTATTATGAGTGATGATTATTATGGGTGAAAGCAATGTGAGACGGATGCACCATTTCGGGTTTTTCAAATGTTTTGAGGCTATTTTTGGGATTTTGAGATGTTTTACAAATGTTTTTGGTATTTTCGAGATTTTGAACAAGAGGCTAACTTAAAGACCTATCCTAGGGGTCTCAAGAGCTAATCAATAGATTAGCCTTGCCTACATTATACATGCAGAGACCACGTAGTTTGATTGATGACAAACTTGACTCAATGATGAGATATATGGGCAAATGGATTGCCATTATGACAGACGCCTAAAGGACTGACCTAAAATGTCTCGGGAGATGATCAAAGATCAACCTTGCCTATGTTCAAGCTCACAGATGACTTAGTTCAGTTGGATGACTATATTTTTGATTTTTTAGATTTTCGACATGTTTTAAATTTTGAATGATTTGGATGTTTTTGGATTTTTTTGATTGATTTTCTGAATGTTTTTTGATTTTTGATATTTTGAATGTTTTTGGATTTTTGATATTTTTGAATGTTTTTGTATTTTTGATGTTCAAGGAAGATCACAAGAATATACATGAATCCAATCTGATGCAGGTACATGAACATGCCCCCAGTGTGATGTGATAGACTACTTCGATATAGACAGGACAAACTAACCATGGGAATATGCCAAGTAGTACTATGGTGGAACATGATACAAGCACAATATCAAGCTATGGTAAAAATGCAAATGGATGGTGGAAGGATAAATGGAATGTGATGGATAAGTTAGTCATGAAGATCCTGGTGGATGGAGAGTGCTTTATTTACGCTTGGCACCTATTTGCCAGGTTTTCACCAAGGTACTTGTCTAGAGCGCCACCGAAGTGGTTTTCACTAGAGGACGATTTTTTCTTATGGGTTTTTGTATTTTTGTATTTTTTTGTTGTTACCAAGACGTCTATTTACTAGGTTTTCATCAAGGTGACCATTTTTTGAGGACATTTTCTGATTTTTTTGTATTTTTTGGTTTTATACCTTGCAATATTTTAGGCATAAAACTTTTTGAGATAGGAGCTATTCATGGGATCCTACAAAGGTTCGCCTTCTGGTCATGATAACTAATATTCCCCTGATTTATAGCTTGTCGTGATGATGAAAGGTCCCAACTAGTTGAGCTCAAATTTTCCTTTGCTTCCTAGGTTTGGCATATTCTTCTAGTTCTAATACACTTGTAGATGGTTTAGGGAATCCATATGCCATTCATCAAGTAACTCCACCTCATTTAGTCATGAGACCCTATATTCTTCATTTGTGATGAGGTTTTTCAGTGATATTCCTAAGGATGGGAGCTCAATCTCGATAGGTAAAATGGCTTATGATCTGTAGACTAGGGAGAATGGGGTAGCACCTACTGGTGTTTGGATAATGGTACGATAGGCCCATAAGGTATGATTTAGCTGTAGATGCCAGTCATGACCAATGTCATTGACTCTCTTCTTAAGGATTTTCAAGATGGTTTTGTTGGTAGCTTCTACTTGGTCATTGCCTTGGGGATAGTATGGAGTGGAAAAGCGATGTTGGGTATTGAATTTTTCACATATGTCACAAGCATCCTGGTTTTTGAAAGGTGTCCCATTATTTGAGATAATGGGTTGGGGGACACCATACCGGAAAATGAGGTAGTTCAAGATGAACTTGGATATCTACTTTCCCATTATGTAGGTCATGGGAATGGCTTCAAACCACTTTGTAAAGTACTCTATGGTGGTGATGATGAATTTATGGCCATCAGATGAGGTGGGTATGATTTTTCTGATGAGATCAAGCCCCCATTGTGAAAAGGGACAAGGTGTAACAATAGGGTGAAGCTCTTGAGCTGGTGCATGGATGAGGTCCCCATGCTGCTAACATTTTAAACATTTTTTGATGAAGTCATATGCATCCCACTCCATTGTGGGCCACTAGTATCCGATTCTTAGCAACTTCTTAGCCAAGGTCATACCACTTGAGTGCAATCCATAAATTCCATTGTGTACCTCAGTTAAAGAAGTCAGAGCTTCCTCAGTGTTTAGGAAATGCAATAGGGTTCCTTCAATGCTCCTACGATAAAGGGTTTCTCCTAGGATGACAAAGCAGGTTGACTTCTTAACGAAGGCTCGTTTAAGGTTTGGGGTTATATCGATGGGCAAGACTCCTATTCTTAAGTAGGTGTAAACATCATGATACTAGGGATCACTAGAACCAATGAGTTCACACATGAATTTAGACTCTGGTACCTCGAATGTTGGTACGAGAAGCTATTCTACCAAGAATTCTTGCTTTGGGACGTTGCATGGGATTTCCAAGAGCGATCCAATTGTAGCCATTGCATCTGCTACCATGTTGTTTTCTCTAGGTAGTTGTTCAAATGTGATATCAATGAATGAATCTTTGAGGATCTTGACTAACTTCTTGTATGGAGTTAGTTTGTCATCCTTTTTCTGATATTCATCATTACTTGATTGATTACGAGCTGAGAGTCCCCATATAATTTAAAGCTAGGATCTTCCATTGTATTGCAATCCTTAAGCCTATGATGAGAGCCTCATATTCCGTTATGTTATTCATGCATGGAAATGATAGTTTGTAAGATTTGGGTATGCGGTCTCCTTCGGGAGTTATGAAGAAAATTCCTGCTCCTGATCTGTGTTGCATGTAAGATCCATCAAAGTACATCTTCCAGTGGTCTACAACACTTAGGCTGAAAATTGATTTGTTAGGGAATTCTGAAATGAGTGGGTTTTCTACATAAATAGGAGCCTCTGCTAGCTGATCTATAATTTCTTGTCCCTTGATGGCCTTGTGCTCCACATATTCAATGTCATGTTCTGTCAATATCATGACCCACTTGGCTATCCATCCTGTAAGAGTGGCTTTAGAAAGTAGGTATTTCAGAGGATCTATCTTCGCAATCAACTTGATTTGATGAGCCAACATGTAATGTCTGAATAAATACAACTGCTAGACAAGCTTTCTCAATAGGAGTATAGTTTAATTCATGTCCCACCATAGTTCTGCTGATATAATATATTTCTCTCTCTCTTCCATTTTCATCGTGTTGAGCTAATAGAGCACCAAGAGCTACCATCGTTGCTGAAATGTACAGGATTAGTGGTTTTCCTAGGATTGGAGGCATCAAAACCGGTGGCGTAAGAAGGTATTATTTTATCTTGTTGAATTCCTAGTTGCATTTGTCATCCCATATGTATGCTACTCCCTTGTGGAGTAGATGAGAGTATGGGATCTATTTATCTGCTAGTTGCGCTATGAATCTGCGGATGGATTGGAGCCTTCCTTGTAGACCTCTCAACTATTTTAGTGTCCTAGGTGCTTTCATATCAAGGATCGCCTTGACTTTGGTGAGATCCGCTTCTATTCCTCTCATTGATACTATATATCCCAGGAGTTTTCCTGCTCGCACCCCAAATACGCATTTCTTTGGATTAAGACAAACCTTATATTTTTCCAATCTATCATAAATAGAGATTAATGTTGCTATGTGGTCTTATCTTTTTCTTGATTTAGCCAATATGTCATCTACATAGTCTTCCACTATCTTATGAATCATGTCATGAAAGATCAGTGTCATGGCTCTTTGGTATGTTTCACGTACATTCTTTAACCCAAAAGGCATCATGTTCCAATAGTAGGTCCCCCACGGACATGTGAACGTTGTCTTGTGTTGATCCTCCTTTGCTATCATGATATGATTGTATCCAGAAAATCCATCCATTAGTGATAGAATTTCATGTTTGGCTATCATATCCACTATCATGTCAATGTTTGGTAGTAGAAAGTCATCCTTAGGACATGCTTTGTTTAGGTCTCTAAAATCGATGTAGATGCAGATGTCCCCATTTGGCTTTGAAACAGGTACAAGATTTGACACCCATTCAAGATAATCAATTGGCCTTATGAATCTTGCATCCAAGAGCTTCTACAATTCCACTTTGACTAACAAGGCTATCTAGGGGTTCATCTTTCTCAACTTTTGTCTTACTGGTTTTCCCTTGGATAAACAACTAGGTGATGAACCACAAATTTCAGATCGAGACCCAACATGTCAATGTAGGTCCATGCAAAGTTCACTTTTCTTTCTTTTAAGAATGTAGCCAAAAGTTCTTGTTCTTCTGGGAGGAGAGATTCAACATAGAAAGTTATGTGTGGCATTGCTTTTGTTCCCAGATTGACGGGGTTACACTATTCTGCTAGGAATGTTGATTTTTCTTGATGAAGTGTAGTAGGGGGGAGATTGAATCCTTCATCCTCCGGTGCCTTAGAGAGGTTTTCCCCATTGGATGCATCCTTTATTTTTACTATTTTATGGTTAGAGAGTTCCACGGTGTGGTTTTAACTCAATGACCTTGAGATTATTCTCAATTGTTCACTTTTGTGACTAAAGGACTCAATCGTCTCCCCGTAATAGGCCTGTGTGTCCAACATGATGTCGAATCCAAATTTTTGATCCCCACATGGTACTGTATCCCTTAGTCCCATAAAATATGAGATAGCCTCATCATTTTTGAATGTGTTTAGAACTGATGGTCCTCGTTGGTTGTAGTCGATGAGTTGGGGATAAACTAGGTTTATTTTGTGAGTTTGGCAGTTTGACTCAATAGGTGAGGCAATAATCATGAGTAAGGAGGAGTCTTCAAAAAGTGTGGGTAGGTCAGTTATTGTATCCTTCAATCACTACTACTACAGACATTAGTTATATCAAAAGTGAAGTTGTCTAGGGGTAGACCTGTGGATACTGGTAATCATAGGGCAACTACTAATAACTGAGGGGGAGTTCTGACTACGTTAACTGGGGGACCTCGGTCATGTATGGTTATACTTAGAGGGGTACATCCAAGGCCAAGATTGTTCATTTGTCTCTCAACAATGATGGGTTCTAGTCGGCCATTGTTGTTCATTCCAAGGATTTCATTTATATTGTAGCCCATAGCAAGCATCATTTGTAGGCCTTTGTTTCTTTCATCCATGGGAATATTAGGTGTAAGTCTTTCATCTTGGTATAGTGAGCTTGAAATGTCTCCTTCATCCACATCCTCTTGGATTAGATCCCCCCAACATTAGAATCTAGAAGGGTCTTCCCTAAAAGTGTGAGTAGGTGTCTCAATTGATTGGGGTTGTCCATGTGACGTAGGAGATTGAGGTAACTCTCCTACGATAAAAAAATTCTTCTTCATTCTGTATTCCCCACACCCATTGTCTTGGATCATGAGCTTGATGTCAGATATGGTGGGGATGGAAGGTGTCTTTGTCCCAGAAGTGGAGGCGATATTGGATGGGTCTATATATGAAGTGGAGGGACCTTCATCATTTTTCAAGACCTAGGGAACTTTGTAGAACTTGGCTTCCAAATTCTTGCAATAGGCAAAGGGTTCAGGATCACCATGAATTGTGACCTCTTCATTTTGGTATGAAAATTTGACACGTTGGTGGAATATTGAGGTGACCGCCTTCATCCCATGGATCCATGGGCATTCTAGGAGGATATTGTAGGGAAAATCAAGGTTGAGGAATTGACATGTGGTTTCCATAGTAGCTGGCTCTACTTGGATTGGGAGTTTGATAGTGCCTTGAGACACTCTTTCTTGGTCATCATATGCTCTGATTGTAATACCTTTGTATTTCTCAATGGAATCTTTGGATATTCCTAGATTCTTGATGAGCTTTAATGAGTAGATGTTGAGGCCTACACCTCCATCCACCAAGACCCTTTTAACTTTACTTTTATGCACTAGGACCTTTAGGTGGAGTGCACGGTTGTGAGATGGCTGAGCAGGAAAGTCTTTATCAGAAAATGTGAGGAGGTTCGAGGTGATGATATTATCGACCATAGCTTGAAATTGCTCCATATCAAGGTTAGTGGAGATAGTGGATGAAGCCAATGCTTCATCAAGGATTGATTTGTGAGTGGCCAATATCTTTAGTAACTCCATGATGGAGATCTGAGTGGGGGTTCTTTTTAGTTGGTCCAGGATGTTGTAACCATCAGGGATAGATTTTTGATTGGAGGTGGGGTCTTAGTTGGTTGCAGTGCCCCAACAATAGTGACCTCGCCACCATGTGTGGTGACTCCACAATCTTTGTTGGCTCCCTTGATATCGACAACAGTGACCCATTCATCCAGGGATGCAACAAACTTATCATATATATGGTTCACATTACCATTTTTTTGCTTTCCTTTATTATTTACTTGGTTGTGGTTGGGCATCAGATATGTGTATATCTTCAAATCTTGATTACTAGTCGGTTGCTCAACATTTATAATTTTTTCGTCAATGAGATCTTGGATGATGTTCTTCAACTTCATATAGTTGGCGGCTGTGTGTCCCTTGAGCTTATGATAATCAAAAAGGAGATTTTCATTGTACCAGGGCGGCTTCACTTGGGGTTCATTGTAATTATCATGAGTGGGGACCTTGATGATGCTCTCATTAATGAAAATTTTCATGATAGACTCAATTGACTCCCCAAGGGCTATGAATTTCCATTTGGAAGGATACTTGTTTCATGGAGGTGGTCCTCCTTGATTATTGAGATTATTGATCTGATTTTGGGGTGATTGTTGGTTTACCACATTTGTTTGTGTGTTATTCTGATTATTATTTTGCGGTTGGTGATGATGTGTTTGATTATTTTGCTTGGGAGCACTGATGACAACCTTGGCATCCATCACTCCATCGTTGGTGA
Organism: Sequoiadendron giganteum; assembly: GCA_007115665.2. Classification (NCBI taxonomy): domain Eukaryota; kingdom Viridiplantae; phylum Streptophyta; class Pinopsida; order Cupressales; family Cupressaceae; genus Sequoiadendron; species Sequoiadendron giganteum. The sequence continues at coordinate 507,073,704 of CM021105.1, forward strand.
AATTTTAGTTCTTCACCCATGTGTGAGGTTTATCATTGTAGTTGGTGGATGGGAGGTTGTCCTAATGTTTTGGATAAGTAGGCATGCCCCCTTGTGTAACAAGAACTCATTCAATATTGAGTGCCTTGGGGATCAATTGATCGTACGTGGTGATGCATTGAATCTTCAGATAGAATGCCAAGGTTTTGTCTATATTGGCAATGATGGTACAAACTTGTTGTTCCTTTGGAATAGCCCATTTGCTTCGATTAGCCTTAGCTCACCATCATTGGAGAAAGGCGGTGAATGATTCCACCTTCCCCTGTTTGAGCGCCAAAATTTCTTCCAAACTAACATCCATGCAAATGTTGAATGTGTAAGTTTGGAGGAATGTGTCTTTAATTTCTTGAAATGTTTTGATACCCATAGGTAGATGATAAAACCATTCTATAGCGTCACCAACCAAGCTTCGAGGGAATAGCCACATTAGATATGTGTCATTCTATGCGACTTTCATGCAATGTACCTAAAACTCCCTGATGTAATCTTCAGGGTTTCCTATCCCATGGTATTTATCAAATTTGGGGATTTCAAATCCCTTTGAGAATGGTACCATTGCCAAGCTTATGTCAAACAGATAGGGGCACAAGTTACTAGGTGTCCTTATTATCTTTCTTGATTGAAGATCTAACACTTGTTGCGAGAGCAGTTTGATCTGTGTCATCACATCACCTTGCGGATCAGGAGGTGGGGTGAATACATTTTGGGGTGTGGGATTAATGGGCAGGTTGTTGGTGGGAATTTTTTGCAAGCTTTGCTGAGCAAGCGATGCTTGCATTTGCTGCTGAGCCAAAAACGCTTGTTGTTGGTCATGTTGTTGCTGCACCAATAATGATTGTTGTTGGTCATGTTGCTGTTGTGCCAACAATGCTTATTGTTGATCGTATTTCTTCTATACTTGATACTCTTGTAAGGCTTGCTGATACGCTTCTTGTTGTGCTTGAAATTGTGCTTGGTACTCTGTTTGTGCTTGTTGTGCTTGGAATTGGGCTCATTCCTGAGCATGTGCTTATTGGATTGCCTATGCAATCTGAGTGGCATGTGCAGCTTGGGTGGCTTGAGCTACTTGCATAGCCTGGGCAGTTTGTGTGGCTTGTTGTTGTTGTAATAAGGCTTGGGCTTGTGTAGCCTGTTGTGCCTATTGTGCAGGTAATTGCACCTATGCTTTTTGAGAAGCTAGTTGTGCGGCTTGCTGATTTTGGAGTGCTTTTTGTTGAGCAACTTTCCGAGTGGCTTGCAATGTCATGGTGAATGAATTTTTTGTGTTGTGTCTTGGTGGCAATAGTGGTGGATTAGGAAGAATGCCGACCATTGTGATGAGTGGAATGGTCATGTTAATGATCGGGGTTTGAGCTATGGATAGTGTGATTGAGGTGCTTGGTCCCTAAGAAACCATGCTTTGAGGAATGGTGGATGTGTTGATCACTACAATTGCTTGGATGGTTTCCATCTATTGTTGCAATATAGATGGCACATCAGGAAGAGGAGGAAAACATAACCCAAGGGATGATGTAGATGTGAGTGGTAAGGGTGGAAATGGTGGAAAGAAGGGTGGTGCAATCCCTTGAAGTGATGATGAGGGATCAAAGATTCCCCCTGCTCCAAACAAGTCACCTTCTCCTTGTGAGATAGGGAGAGAGGTTTGCATGTCCAAAGGATAATCTGGTGTTGCATGAAATGAGGATGAATTGGTATGATTATGAAGCATGAGCAGGACATAAGGGTGCAATGGATTTATCAGGACAGATTGATCTGATGTGGTGCTTGCATTCAACCCTCAGTTATTCACAAGGTGATGTTTTTGGATTTTGCGAATCATGGCACTTCCCTTGTTAACAACCAGCGGGGTTGAAGTGATAGATGATATGATTTGGGGGATGTCCTAAGTGATGTTTTGAAGTGGAAGTGTGGATGTAGGTGAGGGAATGATTCCAAAAGATCTCTCCACAATAGTGCTTATGTCAAAGTCGGAAGGGAGTTTAGCCCCTTCTTTTGCTAACTCTAACATGTATTGGGATGGGTACAACCTCAGCATGGTGCTGACAATTCAGTGATTCTTAGGGTTTTGCACCATTTCTAGAAGTTCTTCTTATGTCATCCCTTTGTCAGTGATTTCCTCTACATGACCTTCCTCTTGAGAATTTTGAAGTATTTGAGGAGGATTTATTGGGAGGTCAATGGTTATCGTCGGGTCGAATTTTGTTTCGGTTTGACTTAGATCACTCGAAGTGGATGCTTCTTTTTTTTCCTCCATATTATTCTTGTGTTGAGATCGAGTTTGAACCATAAAATAGAGATGAATTTTTAGGAATGTAAGAGATGAACCTCTAACCCCTTAGATGGGTCTAAACCTTAGGCTCAAAGAAGAGAAGAACTAGGATAATTTAAGGATGAAAGTGATGATGGGGATGAGATAAACGAAAGATGGATGATACATATGAATGAAAATATTGAAGATCCTTGAGGGAGATGCTAAACTTTAGGACTTTGATTGATTGATTGTGATGGATTGATAGTTTTACTAAGTGTGTTAAGTCAAAGAAAAGTGATAATTCACTTGTAAAATCTAGGAGGTTGTGTTATCCTAGAGTAAACTTGTACATAAGAGGATGGTTTGACTAAGTGTGTTAAGTCAAATGAGGTGATTATGGATTGGATAATTTGACTAAGTGTGTTAAGCCAAACAAAGTGATAATGAACTTGTAAACCCTAGGAAGTTCTGTTACCCTAGAGTAAACTTGTGCACAAGATGATAGTTTGACTAAGTGTGTTAAGTCAAACAGAGTGGTTTTGGTTTTGCCTAGAATTTTAGAATAAATGATGTTTTCAAAGTTTTCAAGAGTTTATTGGTGAAATGATGTTTGACCTATTTTTATAGTTGACAGGTGGATGAGAGTGATTGATTTTGATCGTAGACTTGACCTAAATAAAACCTCTTACAAGATCTCAATTTTGAAGAGCACGCTTGATACTTCCTATGTGAGAAAAGCAAACTTTTGAAAAAGAGTTGGATTTTGTTGATAATAAAACTCATACAAGTTAGGGTTGTTTCTTGAAGCTTTCTTGTAGAAGTTGTAAACTAATCTTTGTCTAACTTCAATAAGTCTTTCAAGACGCTCCTCACTAGCTTTTGGACTAAGACTTTTGAACTTGGGTTTCCAGATTTTGATCTTGCGGGAAATCATTTGAGAGAACACATGTGTGGGGTAAATTGTCTTTATCTTTGCTTAATGAGTTCTTTTTACCACAAATAATTCTTTGATTAAAGTTTCAAACTAGATGTCTAGTGTCCTAATTTCTTCTCATCCCACAAAGTCCATTATGTGGAAAATCAAGGAACTTAAGGAAAAAGTTTCCTATTGTTGACTTTAGTGAAAATAAATGATGATAAAAATCAAGTACTTAGATACCTCTAAGGATGAAATACCTAGGGTAAGCAAGAGCACTTGAGTTCGTCAAAGGTATTTGCTTCCCTAAAGGGTTTGAAATTTTGAGGATTTTGTAAAGGAGACTCCGTTGTAGGTATGGTTTAAAACTAGTGGGGTTCTATCCAAGGGGGTTCGATCTAAGGTGGTTTGATCAAACCCTCTTCAATTGAAATCCTTAAAATGAAATTTTTTAAGACTTAAATCATTATATGTTCTAAAAATATGTGATTTCAGAAAAAATTAGAATCTCCCAAAAATTGTAAACCAACTTTGTGGGATGACCCTATTCCCTTGGGTGAGTAATTTTTCCCACAAGGTAGGCCCTCTAAGATAAAAAAAAGTGAGCAAAAATATTCGTAGTTCGATCAAACTTCATTTAGAAACAAAGGGAGAACACACACAATAGGCTTACTCACACTCACAAGATGTTTTGTTCAATTTTAATCCCAAAATGAAGTGTGGTGGTAATTAATTTACCCAACTTAAGATCACTAAAAGGCCTTTTGATTCTCAAGATCACCGTGAGGTGCGAGAGAAGTGCATACGTCCTTTCGATGGTATTACTTTGAGTAAGCAATTACAAAACAAAGAAACACTTGTTCATTTTAAGTCCACAAAGCAATGATTTTGATTCATTTTAAAGCACCAAAATGAGATATGAAAGCTGTCTTGTTCAATTTGTTAAATCCAAAAATCAACTCTAGTAAGTTTGTCCTAAAATTATTTTTAAGCCCTTTGTCATGAAAATTGAAATGTTATTTTTAGAGTCCCAAAAAGATGTGAGTTGATTCAAAACATAAAATTAAAGCATGAAATGGAAGCCCTAAGCATTGAAAAATGCTTTGTCAACTTCAAGTTTTAATGCCCGATTTTCTCCAACTCCAATCTGCTTGTTTTTGCTCGATTTCAATGCTCAATTTTAATGCAACCGATTCTTTATGCAAACCTCCCTACAAACAATACAAAGTAAAATCTCAGAAATGGGATTTATTGCAAGGAATCAATGTAGCAATGCATTACCACAAAGAAATTACCCCTATCATGCAAAGTCTCTGAAAACAATGGTTTAGCAAGAAAAGAAAAGATTTGATGAACCCCTCGAAGTCGTGCAATTTTAAAAATCTACAATACAAAGATCTCATAATGAATGTAATGCTGCACAATTTCAATTTTTCTTCTCAACCATAAATCGGAGTCACGAGACACCATCTCAAAACATATCTTTTTTAGATATATTTCAATGGATGCCAAACATATCTCAATCCTATTAATAAATGTTGGTCAAAGCCAAGTGAGATTAATAGGTTGCTATATTCATAATATGCTTGCATAGTAGATTATCTCGAGATATTAATAATTGGAACGAATCTTTAATTATAGGAACAACAATATGATTGAGATAAACAACGATATTGATGAGAAAAGAAGAAAGATTAATGGCAACACCATAAACAAAGCACATTGTAGCAAAGACAAAGCACTTTTATGTTTGACAATACAATAATCTCCATGAAGTATCGGCAGTTTACACTATTGTAAGTATCGAGCATCATTGCCTACCTCATTCTACACTGTTCTTAGAACTAAGCATTATTACCTTCCATTCACAAGGTATTCTTGACTTCCAAATATTCAGACATAGAAGCCCATTCAACAAGTTCGTCAGCAACGAAACATACTCTTGGTTATATAGCCATGACAAAGCAATGTACCAATGCCATTAATTTTCAAACGTATTATGTGATACAAGACATGCATGTAACATATGGCAATGATGTTTATTATTCAACAAAACAAGCTGCTTGATCAATGATTTTGATCGATACTTATTTTATAACTATACCCTGCTGTGGCACCAATATGCAAATGGAAAATGCGAATGGTAATCGAAAGGAAATGACAATGAGCTTTCTTGAATTGATAAAGGATATAGTAGTGATTATGCAAACAATCAATGCTTTTGAGGAAACCGTGCCGCCCTCAAATGTGGGCCTGATTTTTTTTTTTGCATGAGGAAAACCAAATGCCAAATCTATTTGCACACTTATTAGGTGAATTTGGAAGGTATTGATTGTTGGATACACACTAACAAAATTTAAAAAAAAAGTGATGTCACTATGTTTGACAAGATGGAGGTGCAATGTCAAGAATGATGGTAGACTTAATAATAGCAACAAAGAAATGTGGAAACAGTGACAAGGCACTGAGCTGCATGACATGATGTCTCAACAGGGTGCTAGACTATTTGACATTGCATTTAAAGCAAAGGCTAGTTCAATGCGCAAACTTGAGATTGATCTAATGTGAACCATAAAAAGATGACTCTATACAAGTAAACAAATCAACAGCTCTCAACTACACAAAGATACAATATATCTATAAAGCTTTCACTATCTCAATTTGTATGAACATAGAAGTTAATGACAAAGATAATTCGGTGGACAAAAGAGAACTATTAAATTTTGATCAGAAAAAAATGATGCTTTTGAGTTATTGAAAGGCTATTTGAAATGATGCCTAAGAAGGGACTAGACTATCTGACACGATGCCTAGACAATATGCATATAAGGAAAGTGAATTAATAGGAAACAGACAAAGACCAAAGGTGCAATTTTATGGATCCAAGGTAGGTTAATGTGGTTCGAAGGCAAGTCATAATAGCTTAGAGTTAATTTTCTATGGAAAGAGAGACAAGCCAGAATAATCCAAAGGTGTATACTTGTAGCTCAAAGGCATATCAAAATAATCCAAAGACATGGTTTTTCTAAGATTGGTGAAATTTTGATAGCACCAAAGGTGCACTTCTGTGGACAAAAGGTGGGTTACTGCACTAAAAAAAATGTGTTTCTATATTTTGAAAGGACTGCTACATCAACATTTGATCTAAATATAAGTGTGGTAGGGAAGATTGAAACAAACCATTCTCAAAGTGAAGATTACACTGTACTTGGCACTCCAGATATTGGCGTTAACATTCAAAATATTTCACCATACTCCAAAATATATTACTAACATTAACATTAATAATATCATTTGTGATCTTCATGATAACACACTAAGAGATCAGAACTATTCTTGTGTCAATCCATACAATAGCTTGAAGAAAAGGCTGATTAGAAAAGTACAGAACACACATCTTAAATTGTATATCACTATCTGAAGATGGAATTGGGATTTTATTTGAACAACAACAAAGATGTTACAGTCCTACATAATGCATTCAATGGATAGGCACAAAGACTTCTCATTCTTAATAAAGCTTTGATATTCCAATTTTAAATGAAATCAGATGTAATGCCTGAGAAATAATAAAAACAGAGACACTCCGATGGGCTTCTTCTCAAATTTTTTGATCAAGAGCATTCCATAAAACTAAATAATGCATTAAACAAAATTTGAAGCCTGAACAAAGAGTCTACAACCTTATTTCATGTGATAGAAAAAAAACTAAATTCAAAAAATGTCAGCATAATTTTCCCTCCTTCTAGCGCCATTAATGTGGATATCAAAATCTGCAAATGGTTAAAACTCTAACACACACATCATTAGCATGATTATGATTTAAAAACAAAGCAAATATTCAACATCCATATGAGATAATCCAACATGCTTTAAAATGCAATCCAATAACAATATAACTAAAGCATACAAAGAAAAACATGAACCTTACCTATCCCATATTGGATTGGTGCACCCTTGGTATGTAAAGGAGCCCTTTCCCAATCCTAGATAAGCTTAAATGATGATAGACAAAGAGACAAGATTGACTCAAGTTTCCTATAGTAAGAATTCTTAAATTGTAGATGATTGAAATGAAGGATAACCTCTCCATTTATAGAAGAGTTTGATGAGAGAAGAAGAAAATGGGATAAATGTGGGATAAAAACCCCACCAATAGGAAGAGGCCACTTTCCACCATGTGAATTGGCCAAGGATGTGCAAGTTTTGATGAATATGCCCATAAATGCATAAATTTGAATTTTGAAAATGTTGAAATGACAAGGTGGAGGGAGAGTCAAATGGAGTAATGGCTACTTGGCTCAATGTAAAAAGACTTTTAAGGTGAAATAAATGCCTTGTTGGAAGGACTAAGTCCACTTGGATTTGAATTCAAATTTGAGGGAATATTCTCTATTATTCCATGTTGAGAGAAAATAGAGATTTAATAAATGAATTAAATCTATTTTCATGTGCAAGTGAAAAAAGTTAGAGGATGGGAGTTGCATTAAGATTAACATTAATCATGATTTAGTTAAATTAAGAGAGGATTAGGTAATTTGACCTATTTGATTTAGATTTATTGATTAAAATAAATCAAAAGGAGATGGAAAATGATTTAGACATAGTTAAATAAATATTTTGAGTTATTTAGCTAAATGGGATGATGTTAGTATTAAAGATGAATTTATTTAATTTAAATGGAGGACGTTAGAGATTAATCAAATAAACTTGATTTATTTAATTAAGGAGAATATGATTAAATATGATGTTAATTTTGCATGTCTATAGTGCCAAAGTGTTGTAAGGTGTTGTAAAATATTTTCACACTTTCCTAGGCATGTCATCACTAAATCAATCCTTTCTTATGCTATATTAATGACCCCTTAATGCACATACACGCCTTATTTTAGTGTGTTTCAAAAGACAATCCTGACAAACATTATTAATCACTTCTTAATCCTCGACAACCAATACAAAATTCCTAGGTGGACTAGGTCACCACCTTGGGCGACCTGGTCCCATGTGGCATAAAATTAAAATTTAACTTAAGTTTCTCTTAGGATTTTGTCTCCTAAATCCTAAGGTCATCCTGTGTGGTGTTATTTTCAGGAAATTAGGTCACAACTTGTATAAATAAGGGTTTTTCTCATCTTTTTCACCAGATTCTATTCCATTCATTCTAAACCTAACTAGTTCATTCACTCATCTCTCTTCTCTCCTCAAGCAAGCTAGGGTTTCTACATACTAAGTCACCAAGACATCTCTCTTAAGAAGCACTCAAGGGCTGAATCCTCCATTGCTACAACTCAAGATCATTCATCAAGGAAAGGTAAAATCCATTGTTTTATGCTTCATTACATTATTTCATCATTTTCACTTGATTACTCAAAAGGGGTTTGACTAAGGAAAACCCCCATGTCCTAAAAATAAACAAGTTTTCCCTCTTAGTGTGATTTGTAGGTCTTGTATGCAGATTTGACAAAGAACCAAGGTGGAAGAATCTTCATCAACTAGTCAAGCCTCTTTAAGGCTGGAGAAATCCTAGTTGAAGCTTGTAGAACATCTATAGACTAGATTCTGCAATTTCGGATCTGGATACCTAGAGGAGCAGAAAGTGTAGACCGAGAGCTTAGGATTCAACTTTCTTTTCTTCAAAAATTTAGAAGAGGAATAAGTCACTAAAAATGGTGACCTAGTTCCACTGAACCTATTTTTTAGATATTTTTGTGTTTTTGGATACCCTTTTGGTAGAAACGAGCTCCGATACAATTTTCTAGATCTAGGACTAGGTCACCCAAAATGGCATGTGTCCCAATAGGAAAAATTTCTAGATTCAATAGCATTCCTAGACTCTAATCTAGTTTGGAACTCATTTCTAGGTGCACACCTTCCATCTCCATATTTCTATTTTGTTTCATAAGATTTCTTAGGTCATTTAGCTTAATGTTTGCATATGATAATGTGTTTTCTAGCATAGTTGCATTCTTTAGATTTTACATTAGCATTTAGTTTCTTTTATCCATTTCTATCACTTAGACACACTCCACACACATCACACCTATTCCAAACCCCTAACCCTTTTAATGAACCCTCCAAGTTTTGGGTGTGAAAGAAAGACCTCTTTCCTTTTAGGCGCAAGACCTTAGAAGTGTAAGAGTGCATCTTTCCCCCAAAATTTGTGGTTCATTTTGGTGAACCCGACCTTCGAATACCCTTCCTTTCTATTTTAGATTCCTTCATTGTCCTAGAATTAACTTGCATTGAATGTTGCATTAGTTAAGTCGCATTCTAGGGTTTAAATTTTGGAAATAGTGAAAGTGCATCTAGGTTACATTTTTGCATCATAAATCACTCAAAAATTTCTAAAATTTTGCATTTTGATTTTAGATCTGCATTGTACAACATAGAAACCACCTGAATCCATACATTTTTTTTGCAAAATCTCAAAAAATCACCTGGTGGACTAAGTCGCTACCCTGGGCGACCTGGTCCCTTCAGGCCTCTGAAACTACCTTTTAAAGAGTTGAAAACCCTATTTTTTAGGCTTTTATTTTCTACCATTACCTATCTATATCAACTAGTTGTGTTTCTGTTACATGTATTTTATTAGAACTAGCTTAAATTAGCTCATTTCATGGATTTCTTAGTTATAATTTTGCATATACTACATTTCTTTTTCAGATTGTTGCATAGTATAATAAAAAAATTACCTTTTTTTCCATATGAAAAATTGCATTTCAATATTTCACTTTAAATCATTGCATTGCATTCCCTTTCCTTTCTCTTCATACCATGTTTTCTTTTAAAATATGTAGCTTTGATTTGGCTTAAAATGGATTGCATAAATACAACATTCCTTCTTATGAGTTCAATGTAGATTACAATCATGAATTCATTAAAGAACAAGTTAATAACCAAACCATTGACACCATTCTTAACATTACATTACCCCTTGATGAGTCTCTTTGTGTTGAAAATAATAACAATCATACTTTTGCTTCTCCCTATACATCTCCTATTAGCGATGAATGTATTTTGGTGTAAGAAGATACAAGCCTTGAGGGTCTTGATTGTCCCTTTCCTCATCCCCCTTCTGAAAACATTAAACAACAAACATTTCTTGACATCACCTTACCCAGTCTCCCTAACCATGACCCTCAACCTTGTCCTTCTTCTAATATCCCCCCTCGATGCCTAGAGGATAGGTTGGTATTAGAAGATCTCTCTCCTAAGAGTCATGAGACTCTTGACCTTCCCTTCCCTAATGCTCCTACCATTTGGGATAATCTATTTGAAAATTATAGTGGTCCTTCTCTTGATTCCTCCCCTACTTGTATTGAAGCTAGCTCTCCTACTAAGGTAGATAGTATGGAACAAGCAAATGAGACCTTTGAGAATCAAATAGACCCCTCTCCCAATCATCTCACCATTTTTAATCCCATCATTGATAATTCCCCTACTTGTGATGAATTCATTTTAGAAGACACAATCCTTGAATGTCAAGAACATGTGGCTTGTAGATCTCCTAAAATTTATCCTCCTAGGGTGGATATCATGATGCAAGCCAAGGATAACATTGACTCTTCTTCCCAAGGGGATGCTAATTTTATTCAATCTCAACTTTTCCTTTACCCACCTTCACATAAACCTAAACCTAAACTTATTCTCTACCCACCTAAGCATAATGTGCCATAGCAACCGAGTCATCAAACCGTTGCTCATACACATTACACAAAAAACAACCCCTACTCACAACACCCAACCTCAAATTTCTTACCTTCATCCCCTCCTATCTTACTTACTGCACCTCGATTAAACTCAATCCTCAAGGAGTATGACCTTGTTGACCAACTAAGGAATACTCTTGCTAAAATATCTTTATGGGACCTTATCCAAACTTCCCCTCACTATCACAACATGATGCAACAAGCCTTACAACAAATTCATGTCCTTTCAAATGCACAAACAAATGACATAGCAACCATGATTTAAGGCTTGAATGTTGACATTATTTTCCACCAAAGTGAGCTCCCTCCTTTGGATGTGCAAAAAAAAGCTGAAGCTTTCATGATCATATCTCAATACAAACACATAGGGATCAAGATAAACCTTGTTGATAATGGCTCCATTGTTAACGTGTGTAGTGTCAATCTCTTGGATAGGCTCTATATCGATAAATAAACCATTCAACCTACCTCTTTATCTATTAGTCACTACTATATTTGATTACAAATTCCAACAAAATTTTGGTGACATATCGACAAACTATTGTCGACTTATCAACACAACACTGATTTCAATTTCGCAACTTTAATGACCCATTTTTTACGTCGAAACCATGAACCAACATCATCGGTTAGTGCCACAAAAAATGTTGGTGGTGTCCATCACAAAATCAACGTAACTTCATCCATTTTCCAATAAACGTTGGAGCCAACCATCATTGCCATTACGACGGAAACTACATCACGTGTACAACAACCTCGTTGCAATTTTTTTGTGGTTCGTCGGGCTATGGTCATTGAAATTATGATGAAACCCCATTTATGTTCTGACAAACATTGGAGAAAACTGTTGTTGCCATTATGACAAAAACTATGTCACGTGTAAAACAACCTTGTCACAAATTTTTGTTGTTCATTGGGCTATGTTCATCAAAAATGTGACAAAACCCTGCAATTATTTAAAAAAAAAAAAATTTGTTCAAACATCTTCCCTCCCTCACACTGTTATGAAAATTTTCAAAGCCTACTATGCACCAAATTCAATAGCCAAACAAGAACCCTCTTGTTGGAAAAAAGTTCTTCTCAAATCCCAACCCTTCCACTGCAGACAAAATTCTTGCAGGTGGACCTACTACCACCAAATTCTCTCTTGTTGCCACACTGAAGAGGAGGAACTTAAAGTACTAAGTATTGAAAATAAAAATGTGTCCAACAAGGTGTTATTTCTCCATCCCCTATAGGAAAAGAGATCCACAAGCATAACAAGGGCTGTGTTCTACACAAGAATCCAAAAATGTTGACATTTTTAGCAATAATAATGACAAACTCCAAGGAGATCCAACATGTCTGATGATGCTTGCTTCTTGTTTTGACAAGGGAACAATCATGATCATTTCAAATTATATGGCTACTTTTTAGAACTACATACTTCACAGCTCGCTATATATGAATCTTTGCTTTATTGTCTTTCCTTTCTGCAGTACTTAGGTAGATCTACTTTCAGAAACCTCTAAAATATTTCAGATATTTTTCCTTTTTCTTTTCTCAAAGTATTTGAATTCTTGAAGCTAGCTACACAAGCTAAAGAAGGGTGACAAATGACTAGAATGTTTTTATTTGTTATTTATGTTTAGTGGGGCCAAAAAAAATTATTCCAACTTCACATGCACTAAATAATTCTATATATACAAATGGTTTATGGAGTTTTTCAGTTGGAATCAACTGTTCACATCAACCCATTCAAATCCTACAATCAAAGTTCAAACAAACAAAAATGGCTGCAAATACTTGCCTACAACTTTGCAACATGAAAGAAAAATTAGTTTTAATAAAAAATAGATGATAAACCCTCAACCATATTTACTTTACTCGCAAAAAAAAGTTTGTACTTAGAGATCATACAACAACATTATAAGATATAGTAAAAAATAATTTCCATAATTCTTGTGTACATGAATCTCTGAAGATCAAATCTTCCAATAAATTTAATTTTCCTTATCTTTTCTAATGATATTAACTTTCCATTGAATCTTTTTCTTCAAACCTATGATGTAAGCTTTACATCAGAAAAACTGAATGTCATTACTCTATAGTCAATGGTGCTTTTAAAGAAAATTTATTGCAAATATTTAAGCTACCTAATAAGTAAGGCTTTTTCCACCACCATTAGGAATCAAAACAAATACATCATGTCCACTCATTGTTGCATTGATCACTTCTCTTTGATTTGGTCAAAAAGAATGATTACCAAAAACTTTTCTATTGTTTACCTGAAACAAGTTATCACAGTGTCAAAAAAATTATCATTACCTAGTAAACTTGCCATGATATATATTATAAACTACCAAATACCTCTATCTCTCAGGTCCAAGGAAAGTATTTTCTGATCCACTTCTTATCACCATACCCTTATGTGTAGTTCACTTCAGTAAACTTGGGTATGCACTATTCTCTCCCAATATGTTGTAATTGGGTTCTTTGATTATCAAAAAGCTCATTTGAAACACAAGAAGTAGGTAATATACATGAACCTATAGCTTCCCCAAATTGTTGGTTGTGATTCTTGATCTCTGAATTAAAGATTTCATGACTAGAGATAGAAGTATTGTGATTTTTCCTTACAAAAGGTGAACTCACAATAGTATCATGTGTCCTTCCTCCCTCACCATTGACCTATTGATTATGTGTAGTTGTAGAAAAAATGGTCAAAGGTGCTCCAAAAGAGAAACTTGAAGGTTCTCCAAAAGCTAAAGACTAAAATTCATGCTTCTTATCATCTAAAGGAGGGCACTAAAGTTGCTGCTCTAGATAGCAAACTTTCTTGCTCAAGTGAGATCTACATATTCAAGGACTTATAGGAACATTAGATATCATCCACAATTAATGATACTATAACATTATAAATCATTAGAAAATTCAAAGTTAACTCTCTTCACTAACCATTCTAGAAGAATCTTTTCAGTTTTTTGAGGACAGAGTTCAGCAACATTATCAAGTAGCTCATTTGATATTGAGATTAGCTAATCTTTCAGATCCTACAAATGTATTTTGGCTTCCATACAATGAGCCACCTAAAGCTTGGAAATATAAGAGCTCCAATGCAAATAAACTAACTATATGACAACAAAAAAAACAAAATCTGCATACTAATAATGAGAAATCAGTTTTACCAGAACACCATGATCACGTATATAGTTTGTTTGATTTTCTAATGAGATTTTAGGCATACAAGTTCCTTGAAAAAGTGGTTTCTTATAAGCAGGAGCTATCAAATTAAAAAGGATGGGAAGATTTATGATTTGACTTCATTGGTGGAAGAAGACCATGGCCAAGACAAGAAAACAAGGGTGTTGTTGCAAGAAAGATAAAAGTTCCTAGGATACAAAGAAGGAAAAGACAAGGAAGAGGCAGCCATTACATGTGGAGAGGTCACTGAGACAACAAGGGTAGAAGCATATTCAAAGTTGAAGAGTGTAAAGGATGGTGAGAAAGAAGAGGTCAAGAGTGAAGAGGCCTCGAGGATGCATGGTAGGCTTGAGAGTTGTGTGGAAGGCAAAGAACATGTAAAAGTTTGTTCATTGAAGTTTGAAAATGATGCAGGGAAGACACCCATGAAAGCTACAGTGATAAGTGAGATTGAGATTGAGTTTTGTGATAAGAGAGTTGTTGGGGTAGAAGGAGAAAGAGATGTGGGTGCAAGTGATTTACAGGAATGGAAAATCAAGGCCATTGAGGAAGAGATATGTTGTCCATTGAGTGGACAAGAGCATGAGGTGCAACAAGTGTTTGAAGGTAAGAATGGAAGACCTATTGATAAAAAGGTCTTAAAGATTGAGGTTCAAGTGAATGATAAGGTCACAAAGGATGACACTGAAGAGAAAATTCATAAGAGGCTTGAAGATCATGTGAAGATTATGATAGGGATAGTTTGGTGTCTTGTGAAGTTGATTAGTCTAATACTGGAAATATAGTGAGTATGGACATTGGAAATATAGTGGTAAAGGTAGACAATGAGGTGAAGGTAAATGAGAAAGAATCCCAAGGGATGTGGCAAGTGAAGGAGAGTATATTGGTTGAGGTAAAATTAATGTGAAAGCATGATGATAGGAGGAGGTGAAGAAAAATTAGGTTGTATTTCTAAGGTTAGTAGGATAGAGGTCCTTGAGGAAGAACATAAGAGGCAAAGTATGGATAGTCAAGAGGATGAGTGTGTGTGTGAGAGAGTGATAAAGTGAGTGAGTGTGTGAGTGTGTGTGTGTGTGTGTGTGTGAGAGAGAGAGAGAGAGAGAGGGTAACACATGAGATGTGTTAAAAAGTAAAATAAGTACAAAGGGTAACATATTGAAGCAAAGAGAACTAATGCTAATTGCATAAGCTTAAAAGTACAATATAATGAAATATTGAAAAGTGCATTACCTTATTGAGCTTCTCTTTATTTTGAGAATAGTTTAATATTCTCTACTTAACAAGGCCAATCACGTGACAATGGAAGCTCATTTGGCCCCTCCCCCCCTCACATCACTCTCAATTCCCCATACTTGATCATATAACATTAATCATTCATTCATCCATTAATAACATATAAAATTCATTCATTAAAATATAACATTCATTCATTAACATATGCCATTCATTAATTAACATATTCACATTCATTCTTTCAGTTTTTACATATTATCAAAAATATGGTTGTCATAATATGATTACAATCACTTTTATTTTTGTTTCTTTTTTGTAGCTAAGAAAAGAAGAAGTGGAATATCATTTTTTAAATAATTTGTCCCCCCTTTAGTTGTTCTACCCTCTGCTCATGATCTTAATGTATTCCTAGTCGTGTACTCACGATGTGGAGGCCATTGCAAGGGGGGTCTACTACATTAACAAAGAAATGTTAAATTGATATGTTTTATTATTATTGTTACAAGTATTTCATTAATTAAAAGAACATTAGAGTGGTGCTCTTTACTTGATGGGGCCACATCATGTTCTCGATCTTGTCTTATAGCCTCATTCTCAACATGTTCAACACCCTCTAAATCATCTGGAGTTGAAACACGAAAGGTTACATTAATTAATACACCAATTACAATTAAATATGTTTAAAAGAACATTAGAGTAGCCCTCTTTACCTAATGGGGCCACATCATGTTCTTGATCTTGTTTAGCTTGATCATGCTCAACATGTTGATCACACTCTACATGCTCTAAAGTTGAAACATGAAAGGTTACATTAATTAATACACCAATTTCAATTAAAGATGTTTAATTGTATTAATCCATACTACGTTTTTAATAGCACATGAATACATCTAGTACCGGGATGCACACCATGACCTTCATCTGTAGGTTGTACTCCACCCTCACCAGGCTGCATTCTAATGTCATGTGTAGTATTATCATTGCTTTCCTGTTTAAAACAAATATAGGCACATAATTACTTTATGGTGGAAATAAATATTGAATAGATTGCACAAGTATTCAATTTTAAATAAACTTCATTGAGTTTATTTACCTACATGTCGGATGCAGTGGAAGCTTGTGTTTGCCTAGTCAAGAGTCTTAGGCATTCAACCACAATTCCATAGCCTTGTTGGAAGGGAATATTTAGGTCCTCTTCTGTGGGCACTCTGTTGAATTCAGAGCCCTGTATTTTTGCATAAGATCATGAATTTTGATTCTATGGTGTGATAAAACCAAAATTGTTTAGAATTTATTATTTGGATTCAATATTTCATTTATTGATACTTACAATTCGCGTGGCTAATTTCATATAACCACTAGAGCCAAGTTTGTGCTACCCATGTTTTTCTAGTCTTGTCTTTATTGCCTTCGATGTGTCAGGAAGCCTATGAAAATTTTGAAATACGTTAGATTATGTAAAAAGATAGAGTAATCACTATATAATTACATTATTGATAGTATCACATACCTTCCTTGGCCCAGTGGTGTCTTTCCTTTTTTATTTTCATCCTTCTCCTTTCCATTCGACACCAGGTCCTTCCACTCCCTCTCTAGAATCATGGGGGGACACTTGTACTTTTTGTTATTCTCTAAATGTGACCTAAATTGGTCCCTCACATACTTTAGATAGGTACTAGATTTCTTAAGGGCCTTGGTTTAATTGAATGTGTTATTACCGAACATCACAACTAAACAGTTAATGAGATCATCTTTTAAATCTTGATTTTGGGAATTCCACCATGTACATATGGTGGGTCCGAAGATCTCCAATGTAATATCATTTAGATTTTTATAAAATACATCATTTCCTACAAAATGATCATGGGATCATTACTCTAAAAAGAGTGATCAATAAGTAAATTTCAATTGGATTATATATAATAATAATTAAATGATTTTAAAGTACCTCGGACCTTCTCTATCTTTATGGGAACAAAATCCCCAATCACCACAAATGTGACTGACAATGTTCCCGTAATAGTAATACAGGAAGATCTAGGAAATGCTGCTAAAAAATCACTAGTACTAGTGGCCTTTGCATCCCCAGGTACATGTCCTGATGCATGTTCTAGCATGTGTTCACTGCTAGAGGGTGCACTACTCAATGCTTGCATGCTATGTGTTGCCAAAATTTTAGTCGACAATATAGGCATGGATGATGGGGTTGGATGATGTGATGTATGCACAAGAAGATCAGGATCGACACTTGTACCAATCCCTATTCCCCGGGAAGCACCTGCAGTACCTTGATCATGGCCAGCAGCATCATTAGGATGCGAAAAATCTTGTAAAAACAACACATATTTTAGTTCATGACATAAAAGAGTACAAAATATAAAACCATGAATGAACTTATGTTATAATTAAAGATCTCATGAAAACTTACTTGCAAGTTTCATGCTCTCTCAGTCAATATTTTAACCTTTTCTCTTATCTCATCTGTTTGAGGTACTATGAATTACAACCGAAGGATTTCTTCATTGCATTTTTTTGGGTCTTCCTTATCATATCTAGAGGGTTTAAGGAATATGCGATGTCATCATTGTATAATAGTGACTACACCTCCCTATGGATGCTCTCCTCTACTGCTGGTGTCTTTCCCCGATCATCCACATCTGTTATAAGAATATTAAAAACAATATCGAAATTAACCCAATAAACTTATGAAAAAAACATAATAATAAAACATTTTGCTCGTATCTAATTTGTACAATTACAATGAGGTAAAATTGTCAGATAGAAGCACCTGAACATGCATTGCGATCTATGGTCTGGTCCAAAGCTTTCCCCCTACGATCAATGTCCCATTGTGACAAAAATTAAATATAAAAAAATATTACCGAAATGAAACCAATAGACTTACGAAAAAATAACATAATAATAAAATGGTATATTGGAGTCATTAATTGGAGGTTGGGTAAAATGGTATATAGTACATAACACCCCCATAGTAACTATGTTTGTATCTATGTGATTCAAATTGTAATCGATTAGCAACTCTTCCCCTATAGTTATTGATTTTATCGCACATACGAATACACGGTTTCCCTGTCGTGCTTTGAATATGCAATTGGATTGCTTATTTGGTGACCCAGGTCATGTACTATTTATAAACCCTAAAATATTCCTTGATTCTTTTGGCATTCCGTCAATGTACATAGCTACTCCTTTATTTTGATCCTTATCTTTTAGCTATATATAATTTGCTGACAATGCATACCTATGCATACTTCGTGTATATCGAACTAGTTGCATCCAATATTTGTAATTGTAACAGGGTCTAACATACTCCATTAATTCAGTAACTTTGTCTTAATAGACCTTTATACCGTCCATGCAAAATAGGCCCAAACCATGTAATGATGATGGTGCTATGCAATATATCCTCTCATTGACACAAAAATCAATGTTTATTTGAGGAAGTTTCTTGGGTACCCATTGTTTCCATAGATGTTTGTACCTCAAGGTCACCTCAATTTCACCTATGTTGTCATCATCATAAGAACATGACCCCCCTTCAGCAAGAAAAAATTCCATGTGTTTACAAAATTTTCTTCTAATCTTTTGACCTCTAGTTGATCTCCCTCTTCTAGACCTACTACATGTCTCACTTTCCTCTTCTCTTCCTAACTTTCCCTCACTCGAGGAAGATAGATTTGACAAATACCTATTTGGTGGTACCTGCACTCATAAGGATGTTGGATGAAGTTCTTTCATGGTGATGTGATCCCAAGGTATGGGGTTGGAGGATTAAAACCCAAGGTTGTCACTACTAGTCAAATGCATGTGGAGGTAACAATAGTTGTGAATGTATCAATAAACCTTGTAAGGGTCTGATGATCAGAGATCACTTGGTAAGCATGGGAATGGTTTGTAGGGTCACCAACCTTGTGTTTTGAAGCCTTGGGTTTTGGGAACATCTAGAGGAGTCATTGTCATGTTTCTTGGAGGTTGATTGGGTTAGTTGGTGGAAGGTTTCTATTACTTTTTGTACCCGTCTATGAATTTTTTGGGACCACCTTCCTCGAAGACAATAGTCCCTCTAAGGTAGTACTAGTGTCTGGTTAGTTAGTCTATAATTTTTTTTGGACCACCTCTGATGTGAAATAGCCCCTCATGCAACCATCCTTTCAGTCTATTTCTAAATGGACAAACCCCTTTCCTTTGATGAATAAGCTCCACAGGTTTCTACCCCTATAGTTTTCTGGGTCCCCCAAATAAAATAATAAAAGATGGGCCCTACTTAGAAGAACCCCAAAATGTATCCGAGTTTCTTTCTTTCTTAAGAATCCAATTAAAGAGGCTACTTGGGTCTCTTCCTATCCAAAATTCCTTCACCATTTTCCTACTATGAATGTTCTTTCATTTTTTAGTGGATTTAGGGGAAAATCATAAAGATAAGATGTGAGAGAATGAAGTTTCTTGATTGAAATATTGTGTGTACAGTCTGTGAGTAGAGAAATTATGAAGGTTAAGCCCTTAGGGTTTTGTGAAAATACTTTGTAAACAAACTTTGATGCTTTGAAGAGAATATACCAGTCAAACTAAACATGTCCCAAGCACTGGACAAGTGTACTTTGGTCAAGAGTTAGTAAAGCAACAAACCCTTATGCAAATCAAGCCTAATTAGGCCTAAATCTGTCTAAGACAACAATATTTGAAGCTTGTGTTGTAAAATTTTTGATAACCATTTTGAATATGTTTTAGATCTGCAAGGAGGGTATTGAAAAGTGTGGCCGGTAGAATTGTGTAATAGTGCCTAGATTGTGAATGAAGCCCTGACAAATAGGTTGGCAGACCTACAAGCGTTGCAAACAAGGTATGAAGGAACTAGTGACAATAAGAACTTTAAGGGATTTTGATGATTAAGTGTGAGTTATTGGTTGTTTTGGTTAAGATATTACCAAGGTATAATTTGATCTCATTTGATATAAGGTTTGGTGTAAGCATGAAGTTAAAAATTCCATTACTTTGACTCATCTGTCTAATAATAGCCCTATTTTGGAGACTAAAATGAAACTACAATATATGATTTTGTTCAATTGTCAAGAATAAAGGATGGGAGATGGTTTACATTTGTTTGAAGTGAAATGGAATGGAAATTGTGTGGTCTATATTAGCCTAAATACTGTTTTGGGTCAAATTACTTTATGTTGAGTTGAAATTGTGAAGTTTAGGACAATCATAAATAGAGTTAATGGTAAAATGAAAGGGAAGACACTAGGTTCAAAATATTCTAACATTAACTGTTGGTAAAACAAGTACACCAGAGTATGTGCAGGATCATGATGGGCCAAAAAGTGGCAATATGATGGGTATGTGGCTGACGACTTTTTTTTACCCAAACTTGATGAAAAGAAAAGGGTTTTTAAAGGAGATTCTTAGGTTTCCACCAATATAAATTATGCTTTACTTTGAAATTAATATATAATTATTATTCATTTTCTATTGAATTACGACTAAAGTTCTGATTTTTAGGTTGATTGAAAAACATCTATAGCTTTCAAAAAGTATCATATTTTTTTAATCCAAAACATGTGTCACATTCTATGCTTGAAATAATATAAGATTAAAAAAGAAAAATTTGAATTTCATGAAGTTTTGACCAAGTTAAGGTGGTTAGACATACAAGTCTTTATATTTTTAAAAAAATTTCATAAGAAAATTATAATTTATTATTTACTTGGAAAAAAATTACAAAAAAATATACATCACATCGGGACATGAGTCCTCTACTTATATCTAAAATCTTATAAAAAAATATTATCATTTTAATGCGGTTAGGGTGGTCAGACAGACATCTACTTCTTATATTTTCCCTGAAATTTAAGTACTACTGTATTGAAATTTCAAATTTTCACCAAATAGATTTTTTCTTTTGTAAATAAACCTAATAATTTAGAAACTACATTCAATTTGATACAAATTCTATTCTTACATATTTTTGAAAAAATATAGATAACTTATTCAAAAATTTATGTCAAGTTGCCTAACTTTGATGTTTTTGATTTTTTTGCCACTTAAGGGCCTGTTTTTTCCATGATGATCCTGCACATACCCACCACTTTCCAGAGATCTAACTTTACAATGGATAGAATGGTTGGTTACTTACCTTAACTTCTAATTGAGAACTAATATTACATGGTTGTCTTGTTAAGTAATATTAGTTAATTTGGATTTTTGAAGTAATGCTTGCCTTTGGAATGTGTCAACTGTTTTTGGTTAATTCATATCTAATATGTTTAGGATCATGCAAATATACTTTCATCTTTTGTTTTTAAAATTAATTTTTTTTCCATTTGCATACATAAATTATTATAGATAGGTCTTTTAAAATTATTGAAATTTATTTTTGTTCAGTTGCATCCTTGAAAACATGAAGAAAGCTCAACCAATTTTAGTAAATAATCCCATCAGAAAGGGAGAGTGGTCTGTTCCACCATATGCACTAAATGTCTTGTTGCATTTGGAATTTCCATCTGATTCAACCTGAACAAAGATCATACATCTTGAGAACAACTTACTTGAATCGGATTCTATTTTTTCCTCTGCTCAAGTTATTGAAGGAATTAACTTAGAGAATCCATTCTTGCAACTTATATTTGAAATTTTGTGTGGTTTACTTCAAGATTTGTTGTACTAAAAAGATATTTTGGACTAATTATTTGATGTAGTCAACTGAAAGGTTTGTGGCAATATATCCATTTGTAAAGGAGTTGGCCCTTGTAGGGGCTCCCAGAAGTAAGGGAACTAGACCAATAGCATAATTTTTTTCCCTTTGAGCCTAACTACAATAAGTGAGGGTATGTTGGAGACAGTTATCTACTAACTGCCAAAAATAGTATAAATATCCAATTGCTAGTGATCTATATACAAAATGTTTAACTTAGATATGAGGTTCTTGCATGTCAAATGCTCTATGCGATGTCTGATATAATGGTTTGAATTTCACATTTAAATTTAAAATAGAGATTAGTTGTTTATTTTGATCTATAACTTAAATTTTTTCAACATTGATGGCAGAGAACCCGCCCTTAACAAACGAAGCTGTTGATATCTTTATTTGGTGCCTAAGTCAGAATTTAGATTGTTACAAGAAATGGGTGTGTTCAATACCATAATTTGGTGACTTGTACAAAAAAATTTAATCATCAATTGGTTTGTTGACCTAATCAGGAAGAAAATAGGAAAAACGTAGTTTACGGCTTGTTGATTTCTCTGTAGACTTTGGGTCTAATATTAGGCTTTTAATAGCAATATGTTTTCCCGGGGAAGTGTACCACATGGGATTCATCAACTCCAACATGGGGGCCTTTGCTAGGTTTGCGGAATCTGATGGGTCATGGATCAACGGACACTACTTGGCCTAGATGGTGGCTCTAGGGAGGAGTTTGGTTGTTATTTACAACTACCTAACAGTGTAAATCACTGTACTTGCAACAAGATTTCTAAATGTGGGGGAAAAATCACTTACAATCATTGTCCCTTGGTCAATTTTCCCTTTCTGAGTGCCCTCACCTCTCACTCTGGCTTTCCTCCTACCAAATGGTTCCTAGTCTTCCTCCTCGACGCAATGGCCTTGCAACACTCATCTAGTGAAGTCTCACAACTCTCCACTCAAGGGCTGGATGTAGTGGTTCTCGGTGCAACTCTCTAGTTAGGGTTTCAGTGTAGTATGCTATGTCGTGCTCCTATGTGTGCGGGGCCAAAATTCAAAATATATAGTTTATATATATGCTATGTCAACATATAGTTTATATACAAAATATATATGCTATGTCAACATATAATTTATTTTATTTTCTATAAAAAATAATTTTTGTATGGTGGCTTGTTGAGCTTATATAGTTGGTTTTCTATTTCTTTATAATTTTTGATGATTTATTTCCTATGACATGATTGAATATTATCTACAGACCTAGTGATTATTAAAAAGGATTATGATATGTGATGTTTAATCATGATGGATGTCTAAGAATCAATGATTGAAATACTACTTGACTAAAGATTGAGCTATATGATATTTTTTCATTTAAACATCATGGAAGAAATGCTTGCAATCGATGTCTTATTAATGTAGCCTACAAGGTTTCTTTTCCTAGTTTTTTTTGGTCCTATTCTTGTTATGACTTATTTTTTTACATTGGTCTATTACAGTAATGGGGAGCATATCTAGTGAATTGATTCTTTCAATCTCTTTGATTCTTATCCTTGTGCATAACAAGTTTTCTTCTATCATATGATTCTTTGATTCTTGGTTTAAAAAAATCATTACAACTAACATGGATATGAATTATGATGTGGGTGTGAGAAGGGACTGTTGAATATGAAGGAATGGTTTAGGAAAGTACTCCTTAATCCAAATGAGTCATTTTCTTGTCACAGAATGTGTTAATAGACTTTAAAATTAATATATTCAATCTAGTTAATATTGACACATCTAAAGCATGCCAAAGGTACTTCAGAGATATGCTATGACATAAAAAAGATTGTTAAGGTGATTTCAAGTGTTGATCCATTAGGGTAGGAAAACATAGATGCATTGGTACAAAAGGTTCCATTCAACTTGGAGGAAATGGATAATTACCTAAGGGGCTAATGTGAGATTGGACCAAGTTTATATTATGATACAAATAGCTTGGGAAAAGGGATGATGAAATGGTTAATTATGGCAAATTGTAGAGATAAATTTAACACCAAGGGAAGAACACTAGAACAAATTTTAGAACTATGGATTATTCCAAGACTCAAAATTCCACTAAGAGGCATCCCTTACCTCTTAAATTAATTCCATAGGTGGGTTTATCCTCCAATATAGTTCCATTGGTTAGCTTATCATGTGAACTTCTGCTATAAGTGGGATTACCATACACTTTCATAACATGCATGTGTGCTTTCAAAAGGCTTATACGTTCTTGTGAATTTGAAAGAAAGGCATGTTTTGACTTTTCCAATAGGTGTTAGGGGTTAATTTGACTTGGTTTTAGCATTAGAGTGACAAACCTTGTGGTTTAGATTCCATAAACAAAATATACTCATTTTTTTAGCTTCCTATTATCATCTTTATATTCAATGAGATTTTTAAAGATCATCTAAATATTCATTGCTAATGAAAATGCACAAATTAATGTGTAATAGATCTAAGGTGTGGCTCAGAGAGCCTCATCTTTTGAAACCATTAACCAAAGAAATGCTAAGAACAATATATGAAAGAGACGAAGAATAAGGCAACTTGTATTATTAGGAAGGATGAGATTCCTTTATATAGCATGACCTCATGTTTGAGTCTCGAAACCCTCCCATATCATCAACACATGTGTCTAGGCTAACCATGTCAAGTTTCACTCCATACAAGCATAAATTGAAAAAAATTCAACATTGGCCCCATGCACATGTCACTATGTGGGGTCAACATGAGGAAACGCTAATTTATTGGGAATGAAATAGCCAAAGATATGATGAAATAATATCTAATCATAAATAGTCGTAGAGTAACTAGGATTTGATCATATGGAACTTTCTAGGGGAGCTACAATAGTTGTAACATCATGAATTAACAACATTAAAAAGTACATCATGAATTAATTATGTAATGGCATAAAAATTAAAAACATCATGAATTAATTATGTAACCATATAAGTCAAATATAATTCTATCAAGAAATCAATATCAAATAGATAATATAATTACATAACTCATACATTTCAATGTCATTGATCTTCTTCTTCATCCAACTCTTTGTCTATATCATCCAATCCATATTCGACATTGTAAGGATCGGTCATATCATCATCATCATCATTGATATCAGTTTCGATAATGTCATCATCCACACGGATATCATATTCATGAACAATAACTCCTACATCATCATGATCTAGTTCCTCTTCTTCAACATCTTCTTCAGACACATCATCAACTAACTGTTGATCTTGATCATCATCTACATCATCTTCTAGTTCTTTGGTATCTTCTTCTTCCACCACATTATACTTTACCGACCTTCCTCTTGGATCATGTCTAAAAGAAAATGACCAACCCGGTTTACCTGGAACCTCTGAGTAAAATACTTGCTCACATTGTCTTGGAAGAACATAAAGCTCATTTCCAGCTCACTCAATCGACCTTGTATTAACCATGGTAAATCCATTATCATGTTCAATAACAGTTCTCTCGGGATCATTTTCATTCAATCGTAGCCTATACCATTGGATGACGAACATAACTAATTTGAAGGACTTAAAGTCACACTCAAGTATATCATCCAAAATCCCATAGTATCGATTTTCTGAGACTTCTGGATGTATGTTGCTTCTAGATGAAACATTAGTCACCTGAAAGACTGCAATTATTCTAGAATCACAAGTTTTCTTCATGTCATCCAACTTTTTGATTCAAAATTTATGACCATTGCACCACATAGCCTTGTGGTGTTTCACTTGCAATATGTCAAACATATCAAAATTATTGCATCGTCAGTTGATAAACATATTTATTCTTGGTCGAATGTATGCAAAGAAAAAAAACTCAACATATATATACATCAATATAATTGAAAATAATTAAATAATATAGGTGGGTATGTAAAGGATCATGATGGGCCAAAAAGTGGCAATATGTAAGTGATATGATGGCCCATGTGGTTGACGAATTTTTTTTTACCCAAAATTGATGAAATGAAAAGGTTTTTTAAAGGAGATTATCAAATTTCCACCAATATAAATTATGCTTTACTTTGAATTTAATAAATAATTATTATTCATTTTCTATTTAAATTACAACTAAAGTCCTGATTGATAGGCTGATCGAAAAAAATCTATATCTTTCAAATGGTATCACACTTTTTGAATCCAAAGAATGTATCACATTCTATGCTTTGCATAATATAGGATTAAAATAAAAAAATGAATTTCATGAAGTTTTGACCAAGTTAAGGTGGTCAGACATACGAGTTTTTATATTTTTTAAAAGTTGTAATAAAAAATTCACAATTAATTATACATGGAATTAAAAAAAAAATAAAATGCATCACATCATGACATGATTCCTCTAATTATATTTAAAATATTATAAAAAAATAATATCACTTTATTGTGGTTAGGGTGGTCAGACAGACACATACTTATTTTTTCCTTGAAATTTAAGTACTATTGCATTAAAATTTAATTTTTTTACCAAATAGATTTAAAATAAATAAAAATAAACTTAGTAGTTTAGAAACTACATTCAATTTGCTACAGATTCTATTCTTACATATTTTTGAAATCATATAGATAAATTATTCAAATTTTTACGTCAAATTGCCTAACTTTGATTTTCTGAATTTTCATCGCCACTTAAGGGCTTGTTTTTTCTATGATGATCCTACACATACCCAGGTGATTAATATATTTATAAACACCTGTTTATCTCTTAAACCATATGCTAAATAAATTTCCCTTGGTGTAACATTGGAATCTCCATTACGTTGAGCTTCTTTAACCAATGAAGTCACACCTTCCCATGTTAATGCGTGACCAGATTGTTGACATCGTTCAATCCATACCGTCATCCAATCAAGATTGTTTGCGACATATAAATGTAGTGCACCCCACTCTTGACCAACTATATCAAAAAAATTGAAATTCACAAATGACATATAATTAGTTAATTACCCTGGTATACAACTTTAATTTATAATTGATGTACCTGAAAACCTAACATCCCATGCTACCAATGATCTTATTATCTTTCATTGTTGGATGAATTCAAATTAAAGGAGTATGCACAAAGAATGAATTATGAACTTGAATGGTACATACACTCTTGTAAGAAAAATCAAAACCTTAGTGGATACACCCATTTTCCTATACCGGGGGAAGGTGTGTTTAAGAACAAAGAAGACAAAGAAGCAGATAATTCTATTGATTTTGTCATGTAAAATCAAGGGTCTCTCTTAGTATTCTCATAAAATTAATGTTTATGCCATCCACAAAGTCAAATTATCCTTTTACTACCATACCACTACCATACTTGAGTATACCATATACGCATTGCCTTTTACCTCCTTATTGCGGCCTCCAACAAAGTAACTCATGGTAGCATAATAAGAGGATGGTAGTATATTGTATTACCACTGTATCACAGAGGGTTGATACCTAGCCCGCGGTGGAGCGTATAAGTAAGAATACACATAAGGGAGAACTGCTATACCATGGGGGGTCAGAATAAAGCCCACAGTAAAGCAGTATATAAGATAAAATACTAAATAAACACCATGGTACTGCTAAGGAGGACAAGGAAGTGCACGGTAGTGCTGTATAATAAGAAAAAGTAAATATTATGTACCATGGTACCACAGAGGAGTGAGGAGTGACATGCAATAGTGTGATAATCAGCTGTTGGAGCATTAAATGAAGGCCAGTCACATCAATTAGCATCAAAATATGAAATTTAGGTCAGTGTGAAGGATTTGAATGATGTAGAAATTATATGGAATTAATGCAATATGATATGAGAATTAAACCAAGAAGATTGTGAATTCATTCGCTTATGGTAACGAAAGCTGAGTATAGGTGAGCTCAAGGTGTGATAGGCCGGAGAATTCTTCAAGACAAGAAATATTTCGGGTAAGTTCTATTCACCACACATTGAATTTTAAGCAATGGCACCTAAGAAAACAAAAGCAAGGACTAAAAAAGAAGAAAAATCCAATAAAGCTTCATTATAGTTGCCATTACTTGCACTGCTACCTACTTCAATCGATAAAGGTTATAAGGGGGTCTTTAAGGATTTAGCTCAAGGGTGCAGAGACCCACTAATTCCATGGTTTGGGTGGAATATGTATTGGTATTTTTATAAGAACAGGAATGAAGGGGTCTCGGTATCGAACCCATGGACTCTTGACATGGGAAAATTGATAGCTTCTAATGTGTTTATTGATATTGAGATAATTAGAGCTCTAGCCAGTAGATATCATGCCCCATCAAAGGTTGTTAGGCTCCCAGATGGACAATGTCTAGTAGATATCTCCAGGGAGGCTATAATTAGGTGTTTTGACCTAAATAAGCAGGCTGTCATAGAGATAGATTTGGGGAGGGTAGAGCAGGAGACAAGAGATTAAAGAGGACTCATAGAATTGATGAACTTCCCCTGCACATGAAAAGGGGTAACAAGAATAGAGGCCTTCCTATTCTGTCTTCAAAAGCTGAACCCTTTCTAGTGTCTGATTTTCAGACTTATTTCAAAAACACCTATTATGCATTATGCCAAATTCTTGGATTTGATGCTGAAGACAACATGTCAGTTGGATTGATGAGGATGGAAATGATTATCCAACACCTTGAGTCCAATGTGGAGTTTGATTTTGCTTCTATCATTGAGGAAAAAATTCATGAAGGTCTATTATAGGTTAGGGAAGCTAAGGCCCCTATCACTTTCATAAAGTATTCTCTACTGTGTCATCTAATTCTATTTCAAAATGAAACAAAGTGGACTAAAAGGATGAAGTTGAGCACACATGAAAATGGAGTTATGCTTCCAGTGTAAAATTGGTGCTATGTTTGGGATAGTAAGTGCCCTGAAGGTGACTTTATTGTGTTTAGAGATGACTTTTCCCACATACTAATTGATGCCCTTGGTTTTCCTACACCGAGGTTACCACAATATTTAATGGAAGTTATGAGACCTTTGCAATACAAACTAGACCAAGGTTTCATACACAACTATGCCAACTAGTTTTTAATGCCACAATATACCATCATTAGGGCGTATAGTTGTGATCAGGCCCCACATGTTTTACCAAAATTTGTGCCTAGTAGAGTATTGTTTTTAGATTTTGTTTGGCAAATGCTCTGAATGGAGTGTAGTCTTATGAAGAATTAGAGAAAGGGGACTTTCTTGCCTGACTTAATAGTTTTTGAGGAATTATCAGTTGGGTTAGATATGTTGGAAGAAGTTTAGAGATTCATAAGAGCCAATTTTTCTCTCAGATTAGGTAAGGTGAGAGTATGTAATCCAGAGGGTCACATCAATAATATCAGAAGGACCTTGCTTACAAAGAGGGTGATAACACGTGTATTTGATCAAGAGGAGGATGTGATAAGAAACCTGGTATAATTTTTAGATGTGTTTGAAACAAGGAAAAAATGGTTAATGATGATGAGATGGGAGGACCAGAAGAAATAAAAAGATAATAAGTTCAAGGGGTTCTTTGATGAAGAGCCAGATTTGTTGAAAAGGATGCACTTGATTCTAGGTAAGTTTGATGAGATGTATAAAAAGGCTCAAGAAGCTATGTCAACTCCATCATCTGCACCCCAGCCACCCTCATCCATAGACTCCACATCACATACACCACCTCCTCCACTAGTTCATCCATCTCCTCCATCCCAAATTGGTGAGCCACTTGCTAAGAAATAGAAAGTCGAATCACTAGTTGATCATGGGTCGAGTGATGAAGAACAAGAAGCAGTCCTAACAATGACTGAGGTGAAAGTAGTGGAGCAACAAAAAATTGTTAGAGCCTCATGACCCAAAAATAAGAATATCAGAGGAATCCATTGATGAGATACAAGATGATGAGAGAATAATTACTTCTCTGCGGTTCATGGAGGATGATGATTTCATCCATACAAGGGAATTCAAAGATTTTTGGATAAAAATTAAAATGAGACAGTTTGATGATAGGCTGAAAATTAACCTCATTGGGATTGATGATTCAAATCATGAAGAGGTGCAAGCCCATACAATGGTAGAGTTGGATATTGATAACATCAATATCACTCCCAAAGAAGCAAGGGAGTTGGTGCTAAGTAGTAAGATGTTAATCATACCTAGAATGGAACTCTCTAAGGTATTTTTGTTAGATCAAAGCAGAGCTTAGGATGATCCAAAGTTGGTTGTGGAATTTGATTTAGAAGAAGGAGTCTCAGGCATAGGATACAATCCTACCACCAAGACCCTTTCCCTATGGAAAAAACAAAACAATACAAGGAAGCCAAGGCTTCTGGATGTAGTACAGGAAATGAGAGGGTCTGCAATGGTTAGGAAAATGAAAGAAACTACTCCAACATAAGCAACAAACATAACTATGCACTCTACCATGTTTACAAAGGATGTAGTATAAAACATGGAGAAAAATATAATAGAGTATGAAAAGAGACTCAAGTTATCAAATGATGAAATAAATAAGTTATTCATTGAAGGTGTCAGATTAAAGCAACAATTACAACAAGCCAAAGATGTAAAATGGGATGAAATGGTTTTCTATCATCCACCTACTCCAGTTGAAGATCCACAAATCCAACAGTTGAAAGACAAGATTGAAAATTTAAAGAAAAATAATATGGATGATGTCAGGCAGCACAAAGTTGGAGTTTTAAAAGAGAAGATAAGTGGATTCCATGAGGGTTTTAGTCATTTGGTGAAATCCCTAGAACAAATAAATACTAATTCACCAATCCTAGAGGAATTATATAAAATATGGCAGACCACTTACCACATTTTGAACACTTTATGCAAAACAACACAAAGGGATCTTGATGCACCTCTGAAATTAAAGCCTACTCAAGAGATGGTGAAGGTAGTTATTGATGAGCATAAGTATTTGATTGACATGAAGAAGAAGGTGGAGAACAAAAGGAATTCATTTGATTCAATAAAGCATAGTTTCAGTCCTTTGATCATCAAAGATGATGGGAAATTCAAGGATGTGGATAAATGGAAGAATGAGTTTGATCAAATGGTTCCTCAATGCTTGACATGTATTCAGGGTGATGGTGATATCAATTTGAAAAAGTTTCACACTCTTCTTGATGGAATTATAACATTGGATAATGGTTACACAAAGTTTTTTGTAGATTCCATAAACCTACTTGATAGTAGATGGAAGAGTCACCTTACAAATTTCACTACTACACAATAATTCAAGTGGTCGAATGATTTAACAATAAGAAAATGGAAAGAAAATATCTGGGCTCAGATGAAGATTGATCAACGTCATCAGAAGTCCAAAAAATATCATATCATAAAGTAAGAGCCTTGCATAGGTCTTAGAAGACCATGGGTTTCTTACTCAAAGATTAATCGATTTGCATATGTTAGTTATCTCTAAATACATTTTATCTTTTCAATTAAGTTTTGTTATAAAAAGCCATGTCCTTTGGTCTGAAGCTTGTTGCCTCTCATATAAATAAGAGAGACCAAGACCATAAGGAGGGGATTATATTAGAAGATAGTATATAGAAGAAGTAGGAGAATATAGATTGATACAATTTTTACAACAAAAAGGACCAAGATGCACGCATATATTTTGAAGGAGTTAATGAAAAATCTTTGATTCGGTGGCTCTATGTTGGTATCAATTGTTTGATAAGTTAATCGAAGATATTATCACTTTGTCTCCATATTTGATATTTCTTTGTTGTTTAAATTGATATATCAAGCATATTTTCAATTTATCAGTGCATATTTGTTGTATCTGTGTGGCATATTTAATTGGGTCTTTCGAGTAAAGATTAAAATACTCTTGATTATTCATAGCAACTTGGAACTATTATTTTGGATTATTAAAGAAGAATCTGATAGTTACACCCTTTCCTATTTATACAAGTTATAAACATAAAAGTGCCAAACAGTTAGAATTATTGCTAGTTATAAGTCACTTAACTCTGATTTCTATTTGACTCCATATACCCAATAGAGCACTGGTCCCTCACATTCCATCATTTTAGTTTGATTCATTTTATCTTTTACATATGTTAACTGAACATATTAGATTTTACATATGTTAATTGAACATATTAAGATTAGCCTTGATATTGATTATACAATCTATACTAAAATAAGAATTCATTTACCCACTCCCACTTTCCATTGTGGATAAATTGTTTTAGGGAATAAACATAAATCAAGTCTTCTTCATTCATATAGGTGTACCCACCTAGGTCTAGCAGCACCTAAAGAGAAGAACATCTAAACCATTCAGCCTTGTGGATTACCTTGAAATGTACCAAGAGTTTGGAAACCTCTTGAGGTATTTAACCTGCATTTTTGAGAGCTAACAGGATGGATGAATGCAATAGGATACTTCAAGTAGCATTGGATACAGTCAAAGTAGAAGGGCTATTGCTAGATGGAGCATGCAAACATATGGAATTGATGATAAAAATCAAATATGAAGCCTGAAATGCAGTGCATGATGCAGATTCCCATACCTTGGAGGAGTATAAAAAACATCTCTCAGCAGCTAAGTCAATATTAGGAGAAGATTTTATTTTTTTATAAGTTTAATTAAGATCAATAGTTTAATTATTTGCCAAAAGACAATCCGAAGAGACACCTTTGTTGGGTCTTCTTCTTATATATATGAAATTTGAATTGTAATATTTGATCGTCAGCACTTTTTAGGTTTTTAATACTTTTCAGCAGTGAAAGTCTTATTTTCTAGAGTAATAAAATACCAGTACTTTCCTATTTGTGTGTAGAAGATTCTTTCATTTGGACTAGTTCTCTATTGTTTCTTTTCAAGCAATTGAAGGCAATGTAAAATGTATTCTAATTAATCTCTATGACCATCTTATAATTACCTCTCACTTTCCTCAATCTAGCTTTCCCCATCAGGTACTCCCCTTCAAATTTGTTAATAGAGTTGGGATCCCAAATGCGATCTACATGGATCTTTACTACGAACTTAGGAAGATATTTAGTAATGTACACCATGGTCTAGTATACCATATAACCCTCCACCATAGAACCCTCTAGATGTGCTCTTTTTCTAACCAAAGCCTTCAAAAATTTCAAGTGCCTCTCAACCATCCACATTGACCTTGTGTGTATAGTTCCATAGAATTCAATGTCCTCAACTTGGTGTATGAGGTAGTGTTCTTGTGCATTGAAAAATGTTGAAGGTAGACACTTTTGCATTTCAAAAATTAGACAAGGAATTTTTCTCCTCCAATAATTTATATCTTCTTTATGGATTTCTTTAGATGACAACCATCTACAAGTGATTCAAGGCACAAATATATTAACGAGATTTAACAAAAATATATAATATATTAAATAACAAGTAAAACAAATGGCCAATATAAGATCTATACAACAAATTGAACAAATATCGCTACTTACCTCATGTATTTTACAAGATCATATATAACTTGCTTGACATTGTTGTCAAAGTTGTCTAGGAGAGATGGAGGTAGAACGTACTACAACAATTATAAAATGATCTTTTCATTATTTTTAAAAAAATAGTAAACATAATACACTGAAAAGTACATGCAATATACAAATATATAAAAAATATACTAGAATAATTACCTTAACGAAGGTATGCCAATCATGCATTTTCATCCCTAACCCAAATTCACCTTTCTTTGTTATGATATTGTTTATGTTCATAGTATATCCTGTGGGAAATCGAATTTTTCATATGACTTATTTTATAGCATTTCTTTAATGCTCCGTTAATAACCAAGGAAGGGCGCTTATATTAATTTGGTCTCCATCGCTATTTAATTGAATGACATTTTTCATTGCATGACTGGCTTCCTGAATGTCACTACAAATTTTGACAATTTTTTCTTTGTCATGCCCTCCATCCAATATTTTCCATAACATTTCCGTTATATTCTTTCCGATATGCATTGTATCAAACAAATGCACAATTTGTAGCTTCTCATAGTAGGGAAACATACTAAATTATCTGGGATAACTTTTTAGTCCCTGTGGAAGCCGACCATTAATGCCCTAATGACCTTCATGAAGCATATAAGTTAAAAAAATTAATGGCAATCATTGTCAATTACAACATGAGTAAACAAAACACAATATAAAAATATAAATTCCAAACATATCATATATGATAGATAAAAAGATTGATCCGATGTATAACCTTGACAATTAATTCTATTATATTCCAACTTCCATAGGCGAGGTGTCATTCTTCATGGTTTTGATGTGGTATCTTCTTTCCCATTGAAAAGATGTTTTTCAGTAGTTCAATACTTATGATTTATGTGGAGGAAGTGCCTATACTCATCAAACACCCGCTTTCCTAAAATTGTTGAACGACGAGATTTCATCTTTGGACCACAAATTGGACATGCAAATTTTCCCTTTGTTTGAAGACTTGCAAGATCATATATAATTGGATTAAATATGCCAATTTTTATAATTATATATAATGAATAGATTATTTAAAAAACATGCATGATATCTACTTCATAAAATTAAATATCATTAAAGTGTAGTCAAATGTTATAACATACCACAAAAATGTGTTAGCCCTGGGGCATCATGAATTGTCCATACAAGCATTGCATGGAATTGAAATTGTATTTGTCCTATTGGTCTAGAGATGCCATACATAGTGACGCCATTCCATAATTTTAGTAACTCATCGATAAGAGGCTCGATATATACATTCATATCTTTAACTTGGTACTTACCTAGTTGAATGAACATAAACATTGCATAATTATTATAACCATTTTACTGCAATATATATAAATTAATGTACATGACTATTAAATGAAAAAATATAAATCATTATGCAACAAATAAGACAAATGTGATGCTACTACGTTAAAGAAAATTGATGTAAACAAATACCTAGAACAATCGTTTCCAACATTATGTGCTCCCTCCTTATTGACATCCATGGAGGAATGTTATTGTTGATAACAAAAATAGGCCACACTGATTAAATAGATCTTAGATCTCCAAATGGATTGACACCATCCGCTGCCAATGAAAGCCTGAGATTACGAGGTTCTTCTTTAAAGTGTGGCCATTTTTCCTCCATATCCCTAAATGCAGAACCATCCATAGGCATTCAAAGAATGTCATGTCCACTTCTATTCTATGCATGGTAATCCATAAATTGTGCTAAGCTTTCACACCTAAATAATCGTTGCATATGTGGAATAATGGGAATATAACGAAGAACCTTGCGAGACACATTTTTTGTTAGTTGATCTATTCGATATCTACTGATATGACATTCTGGGAATTCTATTGCAAATTCATGTTGTTTATGATATATAATATGATCATTGGGACATGCATCTATTGCTTGATACCCCATTCCAATATATTTCATAATGGAAGATAAATCTCAGTATGAGCGAGGTAAAATATTTGATGGTGGTAACAAAAAATCACCTATCAATCTACAACAAAAAAACAATTTGTTAATATAAAGGATATTAATGGTATATATTTCATCATTTATTTACTAGTGATGAACTAACAACAAAAATAGATGAAAAAAGATGACATATATGACATACCTTAACATCCATGAGATTGCTATGTTGGATAAACCATTCATAACCTTCAAGTTCACCAGCAACAATACAATAGAGAGAAGAGTTGCTTGGGAGCCTTCATAAAGGGGCTCGTATGCCTTCTCAAGTATAGGTAAATCATGAACATCATCAAAGTCATCTCGATCATCATGATCAGCTGTGCCACTAAATGTGTCATGGATCAATGTATTTGTACCATCATCTTCAAATGTGTTTTCTAGCACATGATCATCTTCGATATCCACAGCTCCATGTTCCTCCGCTTGAAAAACCACATTCTTCGGGCCATGATAATCCATATTATGTGCCCTAGGGTGGCCCACCTTTATAATAATGATTGACACAAATAAAAAATGATCATGATCAAGTGATTTTATATATATATATATATATAATTTTAAAATGATATAAACTTTTACAAATTCAATCAATATAAATACATATAATGAACAACTTACCAATGGACGATAATCATGCCCCCCTTCAACGTGACCATGCTGCCTACAATGTTTCTCAGCTATTGTGATTAAAAGTCTTCTTGTCTTTAAGCCATTGCAATTATTGCAAGGACAATAAAATTTCCCATCACCCTTTCGTTTCAATCTAGCCCACAATCTAGCAAGTGTCTTCATTTTGTTCTACACTAATATTATCTGACATGATTTTTCTCTACCAAGCTTGAATATTTATATCTTCAAAAAATATCAAACTCACACTCCAATAATTTTTAATCATAGACAGGTAACAAAATCTAATAATTTTGATATTTTGCACCAAAAAAATTTGACCTATAACCTCCAAAAACTATCACAAGTATAGAAAATTTGCAAGTATAGAAAAACACTGTCACAAGTATAGATAAATTGTTGAACCCACTTTTATTTATTAAAAAACATTCATCAGAACCCCGATGAATGCTAACCATATTGATGGAAGGGGATGGTTGACTTGAAGTGTATGTTAAAATAGCAACAAAAATCACGTAGCATGGCAATTTCGATGAACATCGAGCATAATTTTTTTTTTTTTTGATAATTTCAAATTAAATACACATGTACCCGATGATACATTTAATTATACATCTTTCATTGGAAATTTTTGTCGTATTTTGCAGTCAAATGAGTTAGTGAGTGGATTTGACAGTATAGGACAAAAGATGCTTGGTGTGATCACTTTGCCTCTTACAGTTGGAATGGCCACATTAGACACACTAATCCATGTTATGCCAACTGATGTTTCATATAATCTCATTTTGGGCAGGCCATGGATTCATGCAATGAATGGGGTGCCTTCCACTCTTCATCATAAGATGAAGTAAATCTACAACAACAAAGTGTACACACTTGATGTTGATCCTGAACCTTACAGTGTCTTACACCTTGAGAAAAACAAATCCAAACCCTTCACCACTACACCAACCCAACAAGTGGAATCCATACAACCAACGCCCTTAGATGATGATTGGGGTTCATTAGACTTCACAACTCCTTTACTAGGAGAATCCAAGATCACACACAAAGCTCTGAAAAGGGAAACATTGTCTTCTCACCACAAGATTTGGCCGATCCTTCGAAAGAATCCTCCTCAACTACTTTAGACAACAAAGCCAACAATGCATCCTCACCTGATCGAAAAGTGTTGAAAAATCTCTATGGAAAAGGTTATGAGCTCATCAAACAACTTTTCTATAGTGGAAAAGGATGTGGTGCTAATGAACAAGGTATCTGCAACCCTATCGAGCCTATCACACAAACAACTAATCACGGTCTTGGATTTTGTCCTTTCAATGAAATCATCAAACCTTCATCCAACATCAACACTATCCCAAATCACCCTTCTAACCCTACCTTCCAAAGTGATCCTTTTCACACAACACAACACACAAAGAAATCTTTGGTTAATGCCAATGTCATCTCGCAACCCACTATTGATATAGATTTTACATACTCTTCCAAAGGAGTGTACAAAATCTCACAATCTATTGCACCTTGCATAGGTATGACATCCTATACTAAGCAAGGTACATATTTATTACAAACCAAAGTATCACCTTCTCCCCTTGATCAAGAGGGCATCTTGTTGAGACTCCTCAAAACTCACTTGATCTCTCTTCCTCCAAGAACTCAAAAGAAATATTACAATGAACATTCCTTTTGTGCTTACCACTGAGTTCATGGTCATTCCACTAATGAGTGTAAGGCCCTGAGTAGTAAAATTCAACATCTTAAGGAGTTTGATGCTCTCCCTTGCGTGGGGGCACCCCATTCCTCTAATCGATACTGATCTTCATCCAACCTTGCATCTCATCAATCCTTTCAGCTCACTCTTGTCTTGCACTAAGTGGGGGCAAGGGATTAGTTAGCCTCTTCCCTCGTATGCCACTTGTCATTGACTCTTTTGGCTAATCATTAATATTTCATGAACATATAAGA
The DNA here is from genome assembly GCA_007115665.2 of Sequoiadendron giganteum. Classification (NCBI taxonomy): domain Eukaryota; kingdom Viridiplantae; phylum Streptophyta; class Pinopsida; order Cupressales; family Cupressaceae; genus Sequoiadendron; species Sequoiadendron giganteum. The sequence goes on from CM021105.1 coordinate 507,111,801, forward strand.
GCAAGCTTGGGATGTGGATGAAATGTATTAGGTTGACTCGTATGTGACATACTATCCTTTTCATGACATAGCTTATTAGAAACATATGACTCCACATAGGGATTTTCGAACAAGATCTCATGTCCTTCTCGTCTTCTTCTACTTTAAATAATTTTCTCACAGTAATGGTGTTAGAAACTACTTTAAAGTGGGGGCATACATCACCACTCACATTTCATTGTGTGATTTTCTTTTTCTTGCGATTCCCTCTCTTGGAAACACTAGGTACAATGTTGCCCACGATGAGACATTGCACTTGTCCTATCTTACAAAAAAGATGAGACTATTTTCACTTTTCCTCTCTTGGACACATTATGCATGATGTTACTTAAGATGAGACATTGCATGAACAAAGAAAAATCCCTTTGAGCATTCCTTACACCATCATTTCAAATATCATTTCTCTCTTGTGGTTCCTTATTAAGGTTATTAGGAGGTATAACTTTGGTATGGTTAAGCGGGAAGCCCAACTAATGGCATGACTTTTCCCATAGCCACCTAAGTGTGTGTGAGTACATACAAGCCAAGTGTATGTTTCTCACCTTTTTGGGCCTTCTCACCTAGCGAACAACCAAAATTCTCGTCACCCCAAAGTGAGTACACATCTTTTTTGGACAAATAGCCTAGATCTGATCCACAACTAGTCGGACAAATGGTTGAAGCTTGATCCAACTTTTCACCTTTCCCTTTCTCTTCCTCCTAGTTCTTGTCATTGCATGATCATGTATCTCATCTTCCTGCAAATCATTCACCCTTGAATGTGTCCTTTTGTATTGATGTCAACTTGACTTAGAATCTTGAATCCTAGGGGCTTGACCACCTTCTTTGTCTTTTTCCATTCTTCATCATCTCCATTGGGCTACTTTAGTGTGAGTTTGAAGTAAGTTCATCCTCTCACTAAAGTGGAGGCTAAATGTGTCACCAAAAAGTGTAGCCTTGACACTTTTCAATTATTTGGACCCTTGCCTATGGATTTTGGACCTTTCATAGCCTATTTTTACCTCTTTCCAAGCCTTGTGCCAAAGTGTTGTATAAAATTTTCACGCTTTCCTTAGCTTGTCATCACTAAATCAACCCTTTCTTATGATATAATGACCCCTTAATGTACATACATGCCTTATTTTAGTGCCTTTCGGAAGACAATCCCAACAAACATTATTAATCACTTCTTAATCCTCGACAACCAAAAAAAATGCCTAGGTAGAATAGGTCGCCACTTTGGGTGACCTAGTCCCATGTGGCATAAAATTAAAATTTAACTTAAGTTTCTTTCAGGATTTTGTCTCCTAAACCCTAAGGTCAACTCGTGTGGTCTTATTTTCAAGAAATTAGGGAACAAATTGTATAAATAATGGTTTTTCTCATCTTTTTCACCCGATTCTATTCCATTCATTCTAAACCCTAACTAGTTCATTCACTCATCTCTCTTCTCTCCTTCTTCTCAAGCAAGCTAGTGTTTTTGCATATTGTCACTAGGACATCTCTCTCAAGAAGCACTTAAGGGCTGAATCCTCCATTTTTGCAACTCAAGATCATTCATCAAGTCAAGGTAAACTCCATTGTTTTATGCTTCATTACATTGTTTCATCATTTTCGTTTGATTACTAAAAAGGGGTTTGATCAAGGCAAACCCCCATGCCTTAACAATCAACAAGTTTTCCCTCTTAGTGTGATTTGTAGATCTTGTATGTAGATTTGGAAAAGAACCAAGGTGGAAGAATATTAATCAACTAGTCAAGGCTCTTTAAGGTTGGAGAAACCCTATTTGAATCTTGGAGAACATCTACAGACCAAATTCTATAGTTTTAGATCTGAATACCCAGAGGAGTAGAAAGTGCAGACCATGAGCTTTAGATTCCACTATCTGATCTTCAGAAATTCAAAAAAGGACTAAGTTTCCAACAATGGAAACCTAGTCCCAATGAACCTATTTTTCAGAGATTTTTGTGTTTTTGGATACCCTTTTGGTAGAAATGAGCTCCGGTGCAGTTTTCCAGATCTGGGACTAGGTCACCCAGAATGGCATAAGTGTCCCAATAGGGAAAATTTCCAAACTCAATAGCATTCCCAACCTCCAATATAGTCTACAACTCATTTCCAGGTGCACACCTTCCATCTCCAGCTTTCTATTTTGTTTCATAAGCTTTCTTAGGTCATTTAGCTTAATGTTTGCATATCATAATGTGTTTTCCAGCATAGTTGCATTCTTTAGATTTTACATTAGCATTTAGTTTCTTTTATCCATTTCTAGCACTTAGAGACACTCCAAACACATCACACCTATTCCAAACCCCTAATCCTTTGAATGGACCCTCCAAGTTTTGGGTGTGAAAGAAAGACCTCTTTCCTTTTAGGTGAAAAACCCTAGAAGTGTAAGAGTGCATCTTTCCCCCAAAATTTGTTTTTTACTGCTCGTAGTGAGAAAGAGTATGATATTATTGAACAAATTAAGAATACTCTTGCAAAGATATCCCTATGGGACCTAATTCAGAATTCACCTAATTATCACTCTATGCTTCAAACAGCCTTGCAACAAGTTGTGGTCCCCTCTAGTGCAAACCTGAATGACATAGTATCCATGATTCAAGGAATAAACGTTGAAGTTTTTTTCCACCAAAAGTGAGCTCCCTCCTTTGGAAGTGAAAAAAAAATGAAGCTTTCATAATAATATCTTGATATAAAAGGACAATGATAAATCGAACCCTTGTTGACAATGGCTCTGCCCTTAATGTGTGTAGTGTGACCCTTTTGGATAGGCTTGGTGTGGAAAAATAAAAAATTCAACCTAATTCTTTATCTATCAAGGGATTTGACAATGTAGGAAAACAACCACTTGGTGTAATCACTTTTCCTATTACAACTGGAAAGGCCACATTAGAAACAACAATCCATGTTATGCCTCATGATCTTTCATATAATCTCCTTTTAGGTAGACTGTGGATTCATGCAATGAAATGGGTGCCTTCTACTCTTCATCGTAAAATGAAGTATATTTACAACAACAAAGTGTACACACTTGAAGTTGAACCTGACCCAAACAGTTGTTTGAACATTGAGAAAAACAAGGAGAATTCTTTGAAAACATTAACACCAACTACACAAGTAGAACCCATGCAACAAAAAGACAAAAAAAAACACATTGAAGAAGCCACAAAGCTATTAGAAGATAATTGGGGTTCCTTGGATTTCGAGCCAACATTCATGGGAGAATACAAGATCATAAACAAATTAAAATTCAGACAAGGGAAAAGGAAAAGTAGTAATGTCCACACAAAATTTGGAAGACCCTTCGAAAGCATCTGAGTAAAAGCACAAAGTTGTGTTACAGTTTCGACCAAATAAATAGTTCCGAGCAAACTATTTTTGGCCGAAAATGTTTTGACCAAATAGGTTTCGACTGAAAGCATGTGGCGTATACATGGCACATAGGGTTTTGGCTGAATAGGTTTCGTCCGAAACCAAAAACTAATTTTTTCCCTTTACTACTTTGAAATTGACTTATGTTATTTGTAGGGTTTCTATAGAAAGGGTTTCGACCAAAACCCTTTATATAGAAACACTTTTGGCCGAAACTATCTAGTTGACATCCTAGTTGGCAGACAACTCAGCCTTTTTCAAAATTTTTTGAAACATTCAACTTTGATAAGAGTATTTCTCCAATCAGGATGATTTTTCTGCAAAAAATAAAAATACCCTTTTGTAGAGCTCAGAGTGGTGAATCCATATATATATATATATATATATATATATATTAATATTTTGATTAGTTTTAATATATTTTATTTTTAAAATAATGCAAGTAGGTTGTTAACATTAAAAAAGAGGCTGATTAGAAATTTAAAAAAATAGTAAAACATATTAATTTAAAAAAAAAAAAATATGAGGCACAAGAGGAGAGAGTCTTCTTCAAAAGGGTATAATTTGTTTTTTGAAAATGATTAAAAAATTAGACAATAGTTGATGGCCTGTGAAAATTGTCAAATTCTGACAAGTTTGACTTTAAAACGTTATTACGAGAAAAATATAAATCAAAAATTGAATTTTTTTTCCATGCACAATCTATTGAAGTTACCTATTTGGATAAAAAAATTAGGGAGAAATGAAGTTTTTTTCAATTTGTTTCTTGATGGCCCATGAAGTCACTTTTTTTTGAAATTTTTAGCATTCCAAAATTTGTCCTTAAATTGATAAAAACATAATGAATTTTTTTTTAACAAATCTGAAAAATTACAAGACTAAACTTCATCAAAAGTTCTACATTTCATTAGTTTACATTATTTTGAAATTCAAAACATAAAGACTAGTTTTATGTGGTCAAAGTTCATATTTTTTTTTGCTATTGGACGATTCCTTTATGAAGTGTGACATAGGTTTGTGCTTTTACCCATCCACCTCAACCACTTTAGAATAAAAGACAACAAATTAGACAACAAACTCTGATGAACTTAATTGTGAGCAACTACCGAATCCAAAAGAGATGAATAATCTTTATGGAAAAGGTTATGAAATGATGAAACAACTTGTATATAGTCGAAAAGGATGTGGTGCTAGAGAACAAGGTATCTATGTCCCTATAGAGCCTCACATGCAAGAAAAGACTACTGGTCTTGGTTATATCCTGCGAAAGAAACAAACAAGCCTTCACTCAATATCAACATTATTACAAAAGATCTTTTAAGTCGACTTTAATAGTAGTGCACCTTGAACTGATAGACACTAATGCTCCTGATTATTATCCTCTGAAAAACATGAAAGAAACAAAGAAATACTCACTTAACATCAATGTCATCACACAAAACACTTACAATTTGAATTCGATAGATTTTATATCTTCCTTTAAAGAAGAGAACAAAATCTCACAATCTAAAGAGTCTTGTGTAAGTATGACATCTTGTACTAAGTAAGAGATATCTTTGTTGCAAAATAATGAAACATCCTCTACTTTTGATCAAGAGAGTATCTTGATGAGACTCCTCTAGGATCGTCTAATACCTCTCCCTCCAAGAACATGAAAGAAATTTTACTACAAGAATTCATTTTGTGCATATCATAGAGTTCATGGTCATGCTACTAATGAATGTAAGGATTTGAGTAATTGAATTCAATATCTCAAGGAGTGTTGTGGACTTCCTTGTGTTGAAGCACCTAATTCCTCTAATTGAAACTTATTTTCATCCTATTTAGCTCATCCTTGTCCTACACTAAGTGGGGGCAAGGGGATTAGATAGCCTTGTCCTCGTATGTCACTTGTCATTGTCTCTTTTGGATAGTTTATCACCTTTCATGTACATTTTCATGTACATATAAGAGAAAGCTTGGGATGTGGACAACATGCCTTAAGTTGACTCACTTGTGACATACTTATTCATGATGTAGTTCAATTCAGAAACATATGATTTGGCATAGGACTTTTAGAATAACCTCTTATTTCTTCTTCTACTTTAAAGCAATTGCTCATAGTAATGATGTTAGAAAGTGCTTTAAAGTGGGGGCATACATCGACACTCATTTTTCACTATGTGATTTTCTTTATTCTTGTGATGAATCTTTTTCTTGGTGGTGTCATTGGGTTTGATTTCGTCTAAGAGCGTGATATTTCCTTGACTTGTCCTCTCTCAGAGACATTAGGCACAATGTGATCCTAAGAAGAGACCCTACATGAACTAAGAAATATCCCTTTGAACATACCTTACACTTTTTATATGGAGACCTTTCATAACACACTTTGCATTCCTATGGAGCCATCTTGTTTGTTCATGAGTTTCAAGTATACGAAGTTTTTCTTGACTCATAAAGCTCAAAGATCATTCTTGCATGGCACATTATCAAAGTTATCGGGAGGTATAAATTTGGTAAGGTTTTGATGGGAAGACGAATGAGGGCATGAATTTCCCTTAGCCACTCGTGTGTGTGTGTGAGCACATACTGGCTATGTGTGTATGTGTCTCACCTTCTTCTCACCCAGTGGACAACTTGAAGTTCTATTTCCTTAGAGTGAGTATGCATTTCTTGAAAAAATAGTTTAGATCTGATCCACATCGTGTTGGACAAACGATCGAGGCTTGATCCACCTCTTTCTTATTTTTACTTGTTTTTAGTTATTGCATGCTTGAGTATCTTGATGTTCCATATCATAGACCTTGTGCATGTCCTTTAGTTCTTATGTTGGTTTGACTTAGGATCTTGGATCCTAGGGGCTTGACTTCCTCCTCAATCTTTGTTATCCCAGACCATCTACATCGGCATACTTGTACCCCTCTTGAATGTCTACTTTAGTGTGAGTTTGAAGCATGTTCATCCTCTCACTAAAGTGGGGTCTATATGTAATGATGAAAAAAGGGTACGCCTTTTCCTTTCTTAATTTGGGAATAATTAATGATAGATTAGACTTGATATCACCTTGATCTAGTGTTGTGATGAGTTTTACACATACACATTAGGTCTTGGGACCTTTTAAAGATAAATTAACTTAACTCTACCTTAATTTAGTGTTGGAAAGTGTATTTATTTACACCTTCACATTAAATTTAGGAGGCTTGTAAACTAAATGGACCTAATCTAGTGTTGTATTGTGTTTTACACATTCACATGGGTTTTAGGGCCCTCTTGAGATAAATAGACCCAATTTTAACTAAATTTAATGTTGCAAAATGTATTTATTTACACTTTCACATTGAAATTTTGGACCTCTTACATTTATGACCTTTTAATAGGCCCCTATGACACTATATTATGCATCTCAAGGCATATTTTAATCAACTCTCTCTCTCTCTCTCTCTCTCTCTCTCTCTCTCTCTCTCTCTCTCTTTGTGCAATTGCAGATCTAGGTGCTTTGAATACTTGAAGATCATTGAAGATTAGGTTACAAGCTTGGAAAAAGTTGTCGGAGTTATCTCCCCATTTGCAAGGTTGCAATCTTCACTAAATAATTCCCTACAACCCTGAAATCAAGGTTTCAGATCCGAAAACAAAGAGGAACAAAAAGAGTAGACATTAAAGACCAGATTTAGATTTTAATGCTTCAGAAAATCCTAACTAGACTCATTCACCACTTCTGGTGAATGATTCCCAATTTAGGTCAATTTTGAGATTTTTGCAATTTTAGATACCCTTTTTCTAGAAACTTGTTCCTATGTAGAAACCCTGATTTGGGATTGATTCACCCAGATTGGCGAATGAGTCCTAGTAGGAATTTTTTTTAAGTTATTCAACATTTCAAGCCTCCATTAAATCTCTCTTAGGTTTGTAGGTGCTCCTCTATACTTTTCTATGTTTTTGTTATGATTTATTTGCATTTATAGTTCATTTAGTGAGGTTTTATGCATCATTAAGTTTAACCATTAGATCTTGCATTTCATGCATTTTTCCAAGCCCTAGCTTTGTGGTGAACCCTTCATTAGATTATAATTAGCCCCTGGGACATTCCGTTAGCAAATTTCTTACCTTTATTCCACTCTTGGGTTGAGATCTCTAGGGCATCCTTGAATGTTAGTTGGAGAAAAGTGATGTTCTATGTCCAAAACCATAAACCATTCATTTTTCAACTAAAAAAGTATAATGTTTTTCAATGTTATAAAGGGAGGGTGAATAGGAAAATATCACTATTATTTGTGTGTTGATCATTGATAAAATAGTGCATTTAGAGCTCTAAAAATTATTTTATTTCTATCATGATGGTGGTCCATTAGAGTAGTAAAAGTGGTGGTCCATGATGGTGGTCCAAATAAGTAGTCAAATCTGAAATCCTAATTGAAGGGATAGATAAAAACCTAAGGTCAAACCACATGAGATGCAAGATAAGTTAGATTCACCTTAAAGTAAAGGAAGTAAAAGTGGTTTTCTCTATTATTTTTTAAATTAACGTGAAAAATAAATTAAACTAAATTAAATTTTTAACAAACTATGTAGTAAAATGTTGAATATGGAAATAATTACAAATTAAAAAACTTAGTTGATTTTGATGGTTGATAGATAGTTGTCCATTACATTAATTATAAATTTTGACCCATCACTCATAATTGTGACTAATTATATGTATTATAAGCATTCGATAAAATCTAAATTATATTTCTCTTGGAATTTGGAGTATCTATCCTTAATCCCACAAGTTTATTCCTTATTATTACAGATCTCATTTTTCACATTGATTTTATTTGTGATACATAAATTTGAATTGGGAAAGAACATGGTAATGAAATCTATTAAGATAGTGTTTACAAACACCTTTAGAGAGATTAAAACATAATGAAAGTCAAGTTCTTCTAGGTCAATCCCCTAGATGAATTGACTTTATAGTTTTGAGTAAATAATTGTAAACATCATGTACAAAATATAGATGGCCTATATGGTAATTATGGAATGTGTTATTTCTAATCTCCAAGCATATATTTTCTTACAGTGATTATTTCTTGTTTGATCATATAATTTTCCTTTATTTTCCCACATAAATTAATTGCACCTTTAATGTCTTAAAATACTAAACCATAGCATTAAGTCACATAAATATGTGTCAAATTAGCTTGTAATGACTAGTAAAAAAGGGCAAGATTTTTAGGACTAGAATTTAAAATATTGGTTCAATATCATGAGCCTTAAGATTAAAAAAAATTAATCTTGAGTGGTGTAGAACTAAACTTAAAGGCTAACATACTAAGTTCAAGGAATAAAGAAAATGTATGGAGACAAACGGTAATATAAATGGATAGAATGGTGAATATATTAGGGTTTGAACAAAATTGAGATGGTATAATATTGAATGCATGGGGATAGGTAAAAATATGGATGATATTGCTATATAAAAATATTAGATCATGATTCAAATTAAAACAAGATTATGTGACTTATTGATTTATAATTACATTAATATTTTCTATCAAATTGAGTCTAAAACTAAAATAAAATTAGCATAGATGTGTAAATTTACCATTACAACTATGTTATTAAAATATATAATTAAAAATGGGATCCTATAGAAAAGATCAATGCCCAAATTTTATCCATTCAATAATGAAACTACTCAGACTTCAAAAAATCTTTAATTTCATTTACATCTACTATACATTAATAAATTAGTGGGTTATTGTTAACAATGAGTATGTATGTACATATGTATGTGTGTCTATAATTTTCAAGGAACCATAGATTACTAGGACTTAATGGTTGAAACATTCCTTTACTCATTGTTAAGATCTAAACAAGTCATAGCCATTCCTCCTAATTTACAATATTTATTCATTTCAACCATATTTCTCATCATGGGATAGGTTTAAAATATATAAAATGGTTGAGCACAAATATTGTTGTAAAACATACACAATGATAGTAAATAATAAACACAAAAGCAATATTGGTTGAAATATTAAGTTATCTCCTTTGTATTACAATGTGGCTTGTATAATGCCTTTCTGAGAAAACTTCCCAAATTACCAACCTATGAGAAATAAACTAAATATTTTAACAATAATGATAAACTACAAGTCACTAAGGTTATTTAAAATTAAAATATAAACATTAATATTCCAACACCCCTTTACAATTTACATTACACAAAAAAAAACATGTTGATTATAAAAACACAAATACCTATACTTTTAAAATTTACTTTGAAAAATAACTCTTAGACTAGATAGAACTCCATCAATATTCCTTGTAACCCTTATAAAATTTGTAGCTCCTAAATTGAATTCCTAAGTTCCCAAATTACCACCTATTATGCCTTGCATAACCACCCCATTTTATTTTTGGTCAAAATGGGCCGCCCTTTTTTTTTTGCCCTTGGTGTTTTTGTTTTGGCTTTGGGAGTTCTCTTGTTCTTACAAGCCTTGTTTTGTTTTGTTTTGTCGGATTTGGGTCTCAAAAAGGAACTTGAACTTTGCACCTTGTGAAGGCTCAGCTTCCTTGTTCCATCCCAGCTCTGATCCCCACTTGCTTGTTATCTTTTTGTCTTTTCAGGATCAAATTTTGGAACAAAGTTGGAACCTTGCACTTTTAGTAGGTTCCTGTTCTTGGTTTCGACTCGATCCTGATTTTTGTGTTCATTGTGATTTTTCCTGTCAGGTTTGGGTTTTTGAATGAAGTCATAACCTTGCACTCTTGGAAATTTCTTGTGTCAAGTTCGTTCCGGACCTCGAATTTCACCTTACCTCTAATATTTTGCATTGGTACCTATAGACATGGAAAATTGACCGACACACTTGATCCTAACTACTAACATCATTTCATCCTAAATCACCTTCTCAGCTTGTCATCACTTTTCATCTCTTAATTAAATAAATCATTATTTATCTGATTAAGTTATTCTTCCTTATTGATTAAATCAATCAATTTAATTAACCCTGGTCTTTGTTTATTTAAATAATTCATCTTATTTAAATTAAATCTCTAAAGTCTTCTTATTAAATTAAATAAATTAATCTAAGCATCATCACTTTTTAGTTAAATAAATCAAATCATTTATTTAATTAAACCTTTCTTATCAATTTGGATTTAAATCAACTCATAAATTTAAGTCAAAATTGTCATATCCCATAATCTCTCGTTAAATTAATTAACCTTCGGTTAATTTAATCCTAATCCATGTCACATCCTCTAGAGAATGCAACTTGCACAATAAATCATTTATTTTGATATATTAAATACCTATTTTCTCTCAACATGGAATAAGGAGTGGAATATTCTTCCAAGTTTGAAAATCTCTCCAAGTGGATTTGTACATCCAATCGGACATTCATTCCTCTTACATGTCCTTGTGCATTGAGTCAAGTGGCATTTATTTCATTCTTTTTCCCTCTTACATGTCATTTCACAAATTTGAATTTCCACCTAATATCATTTATTGTGCATGTTAGTGTAATTAATTAATTATTACACTAGCATAAGTTAACTTAGGGTTAATTAATCATATTAGTCCTAGGTTACTTTTTATCATTTAATAATGGTGTTGAGATAAGATTCGCTTCTAGAAGATGAGTTGTCTTTTCTAGAAGTTATCTCCATCTTGTTATCATTCCCTAGGTTAGGGTTTCATGTTGTCACATGAAGTGTGGTTTGTACACTTGGCAACATCTTATGCATTCTAGGTTTTGCTCATGCCTATATAATCAAGCATATGTACTCTTTGTAAATCAATTCCATAATTCAATACATTCTGAATATCAATCAGATAATCTCTATTTGCATGCCCTTTGTTGCAACACTTTCTGTGTGGTTGAATTTCTTCTTGGCAAGTCCTCTTTTGAAGTGTGCACAGCTTCATTGGATGATTCAACATCCATTATTCCAACAGTGCACAATCACCAAAATGTGCTCAATCTTCCTCCATTCACATTCTGACAAGTGGCACTTATCCATTGGATATTGAATGATCCCACATTGCTTAATCTTTCTCACTCTTCCAATTTTGAAATCTATAGATAAGAGGCTCTTTTCCTTAATCTTCATCCACAATTTGAAAGAAAAGTTATTATCTTCATATTTAGAGCAATTCCATTCATCTTCTTGAGCATTTTCCATCACCATAGCTAGGTTATTACAGATGTTTGCAAGGAGTCACATTGTTTTTCACCATCAAGTGGATCAATCATTATAGAGCATACAAGGAGTTGGGAAAGGGCCAATTTCTACACACAATTGGCACCAACTCCCCCATGGGATCAAGAGTTTGATTTACATTGAATAAGATCTGATAGCTTTTGTTTATGTTTCCTTGTGTTCTTCATCTCATTTCTTGTTCTTTGCAATTTAAATGGATTTTATGGGGAATCCTTGTTCTTACTTGCATTTGAATCTAATTGTGTGTTTGTTTTCTATGTTTATGTAGGTATAGGATCAGGGGTTCACATTTTGGCACTAGAAGGAGGGCCTCTCTCAATATCTAATCACATTTTTTCAAGAAATTCTATGCTCTTTTTTGAAGGTTCCAGAAAACTTAGCTATTGATTGTCAAGCGGTGCCAAACTACACTGCTATCAGTCCAACAGTGCTATATTGTACCACTTCTAAACTCCAAACTTTTCCACTAAGCTCTTCCTGCCTAAAAAATTCAAATTTCAAACTCTACCGTAGGTTTCTAAATTTCAAAGTGCATTGCTAGGTCAAATAGCATTGCAATCGCGCTCTCTGTTTCACTACAGAGTGTCGCTCTCATAAATTAGTAGTGCTATATTGCACCATTGGTAATTCTATACTACACCACTTTTGCTAACTATTCCACTGGATTGGAGTAAAAAAGTGCAAATTAGTTTTATTTTGACATGTGCCTTTTGATTTTGACTCTTTGAACTAATAACTTGTTTGTTGTCTCTGTATTTCCTAGTTTTAAATCAAGTTTGCATTGAGGCAAGGAGGGAAACAAAGTTGAAGGTTACATTATGAAATCATTCTCACATCATACCAAGTGTTTTTAAACACTTTAGTGTTGTGTAACACTCTTAGATAATTTGTAATCTCTCTTGAAATTTTTTTACCTTTCATGATTTTAGGGCATACTAAATTTCCTTTGGGCTCTAAAAAGAATAGTACAAAGTTTTCAATTTTTTAAACAAAGGGTTAAAATGAACCTTAGGAAAAACTCACTAGATTTGGTTTGAGGATTAACAATTGAACAAGGAAAATTTCATATTTCCTTTGGTGCTTAAAAATAATTCACTTTTTCTTTGAAGGATTAAAATGAACAAATGTTTTCTTGTCTTGTAATTACTTTCACAAGGTAATATCACTAAAAAGATGTATACGCTTCTCTCACACTTTATAGAAATCTTGAGAATCAAAAGTCTTGGTAGTGATCTTAATTTGTGTAAGTAATTTCCTTCACATTTCATTTTGGCCTTAAAAATTGAACCAATCTTGAGAGTGTGAGTGTGACATATTGTGAGTGTTCTCCCTTTGGTTTTCAATGAAGGCCTATTGAACTATGGGATATGCTTGCTCACTTTTGTTTATCTTAGAGGGCCTGCCTTGTGGGAAAAAGTAATCACCCAAGGGAATGACCCAATTGGGAACACGCTAAGGACAAGCGACTTCCAACCAGTATATAAGTGTGGATTCTTGAGGAAAGTTCGAGAATCATGAGGATTATTCTGATGAGAAGGGAAGTAATGGTCTCTTGCCGCATGGATAATCCCCCATGAATGGAATGCACAAATTAAAACCCCTTGTTTAGCAAAGGACAAAATTCTTTCTATTTTTTGGTGCAAAAGGTCATGTCCTTTGAAGCTGCCCCACGTATACATGTGAATCTATTGTAGAGATGAAAGGTATGCCATGGGAGATTCATGGGTAATGATGCTTGGTTGACTCGAGAAGCGAGTGCACTATAAGGGGGAGCTTGTGTGGTCAAGCATATAATCATCCACACTGACTATGTGCAGCTGGATTTATCCAAGTGGGATCCCAACAAATATTGTCTCTTCATCCTAGGGTTGTACATGTTCTTGGAATCGAAAACACATTGCTTTGATCGAAAACATTTGAAAACAAACATTCACAAGATCTTCAAAATTTAAAATCCTTTGGAGGAAGAAAAATACCCTTGAAGAATTCAAGTGCTCTTACTTGTGCTAGGGATTTTATCCTTAGAGGCTTCTAAGTACTTGGACTTAATCACAATTTTCTCTCTCTAAAGTCAACCTAGGAAACTATGCTCTTGAAACCTTGATTTTCACATAATGGACCTTATGGAATGAAAAGGGATTGAGACATAGACACTTAGTTTGAAATTTTAAATAAATAAATTATCTATGGTGAAAGGAATTCATTAAGGAAAGATAAAGACAATTGACCCCACACATGTGTTCTCTCAAATGATTTCCCACAAAATCAAAATCCGCAAGCCCAAATTCAAAAATTTTAGTCCAAAGGACCATGAAGAATGTCTTTCAAGGCTTCATGAGGTAAGAGAAAGGTTGGCTTACAAATTCTACAAGAAATATTCAAGGAATAACCCTAACTTGTATGAGTTTTATTATCAACAAAATTCTAATCTCTTTCAAAGGTTTGCTTGTCTCACACAGGAAGTATGGCATGTTCTTCAAAACTGAGTTCCTATAAGAAGGAGTTTTATCTAGGTCAAGTCTAGGATCAAAATCATCACTCTCATCCATCCCTCAACATCAAAATCAAAATCATCTCACCAAAAACTCTTGGGAACTTTGAAAGCATCATCATCCTAAATTTTTAGGAAAAATCAAAATCATCTTGTTTGACTTAACACACTTAGTCAAATTATCAATCCTTGTGGACAATTTTACCTCTTGATAAAAATCCAACATCTTGGGGTCTAGGAGTTCATTATCTTGTTTGGCTTAACACACCTAGCCAAATTATCCTCTTGTGCATGATTTTTCTCTAGGATAACACAACTTCCTAGAGTTTACAAGTTCATTGACCAAAATCACTTTGTTTGACTTAACACACTTAGTCAAATTATCCTTAATCAAAATCAAATCAAATCAAGCCCTAAAATTTTAGCATTCCCCCAAGGTCCAAGAATTTTCATCATTCGTATCATCTATCTTTCGTTTTCATCATCACTTTGATCCTTAATATATCTTAGTTCTTCTCTTTGTGTACCTAAAGTTAGATCAATTGATCTCTATTTTATGGTGCAAACAAGATCTCAACACAAGAAGAATATGGAAATCACCAAAGAAACATCAACTTCACATGATCTAAGTCAAACAAATCCTGAAGTGAATCCTGTTGGATCAAGCAATCCCCCAAGTAACTTTCCTCTATCACTGCAAGATCCTCCAAAATATGGTCATGTAGATGACATCCCCGACAATGAAATGACACAAGAAGAAATCCTAGAGATGGTGCAAAACCCTGAGAATCATCAAATTGTCAATGGTATGATGAGGCTATATCCCTCCCAATAAATGCTTGAGTTAGCAAAAGAAGAGGCTAAACTCCCTTCTAACTATGATGTAAGAACTATTATGGAAAGATCTCTTGGGATCATTCCCTCAATCTCATCCATGCTTTTGCTTCAAAGCATCACTCAAGACACCCGCAGATCATAACATCCATTGCTTCTACCCCGCCAATTGTTAACAAGGGAAGTGCAATGCTCCAAGAACTCCAAAAGCATCCCCTTATAAACAATCGGGGGTTGAATGCAAATACCACACTAGATCAATCCATCCTGGTAAATCCATTACATCTATATGTCCCTCTCACATTCCATGATTCCACCAACCCAACCTCTTATCATGCAACACCAATATACCATCTAGACATGAAAACCTCTCTCCTGATCTCATGAGGAGAAGGTGACTTGGTTGGAGTAGGGGGAATGTTGGATCCATCATCATCCCTTCAATGGATTGCACCACCCATCTTTCCACCATTTCCACCCCTAGAACTTACATCCACATCACCCCTTGGGTTGGGTCTTCCTCCTCTACCCACCATCAATCAATCCAATTAGAGCACCATATCAAATCCACCTATCTTTCAATCAATATCAAAACAATAGATGGAAACCATCCAAGCAACCTCAACAGTCAACACATCCACCACTCAAACCTCGATCATCAACACGACCATTCCGCTCATCAAAATGGTCCACACCCTTCCCAATCAACCGCCATTATCAACAAGGAAAAATATGGACAATTCATTCACCATGACGTTGCAAGCTGCTTGACAAGCTACCCATCAAAAGGTAATCCAAGATCAACAAGTTGCACAACTAGCCACTCAGCAAGTACAAGGCCAATTGGTAGCACAATAAGCACAATAGGCACAATAGGCTGCATAATCCCAAGCCTTACTACAACAACAAGAAGCTATGTAAGCCACACAAGCTACCCAAGATGCACAAGCCGCACAAGCTGCACAAGCTACATAGACCACTCAAATTACATAAGCAATCCAACAAGCGCATGCCCAAGAACATGCCTAATTTCAAGCTCAACAAGCACAAACGTAAGCACAGTACCAGGCACGATGCAAGCACAATAAGAAGCTTATCAGAAAGCCTTGCAAGACTATCAAATACAACAACAATACAACCAACAATAAGTGTTGTTGGTACAACAACAACATGACCAACAACATGAACAACAACAAGCGTTGTTGGCTCAATAGCAAACACAGGCATTACTTGCTCAACAAAGCTTGCAACAAACACCCACCAACATCCCACCCCTCAATAAAACACCTTAGAACATATTCACCCCACCTCCTGATCCGCAAGGTGATATGACGACACAAATCAAACTACTCTCGCAGCAAGTGCTTGATCTTCAATCAAAAAAGACAATCAGGACACCCAAAAATTTGTGTCCCTATCCGTTTGAAAGAAGCTTGACAATGGTACCATTCTAGAAGGGGTTCAAAATCCCCAAATTTGACAAATATTATGGGATAGGAAACCCTGAAGATCACATCAGGGAGTTTCAGGTACATTGTATGGAAGTCACATACAATGACACATATCTAATGTGACTATTCCCTCAAAGCTTGGCTGGTGATGCTATGGAATGGTTTTCTCATCTGCCTACTGGCATCAAAACATTTCAAGAAATCAAAGACGCATTCCTCCAAAATTATGCATTCAACATTTGCATGGATGCTAGTTTGGAATAACTTTCGATGCTCAAATAGGGAAAGGGGGAATCATTCATCACCTTTCTCCAATGATGGTGAGTCAAGGCCAATCAAAGCAAGTGGGCCATACTAGAGGAACAAAAAGTTTGTACCATCATTGGCAATAAAAACAAGACCTTTTTATTCTATCTGAAGATGCAATGCATCACCATGTATGATCAATTGATCCCCAACGCTCTCAATATTGAACAGGCTCTTATTACACAAAGGGGCACACCTACTTATCCTAAACATTAGGACAGTCACCCATCTACCAGTTACAATGATAAACCTTGCACATGGATGAAGAAAAAGGAGTACCACCAAGGATGAGGTGGTGGATTCCAAGGTCGTCATCATTGCACCAAAGAAAAATAATCAAACACATCATCAACCATAGAACAATAATCAGAATAACACATAGGAAAATATGGTGAATCAACAACCACCCCACAATCAGATCAATAATCTCAATAATCAAGGAGGACCACCTTCGCAAAACAAGTATCACCCCAAACATAAATTCACATCCCTTTGGGAGTCAATTGAGTCCATCATGAAAAAATTGGTTAATGAGAGTCTCATCAAGGTCCCCACCCATTATAATTATAATGAACCCCAGGTGAAGCCACCCTGGTACAATAAAAATCTCCTTTGTGATTATCACAAGCTCAAGGGACACACAAACGCCAACTGTATGAAGTTGAAGAACATCATCCAAGATCTCATTGATGACAAAATCATAAATGTTGAGCAAATGGTTGGTAATCAAGATTTGAAAATATACACGAATCTGATGCCCAACCACAATTAAGGAAATGATAAAGGTAAGAAAAAATTTGGAAAATTGAACCATGTATACAAAGTATTTATCGCATGTCTTGATGAATTGGTCATTGTTGTCAACATTAAGGGAGCCAATGTTGATTGTGGAGTCACCACACGCAGTGAAAAATTCACTATTGCTAGGGTATCACAACCATCTAAGACCCCTACCTTGAAATCCATCCCTAACGGTTACAATGTCCTTGACCAGTTAAAGAGAACCCCTGCTCAGATCTCCATCATGGAGTTATTAAAAATCTCAACTGCCCATAGGGAAATACTTGAACAAGCATTATATTCATCTACCATCTCTCCCAACCTTGATATAGAGTAGTTTCAAGCTATGGTCAGTAACACCATCACTCCAAATATCCTCACCTTCTCTAATAAGGACTTCCCCGCCCAACCATGTCACAATCGTGCATTACACCTCAAGGTCCTAGTTCACAAGAAAAAGGTCAAAAAGGTCTTGGTGGATGGAGGTGCAAGCCTCAACATTCACCCACTAAAGCTCATAAAGAATTTGGGAATCTCCAAAGATTCCATTGAGAAAGACAAAGGAATTACAATCATAGCATATGATGACCAGGAAGAGTGTCTCAAGGCACTATCAAATTCCCAATCCAAGTAGGGCTAACTACTATGGAAACCACATGTCAACTTCTCAACCTAGAGTTGCCCTATAGTATCCTCTTGGGATGCCCATGGATCCATGGGATGAAGGCGATCACCTCAACATTCCACCAATGCATCAAATTTTCATACCAAAATGAAGAGGTCACAATTTATGGTGATCTTGAACCCTTCACCTATTGCAAGAGTCTAGAAGCTAAGTTCTATAAGGTCCCCCAAGTCCCAAAGAACAATGAAGGCCCATCCACTCCATATATTGACCCAGCCAATATAGCCTCCACTTCTGGGACAAAGACACCCTACATTCCTGAAATATCTAACATCAAGCTCATGATCCAAGATAATGGGTGTGGAGAATACAGAATGAAGAAGAATTCTTTTATCGTAGGAGAGTTACACCGATTTCCTAGGTCACATGGGCAACCCCAACCAGTTGAAACACCCTCTCACACTTTCAGGGTAGACCCTTCTAGATTTTGATGTTGGGGGGATCTAATTTAGGAAACTGTGGATGAAGAGACATTTCAAGCTCACTATACCAAGATGAAAGGCCCATGCCTAATCTTCCCATGGATGAGAGAAGCAAGGGACTACAAATGATTCTTGGTATGGGTTACAATAGAAATGAAAGCCTTGGAAGGAACAACAATGGTCGACTGGAACCCATCATTGTTGAGAGAAAAAATAATAATCTTGCCCTTGGGTGTACCCCTCCAAGTATAACCATATATGGCTGATGTCCTCCAGTTAACATAGTCAGGACTCCCCCTCAGTTATCAGCAACTGCCCTATGATTACTAGTCTCCACAAGTTTTCCCCTAGACAACTTCACTTTTGATATAACTGATGTTTGTAGTAGTAGTGATGACGAGGATACCATAAACGACTTACCCATGATTTTTGAAGACTCCTCCCTACTCATGATTAGTACCTTATCCTTTGAGTTAGACCACCAAACTCACAAAATAAGCCTAGTTTACCCCCAACTCATTGACTACGACCAATGAGGGCCACTGATTCTAGACACATTAAAAAATGATGAGGTGCTCTTGGAATTCATGGGACTAAGGGATGCGGTACCATGTGGAGATCATAAAGTGGGATTCAACATCACACTAGACACATAGGCCTATTACCGGGAGACGATTGAGTCCTTCAGTCATAAAAGTGAACAATTGAGAATAATCTCAAGATCATTGAGTGAAAACCACAATGTGGCACTATCTAACCATAAAATAGTAAAAATAAAGGACACATCCAATGGTGAAAACTTCTTAGAGGCATTAGAGGATGAAGGATTCAATCTCCCCCCACTACACTTCATCAAGAAAAATCAGCAGTCCTAGCAGAACAGTGTAACCCCGTCAATCTAGGAATGAAGGAGCTACCACACATCACCTTCTACACTGAGTCACTTCTCACAGAAGAACAAGAAATTTTGGCTACATTCTTAAAAGAAAGAAAAGTGAACTTTGCATGGACCTACGCTGACATGCCGGGTCTCGATCCAAAAGTCATGGTTCATCACTTAGCTATCTATCCAGGGGCAAAGCCAGTAAGACAAAAGCTTAGAAAGATGCATCCCCAAATAGGATTGTTAGTTAAAGTGGAATTTTAGAAGCTCTTGGATGCAAGATTAATAAGGCCAATTGATTATCTTGAATGGGTGTCAAATCTTATACTTGTTTCAAAGCCAAATGGGGGTATCCGCATCTACACTGACTTCAGAGACTTAAATAAAGCATGTCCTAAGGATGAATTTTTGCTAACAAACATTGACATGATAGTGGATATGATGGTCAGACACAAAATTCTCTCACTAATGGACAGGTTTTTTGGATACAATCAGATTATGATAGCAAAGGAGGATCAACACAAGACAACATTCACATGTCCATGGGGGACTTACTGCTAGAACATGATACCTTTCAGGTTAAAGAATGTAGGTGCAACTTATCAAAGAGCCATGACACTGATATTTCATGACATGATTCATAAGATAGTGGAAGACTATGTAGATGACATACTAGCTAAGTCTAGAAAAAGATAGGACCACATAGCAGCCTTAAGCTCTATTTTTGATAGAATGGAAAAATATAAGGTTTGTCTCAACCCAGAGAAATGCGTCTTTGGGGTGCAATCAAGAAAGCTCCTAGGATATATAGTATTAATGAGAGGAATCGAGGTGGATCCCACCAAAGTCAAGGTGATTCTCGATATGGAAGCACCTAGGACACTAATGGAGCTAAGAGGTCTACAAGGTAGGCTCCAGTCCATCCAAAGATTCATAGCGCAACTAGCAGATAAACAGATCCCATACTCTCATCTACTCCACAAGCGAGTAGCATACAAATGGGATGACAAATACGACCATGAATTTAACAAAATCAAAGAATACTTACTCACGCCACCAATTTTGATGCCGCCAATCCCAAGAAAACCACTGATCCTATACATTTCAGCAACCATGGAAACTCTTGGTGCTCTATTAGCCCAACACGATGAAAACGAGAGAGAGAGCAATATATTATATCAGTAGAACTATGGTGGGACATGAGCTAAACTATAATCCTATTGAAAAATCTTGTCTGGCAATTGTGTTTGCAGCCCAAAAGTTTAGACACTACATGTTGGCTCACCAAATCAAGCTAATTGCGAAGATAGATCTACTCAAGTACCTAGTTTTTAAAGCCACTCTCACAGGATGAAAAACAAAGTGGGTCATGATATTGAAAGAACACGACATTGAAAATGTGGAGCGCAAGGCCATTAAGGGACAGGCAATTGCAGATCAACTAGCAAAAGCTCCTATATATGCAAAAAACCTAATCATTTCAAAATTTCCTGACAAATCAATTTTCAACTTGAGTGTTGCAGACCACTGGAAGATGTATTTTGATGGATCTTACATGCAACATGGATCAGGAGCAGGGATTTTCTTCATAACTCCCCAAGGAGACTGCATACCCAAATCTTACAAGCTGTCATTCCAATGCACAAACAACATAGCAGAGTATGAGGCTCTCGTTATAGGCTTAAGAATCACAACACAATGATAGATCATGGCTCTAAAGGTATATGAGGACTCTCAAATCATAATCAATTAGGTAAAAAATGAATATTAGAAAAAGGATGAAAAGCTAACTCCATACAAGAATTTGGTCGAGAACCTCAAAGAGTCATTCATTGATATCACATTTGAACAACTACCTAGAGCAAACAACAGAGCAACGGACGCAATGGCTACAATTGGACACTCTTGGAAATCCCGTGCAATGTCCGAAATCAAGAATTCCTTGTAGAGTAGCTTCTCATACCAACCTTCGAGGTACCAAAGTCTAAATTCGCGTGTGAACTCATTGGTCCCTATG
Source organism: Sequoiadendron giganteum (assembly GCA_007115665.2). NCBI lineage: Eukaryota > Viridiplantae > Streptophyta > Pinopsida > Cupressales > Cupressaceae > Sequoiadendron > Sequoiadendron giganteum. The sequence goes on from CM021105.1 coordinate 507,133,259, forward strand.
ATCCCCGGTATCATGACATTTGCACATACTTTAGAATAGGAGTCTTACCCGCCGATATAACCCTGAACCTTAAACAAATCTTTGTTAAGAAGTCATCTTGATTTGTCATCATAGGAGAAACCCTTTATCGTATGAGCATTGAAGGAACTTTTTTGCATTGCTTGAACACTAAGGAAGCCCAAACTACATTAATTGAGGTACACAATGACATTTGTGGATCACACTCGAGTGGTATGACCTTGGCTAAGAAGCTACTGAGAACTGGGTACTACTAGCCAACAATGGACATAAACACACATGACTTTGTTAGAAGATGTTTGCAGTGTCAGCAGCATAGGGACCTTATTCATGCAGGTCAGCTCAAGAGCTTCATCCTATTGTTACACCTTGGCCCTTTTCACAATGGGGGCTCGACCTCATCAAAAAAATCACACCCACCTCATCCAATGACCACAAATTCATCATCACCACCACAAAGTACTTTACAAAGTGGGTCCAAGCCATTCCCATGACCTACATAACGGGAAAACAGATATCCAAGTTCATCCTGAACTACCTCATTTACCGGTATGGTGTCCCCCAAGCCATTATCTCAGATAATGGGACACCTTTCAAAAATTAGGATGTCCATGACCTATGTGAAAAATTCAATATCCAACATCGCTTTTCCACTCCATAATATCTCTAAGGCAATGGCCAAGCAGAAGCCACCAACAAGACTATCTTGAAAATCCTTAAGAAAATAGTAAATGACACTGGTCATGACTGGCATCTGTAGCTAAATCCTGCCTTATGGGCCTATCACACTAGCATCTGCACACCAATAGGTGCCACCCCATTCTCTTTGGTCTATGGATCAAAAGCCATCTTACCCATTGAGATTGAGCTCCCATCCCTGTGAATATCACTACAAAACTTAATCACAAATGAAGAATACAAAGTCACATGACTAAATGAGCTAGATTTACTGGATGAACGGTGTATGGATGCTCTAAATCATCTATAGGTGTATAAAAACTGACTTAAGAGGAGTTATAACATGAAAATCAGGAAGCAGACCTTCCAAGCCAGCGAACTTGTGCTGAAGGAGAACCAGAAGAACTTACCAAACCCAAAAAGAAAAGGTAAATTTGAGCCCAACTAGTTGGACCTTTCATCATCATGACAAGTTATAAATCAATGACATATCAGTTATCAACACCAAAAGGCGAGCCTTTGCAAGAGCCCATGAACAACTCCCACCTCAAAAAGTTTTATGCCTAAAATCTTCCAAGGTAAATAACCAAAAAATACAAAAAATCAGAAAATGTCCTGAAAAAATGGTCAGCCTGATGAAAACTTGGCAAACAAGAATCTTGGTGACAACAAAAAAATCAAAAAATACAAAAAAAATATTGAAAACAGTAAAGAAAAAATCATCCTCTAGTGAAAACCACTTCGGTGGCACTTTGGACAAGTACCTTGGTGAAAACCTGGCAAACAGGCACTAAGCATAAATAAAGTACTCTCCATCCACCAGGATCTTCATGACTCACTTATCCATTACATTCCATCTGTCCTTCCACCATCCATTCACATTCGTACCATAGCTTGATCTTCTGTTTGTATGATGTTCCACCCTAGTACTACTTGGCATATTCCCAAGGTTAGTTTGTCCTGTCTATATCGAAGATTTCTATCACATCATGCTGGGGGCATGTTTCTGTACCTGCATTGGATCATATTCATGTATATTCTTGTGATCTTTTTTAAACATCAAAAATCCAAAAAACATTTAGAAAATCAATCAAAAATCCAAAAACATCGAAATCATTCAAAATCCAAAAGCATGTCAAAATCCAAAAAACTAAAAAAAATAAAGTCAGTCGAGTCATCCAACTGAACTACATCATCTATGAGCTTGAACATAGGCAAGGTTGATCTTTGATCATCCCCCGAGATATTTTAGGTTAGTCCTTTAGGTTTCCGTCCCAATGACAATCCACTTTCCCATTTATCTCATCATTGATTCAAGTCTATCATCAACCGAACTATGTGGTCTCTACTTGTATAACGTAGGCAAGGCTAATTTGTTGATTGGCTCCTGAGGCCCCTAGGATAGGTCTTTAAGTTAGTCTGTTGGTCAAATCTTGAAAATACCAAAAACATTGAAAATCTCAAAATCCCAAAAACAACCTCAAAACATTTTCAAAAACAACAAAAACATCCAAATATATGAAAAAACTCAAAATGGTGCATTTGTCTCATCTCGCTTTCACTCGCAATAATAATCACCCATAATAAATCAACCATTGCTTTCATCCTTTGGTAAGTCAGTCAAAAGCAAGTATAGAAGTTTCAAAAGTGAACACTAATCATTCAAGTCTCAAGTCTAGGTCAGTAAGCAAGAAAGTTGATCAGCTCCGAGTATTAATAGCTTATCATCCAATCAAAATCTCATCATCACCTAATCACAACATGTCCTAGGAATGTGACCTTCCTATGATGGACATCAACATCAGGCATCATTGTAGTTTAGTCTTTGCTAGCGGTATGAAGAACATTAGCTTGCTTGTTTACTTTATCTTTTCTTTGGATTTATCTTATTGCGCTCATTCCAAGGACCTCTCAATGATGTCTCAATAGAAAGATTTAGAGAGAAAAGGAATGGGGCAACAATCATTATATTTTTATCTACCGTGCTTGTTGGATGTTCTTGTAAAATAACTTGGTCATGCATTCTTTGTTTGGATGGTAAGGAGGGTGTTTTGAATGTCTTGTTGATCACATAGGAAGGCTTGATTTTCTATGTTTTGGTCCAAGATGTTTAGAATATCTGAACTACATCCTGAATAAGGTTTTGTATGTCAAGTGTGAATAGGAGTACTCCTATCTGATTGTCAAATCAAAGTCCATCGTGCTAGGTTAAAGGCCATCCTGGTTCCTAATACCTTGATGCATCGTACCTACGTTTGTTATCAAACATAAGGAAATTGGCCCTTTTTACAATCCCAACTCCTAGTATGCAAATCACCATCACTACCATTGATAATGGCTGCTCGTTGGATCTCCTTTCTTCTACCTTCTTTCCACACTAATATGGTACCATGACAGTTAATAAAAAAACCAATGCATTCATCCTGCATTTACCAAATAATTAGCATATCATGTCATCATAGAATCATTACATCATCACATAATCATTATTAAGATTAGGAATTTCATCATTATCATATTCACATGCACATCATAAGTCATTTATATCTCATATCACATTATTATCATTGCATCACACATAACAATGTTCACTTCATCATTTAAATCACATAATAATCACAAAGCATCAAATTATAAACCATCTTGCATTACCATTTCATAAGCAATAATGCCAATATTTCATAAAAATCACTATCTCAGAGTCATATACATTACATGGCATTACATCATGACATATAATCATAACATATAGATTATATCACATCATATCATCTTGCATTATCATCATCTTAAGTTGTGAAGAACGATATAGATTTGTTATTCTAAGCATCTTAAGAAATCATTACATTACATTCATCTCATTGCACACATCATCTTGATTTTTCATAAGGAAAAGAAACAAAAATATCATCATCACACTCATAAAACATCGCATGAATCATTAGGCATAAACATTTGCATCCATACATTTTCACCATAAAATGCATAGAAAATTACAAAAATAGGAAATACATCCATAATCATCACATCATATCATATAGAAGTTTACATCACATGACATAAAATAAATGCATCTCATAAAGGAATATAGAATGCATCCATACATCATAGGACATCTCATAAAATGAATTATCTCATATATATATCATCAAAAAGATACAACTGTCATGGTACCAAAATTAGATCAAGCGTATATACATCAAATCGAAGCCCATGAATTAAAAAAAAAATGTTTTATGATCGAAGGGCTAGCCCTATTGGCTATGCCCCTCCCCCTCTGGTCTCTCACCATGGTCCTCAGGAGGCTTCATCCTTGTTTGCTAAGAAAAATCTATCACCCAACTGGCTGGTGGCACTGCCTACCTGTAATGCTACCGATAGTACTTGGCCTCTCTAACTGCCTCCTGGTATGCCCGCAAAGAAACTATCCTACCCTGGGATGAGGAGGCCATACTCTGAAGCTGCCTCCACCAAACTATCTCCTAATCCCAGTCTGAATGGACTTGGTCTCTCTCGGCAATAATTGTCAAAACCTATTGTCTAGCCTGATCTCGCTCAGCCATCAAAATCTATATTTGCCCCTGAAGCTGCTGGATTAGGGCATCCCTATGGTCTAGCTATGCAGGAGGCTACTGCTCTAGTACCTGATCTCAGGGAGGGCTCTACTGTGCTTGATCCCATGGTCATGGGGTGGTGTCTGATGTGGAGGTGGACCACCTCCTCCCTTGTCTCTATCACCATCCTTGTCACCATCTCCTCTCCCCCTATCCCTGACCTCAGCCTATTGATCAGCCCCTGGGTCTCTGTTGTGCAGGCACTGCACCTGGATCTGTCAATCTAAGAGGAGGCCTAAAATAATCTTTGTATGCCTACATGACCCCCGCGTCTGCTAGCCCCTAATCATATGGCCATGGCCATGGTCTGGCAACCAATTGTCTAAAAGATGCAACTTCCTTAGATGTTGGAATGGGCTAGCCCCATGTAGTATCCCTCATAGTATGGGTGAAGATCTCCACATAATAATCATCAGGTCTATCCTAAATGTCCCCAAATTAGCAGGCTACTCTATTAGGGAGGTAGTGCTCTATCATTGTGTGCTCTCTGTCTTGCATCCACCTATCATGGTGGGAAAAGAATAACCACTGGATGTCATCATACCATGGGCCTATGCCCAACCAAGGTCTCTAGACAAACTCTGTCATCTCGTCGATCACCCACCGCCAATGGGCGATGCCACCTACCCCTGTATGAGTAAAAGTGATATGTGCACCACCATATCTCCAAACAACTAGATCGTCTATATCCAATTCCACCAGTGTAACCTATGGGTGGAGCATGAGAATCCGCTCCCATGCCTCGATGGCCCTACCGTCAAGGTAAGAAAACTCATGGAGATCTCGATACAAAGAGGCCAACATCACTAGACCCCAAGAAAAGCACTCTCCGCAGATGACCATCTGCTCCCATGCCAGTCCCCAGCCTAGACTGAAGTATCAGCCCCATCGATCTGGTGCCACAAGACCTGATATGATGGCTATGACAATAAGCCTAAATGTGGGCACCATGCCCTGGTACCTCTCCAAGTCGATCTAGCCCTTAGAGAAGATGATTTGATCTAGTCTCATGACTATGAAGCAAGCGTCCCTGTCGGCGTCCACATCATATATGAGTCTCTCCCCGTGAATAGGAAATCGAAGCATATGCTAGACATCCTCTAGTGTGATGGTGGCCTCACCAGTGGGAAGGTGGAAGGATGATGTCTTGCTATGCCACCACTCTACCAGGGCTGTCATCATACCCAAATGGTTCTAAATAGGATGAACATAGGAAAAAAACCAGAGACCCATAGCACCAAGCTGCTCCTGAAGAAATACATGCATACCCTTGAGTCTGTTGAGAACAGAACTCTGATGCTCCCTTGAGTGTAGTATCCCGAGGTCCTCCTACACAAGAAAGGTCACTGCATCAAATTTTGAAAAAATCGGACCCTCGAACTGAGTTTCCTCTAACCGAACTATAAATGTGGCCCTATTTGCAATTACGATGTAGTTTGACAAACTCCAAACTGCACCACAGCGATGCAGTTTGACTGCATCCTGGTGCCGTAAACTCTAAACAGGCCTGTCGTAGTGCTATTTTCATATGGGACTCACTTTGTCCTTGAACCCTAATTTCTAAACTACACCGCGACAGTCTTTTGTGCATATGCAACCAAATAGAGGGTTGTGCGATGTTGATTGGACAATTGCAACAACACTATATGGCACTGCTTGGACCTAACCTATTGTTGACCCTATTTAATGCATGAAGAACCAAAATATTAAAAGTCGGGAGAGGGGTATATACCACAGGTCCTATGCTGGTTCGTCGTTGGTGTACTCATAGTCTCTTTGACACGTGCCAAGGAAGTTGTCATTGTGCCATCGTGATTAGGACTCAGAGCTCAAGAGGCAAGAATTTTCAAAGGCTAAGTGTGAAAGTGATGTGAAAGTGACCCCTCAAGGTCTATTTAAGCCTAAAAATTAGGGTTTTTTGACCTAATTTAGCCATCCAACTAGGGTTTTAGTCTCCTGATCTTGTTTTTGCCTGACCAAGGGACATTTTGCTTCTTTTTTGGCATCCTGGGGCATTTCTAACCCATTAGGCACCTTGTCCCCCTTTTTTTTTTGTGAGTTCACCCAAAAAGCCAAATTTTTGTTTGGTCTCTCGAGGGGGCAATATACTAGCATAATCCTTCTCGTTGGGACAATAATGGGGCATCTAAAATCAAGAATTTTTTTGAACTTTGATCAAAGCAGTTTATTCTTTGAACCAATGCAACAAGTGTATTGCTTCAAAGAGCGGAAAAATGTAGACATGGAAAATTGACCGACACACTTGATCCTAACTACTAACGTCATTTCATCCCGAATCACCTTCTTAACTTGTCATCACTTTTCATCTCTTAATTAAATAAATCATTATTTATCTAATTAAGTCATTCTTCCTTGTTGATTAAATTAATCAATTTAATTAACCCTGGTCTCAGTTTATTTAAATAATTCATCTTATTTAAATTAAATCTCTAAATTCTTCTTATTAAATTAAATAAATTAAACCTTATTTAATCTAAACATCATCCCTTTTTAGTTAAATAAATCAAATCATTTATTTAATTAAACCTTTCTTCTCAATTTGGATTTAAATCAACTCACAAATTTAAGTCAAAATTGTCACATCCCATAATCTCTCATTAAATTAATTAGCCTTTGATTAATTTAATCCTAATCCATGTCACATCCTCTAGAGAATGCAACTTACACACTAAATCATTTATTTTGATTTATTAAATACCTATTTTCTCTCAACATGGAATAAGGAAGGGAATATTCTTCCAAGTTTGAAAATCCCTCCGAGTGGATTTGTACATCCAATAGGACATTCATTCCTCTTAGATGTCCTTGTGCATTGAGCCAAGTGGCATTTATTTCATTCTTTTTCCCTCTTACATGTCATTTCACAAATTTGAATTTCCACCTAATATCATTTATTGTGCACAATCACCAAAATGTGCTCAAGCTTCCTCCATTCACATTCTGACAAGTGGCACTTAGCCATTGGATGTTGAATGATCCCACATTGCTCAATCTTGCTCATTCTTCCAATTTTGAAATCTATAAATAAGAGGCTCTTTTCCTTAATCTTCATCCACAATTTGAAAGAAAAGTTATTATCTTCATATTTAGAGCAATTCCATTCATCTTCTTGAGCATTTTCCATCACCATAGCTAGGTTATTGCAGATTTTAGCAAGGAGTCACATTGTTCTTCACCATCAAGTGGATGAATCATCACCAAGCATACAAGGAGTTGGGAAAGGGTCAATTTCTACACAAAATTAGCACCAACTCCCCCACAGGATCAAGAGTTTGATTTACATTGAATAAGATCTAATAGCTTTTGTTTACGTTTGCTTGTGTTCTTGATCTCATTTCTTGTTCTTTGCAATTTAAATGGATTTCATGGGGAATCCTTGTTCTTAATTGCATTTGAATCTAATTGTGTTTTTGTTTGCTATATTTGTGCAGGTATAGGATCGAGGGTTCACAGTTCCCTTGCAAGTGACTATCTTGATCTTGATTCTTGAACTACCTCACATTAATGGTAGTTAGTTCACACATGCAGGCATGTCCAATTACCTTTGTGTTTTGGCTCATAATTGCTTTGTAATTTTAATGAGTAAGAGCTGGAGTGGTGTTGTGGATTGGAGTGTGGGTTTGATTTTGTAGAATTTTGATCAAGCATTGTTGCTCTTGCCATCACATCTTTTGAGGTAGGGTTTTCTATTCTTTCTTTTCTTATTTTCTTGTTTCTTGTTCGTTTGCTTGTTCATTTTCTTGCTTCATTTCCTATTTATTGGGTTTATTTTTTCTTGTTTGCTATTTTTTCTTTTGTTTTTTGGTTTGTTCATGTCATCCTTTTCATGGGTGAGTATTTTTGTGTTTTTGTTATTGTATCATTTTTTGTTCATGGGTTTCTTCATTCCCATCGAAACCCTAGTTTGTCTAGCATTTCCATACCATTAGGTCAGTCCTTTCAAATTTTGAAAATCTAACCACGTTGACCTTTACAAATATAAGTTTGAACCCTAGGTCCTTCCCTGACTGAAGCAACCAATTTGACTAAGTATTGGATCAATCTCTTTAAATAGGGTTTTGATGTTTGGATCAATCCCAATCCCAATTCTTGAGGGTTTTGTAAGTGTTGGAAATTTTCTTTGTCACCCTCATGTTTAATAATGTTTCAATTCTGACTTCTGCACATGTTGCGAGATCACGTTTTGGAACTAAACCCCAACTATGCACCTTCAGATGATTCTTATTCCTGATGCCATTTCGACTTTGACTTATGACATTTGGTCGAGATCAAACCTCAGAATAGAACCTTACTTTTCCAAAATGGTTGATCCAATGCCAGGTTCCAACCCGATTCTGATTTTTGACTCTTAGTGAAGATTAGGATCATAACTAAACCTCAACCTATTACCTTTAGGAAGGTTCCAATGCCAAACATCATTTTGATTTTTATTTTTGCATTGCTTTTGGAATTATACCTTGAAAAAAAAAACCTAAACCTTTACACCAAAGTAAGTTTTGGTTCCAGGTTCCAACCCAATTTCGACTTCCACCATTTTTGGTTGGGATCGGACCTCAGAGAAAAACTTGAACCTGTTCCCTTTTCAAGGTTTCAGTGTCAGGTGCTATCCTGATCTTGACTTCTGATAGACTTTCTTCAATGTTGAAATGTTGAGTTTTACCTTGACTTCGATGTCTGATAGTTTGTTAATAGGTTTTTAATGTTCATATTTTATGTTTTATCCCAAACCCAACACCCAAAAGCAACATGGAAATCTTTGTAAATGAGCACTTCTTTCATATTATAGAGTTTTAATATGGAATGTATTTAATGCCTAACTCTTTGCAGTGCTCCTTTCTACCTAATGAATGTCACGGTTGCAGGTTTATTAAATATCTCATTTAGAGGAAGATACTAGTGTTGAGGAGGTTCCAAAAGAATGGAGGGAAAAAAGATTAAATCCATAATATATCCCATTGAACATGAGGTACAAGCTCCAAGGTGCTCCTGTAATATAAAATTGTAGGTTAGAGATGATGAAAATAATAGATACATTGGTTGGTCATGTTGACCTTGAGCAATTTATAAAAGATACCTTCACAGAAGATGCAAGTCCAAGGGCTAAGAATATTGCTAGTTCTGGGTTGGCACATGTAGCTTCATTTCCCAGAGTTGTGCAATGTCTTGAATTCATACTAGCTATTGCACATGCATACAACCCGGTCCAAAGGAAATGTATTGATCCTTGGAGGACTGAAATTATTGATTTAACACTGGGAATGATAAGGCTACACTTTGACTTGCCTCCCCATCCCAATATTAAAATCATGATAGAGGTTGAGGCTTTGCAAAAGTATGAAGCATATGTGGAGGGCAACAAGAGATATATAAACAAGAGGTGGTTGAAACTAGAGAAGAAATCAATAAATAAGCTACCAACCAAGCCTAAAAGGTTTGAATTTTCTTCAGAAGTAGGGGAGATCATTACACTATTGGCCAAAGCATTCGGAAAGGAGGATTTACATGCATTTGAGACTTGGATGTTCTCTTTTATTTAGATTATTCTTGATGGAAAACTATATTTAGAATAGGGACAAATGGTATTTGATGCCATTCACAATCATATCAACAAGGTAAACAATACCAAGGTGTTTTATATGAGTTCTTATGTAATATGCTATGCTACAAAAATGGAAAAATTCCCAAGCCTAAACATAGAAGGGGTCCTTGGGGAAGTAGCTGGTGAGAATAGAGTCTGGAAGTATTATGATCAATTGGAGCTCAAGAAGGTGGAAAATCATTTCAAAAGAGTTAACGACGCCTTCTTGTATGTTGTTATCAACCAATTGACAAGAGATATTGGTTTTAGATTAACCAAGGAAGCTATGCCATTTATTAGAGAATGTGGGATTTGGTTTATTCAATAACCTAAGATGACTTACATTAGATTTTTTGGTTTTGACAAGGCTCCTTTCAAGTTGCCAAGGTGTTGTGATAAAATTATTTTAATGGAATTCTCTCATCAGATAGTGAAATTAAATGCAAAGTTTGCTAGCAAGCACAAGGCAAGTTTCCACACATTCCCTATGGAGTTAAGTTTTTACTCATGTTCATTAGTAGTGGCAACCAATACAACAAAATAATAGTTCCAAGCATGCAATCTAAAATTTTATGAGAAAATAAAAGATTTTAACCCAGAGGGGAAATTGAATGGTTTGTATGCATTTTTTTCCCCTTATCATGAGTGTCACCTCGAGGATTTCTGGGCTTATCTTTAAGATTAATTTGAGGTAAGAAAAAGAGGAAATGAAAGGATGACTATTCCCCATATGAAAGACTTCAACATTAAGGAGGATATACCCAAAGAGATATTAAATGATGGCATCACTCTTGATCCTCAATATGAAGTAGATGAAATTGCAACAAAATATTTGGAGCCTATCAACTGGATGTCGAAAAGGAACAACTTGATATAAATAAGTTTTCACAAGTGGTTATTGATCAAAGTGTAAAGTGGATTAATATATGAATCAATTGGCCTCAAGGCAGAGCCGCAAGAAAGAGAAAAGATTCACAGGTTGAATCATCTTTAGCTACCAAGCCAAATAAGTAAAAGAGGCATAAGAAGCACACTCCACAAGTAGAAGAAGAAGAAATTACAATAGAAAAGGTTACAAGAGCCTTTCAAAAGGCTACAATACCTATCAAGCTGCTACTATAGGAGTTGTCTCAAGTTTTTATATTGAACCCATTTCCACTATGTACCATGAAATATAAACTATTCAAGAAGGTCCTTTTGTTGTTCCTCCACAAACTGAGGAAGTTGGAACTAAGGAAACTCCTTCTACTATGCCATCACAATAGAAAAAGTAACTAAAGAAGGGTAAGTGCCTCTTGTACATAATAAATATCATAAAATCTCCTCTCCCCTTAGATTTTGAAGAAAATCCTCTCCCAGAGGAGGAAAAGGAAGAAGATGAAGAATAATTGGAGGAGGAGGATGTAGATTTATGAGAAGAAAGCCTCTAGGAGGAAGCAAATATGGAACATGTCTTAATAGAGGAGGAGCAACGAGAAATAATGGAAAGTGCCAAGAAGCAAGTTGTTGAGGACCTAGCTTGAGAAGACAAAGAGGAGACTAAAAAAATGGAGATGGAGCTGAAGAAGATTGTAGATATTAAAGCTGAAAATGAGAGGCGGGAAAAAGAAAAAGCTAATAAGGAAAAGCTGGAGTAGCAAAAGGTTCCATCTACACCATAAATTGGAACAACTCTTACACCTCCATAGCCTCCAAATCCAACACCCCCAAGCGCTCAACAACTGAAAGCCCCACCATGTACTCCAACATGGTTAAGATTGAATTTAGAGAAGAGACAATAGGTTGAAGCTCAACCAATGAGATGGGATGAGATGATTAAAGAGGTGGAAAAGGTGAATCCTAAAAACAAGCCAAGAGCAATACATTCCACTAGGTTAATAGATGATGGGGACTTGATCGCAGATATTGCAACCCCAACAGTTGATAAGGATGATAGGGAATCACAAGCTTTTGAATATCAATTGAGCATAGTTAATTTGGGGAAATAAACCAGAAATCAACAAATGAAACTCATCAAAATAGTGGCAAGTTCAACAAAATGAAAGTTGGTAAAAGACAAACAAGCCAAAGATGAGTTGAAAGCACAAGTAGGACAACTGAACAGATTTCTAAAGGAGCTCACTGAATCAACCTTGGAGCAGCCAATATCATGAGAAGTTCATGTACTTATGATTCGTAAGGAGGTTGATGAGGCAAATGAAATAAAAATAAAAGCTCAAATGTTTGATGGATGGATCAATATTCTTTGAAAAAATAAGAATAACTCCTTAAACAAGGATATAAGTATTATGATGATGCATAGGAATTGGGTCAACAAATAAGAGAGTATATTTAAAAATTGTGGCAAGAAGAAGAAAAATACAAAGAATATATGAGAAAGTTAAAGGCCATCAACAAGATATCCAAGCAAGCACTGATTCAATAAGGGATCTTAGGAGAGGAGGATCTTGAATACCTCAATAAGGCCATCAATATAGTCATCTTTCGATTATAAATACTCATCAAGCACAACGCCATTTTTCTCAAAGCTCAACATGAAGTGTGGGATCAAACATTAATATTTGAGTAGATTGTCAGGTGTATTACCACTAAGAATTCATTGAGTTCTCAACTAACTCATAAGCTAGACTCTTTGCAAAAAATAAAAGATGAATGGAATAGTTGGATGGAAGGTTTGATAAAGAAAGGAGATGGCCTTGATGGAACCATTTTAGATGAATTAATGACCATTAGATCTGACACTAAATGGGATTCAAGAGACACCAGCCAGATGCATGAGGCCACTAAAATAGCCATAGAGGATTTTGAGAAATCAAAGTTCAAAGTGAAATGGGTGGACAAAACTGATGAAGAGGTTCTAGAGAAATTTTTTAATAATTTTGATGATTATCATGGGTTTCTAAGAAAAGATGTTAATTAAAAGACGAGAATATTATATTTTTGAAATAGAATAAAGTCAACAAAGGTCAACCTTTTCTAGGTGTCCTCTTCGCAACATTTAACTATAGGTCATCTCTAGTAAGCCAAGAATGAAGCACTAATCCTCATACACTGATAGTTTTGATAAAATGGACACTCTAGTTGAACTTGGGTTTCCCTCTAATTATGGATCTAGGCGCCCTATTTTTGTGGATTGGGTTTTTGGGAGGAGATTTCAATGTTTTTTATTTTCTATAAGTTAAAGAATTCTCCTAATTGTAAAGGTCAACAAATTGAAGTTAGATTTACAACCTTAAGTTAGATATTATTAAAAACTTTATGCAATCAGTTAATTTTTACAACAATTTCTTAAGTTTAGTGGATAGATGAAAGACAATGGTTTTCCATGCGCTAGTGAATTTTGCTGGACATAAATGCAACTTATTTGGTGGAAATCAATAGAAGAAGTTGGAATTAAAACTATCAATTGTGTTATCTTTGAATGGTATTTCTCTTTTATTTGTTGATCTGTAGTATCTGTATTGAGTTTACATCTATATCCCTTCCTATCTTAAAAAATCAAACTTCACAATGTATGCATTCTTCAATATTGTCAACATCAAAAAGGATAAAGGCTCATTCATCTTCTCCTCTATGCTTGACATCTTTGATCCCCCCTCTCATGACTTGTCTCCTTTTAGTTTCATGGATTTGGGTTCTCCTGCCCCCTCTCCCTTCTTTGGTGGTGAGGATAATGGGTTTTCTTGGATTGTTGTTCAATGTAGGAAGAAAGGTCTTCCTAGGCATGTCTATCACTCTTGTGATAGGCTTAGGAGTGTCTGTTTCTATGTTTGATGTTATCATTGTCTAGTTGTGTAATTTTTTGGTTACGAAAACCTTTTTTTTCTTTGTTTTTTTTGTTGAGAAGCCTTGTGGTTGTTGACCTTTGGAGTTGATTGATTTGTGTTGAAAAATTTATAAGGGTTGAGACCCTATGCTAAATATTTTTAACTTTAAGTGTTGCTCATGTGTTGTTAGTGGCCTTTTGGTGGCCTATTTTTATTTGGTCTTGGGGGATTTTTTAATGGATTCAACACCATCATTTATTTCTTATTTAATCAAAAAAATTAAAAAGGAAAATAAATTTATATGCTTCTCATTCGAAGCACCCTCTCTGAGTAAGAAGTTGATTCAATATGATGAAAATCCTTTGTCCTTTGGTGCCTCTAACCTCTAACAATGAGGGCTTATTAAAATAGCTATCCATCCCTAGTATCTTAAAAATAAAAAATAAATCAATAAAATATTTTGGTAGATCATCATCCTCAACACAAACTAAGTAAGCTTCATTTGATATTCCTTTGAGTTTTCCCTTGAGAATTCCATTGCATTGAATTTTACAATTTTAGGTTATGTGACCTCTTTTAGATTGCAATAAAAAAATTCAACTTTCCCTTTGCTTATATTTGATATTTTTTTATGGCTTTGTGAGTGTAGTGTAGGAAATTGTATACCTTTATAATTTCACACTATGTTTCTAGGTCCCTTAATTAGTTGGACTTAATTAAGCTCCTAATTTTCCAAATTATGTATTCCAAAGCCTATTTTGATCATTTTATGAAAGGGAAACCTATATTTAATTAATGAATTTAATATTTTAATCACCCCAAAATGAATGTGTCTTGGAATTTTGAGCCAAGACCCATTTTCCCAAAGGCGAATGGGTCCTCCTTAGTCCTAGGTCCCAATTTTAAATATTTTTTGGCACTCTTTTAATGATTCAAAATTCATATGCAAATGTCAGCTATCAGGATCTAATATTCATGAAATTAGAGAAGAATCCTAGAAAGCCTAGTCCTTTCACCATTTCAAACTAGAAAATATAAACATGAGAAAAGAGACTAGGAGATCAAGAAAAGAGATTTTGAAGATCAAGAAAGCAAGAAAAATTTAATTCTTGGAGCAACATTGTGTATTTGTAAGTCTTCAAGCTCATTTGTCAAGATTCGATAAAGCATTGTTCATGATAGAAGGTTGATGCCAATGGTGGAACTTGATGGATTCTAGGTTTAGGAGATGCATTTGGCCATTTTTCATACCGTAATGACTTGTTTTCTAGTGTTCCCATCTTCAAGCCTCGTTCTACTAGCAACCTAAAACAAGGTATCATTGTGCTTTAGATTTATTTGGGGTGTAATGACTTCTCCCTGGGTGGATTTTTATCATTCATCATTTAGGAATCATACTCTAATGCACTTGAGTAGGGTTTCTTTTTATTTTTGATCATAACAACCTTAGATGCACTTAAGGTTAGGGATTATATAATATCATTTATCAAGATTTAATTACCAAACTTGGGGTTTGACCAAGGAATCCCCATACAAACAAACAAACATTTTTTGCTGCAGATTTATTGTAGGTACAAATTCAGGAATGAAAATTTGTAAGTATAGGAGTAGAGCGCAGATAAAAGGCTACATATTTAGTTTTTACAGTTCTAGAAAGTTCTAATAGGACTCATTCACCCTAGGGAAAACTTGTCCTTCAATAGATCTCATAATAGACTTTTGGTGCCAGGTATATGTGTCCAAACCCTTTTGAAATCTGCCTACAAATTGTCAATTTGATTCATGTAGCTTCAAGGTCTTGCATTTTATCATCTAGGTCATATTGTTTATTAGGTTTAGTTGCATCAAATCATTTTCATTTAGTTTCAAATCCTACTATCCTAAGGAACCTAGAGATTTAGGTTTTATTGCCTCACCTTAGGGTTGAAAGTCAATCTCTTTACCTTGCAATATGTTAATTTCAATGAAATTATGGGAAGAGGGATACTTTTAGTATCTTATTTCTTTGTATGAAGGATTTAGGAAACCCTATTTTTGGGATCTCCCCCTATTTCCAACCATTTCATTTTGGTCAACCTGACATTGTACTACATATTTTCTGATTTGGAGATCATTGGAACCCTAGATCTAGGTTTTGCATTGTATTTAGGGTTATAATTTGCGTACTTGCATAATTGAAATTCATAAAAAAAAATCCAAAAATATTGCATAAATTTTGTAAATTAGATTGCATAAAGGTGTGTTTCATTCATTTAAATCAAAATTATATCAAAAATTGCATTCAAAAAAGTTGTCATTTTGTTCATACATTGTCACAAAATTGCATTTTCATTTCATATAATTTTTTGGAAATTTTGTAATTGAAAAATCTATTTGAAACTAGGAATAGTGAGCTTAAATATCAAACTAAAAACTCAAAAATTAATTTCTCAAACCCCTATCCAAGGACACATTCACCCTAGGGAGAATTTTTCCTTGTACATGCACTTTTTTGAATTTATACACATTTATCGGTGACTATCTGGTTTCCTTTGTTGTACACCTACATATCTCAATTTTAGTTTTAGAAATTGTATTTTTCTGTAATTGTTTGCATCTAGTTCAATTCATGATAAAAAGTGCATTGTTTAAAATCAAATTTGACATTTCAAAATAATAATTTTTATGTCCTTGTATTTAAAATCAGTCAATTATCATTTTTAGATATTAAAATTTCAAATATCTTCTTCAATACTTGCATTGTGCTTCCTAGTTCTAAGTGTTAACTATATTTATTTAGTGTTTTTTTTCCATTTTGGGTACACTTTTAGTTTGGTGAAACTTGTATGGGTATTACAACCTAATGCCATATTGCTAATACTTTAGTTAGATGTAGTTTGAGACTCATGGTATCTTGTGCTAGTATACTAGCTATGGATCTTGGGTTTTCCAACTCTTTCACTCATAGTGTTGACAATAGTCAACCCATGCTGGATTGCATCCTTGATATTGAACATGTCTTATGACTAGTACTTCTAATGATGTTGAAAAAATTATTGTTGATATCCCTCAAGAGAAAATCAAATAGATGGATAAATCCCTAGAAAAAATTCATGATTTTGTGAGTACAAAATATATTGCTGGTAATTTTGTTCCTATAATAGATAATGTTGATCATGAAATCATATTCTTATCTGAACAACCTTATGAGAAATTCAATAGATGGGACCCATCAAATTCTACTAAATAACCTTTGGGATTTGAGAAGTCAGCTCTTTGTTCTTGGTTCAGGGAAAAGGGGAGGAATGAATGCAAAACTAAAACTATCCAAGGTGATGCACCAAAAGGTTTTAGAAAATTTCAAAACCCCTACCGAGATATCAATCTTGTAAAAATAAACACATAGCTCACCATAGTCCCTTCATTTTTGAGAGGAGAATGAACTACTAAGGCTCATATAAGCATAAAGAAAACATTCAGATCCTCTTGCAGGAAGCACCTACTATGGTTCAACAAGGAATGCTACACCAAAGAAAAAATATTTAGTGGTTCAAATATTTTACAAAGATACCTTAACTTAATAGCAGAGAATGAAACCTAACTCAAATTTTGTATAAATTGAAAGAGTGTAAAACATGATCCAATTTTGTATAGATTTTAGGTTAGATATCACAAAATATGAAAAACTAAAGAATGATCAATCACCAAGGTCACATCTGAAATACATATGAGATAGAGCATAAGTTTTACATAAGAAAATAATGATATATATGACAAGGGCCAAAATTGGCACAACCCACTATGCTTCTCCTTTATATTACTTAAATTCAAGAAAACAATACAAAATGAAAAGGTCAGATGTTAAGGACTAGACACTATCTCTAAGATTGATCAAAATATTGATTACAAGACAATAAAAAATAATTTTTTAATAGATCTTACACACATGGAGGGGCTCTGAAATTCCTTTTTATAAAGAAAGGGAAGAAAAAAATCATAAAGATCTCTCCACCACCTAAAACATAAAAGACAAAACCTAAATGGTGGAATTAAATCCTCAACCATAAAAACTCATTTTAAGATTAGATTTATGTCAGATGAATCTACAAGGTAATAAAGTTTGAGCTACTAAACACCTATTAAAATGGAACTCAAACCACCCAAGACGATTCCTTTTAGTAAAAATATGTGAAATCTGTTGAGCTGGAGCCTAGGTTGCTACAAAAAATCTTCCTTATCAAAATTAGTGTGGTGCCATAAAAACTTCATTTGACACAAATCTGATCACTTAAAAATATTGGGCAGGTGATGACTAGAAGAAGATGAAATGCATGATCCTTTAGGGAATGTCTGGTATCCTTAAATAATCTCCAACTGATAGGATGCTCCAAAAAACCTTGCCTCAATATTCCTTGCTTCCTATTGACAAAAATAAGATTGTGACACATGGCACAAGGGCAGACATTTAAGGGTGATCCCATAATGATGGTTTACAATTTCTGAGAGATTCTATTTTTTGTTGAAATCACATATTTTTAGAAAATAGAATGATTTAAGCCTTCAAAGTTCCATTTTAAGGATTCCAACTGAAGAGGGTTTGATCAAACCACCTTAGATCAAACCCCCTTGGATAGAACCCCATTACTATTAAACCATACCTCTAATGGAGTCTCCTTTACACCTATCAAAATGCTGATAAAAAACCACTTTTGATTTACCTTTTGGGGGATCAAATGAATTCATTTAAAATTTATTTTTTGTAAGTATGTATTCCTTATTATAAGCTTCCCAAAAAGTATAATTTTAAATAAATTTAATTTAATTATTATATTTATTTTTTATTTGTCGTGAATGTAGGTTTTTCATTGAAAATCAAGCTCTTTGTTCTGCACATGTGGAAAAATAGTAGATTATCAAAAAAAATTGAAAAATATCAGTGCACTAGATATTGAAATCCTTGATCCAACAAAAAAAATAAAAAATCATTACATACAAAAACAGTTATGTTGTATGTATACATTCCACCTATTTCTGAATTGTAATTAGTTTGACTTTGAAACTTGATTAAGGGAAAATATTTAATAACACTATGAAACCAAATGAAAGCACTAGATATCATAGTTACAAATTTAAATTCGAAAAAAATAGAGTTTTATCCTTCATAGAAAAAGAGTTATGTTATGGAAATGATGCGTCAATGGTGGCGAATGACAGGAAATAATAGGTCTTGTGGTCCTCGTGGTAGAAGGGAACATGAATTTTAACAACAACTCCTGGGCCCTATAGATAGTCGAAGGTGGTTTCATAAAGATATGGGGTGTCCAAAGTGACATCGCTTCGCTTGACCAAATTGGGCTCCACTGTCGATTAATAGGGTTATTAGAAAGAATGGTCAGTAGATCATTGGCATCTATGAGAAAGATACCCTCTATAATAGATAATCTCAGAGCAGATGTCATGAGAAGGATTCAACATTGTTCGAATGGTTATATCAAGAAGTTGAAGTTGATCTAAAATCCTTCACAATTAAGGAGCCTAATGTGCTCCATAGAAGGCCACAAGGTCGTATAAGGAAGGGTTTGGGCACTTTGTGTTCGAGGTATCATTTAACTAGTAGGATTCAAAGAAATCCAAAAGTTCTTGAAGGTGAGCGAGGGTTTTCAGAAATCGCAAGGAAGGGTTCAAAATTTTTGCACTCGAGATATGATTCGACTATCAGGGTTCAAAAAAACCATAAATATTTTGAAGTTGAGTGAGGGTGCTCAAATTCGGCATGCAAGACCACCAAATTTCTTGCTCCGATTCTTGAAAAAAAAGGTGCTTCCTTCAATCCAAAACCTCAATAGAAGCTTTATGCACAAAAGGGCATTGAAGAATTTGTTGGAAACCAGATTCCACCAAGTGTTGTGCCCAAGAAGGGGAAATCAAAGAAAAACAAGAAAAATGGAAAAAGAACTAAAGTGGGTCTGAAGAAGGTTTGGAAATGTAAGGTTTCCCAATCTTTGGGTGATGATTTTCATGCTTTATCTAGCCACCAACATGTTCAAGATCTTCCTTCAGATGGTGGTAATGTTCTAAAAATCACCTTTCTAGAATCTATGTTTCTCCCACAAATTAAAGATTTAAGGGATAAAGCCCTCATTTTTAAGATTTGGAAACTCATTCTATCTTTAAATGATTTGAAAGATTTAATTTATGGTGATTGGGATGGGGTACGACAAGTTTTTTATCTAGATTTTGATAAGGGCATATTTGTAGCCATATTTGATAATAAAAACAAATAGAGATGTTGTATTTCAAATTAAGTCATGGTTCTTCGAAGGCTTAGGTTTATGCATGCAGCCATGGATCCCAAATTTCAAGGCTAAAAATTCTCCTTTTCATTTTGTTCCACTCTAGTTTCAATTGCCTGCTTTTCCGCTAGAGTATAGAGAATTGAGTTTGATTGAAGCGATAGAAAATCGTGTAGGAGTATTTCTTATGCATGATAATGATTTTTTAAAAAAATCCCACAAAACCCATTAGAGCATGTGTTTTAATGAATACGGGTGAACAATTTCTAGAACATATTTTACTATCTTTAGATTTTGGCAACTGGAATCAACAAATTTGTTTTGAATGGCCTAAAACCACTTGCTTTCAATGTCATACTATAGGTCATTCTTATTCTCAGTGTTCTCTTGGGTCTTCTTCAAATTCTACCCATATGAATAATTCTAAAAGAAGGGATCAACAAACTAATTGTAATCAGAATGATCAAACCCTATCTTTAAGAAAAAACATTTCAATCTCAAGAGGGTAACGGTCCATATGTTTTTAGATGCTTTATAGCTCAATTTCTAGATTGTAACAGGCATTAAATTCAATCGTTTAAAATAAAACTAGTAGAGGGATGTTCATTGCTAGGTTTTTATTGAAATTTTAGATCATCCAAAAAAGATGCATTGAACTATAGAGTGTCTAAAAACATATGGAATTTAATGGGAAAGTTTTTTTCCCTATTGCTCAACTTATATTCTCTAATGGAGAAATTAAATTCTAAACCGTATCTAGGAGAAATAGTGAGGAAGTTAATGTTTCAAGGCACTAGGGTTCTGTTATCTGGGGGGTCATTTGAAGAGAGTGGCCATATGTAGAAGGTGGGTTAGGGTAAACTAGGGGTTCAAAAGGATAAGGAGTTAGTATTAGTCACAACCAGAAATCCTTCGAATGCTAAACTTTTTTTTTTAGGAGATAGATTATTGGTGTTAGTGGGGTCTAAGTTATTTGATGAAATAGCTATTGAAGAAGATTTCTGGGAAACTGGAAATTTGTCTCAAATATAGTCCTCGGGGAAAATTGAGATGTGGCATTAGGAAGTTATGCCGAAGAAACAACGATGGGATAGTTTGCCAATGAAAGACCAGTTGGAAATAACAGTCTTATGATAACACAATCTCCTTTACAATCTTCAACCAAGAAGTCCCCAGGGAAGAGAGGTAGGAAATCAAATCTCACTAAATTTAAGGAACAAATCAAAGCAGGAGTGCAAAGGACAATTATTGAATCACTGTCAAATAAGAGACCAAGGAGAGCATGTTTCTCTCCTTGAACCCAATGATGATCTCTTCATGGAATGTTAGGGGTATTAATGCCTCTGACAAGCATTCTCGTATCAAGTACTTAATAGATGCTTGTGGAGCAGACATTTTTTGTTGCAAGAAACTAAAACTTCAATAGAAGTATTTTAATCATCTATAAAGAAATAGAATAAATGGGCATCTACACATTCACCAGCTCAAGGGGCATCTGGAGGCCTTCTAATTCTTTGGGATCCAAAATCACCGAGTCTTATATCGCATAAGAATGGAAACTCTTGGCAGCTCATAGAAGTAACACAATTTGACCTTCATTTTTGGCTAATAAATGTGTATGGACCTACTTCCACAGTAGATAAGAAGAATCTATGGGATGAAATCACTAGGAAACTTGGGTTGTTAGACAATGAGAAAGTTATCATAGCAAGTGATTTTAATGTAATAACATATTTGCATGAAAAAACTGGAGCGATAAGTCCTCTGGCTAAAGTGATGGAATACTTTAGTCATTTTATTTCAACGAATGCACTATGAGAGATACAACCAACCTCTAGAAAGTTCACTTGGACTAATAGGAGGAAATGTTTTTTACAAATTGCAGAGAGGTTAGATAGATTTTTAGTGTCCCCAAATTGGTTCACCTTTGTCCATAATCTAAAATCTGACATTTTTCCATATCCAAGTTCAAACCATTATGCAATTTGTTTGGACATTTTGAATATTACCACAAGAAGAGAAAAATATTCATTTAAATTTGAAAGCATGTGGTTCTGTCATCCCCAATTTTTGGATCTTTTGAAGAAATGGTGGGTTAATGCCCCATATGAACATGGGACTAATATGTTCCAATTCCATAGTAAATTATTATATGTGAAGCATCAAATAAAAGAATCGAATAATCATGTTTTCAAAAATATTTTTCATCAAAATGAATTAGTGTTTAAAGAGCTTATAGTAGTGCATGAAAATATAATATAGAATGGGTTAGATGCTGGTCTGTATGAAAAATAGAAGTTGCTACAGCCGGAATGGGAAGAGTTATGTTCTCGGGAAGAAATATATTGGAGGAAAAAGAGTTATGGTTATAAGAAGGTGATCGTAATACTTTTTTTTTCATGCCTTTGCTCAATTCAAAAAAGTGGCTAAATCAATTCAATCAATTCAAGAGCTTGATACAGGAAAATGGTTAACAAAATAGGAGGATATTAATAATGAAGGGGTTAAGTTTTTTTAGAACTATTGCCAGCCCCACAAACAACTAATGATAACATAATTAGATATGAAAATGAATTATTGGATTCGATCCCTCACCTTATATGTAATCAAGATAATACTCTCCTGATGAGACCTTTTACCTTGGAGGAGTTGAGACATGTAGGTTTTTCTCTTCCTCTAGAAAAGGCCCTTGGCCTAGATGGATTTATAGCCTTGGTTTTTTAGAAATTTTGGGAGTTTTTGTGAGCTTCGAGCTTTTATGGGCACTTGAAGAATCTTGGAGAACTGGATCTATCCTCAAAAAATTCAATGTAACAAATATTGCAATACTATCGAAAGTTAAAGAGCCTAAAACCTTTACTGAGTTTAGGCCTAGTTTTTTATGCAATACAATTTATAAAATCTTCACAAAAGTAATTTATTTGAGGTTACAACCACTCATTCCAAAGATTGTCTCTCTGGAACAAGGAGGCTTTGTTCCTGATAGGGAAACTCATGAAGGTGCAATTGTTTCCCATGGAGTGTTGCATACAATTGCAATGTCAAAGATGCCTTATTTCATTGTCAAATTAGACATGATGAAAGCTTATGATAAGGTAGATTAGCAATTTCTTAATAAGGTTTTGACAAAATTTAGTTTCTGCTCTCAATGGCAGATGGATTATGTCTTGTTTATCTAGAGAAAATTTTTTAGTAATTATAAATGGGAGTCCAGTAGGGTTCTTTAGCTCCACACAAGGTGTCAGGAAAGGGAACCCGCTTTCTCTGTTATTGTTTATAATTATGCCAGAATCTTTAAGTAGATTCATTCAATTGAAACATAATTTGCATCTATGGTAAGGAGTGCAAACACAAAATTTAAATATATCAGTCAATCACTCTCTTTTTGCTAATGACACTCTTTTATTCAATAAATATTCCTTACTGGAAGCTAAACAAGTTAGAGAGGTTCTTGACAAGTACTCATTAGCTTATGGGCAGAAGATAAATGCACGAAAATCAATGATTTATGTCCTTAACACTCCAGATGATTTGAAAAAAAAATAGTAAACACGTTAGGATTTCAAGAAGAAGAATTGCCTAGTACTTATTTGGAGATTACTTTTTTTAAAGGATCGAAAAAAGTTACTTATTGGGGAAAGGTAATTGATAGACTAAAGTCAAGAATATTAATGTGGAAAGCTAGATGGTTATCTTTATCAGGTAGAATTCTCTTGATCACAGAAGTTCTAGCATTGATTCCAAACTATTTTCTAGCAGTCCTTAAAGCTCCTGCATCTGTCATCTCAGAAATTGAGAAAATAATAAGAACATTTCTTTGGAAATGTAATATTAATGAAAAGAAAAAGATACCTTTAATTTCTCTGGAAGGATTAGCAAAAGGAAAGAAACAAGGTGGGGTAGCCATTCTGAATCTCTCATGGAGGAGTAAAGATTTTGGGGCAAAACTTGCATGGAAAATGTGCACTAAGCCCGAAGCTAAATGGGTTAGAATTTTGCAAGAAAAGTATTTGGATACCATAAATCCAACAAGAATAATTATAGTGGTAGATCCTCCAAAGGGTTTGGTTATCTGGAATTTTATTATAAATAGTAGGAACCTCATTAGAAAATTTCATCGTGGGAGGTAAATGATGGCCAAAATATAAAATTTTGGATAGATTCATGGAATGGAAGGCCCCCGTTGTCAACAATCTAGGATCTCCAGGAGGTTAAAGCAATTCTATCTTAGGCCTGGGGTGAAAATTTGTTAGATTATGTTTAGTCATCAAATTTTATGATTGGAAAGGTAATATGGAAAAGTCCTTCAAATAGCCTTGTAAGTGATAATCAAGCAGATCTGCTTTGTAAATGTATGAAGGAAATAATAGTCTATTTATCTAGGAAACCATATAAAATCATATGGGAAGCATCTAAAAAAGGCTCATATTCAGTGAAGGAAGGGTATGCAGTTTTAGCACAGTCTAAATTATCTAATCAACCCCTATGGGCATACACTTTTTGTTGGAATAATAAAGTCATGTCAAAAGCAGCAAGTTTTGTATGGCTTTCTTTACAAAAAATGATTTTAACAAGTGATTTCCTTTTTAAATTTAGATTACTGATTTGTTTAAATTTCCTCTATGTGAAGAGGAATTTGAAATAGTAGATCATTTATTTCTTCAGTGTTCTTTTGCTACTCAAAGTTGGAATTTTTTTATAAATAAGCTACAACTCGCTATCCCTCTGCAAAATTCAATTTGGGATCTTTTACAAAGTTGGCCGGAATTATATCAATCTTCATTCTTTGCATGAATATGGTATATAGTCCCAATGATTGCACTATGGAATTTATGGTAGGAAAGAAATATGTGAATCTTCAAAAAATTAAAGTCTCCAATTGAGGTAACTCTTGTTAAAATAGAAAATGCTATATCAAAAGGGGTTAATTCATGTGTCCAAAAAGAGAAATTTATTAACTCATTATTCACAAATTGGGATAGTGACATTTTGAAAGGATGGAAAGGTATCAAGTTTCTATTTGATGGCAGTATACTCAAAAATTGCACTCCAAGATGCATCAGGGTCAGTCTTGGTAGCTTCTTCTTATCATCTTCAAGATGGTACAAATAATGTTATAGAAGCTCAAGATTTATTATTGGGTTTGGAATTTGCAGTCCAATTAGGTCTTTTAAATCTCCATATTAAAGGGGATTCATTGATAATAATCAATGCACTAAAGGAAAGGAAAGTTCTTAATTGGAGTTTGAGTTATATACTACATAGAGCATGGGCACTACTAGACAAATTAGTAGCGTCAATAATATCTCACACATATAGAGAAGGAAACAGGGTAGTAGATTATTTAGTAGGATTAGGAAGTGATAGCATTGAGATCAGGGTTTCAAATGATCTCAATGTTTTAAATATCTATCGTAGTTTGTTGGAATTAATACAGCTAGATGTAAAAGGGAAAAGTTAAAAAATTAAGGGAGGGTTAAAAAAATTGAAGGTTTGGAATATGCTTTGATAACATGTTCGTATAATTTGTACTTATGTGTACTATCATTGTAAGTGCAAGATTTGAGAGGTTTAGGACTTTGGGCCTGCAGAAATTGACACGTCTCGACATGGCACTTAGAGTACAATATGTGAAAGGGATAAAGGCTTTTTCATGAAGTCTTCAATTGAATCTTATCTTGAGCTTTAAGGATAGCACATTTGGGATGTTGATATCCATATAGTGTACATATATATCTGTCTTGGGATGGCAAAGTCAAGTATTAACCAAAGTTTGGTTATCAAATGAAAGATATCGATAGCTTTGATGCTTTTAGCATTTGTTTTGATATATCATTTTTAAATATCTGTACTAACAATGTTATCATTGTAAGTGCAGTCATAAGCTTGTAGAAATACACACATGTACTTAACAATGTGGCATAAGCGTAGAAATTGTAGGACTATGAGTCTGTAGAACTTGGCACATGTGTTGTCACACAATGGCATATAAGTACAGTGCCTTAGCTTACAAATCTAGAAATTTGAAAAGGCTTTTCATTTGATATCCATTTGTGATCTTCAAGGGTGGCACGCTTGGGATATCTCGATATCCATGCAGTGTGAAAACATATTTGTTTGGGGCATTTGCAAAGTACATGGCCAAATTTGGATAGCCTTTAGTATGGTTGTTTATCAGATTTAGCCAACGTTGGGGAATTTTAATGATTGTTGGCTAACTTATATACTTGTGTTGATACTATCATAAGTACAAAGTTGGCTTGGAAATTCATGTGAAATAAGGTAACACAACTGCAATTGGGATATCAAGATATTTCAAGTGTGCTTTCTTTGTAAGGTGATGGGGTTTAAAGATCAAGATGAAATTGGCTTTAAAAAGGCCTACGGTATTTCATTTGGTGTATTCTCTTTGTTAGATGTTTCTGGATGTTGGGTATAAGCTAATTTGCAGGGTATGTAATAGCATTGTGTGGATATTAAGATTTGAAGGGGCATGAAGCTTAAATAATTTCAAGTCAAAAATTATCGAGTCTCGGTAGCGGTTAGATCATGGGAAGAGCCCTTTTCATCACACATTGGTAGGGAAGAATTGCAATAAGGTTTTAAGGTTAACTGTAAGTCTATTTTCAATTGCATTATAACTATTATTGGTGAAGATGTGTTAAATACATAACTTCAAAGGATTATATTTCTTGCAAACCTCTTGTCGATTTTCTTGTCAAACATTATGGATTTAGTGCAAAACTACAATGTTTTAAAATCCATAACTGCTAAATTTTTTGTTCAAAGGTATTTGGAAAATGTTTCTTTTCTTACGAGTGTGTAGAAATATGAATTCACCAATGGTGATGGAATAGTAAAAGGTTTATTTCCTAGGCATTTAACTTTTTACAAAAAGAGGTATTCAAAATTTTTCCAAGGCATGTTGTTTTCCACAATGCATGATACTTCCTCTCACCTCTATCAAGTCTTGAAAAAATATTGGTTTGCATTTACCATGGAGGATATAGATTAGATCAAACAAAGGTTTCATGCAATTTCTTTTTTGAGAAGTCACTCATGTGTGCATGACCTGCTTTTAACTCCACAAGCTACTAAAGGGAAACTCCGCTACCGTTATGTTTTAGATATCAATGTAACAATACTATTGCACGAGTGTGATTCCAAGAATAAGAAAATTTTGAATGAGAGTTCGGTGAATGGTCCTAGATGGGCAGGAAACAAATTATCTTCTTTCTAAAGATTTGAATCTTTTTATGTATAGTTCTCGGGGGTATTATGTAATCAATCATCATTTGTGGATCTGTTAGTAGGCATTGGAAATAATTATCTATGTAAAGATAGGGTTGGTTCGAATGTATCTACGAAGGGTTAATTTTGTGTGTAGTAGGGGTAAGTTTGCAATGTAAAATGGGATATGTTGTAAAGTGGGATATTGTACAGTGGGATATATAATACAGTAGGGTGTTTTGTATGCAATTGTAGTAGTGATATAATTTTGGGTTGGGGTACAAAATTGTAGGAAAACTATGTACTATTACTGAGCTATAACCGAAGGATTTCTTCTCCTGGTTCTTTCCTGTTGGTATGCTCACCTAAACCAGGATTTTGTAAAAATATTATAATATAATATAATATATAGTGGCTTGCAAATTTTATGTAAAAAAAAAAAAAGAGTTATGTTGTATACGATGAGCATCACTCCATAAAAATGGTGTTTACTGAAAAAACTAGTTTTTGAAGGAGATGAAAAAAGAACTGCAATTTGATTCCAAAAAAAATGTATTTAGAATC
Organism: Sequoiadendron giganteum; assembly: GCA_007115665.2. Classification (NCBI taxonomy): domain Eukaryota; kingdom Viridiplantae; phylum Streptophyta; class Pinopsida; order Cupressales; family Cupressaceae; genus Sequoiadendron; species Sequoiadendron giganteum. The sequence goes on from CM021105.1 coordinate 507,161,001, forward strand.
TATAGATAAAATGTCACAAATCACAAGTTTTCATCATCTTCAAATCTCTCAAGGTTTAGCCACTATAGGTTTCTGAAAATGAAGATTTAGTTAGAAAAAATCAATCCAGTGTCTAGTTTGGCAAAAAATTGTAAACCAATATTGTGGGATCACCCTTAATAAAATCCCCTAGAGCTAGTTGGAGAAAACCCCATGGTGTAGCCATATGTCTTGACCTCCACACCCAATAGTTAAAGGATATACAAAAGGCCGCACAACCACCATGTGGCACCATTGTGGCACCATCACGCACCTTTACACAAACAAAGAGCCACAACCCACTCAAAAGTGTGCCTATGTGACACATGGACGAGCCTAAAAAATAGAGACAAAATAAGAGAAATGAAGAACAAATCATGGGGTCAAAAAGTTGAAAACATCAAAATAAACTCCCCCCAAAAAGGATCTACAAATAACATGAGAATAATTCTTGATAATGAACATGGAATAAAGATTGTGCACAACTTAGATCATATTATTGATAACCATATTCTTATAGTGGCTAGTTGTGCTCAAACATTGGGTTACACCTAAAGTCAAAGAGGAAATCGAAATTCATCCCCCTTTAACCATAACCTCTATTCCTACATTTACCAATTCAACTATCACTACAAGAATACAACCAACCAATGATATCACTCCAACTTTGATTATTTCCACTAGAAATCCTCTCATCTTTGTGAATTCAAATATCATATCTCCAAACCCCCACCCACCTCTCACAAACTTACAATTCACTTGTCCTCCCAACACATATACACCTCCACCATATTCCCCTCCATATCAAAACACAACGAATGATTATGTAATAAACCAAATATTGCAAAATGTCACAACCCTTTAACAACAAATATAAACATTGAATAAAAATCAAAATGGCCAAACCTCATAGTATGTCAAAAGAAACCCATTTTCATTGGATATATTGAGAACATAAATGCCACAAGGCATAGAGATTCCTATATTTGAGAAATATGGTGGTAAAGGAGATCATATCAACAATGTTTTAGCATACAAAACCTTATGTAGTGACTTCATTTTTGAAGATAAACTCTTGTTTAAACTTTTTCCTAGGTCTTTGAAAGATACAACCTTGGAATATTTTTGTTCCTTACCAAATAAATCAATAAACTCTTTCAATGAGTGTGTTGATGCCTTTATAAAGCATTTCTAAGTGCACATTGGTCCTAAGACGACCTTACCTGGTCTCATGCAATGTAAACAACAAGTTGATGAAAAGGTCACTGATTTTATAGCTTGTTATCAATTGCTTTACTCACAAATCATCATTAAGCTTCTCAATTTTAATATTCAAAGGATGTTCATTGATATCTTACAAAAAATTATTCAAGACAAGATTGGGATAATGAAATTTCCCTTTTACACACTTATACAAAGCTCTCTATGACTATCAAAACTCACTTAATCAACCTATAGATAAAACTTCGTCAACCCATCTTGGAAAATCTGAAATTGTGCATCATAAAATTTTTCAACCATTCAAGAAACCAAAAAAGAGCTTTATACAAATAAGTCAACCTTAGCAAACCCATCTTGTTGAACCTTGAAAGTGGCTGCCAATTAAACAAATCCATACCCATTTATAGAAAAGAATAGGAAATTCACCTTGCTACTTGATACCCTCCATTCAAACATGTTGCAACTCTTGAGCAAAAAATTAATCACCTTACTTCCCATTAAACCACTTGAAACCACTAAAAATTTACCTTTGAACCATAATCCTAACACCTTTCATCAATATTATCGACAAGTTGCTCATGATACAAAATGATGTAGGTGTCTTAAAAATTTAGTGCAAGACCTCATTGATTCTAAGCACATCCAGTTGGGCGGTGTTAATGATTAAGGAAATAAATACATTTCCCCACATAATCAAAATTTACAAACATTTACCAATCCAATGCCAAACCACTTCATCTCATTTGTTAAATCTAGTGATACTAAGAATTATGTGATGAATGTTGACAACATACATGACATAATTGATGGTGACAAGAGTGATAATGAAGATGATCTACATACTGTGATTGGATTCATTGACATTAAACCTCATAAGGGCCAAACCAACTTGTCTATGGACATTGATTTCTCACATAACTAAATATAGTTAAACATGCACTGATGGTCCTCTTTACATAGCTAGAAGAATCAATGACATGCCTACAAATGGGATATTAATTGATCTCGTATGTGTAGAGAATGCGATCACTGAGGAATTCTTATTTGTGCATGAACTTTACCAAGATTATTATGAACAATCGAAAGCATGGATTAAAATGCATGATGGTTTTTATCATCCTACAATAGGTTCAATCACTCTTCCATTAAAAGTTGGACCAAAACAATTGAATGTCTCATTCTCCATCATCTCGACATTGGATCAATTCCATGTGAAGTTAGGCTATCCATGGATATGATCCATGGATTTTGTTCCATCAATAGTTCATAAATGCTTGAAATTTCCATTTGGTATTGAAATTTTTACTGTGCATCATAGTGGTTTTAATCCTTTCTCTTCCCATGGAAATTTCTCATTGGACTTCTTTTGGCCCAAACCTATGGAACCTATAAAGCCTCATGAAGACTTCACTTTCAAATCCTATTAAAAGTTTAAGGAAAAGAACATAGTAGAATTATCTCTTATCAATATTCTCGAGTCCATGGTTGTTTCTCCTCCCCAACCTATCACTAATGAATGAATCCTTGAATCAAAATCCCTTCCAAGTAACCAAGACAAGTCCAACACAATTCATCCACCCATTTCCTATAAAAGACCAAGAGATAATAATACAACTCCTTTGGGGCCTCCTAAGTTCAAATAAGTTTATATATCTAAAGAGATAGTAGTTTCTCAACCCTCGATGGTTCCTTTTGTTTGTCCCTTGTAGGAAGAAAAGAGACCAGTGGTTGATATGTACCCTCTCCTACACCATCACAACTTGAAAACCATGCAAGAAGAAACTAAAATGCTAAAGAGTGTAGGCATAGACGTTGTTCTATTACTTGTTAGCTAGAAGAAAATAACAAACCAACAAACCAAGATCAAAAACTAACTCAAACAAAGCATGATGATTCTCCAAAATCACAACAATAAAAACATAAGCATACAATGGATATTATCATTAGACAGTCTGCTACTATGATTAATTTGGATGATGATGATGAGATTGTTAAGAATGATGAGGAAGTGTATAATGAGTCAAATTTGTTATTTTCCTCTTTCATGAACTTAGATGGTTGCAACGGTGATGATCCTCCTCAAAAGAGTGCATCACCACATGTTGAACCTGGTGATTGTCCTAGTATGAAACTCATTGTTGTTCATTTGGCTAGCTATCCACCTTCTACATATGATGAACAAGATTAGGATGCAAAAAACTTGCTTTAGGTTGGCTCACATGTGTCATACTATCTTTTTTCTTTCTATGTTATTTGTGATTGCACGTGTGTAATGTGATCCCTCGTATTATGTTGCTTGGTGTGTCTTCATTTTTTTTATATTTCTTACTCCATTGGTGCAAGGATACAAAGGAAGTGAATAAATTGTGAAATTATTCTATTTGTATCTCCATTCTTTTATTTGTTGTAAATATTGTCTTTTCATTTCCTTGCATTTTTCTTTTAGGGATAATGCAAAGCTTTGAGACATTTAGGTCTCCTCCATGTTGAACCAAAAGGATTTTTTGTCTTCTATCTCTCTATGTGTCATTCCTCCTTTGTGTTCATTGTTCCATGAGGTATTTGGGGAATGATGATAGTTCCAAGCTCTATTATATCATTGTAGCAAAGATATGCGTTGACCCCAAATCTGTGGATCCCTTATGTGTTATCTTTGGATTGCATGTAGGGGAAACCTCATTTTTTATGATGCAAATTTATTTGGAAACATATTTTTGGCATAGGGCTTTCCAAATAAGCTCTCATTTCCCTTTAATCAGCTGTCATATATCATTTCTACTTTAAAGTAATTTCCCATAGTATGGTTTTTAACAATTCCTTTAAAGTGGGGGCATACATTGGTATTATTTCATTGACACTATTTCATTTCAACATTGATCATTTTTGGCATTGAATTATGGGTACATAATTTTTGTGACAAATTTACCCATATACCACCTTTTTTATGAGTGCACACCTTGTTGACCTAGTGTGTGTTTCTCATCCTTTTTCCTCATCTAGTGAACAACGAATTTTCACTAACCCATGAGTATATATTTTTCTGCATAGTGGACAATGGGTTTTCACTTGTGAATGTTCTTATGGAAAACAACACAACTACGAATAGTCCATCCTTTTCCCTTTTTTTCCCTTTTTTCATTAGCTTTAACATTGCATGCTTGTGTATCTTTTCTTGCTTCACGTATCTTTCACATCTTGTGTGTCCCTTTTTCTTTACATTGGTTTGCCATGGGATCTTTGATCTCGAGGGCTTGATCACCTCCTTGATCTTTTTTGGATCCTATATTTCCTTCATTTGTATACTTGGACCTCTCTTAACACATATTTGTCTACATTAGTTTGAGTTTGAGTGTGGGCTCATACTGTCACTAAGGTAGGGGCTAAATGTAGTGTAGAAAATTGTATACCTTTACAATTTCACACTATGTTTGGGTCCCTTAATTAATTGGACTTAATTAAGTTCCTAATTTTCCAAATTATGCATTCCAAAGCCCTATTTTTCTCGTTTTCCAAAAGGGAAACCTATATTTAATTAATGCAATTAATATTTTAATCACCTCGAAATGAATGTGTCCTTGAATTTTGGGCTAGGACCCATTTGACCCTTAGGACCTAGGTCCCAATTTTTAATATGTTTTTAACGGTCTTTTAATGATTCAAAATTCAAATGCAAATGTTGGATATTGGGATCTAATATTCAAGAAATTGGAGAAGAAGCTTTTAAAGCCTAGTCATTTCACCATTTCAAACTAGAAAAGAGAAACAAGAGAAAAGAGACTAGGAGATCAAAAAGGAGATTTTGAAGAGCAAGAAAGAAAGAAAATTTAAAGTCTTGGAGCAACATTATGCGTATTTGTAGTATTCAAGCTCATTTGTCAAGATTTGATCAAGCATTTTTCATGATTGAAGGTTGATGCCAATGGTGGAACATGATGGATTTTATGTTTGGGATATGTATTTAGCCATTTCTTATACCCTAATGAATTATTTTATAGTGTTCCCATCTTCAATCCTCATTCTACTAGCAACCTACAATAGGATATCATTGTATTTTAGATTTATTTAGGGTGTACTGACTTCTCCCTAGGTGGATCTTTATCGTTCATCATTTAGGAATCATACTCTAATGCACTTGAGTAGGGTTTCTTTGCCTTCTAGCTCATCAAAACCTTAGATGCACTTAAGGTTAGGGCTTATATTTTGTCATTTATCAGATCTCTATCATTTATCAAGGTTTAATTACCAAACTTGGGATTTGAATGAGGAAAAACCCCATATAAACAAACAAACATTTTATGCTATAGATTTATTCTAGGTATAGATCTAAGAATGAAGATTTGCAAGTACAGGAGCAGAGTGTAGAAAAAGGGCTACAAATTCAATTTTTATAGTTCTAGAAAGGCCTATCAGGACTCATTATGCCTAGGGAGAACATGTCCTTCCATAGATCGCATAATAGACTTTTCGTGCCAGGTACATGTGTGGATAGACCCTTCTCAGATCTACCTACAAACTATCAATTTGATTCATGTAGCTTTAGGGTTTTAATTTTATCATCTAGGTCATATTGTTCATTACATTTAGTTTCATCAAATCATTTTCATTTAGTTTCAAATCCTACTATCCTAAGGAACCTAGAGATTTCAGTTTGATTGGCTCAATCTAAGGTTGAAAGTCAATCTCTACATCTTGCAATTTTTTAGTTTCAATTATATTTTTGGGAAGAGGGATACTTTTAGTGTGTTAGTTCTTTGTATTATGACACCCTATTTTTAGGATCTCCCCCTTTTTCCAACCATTTTAGTGAGTATAATACATTTTAATGAGAATCAAATTCTATATCTTCTATATTTGTTCTTTTTCTTCCACTAAAAGAGTTGAAATTATATCTTCACAAAAATTCAAAATTTAGGAATGAACTTTGCTGGGGTTTCTTGTGTTTGTGGTCATCCTTGTCCCCTCTTATGTCATATCGTGCCTTAGGAATAGGATTTTTCATTCTCTCTATGTACAACCACATTTACTATGGTTTTTGTAACTTTGTATTATGCCTACAACTGGCTCTAATCCAATAGTTCTTGTTGATGTTGGCGGTTCGATGACTCTAGTGAATGGATCCTCCTCTGAACAAGTATCCCCATAAATTTATTCTGAAATTGTTCCATGAGGTAATTATTTTGATTCCCCGGTAGTTGGTGTGATGTTACCCATGTCGGATTTTGATTTTGCATGTCAATGGTTAGAGAAACATACTCTTGTTGGTTATTTTTTTGGGAGGACTCCCCTTGAAAGTGTGCTTAAAGAATGGGTTCAAAAGACCTAGGTCACTCATGGGGTTTTCCTTGATATGGTCCAAAATTGATTAAAGGTTTTTTCATTTTTCTCTTTGTAGAGGTCAGTCATGTTCAAGCAATCCTGAATCATGGTCCTTGGTATGTCTGGTCCTCTTTTCTAGTCTTCCAACCGTGGACCTGGGACTTCGAGCTATCTCGTATGACACCAAGTTGTGAGTTCTAGTCTAGATTAAGTTTCTTGGTTTTCTCTTGCCTTGTTTGCATTTTTTACATATTTCTTCCTCTCTGGGGAGGGTTGTTTGTGTCAAACTAGATAGATTCTTTCAAGCTTTCCCTCAAAAGTGAGTTTGTGTCGAAGTGGACCTTTCATAAGATTTGAAAGAGTCCATTGATATTCAAAATGGCTCTTTTTGAAATACCTAGAAGGTCACTTATTTTAATCTTTCAAACACTTGTTATCGGTGTCAGTCCATTGATGACAAGATTCAATATTTCCCTCTTGTTGTCCCCCATACTCAATATCCACCATAGGAAGCTTACAAGCCCCGTCAAGTGGAAGGTTTTTTTTCCAATCCAGAGGAAAAAAGGACAATGGTTACTAATCTTAAAAGTAAGTCAAATGGCTCTAGGACAGTTACCAAAACCTCTAATTCAATAAAGTAAGTTTCAAACCCTTCTATGAAGGGGGAAGAATCCCAGACGGACTCTAATAGAAATTTAGTGCGGCCAAGGCCTACAACTAAGCCCCAACCAGCCTCACTTATGATAGTGTAGTCGATTGAGTCTCCTCCCATTTCAAGAAATCATAGGAGGTCTCATAGTCCTTCTTGACCTCTGAAAGAAGGAGAATATGTTTAGGAGAAATGAAAGAATTTGTCTCTTACCATTCAAATTGGATCAGTCCCACCAAATTTTTTATAACATCACTTTTCCACTCTAGAAGAGTTGGACTTCGATGAAATTATGGAGTTTCTAACATGAATTTCCTTTCCTTGAATGTTCAAGGTTTGTTTTAACTCTCTATGAAGTATTATGTTAGGGATACTCTTCAAAAATATGTTGGTATTGATGTTTTTTGTCTTCAAGAAGTGAAATTTGCTTATTTTTTTCTCTCTTCGACTTGTCATTCTATTTAGCCAACTAGTAAAATATTTTGTACTAATCATGAGGTTGGACGTGGAAAATTGGTCATCCTTTTGTCCCCATGGTGGCATGCTTGTGTGGTTGATCACGGGTTTGACTCTACACATCAAATCATATGGATTCTTTTCAACATTGATAATCATTGCTTTGAGATTATTAATGTTTATGCCTCAAATGATTTTGTTGAAAGATCTCTTCTCTGGCGATGGATAGCTGACTCATTGCTAGTTGCTATCTGGTTGCTTTGTGGGGATTTCAATATGGTTGAGATTACATACAAAAAGGATGATACTTTTCCATTTCAATGGGAAGTTGGTGAAAGAGAGGAATGGTACTACATGCATAATAAATTAGGTCTTTTCAACCCTAATGTTGGTCGCCACCACTCTCATTCTCTTTGGCACACTTGGTGCAATTATTGAGCTAGGCCTAACAAGATATTTAAATGCTTTGATCATGCTATGATCTTGACATATTTTATTTTCTTTTTTGCTAGCTCTTCCTTATTTTTGGTTAAGCCTTTAGTGGATGTGACATTGTCAAACCACTTTCCCAATTTTTTTTTATTAAATGGGAATTAAGGTAGCCCCATGCCAGTAGGACCTAGTTTTTTCTAAATACTTCTCTATTGAGTCATCAATCCATGCTAGCCTGCATCAACACCATCTAAAATTTGGAGTGTAGGCCACCTCACAATACTAGTTGGATTACATGGTGGAATGATGCCATCGCTCGCACTACGATGTTTCTTCACATTTGTGGGTGTCAATTGGCTATCTTTCACAAATGATCTTATGATGCCACAACATCTGACCTTTGTGTTGCCACCAAGGCCTTGGAAGCTTACCCCTTTTTTCCTTCTTTGCAAGTCAAGGTTGTAGAGTTAAGGCATCAAAAGTAATTTGCTGATAATTTTATTGCCAAAGGAGCACAAATCAAGGCCAGACTTCACTGGCTTAAAATTAGGGATCGTGCCTTGAAAGAATATTTTTTGGCTCTTCGAGCCTATAAGAGAGGGGGACAAACCATTGCAAGGCACCAGGTCACGAAAGGACAAGAGTAATGGCTGCCCTAACTTACCTCAGTTTAAAGGAGGGTTAGGATAGATAGGATGAGAATGATGAGGACTATATGCCCTTTGATCACTCTACAAACTCGAGAGGTGAAAGGAGACTAGGCGAGTCGATGTTTAGAGTCAACTTTGTATTTCAGGTAGCTCTCTGTCTAAGGATAGAAGTGTTGTTTTGGGATGACAACATGACACACTAGCATCTCACAGGTGCGCTAGCGTCCGTATGGACAAAAAACTAGAGAGACAAGGTTATACTCTAAAATAAGAACTAGCAACCTAGTTTAAGAGTTTATAGAATGACAGAATAAGATCAAGAAGTATGAAATGTATACATGAATGTGATAAAGAAATTAGATTACCGCAAGGGCGATGAAGATGATCTTGCACAACAATCCTTTCACCAGCTTGCCCCAATATCTCTCCACCTGCACACAAAAATATGGAAAATGTTGGGGGGCTATTTAGGGGTCTGCCCGTTTTGGTGTTCCCACCTCCACAAACAACCAAGTTTGCAATGATAGAAATAATATGATAAAGAAGAGAAAACCAACTGCATAAACAAAAGACACTAAAAAATGCATGCTTACTCAACCAAAATGATAAAGAAGATAAGAGGAGCTTACCACCTCTATCCAAAGCACTCAAGGCTAGAGGAGGAGAAAATGAGAGGAACTCAAGCCTCTGCTATAATGGTGTTTGTCTTGTGCTCACACTATCGAAGTGATAGAGTGGTAGATTATTGCTATAGATTGTGAAATGCTGCTAGAAATGTTGGGGATGCATGAAATATTGGAGAAAATATGAAGAGATGGACTCAAGATCTTGCCAAACTCCACCAAAACTTGAGAATGGATGAGAGAGTGAAGAATATGAAGGAAGAAGATGAAAACAACCATATTCAGGTCAGCCAGCCGAAGGGAGGCATTACACTTTGACTTCCAATAGGAAGTGTAACATCTCTATAGACTCTAGCCACAAGAATGTGCTAGGGACGTAATCATGCCGCGTGGACATCCACACACCATGCAGGCATCCCTGATAGAAACACCTCCACCGACACAAAAAATGGGCACCAAGTGTGATACAAACAGTGGGCTTAAGTGGAATTAAGCCTTGGCCTTAGGTTTTCTAAAGTGTAAGGGGGTAAAGGGGAATTTGTGTTAGGGGTTCAAATTCATGCCTATACATTTTTCCCCCACTTTAACAAGCATGAGTATTGATGAGTGCTTCAGTAAAGTAGAGTAGTAATAAGTAACAAGGTAAGAGATGTATACCTAAACTTGATGAGAAAGAAGAGCATGGTTTGGAGAACTCTGAAGTGCAGGAAAAGGACTTCATAATTCCATAGAACTATAAAGCTGCAGAACAAAAGTGCCTTACAGGATCACAGTCCTGCAATGGAGGTATCCTTCAAGAACTCTCACATGAAGGAGTCTGAGCAAAGGGGACTCCATAGAGTCAGAGATGGCGACATGTCAAGAAGTGGTCACATAGGCCAGTGAATGGGTAGTCATGTAGATCATTGCCAAGTTGTGAGTCTTTCAAAGGTGTACCTCGGAAACCCTTCAAAAGGAAGGAAGGTCCACTCTAGGGATGCGTTGTTTGAAAAGTAAGGTCTAGTTGGGCTGCCCCCAAGCTAGACGTAAGGTCATAAAGTAGGTCTAGTTAGGCTGCCCCCAAGCTAGAGGCCATAGAACTCATTGAAAAATCTTGAAGGGGTCCCTCGAGAACCGAACGTGAAAAGGAGGGGTCCACTCAAGGGACACGTTGTTCAAAAGCTAACGTCTTTGTTTTTATTTCTTGAATCGATTCATCATCAAGGAATCCTTTCAAAATATGTTCACTTCATCAAGGAATTAGAAAGGAAGGATATGCCCCCATGCGAGGGGAAGGTCGTGACTATTCCTGCTTTGGAGGAAGGTTCCCAAGTCCTTTCTTTACAAACCCATGATGAAGGAAACATGTTCGGTTAGGGTTTCAAGTCGAGAATACAATTCTAGCAAAGAAATGTACGAAAGGTATCCGAGAAAAGATTCATTTTTCAATGAATGCATTTTCTAAAGACCAAGTAGTGTAGAAGTGGTGTTGTCACACATGAAAGGGACAACTCAAGAAAATAAGAGAGAAAGATAAAGAGCGAGGAAACGAAAAGAGAACACAAACAAAGGGCAGAGGGGAATTTGGTTTTGTAGGGTTAGATGTGACTTTATTTATAAATAGTAGTTAACCATTGTGCGAGGAAAAAGATCATCAATCCCCAACTAGATCAAGAAGAATGCACAGAAGATAAAGTAAAAATAAAAAATTGGGTCAACATGGAAGAAGGCCTAAATGCTCCCGATGCTTTGCATCGTCCCTAATTTACCAAAACTCAATCACAAACACGGAAGAATAATGATACATATAGAGGAAGGTTTACAACACAAACACCATTCTTGTATCCAAGCACCAACAGGGGTGACGAGGGTCATCCAGGCACATATAGCATGATCACGGGGGAATCACATCACAACACACACACATCTAATCTAAAGATCAAGAAGTGGGTCTCCCCCTAACACTAGTCGGCCAAGAGGTTGTTAGCTTTCCACTCCAGATCACCATAAGGAGAAGGATGATGAGCCAAAAATGGTGTAATATTCAGGGGGGAGCTTCTGATCCTCTCACAACAAGGGCTAAGGCAAAGGGACCTGTGAGGTCTCCGTTGCTCAACTCTTGTGGGTCTAAGGCCAACGAATTTGCAAAAATCACTGACAAGGTCGAAACTTCATCTACCGAGTTGAACATGCACTTGACGGGAGTGCCATGTGTTTCACCTTGATGGAAGGAAGAGTTTGCATCCGAGGTTCACCTCTAGGCTCACCAAGAGACTTAGGAGGAGTGAAAAACTCGAGGGAGGTTGGAACTGTTTCTGTCACTAGGACATAATAGGTTAGCACGGGGCCATCCTTCAGAGAAGGTGGACTCCTCTTATTCCCTCCATTGCTGGAGGGACCATGCTCTACCTTCTTCTTTGTCGAAGGAGGTGAACTTCCCACAGACGAAGTAAGGAGGGTTGAGGGAGAGGACAAAAGAACCTTAGTGGATACAACCGAAGTATTAACCATATCTACAGGATGTGGGAAAGGTGAGACATCCAGAATGGAAGTCAATAGAGGTGGGTATACAAAAGGAGTAATAAACACATGCACCTCTCCAGGTGCATGTGCGCTGACAACAAAAGCCAAAAGAGATTCAGAGCTAGTTTGGATAGAGGTAGAAGGGGGTAGAGAGGAGGACACAATAGGAGGTGTTGTCATCTCCTCCTCCTTTTGTAAGGAGGCTTGCTCAACCAAGAGATCCTTTTTCCGGTGCTTACGCTCATACGCAAGGAGATTTCTATGACTCTTCGAACTAGAAGCCGAAGCTTGCGAATGGACATAAGGCTCATGCTTAGCCATGGGAGTTTCCTCCATGACTGTTTCTAGTGAAAGGATAGATTCCTAGATGGGAGTAGGAGGAATAGGCTCAAAAATGATAGGAGGAATTAACTATAGCACTTCGGCAATAGGCCTCTTCCCGTTCACTATTTTAGGAATAGGAACAGTGGGAGGCCGGGGAGGCTGAGACAGAGAGGACTCTCCATGGGGGGTTTATGCCTTCCATATCGACTGGGCCTAAGCTCCGTGGGTAAAATAGGAAGTTCAAATGTAGGACGCTTGGCCTTTCGCCAAGCAGGCACCATGGGATTCTCTTGCAAGTGCGAGACAAAAGAATACGATACCATAGTAGAGCGAGAGGAGGCATCAGGCTGAATAGTAGAAGAGGAAGAAGGAGGATCTCGATACTGCTTCTTTTCTTCCCTTCTATGCACCTTGGCAGAATCACTGCCAGCTTTCAGGCAAGCCCTATGCAAAATAGCATAAGGTGAAGGAGGATATCTTACTTTTGGCCTAGCGTGCCCTTTCTTATAGTTTTGATATGTGCGATACAAGAGTTCTTTCCTAGGTGGGAGAGGACCAAGGGGTGCAGGCCAAAAGTAATCTAAGGTATAACTACCATGCACAACTGGTGGTTTATAATCAGTGTGATGGATAACGTGTACCGAACCTCCATGAAATAATTTTAGATATTTGTGCACAACCGAGGGGACTTCATTCATCGCTACCATCTAGGGGATTCCTAGCTTCACTCTGAAGAGTTCAGACCCCGAGATGATGTCAAACTTAAGGTTCACAGATTTATGTCCAACGAGGACCGATTGGACAATACTTCCTATAGGAGGTACGAAAAGTCTATCGTGTGTGCAAAAAGTAATTTTAGGTGAATTATATCCATCCTTATACAGGAAGTTGATTAACATGATCTCCTCAGTTATGATATTCACTTGAGATGTCAGGTCAACAAGAACACCTGCTACAATATTCCCATTTATCCTCGTAGGAATGTAAAGAGGAGATAGTTCCCTATTAAAGACCATCGGTAGGTCCTGTGAAGTGAAGGTTATGCTAGTACCATTATTCATAGTCTGCATAGATGGAATAGGTTGGTTTAAGAAAGAGGTCATCATGCACACCAAACAGGGCTTCCATAGAGTGGAGCAAGGTTTCGCTACATAACACCATTGAAACCTTCCAATTACACCTACTAGGTGTCATGGGTTGGGTTTCAAGGAAAAAGACTCACAATGCTCACACCTACAACACTCCTAGGACATGAGGAAAGGGACTTTCAGTATCGAAAAAAGGTTCACCAAAATGGTTCACTTCGGGTTCACCAAAAATGTAAGAGAGGGGGACCAACCAGTACAAGGCCCCAGGTCACGAAAGGCCAAGAGAAGTATGGTTGACCTAACTTACCTTAGTTTAAATGAGGGTTAGGATAGGTAGGATGAGAATGATGAGGACTATGCCATTCGATCACTCTACAAACCCGAGAGGTGAAAGGAGACTAGGTGAGTCGATCTTTAGAGTCAACTCTATGTCTCGGGTAGATCTTTGTCTGAGGACAGAAGAGTGGTTCTAGGAAGACAGCGCAGCGCGCTAGCATCTCATAGGTGCACTGGCATCTGTACAGTAAAAAAACAAGAGAGACAAGGTTATACTCTAAAATAAGGACTAGCAACCTAGTTTAAGAGTTTCTAGAATGACATAATAAGATCAAGAAGTATGAAATGTATAGACGAATGTGATAAAGAAAGTAGATTACGACAAGGGTGACGAAGATGATCTTGCACAACAATCCTTTCGCCATCTTGTCCCAAGATCTCTCCACCTACACACAGAAAGAGGGAAAATGTTGAGGGGCTATTGAGGGGTCTACCTCAGTCAGACCCCTGTTTTGGTGTTCCCACCTCCACGAAAAACCAAGTTTGCGAATAGGAATAATATGATAAAGAAGAGAAAAAAATCTACATAAACAAAAGACAGTACAAAACAATACGTGCTTACTCAACCAAAATGATAGAGAAGATAAGAGGAGCTTACCACCTCCGTCCAAAGCGATCAAGGCTAGTGGAGGAGAAAATGAGAGGAACTCAAGCCTCTGTTGCAATGGTGTTTGTCCTGCACTCGCACTATCCAAGTGATAGAGTGGTAGATTTCTGCTATGGAGTGTGAAGTGCTGATACAAAGCTTGTGGATGCATGAAAGAGTAGAGAAAATATGAAGAGATGGACTCAAGATATTTCCAAACTCTACCAAAAATTGATAATGGTTGAGAGAGTGAAGAATATGAAGGAAGAAGATGAAAAAAACCATATTCGGGTGGGCTGGTTGAAGGGAGGCATTACACTTCGACTTCCAATAGGAAGTGTAACGTATCTGCAAACCTCAGCCATGAGAATCTACCAGGGACGTAAGCGCGTTGTGTGGACATCCATGCACCACATAGGCATCCCCGATAGAAACACCTCCATCGACACACAAAATGGGTGCCAAGTGTGATGTGAACGGTGGGCTTAAGTGGAATTAAGCCTCCGCCTTAGGTTTTCTAAAGTGTAAGGGGGTAGAGGGGAATTTGCGTTACGGGTGAAAATTCACGCCTATATAGAGCCAAACACTCATCACCAGGTATCAAATGGATTAAAGAGGAAAATAATGTGCTTTCCAGAATTGTCTGATATTCTCTGGGAATTTGTTAAGCACCATGAATAGGTTTTCATAGCCCAAGGTTATACTCTTGAGTGGCATCAAGCATCTAGGATTGACTTGTTGTTGTGCCAAATAAGCTCTCCTCAACCTAGAAAGATTTTTGTGAGCAATTTCTCACAATTGAAGATATCAAAGAAGTTGTCAACACTATGACTAATGATAAGGCCCTGGGAATTGATGGGTTCCCATGTGAATTCTACAAGGCCCTTTGGGATTGTGTGGGGAAATATCTTCATAAGGTTTACTTGGATGTTTTTCATTCTAAAACCTTAGGCAATCTTATTAAAAAAGGTAATATTAAATTCATACCTAAAGCTGGTGATCCCGATGATATCTGTAACTGGCGGCCCATCATGCTCCTTAATGTCTCTTATAAGATTATTTCCAAATCCCTTTCTTTAAAATACACCATCTTCTACCTTAGATTGTGTGCCTGGAGAAAACTGGATTTATTAAATTATACCAGTTCTTCTTAGACAACATTATTGATGTCTACAAAGACATGGAATGGGTGAGATTCTCTAATCAAAAGATATTTTTTTCTCAAAATTGATTTAGCCAAAGCTTATGATTGCATTAAATGACCTTTCATACTTGCTATGCTCTCTATGCTAGAATTTGGTCCTCAATTCATCCAAGCTATGCAAATGTTGTTCTCTGATGCCTCCACTTGTATCACCATTAATGGCCACTAGTCTCCATCCTTTGATTTGTTCTACTCCATTCATCAAGGCTACTTGCTTACCCTCTTACTTTATGTGCTTGCTACTAAGGGGTTTGGTTATCTTCTAGTTGATGTTGTCTCCCAAGGGTGGGTTTGCGGCATCTCCTTACCTAACTCACCAACCCAACTGGTCAATGACCACTTTGCCTATGATTCTTTCCTTACCTTGCTAGAAGAATAAAATAATATCAAAGCTACTCTTGATTGCCGAGAGACATTTTGTTTTTCCTTTGCAACTGCTATTCAATGGCATAAAAATTAGTGCTACAAATAGTTCGTCCTTCCCAGTCCCCTTTGAGTTTAGAAATATGCTTGGAAGTGGATTGCTCCTGGTGAAATATTTCAATTTTTTGGCATCCCTTTCAACTTTCAGGCTTCTTCCGTTGATCTCTAAAAAGTTGTTCTTTCTCAGATTGAGCAAAAACTTGCTTTTTGGATTACCAAGCTAGTTTCTCTAGTTGGTAAGTTCCAAATTTTCTCTAAAGTTTTATCAGTGACTCATGTGTATTAATCCTCATGCTAGGCCCCTTCCAAGGCCTTGTATGCTAAGCTAGAAAAGATGTTTCATGATTTTCTCTAGGCCTCTTCTGAAACTCACCCAGGCTTTCACTGTGTTGCCTAGGAGTTTTTCTACCTACCCAGAGACTCTGGTGGGCTTGGCCTTCTCTCCACTCAATGGCAAGGGATTGCTCTTTGTGCTGAATGGATTATCAAAGCTCTTACTAGTGATGAGGTCTAGAAAATCCTCCTCAAATATTGTATTCAATCTGGTTATCCCACCCACAGATCTTCTTGGAAGGGAGTTTTCTTTCAAACCCATCTTGTTATGAGGGACCCAGTTTAGATAGTGGGAACCTTCATGGCCAAAAGCATTTGGCAGGCCTAGGGGGTGGTCAAACCCTGGATCTATTGGTTTGGGTATATATTTTGAGATGTGCTCTCACTCAATCACCAGAATGTTTGGTGGTACCTCTTTTTGCTAGTGTAGGTCGGCTATTGGCCAATCTCCTTTGGCTTAAGGCCCTTAGGTTTCACAAGAAGGATATCCAAACCCTTCAAAATTTATTTCATAGACCCACCATGCATATTTTACCATGGGAATCTTTTTGTGATCAGTATGGCTTTCAAAACCATGATTGTGAAACTTATGATGGCTTGGTGAGTGCCATTCTGGCTGATATGCTTCATAAGGTGAGTATTCATGCCACCAGGCCTTGGTCGAAAGATTAGAAGTGGTATCTAGGCACCTCTTTCAGAAATTACAAGCCTCAACTTGGTCATCAATGAATTTCACCTCATTTTCTAATGATTGACAATGTTAACCAGAGATGGAACCTTCACTTTTCAGTGTTTGTTTGGCATTAAATATTTTTTGCTATGTGATTTGCAAGTATTGAGTCAAAACTCACCCACTTTTCTTAGTGTATTCTTTTCCAATGCTTATAAGTGGGCTCTCAACTTGCTCACCTGGGGGTCCAAGACCCTCATTGCCCTTTTTGTGGGCAAGCTGAGTCATTTAAGTACCTCTTCTAGTTTTGTACTAGAGATTAGTAGGTATGTAATTGGATTCATGACTTTTTTTAGCCATTTCAACCAGAGTCCTCCTCACATATGGTTTTGTTGGGAGTCTCTCTCAAGCTCCCCGCAAAGTATACTCTGACTTGACACACTTTTAGGGTGAAAATCCTCTTCAGTATTTGGAAAGATAGAAATGCCTGCACATTTTCTCACAACCAAATTGATAAATTTGTTTCTTTTATTCTAAAGTGATTATTTTCTCTAATGTTCTTTTGTAGATTCAAGTGCAAGCTAACAAAGTTACACTTGAATTTTCTCACCTTTAGGAGCTCTTGGACCCTTGGGGCAATGACCCTTGTACTGTGATGTGCGTGCCTCCCTTGCACCCACTTCTTCATGGGGCCAGTCGCCTTTACGAGGCTAGCAGCGAAGTGGCTCTGCCAAGGATTTTCATCCCTGCTCTCAGGCTTCTCATTGTCGTGGCTCTCACCCTCATTGATGATTGCCATCTCCTCCTTTGCGGGCTGATCTGGGGTGGCCTTCTGGAGGGGTGAAGAGGGGTAGCGGTAGTGCTTCTAGATTGCCTACTACTAATGCTTCTGGAGGTGGTTCTGGTTGGCCTTCTACTAATACTTCTAAATGGCTCCCACATTTAGATCTAGCGATTTCCCCTTGCCATGAAGACAAAGATAAAGATGTTGAAAAATATGATGATGGTTGGGTCTCCTTGACATCACTCTAGACCCCACTAATGTATGGGGGAAATTAGATGATAGGGACCCACCGCCCTTTGTTGGCACTACCATGGCCACTTGATGGCCTTTTATTTTTAGGTGTTTGTAATATTTCCTGTTTTTAGGCTCGGCCCATGTGACTCTCAGGATGTGCCTTCTTATCACCCACCTTTTTTTAGTCAATATGTATATTTATATTTTAAATTAATATAGATGCTATGCCTATTCATAAATTTTTTTTATATCTTCTAGGGTTTGAAAAGTTTATTTAATAATAGTAAAAATACCAGTATTGTATTTTGAAGGAAAAATATTAACATAATAGCCTTAGCATCATCATCATCATCATCTATTTGGACCCTTGAATTTTATTGATTGTCTAATGAGAGACCTCAAATTGTATATCTAGTTAGTTTGATATAGTTATTCTATCTTCCATTTTGAATTTAAATGGTTGAATTTTTTAGGGAAAACTTTGTATTAGTGTTTTTTTCTTCAAAAACTTTTATTCAAATTATTCTAAATTTTTGTTGATGATTTGTCTAGATCCACACAATGTAATTTAGAGTCAAAACGAACAAAACCAATAATTGTTAGTTTGTTAGCTTGGACAGCTGTTCGTCCATTTGCTAGGATTAGATAATAGTTATTTTATTGTTGAGATGTGATAATTATTATTTAATTATTGATTTCTTTTAGTGACACCTTGCAACCAAATTTGTTGTGGTTGGTAAGTTGTTATTTATCTCAGCCGTCGATTGAGAATCGATCTTGGCCGTTGGTTTTCCAATGAGAGGAGTATAAAAAGGGGTCATTGGGCATATGGAGTATATAGAAGTTTTTTGTAGAAGCATTTGCAGTGCTAGCAAATGAGTTTGTGAGTTTGCAGTGATAGCAAACAGTCTTGTAGTGTTAGCAAGGGCATAGTGATAGCGTTGGGGATAGCAGCGGGGGAATTTCAGTGGGAAGTTGGGAGATTTTCGGAGTTCTGCTAGTAAGAGGCAAGGAATCTTTGTATCTCTTAATTTGCTGAAGTTAATATAATTCCTCATCTGTAGAACTAGTTTTCCCTTAGGGGTTTTTCCAGGGACAATTTGTCCGAAAATATTGTGTTCATTGTGTTACACATTTCTTTCTGTATTTTTATTAGTGAAGTTGCAGTTGTGTTATTTTTCGATATTAGCTGTGAATTAGTTTTCAGCAGTTAAATAATCTTTTAAGATAGGAGATTAATAATCAGTGACTACAATAGGAATTTTCACATGGTATCAGAGCTGTGTTAAGGGTAGAAAAGGTTTTCCCTAGGAAAGAAATTGAGGGTTTCTATAACCTAGTTTGATCTTTTAAATTATTATTGCTTTTATCCTTTGAGATGGCTTCAGCTAGTTTGAGAGATCAGGACAGATTAGATGGTGCCTCAAATTTTGGTGTCTGGAAGGCTAGACTTTCTTTATTGTTGGAAGAGAATGGTATCAAGGATTATGTTACCACTGTTGTAGCTGTACCTACAGACGCAACACAACTTGTAGCATACAAGAAAGAGGATGCCAAGGCGAGGAGGATTATCCTTGATGGTGTCAAGGATCATATTGTTCCACATATCTCCGAGTTAGATACGGCGAATAAGATGTGGGATGCCATTATGAAACTATACCAGAATGCTACCACTAATAGGAAGCTGATTCTCAAAGAAAAGTTGAGGAATACTCGAATGAACAAGGGAGAAGACATTACAAGTTACCTCACCAGACTTAGACTTGTCAAGGATGAGTTAGTAGCTATTGGAGATAAGCCAGAAGATGATGAGCCAGTAAGGATAGCCTTAAATGGGTTTACTAAGCAGTGGGATGTCTTTCTTCAAGTTATTAATGGATGAGACACCCTACCGAGTTGGGATCGACTGTAGAGTGATTTCACTCAGGAGGAGCTTAGACTAAGTCTTATCAATGGAGCCAACAACAAGAGTCAGAAAAGTGAGGGAGAACAAGAAAACGTTGCCCTAGCGGGAAAAGGGAAAGCAAAGAAGGGATTTAGAAAATGATCAAATTCTCAAGGTGAGAAGAAGAAGGACCTATCTAAGGTCAAGTGCTTTGGTTGTCACGAGTTTGGCCACTATGTCAGCGATTTCCCACAAAGGAAGAAAGATAAGAAGGGCAAGAACCAAGTGGCGGCTTCAGCAAGTGCAGAGGAGCTCTCTAGTAGATTGGAGGATGAGTTTGCACTCATAGCTTGTATGATTAGCTCAACCTCACGGAGTGTTTGGTATATAGACAGTGGAGCATCATTTCATATGACAGGAGTTAGAGAGTACTTCTCCAGTTACAAGGAGGAGGAAACCAATATCCAGATTTCTATGGGGAACTTGTCCAAGCTCAACCTAGTTGGGAAAGGGACTGTTTAGTTTCAGAGGGAGAATGGAAAGATAGTTCCACTTCATGATGTCTTGCATGTTCCAGGCTTAGGTATGAATCTGATTTCTGTATCTGTTCTTCAGGATAACGGGTATAATGTACTTTTTAGAGGAGCACATGTGTTGATTAAACACAAGGATTGGAAATCACCCATAATTATTGGAGTTAGGAGTGGTCACCTTTATAGGTTATAGTTTGATACTCCTAAGGCACTCATGAGCAGTAGTAATCCTAGAGATCTTGGAGAGCTATGGCATAGGAGGATGGGCCATATTCATCATGGAGCACTTAAATTGCTTCGTGAGACAGTGATAGGTGTTCCAAAGGTGAGCACAGAGCATGATGATGTATGTAAGGGATGTGTGTTGGGGAAGTTTGTGAAAGCATCTTTTCCAAGGAGTGACAATAGATCTAAGGGTGTTCTTGATCTAGTACATTCGGATGTATGTGGACCAATGTCAACAAAGTCTCTCAGAGGATATGAGAACTATGTTACTTTTATTGATGATTTTTCCAGGAAGACCTGGATATACTTCTTGAAGACCAAGGATGAGGTTTAGTCACTTCCAAGAGTTCAAGGCTCTTGTGGAGAACTCGACAGGAAGGAAGATAAAGGTTCTTCGGTCAGACAATGGAGGCGAGTACAAAGGAAATGTCTTCCAAGATTTCTGTACCAAAGAAGGAATCAAGAGAGAGTGGACTGTTCCTTACAATCCACAACAGAATGGAGTTGCTGAGAGGAAGAACCATTCTATATCGGAGGCAGCAAGGGCTATGCTACATGACCAGGACATGCCGCGTTACCTATGGGCAGAGGCATGTAGTACTGCAGTTTACATTCAGAACAGGGTTCCACACAAGGTACTAGGGAAGATGACACTAGAGGAAGCTTTCACAGGGAAAAAGCTAGATGTTGGTCACTTCAGGATATTTGGGAGTTTGGCATATTGTCATATTCCAGGAGATACACGTACCAAGTTAGATCAGACTGCAGAGAAGGGGTACCTTGTTGGGTATAGTGAAACGTCAAAGGCATTTAGGATTTTTATTCCAGGGACCAGAAGAATTATTGTTAGACGTGATGTCAAGTTCATGGAGGACAAGGCGTTTAGAAGGTCCAGAGATTTGCCAGCAGATGATTAGAGTGAGCAGCCAGCAAAAGCTCCAAGTCCAAGTCAAGGGCAGCAAAGCTCAAGTACTGTTACTAGTACAAGCATAGACTCAGGTAGTGAAGATTCACAGAGTATGGAGCAACTCGTGCAACAGGATATGCATCTAGAAGATATAGAGGTTGATATTTCATCCTCTACAGTTGGCAGCAGGAATCGTGAGGTTCAAGACACACAAAGGGATACTTAGGAGTCTGTGGGAGCTCCTAGGAAGAGTACGAGACAAAGGAGAGAACCAACCAAGTTCAATGACTATGTGGCATTAGTCAGCCAGTTGGTAGATAGTGAACCATCCAACTATCTAGAGGCTTCACAACATTAGGTATGGCGAGATGCTATGGTTGAGGAATATACTTCAATAATGCAGAATGATGTGTGGGAGGTAGTGCCTAGACCAACAGATAGGTCAATAGTTGGATCACGCTGGATGTTCAAGATAAAGCACGGTGCAGATGGTAGCATTGAGAAATACAAGGCAAGGTTTGTGGCCAAGGGGTTCTCTCAGAAGGAGGGAATAGACTATGAGGAGACATTTGCTCCAGTGGCCAGGTATACTTCTATACGAGCTGTAATCTCATTTGCAGTGCAAATGGGATGGCAGATCCATCAAATGGATGTCAAGACAGCATTCCTTAATGGTGAATTAAAGGAAGAGGTATACATAGAACAACCAGAAGGTTTTGTAGCACACAACAAAGAGACCCATGTGTGCAGATTGAAGAAAGCCTTGTACGGACTCAAACAGGCTCCTAGAGCGTGGTATGAGCACATTGATACATACTTGCAGGAAATGGGCTTTGTGAAGAGTGAGGCAGATGCTAACCTCTACTACTTGGTGGTTGGGGGTGAGGTTCTCATTCTTGTTCTATATGTAGATGACTTGTTTCTTACAGGTGCACTAGGGCTCATAGAGGATTGCAAGAAGGACCTTGTAGAAGAGTTCGAGATGAAGGATTTGGGACTCATGCACTATTTTCTAGGCATGGAGGTGTGGCAGACAGATGGAGAGATTTTCCTTGGTCAAGGGAAATATTGCATTGAAATCTTGAAGAGATTCGAGATGGAGGATTGTAAATCCATGTCTACACCTATGATCACTAATTGGAGGAAGGTAGATACATCTAACGACAAAGATGTAGATCCCACCTTATATAGGCAGTTAATTGGTTCGCTCATGTATTTGGTCAACACTGGGCTGGATATAGCATTTGCAGTAAACTCTCTTAGTCAGTTCATGGTTGAACCAAAGAGAGTGCATTGGATAGCAGCCAAGCATGTGTTGCGTTATTTGTGTGGTATAGTTGAGTATGGGATCAGATATGTTCGAGGTGAAGGAATCAAGTTGATAGGCTATACTGATGCAGATTGGGCAGGTAGTACAATAGACAAAAGGAGCACTTCAGGGTGTTGTTTCAGTTTAGGATCAGGAGTTGTTTCTTGGTTCAGCAGGAAGCAAAAGTCTGTGGCTCTGAGTTCATCAGAAGCAGAATACATTGCAGCTAGCATGGCAACATGTGAAGCTATATGGATTCGGAAGTTGCTAGTGGCTTTGTTTGGTCAGAAGGTTGAGACTGCTGTGTTACACTACGACAATCAGAGTTGCATCAAATTGTCTGAGAATCCAGTGTTTCATGATAGGTCTAAACATATAGATACCAAGTATCACTTCATCAGGGATTGTGTACAGCGAGGTATTGTTCAGCTACAATACATACCTACAGAGGAGCAGGTAGCAGACATTCTGACTAAAGCATTGAGGAAGGAAAAATTTATCTTCTTCAAAGATAAGATGGGTGTCATGCAGAACAACTTCCTTGCTAAAAGGGAGTGTTAGTTTGTTAGCTTGGACAGTTGTTCGTCCATTTGCTAGGATTAGATAATAGTTATTTTATTGTTGAGATGTGATAATTATTATTTAATTATTGATTTCTTTTAGTGACACCTTGCAACCAAATTTGTTGTGGTTGGTAAGTTGTTATTTATCTCAGCGTCGATTGAGAATCGATCTTGGCCATTGGTTTTCCAATGAGAGGAGTATAAAAAGGGGTCATTGGGCATATGGAGAATATAGAAGTTTTTGTAGAAGCATTTGCAGTGCTAGCAAATGAGTTTGTGAGTTTGCAGTGATAGCAAACAGTCTTGTAGTGTTAGCAAGGGCGCAGTGATAGCGTTGGGGATAGCAGCGGGGAATATCAGTGGGAAGTTGGGAGATTGTCAGAGTTCTGCCAGTAAGAGGCAAGGAATCTTTGTATCTCTTAATTTGCTGAAGTTAATATAATTCCTCATCTGTAGAACTGGTTTTCCCTTAGGGGTTTTTCCAGGGACAATTTGTCCGAAAATATTGTGTTCATTGTGTTACACATTTCTTTCCGTATTTTTATTAGTGAAGTTGCAGTTGTGTTATTTTTCGATATTAGTTGTGAATTAGTTTTCAGCAGTTAAATAATCTTTTAAGATAGGAGATTAATAATCAGTGACTGCAATAGGAATTTTCACAATAATAACCTTGACTTTATCGTCTCTATTATTTCAATCTAATAATTTATGTATTTACATAAGTGATATTCCATTCTCATTTATTTCTTATAAGTTCTTACTAATCAATTGTATTTGGATTTTCATTTTTGAAGTATAGAGATAATCTGCATTGGAAAGGCATAGAGACAATGGACTGCTTGTCATTCTATTACAGTAACTCATAACTATGAGTTTGTCTGAATATGAAGAATGTGGGTGACAAACCCAAGTGAAAACTGATTAAGCAGAGTATTGCTGATGGGCATTGGGGTAGGTAAGAAATTCGTGTAATAAGCTAAGGTGGCACTACAATGGATTCTTTTTCTGCTGAAAGCGAACGAAATATATATATATATATGCCAGCTCGGTTCTCTGAATCTCAGTCATGTTCCGAATAACTAGCCACCAGTTATTTTATCGATCACCATTTATATTGCATCAACGATTGCAATAATAATATTGATGACTTGATGTGGAGAGATATTTGGTTTCCAATTCCATCATTGCAGATTGAATGGTAAATCTTACCATTAGTCAGTGATATGATTATCACTAAATGAGGCACATGTTAGCTGTATCCTCGGGCATTCTTTCATTTGTTGATCTGGAATGATTTTCTGGGGTACCAGTGGATTTAACGGCGTCCGAGCGCCAGATTAACGCATGCAATTATGTGTTTTGTTGGCTTTTTAAGTTAAACAAATATGTGAGAGCTCAAACAGATCTGGAGTTTGCACTAAATCCTGTCTGTCAAGAGAAAATCTAATTATGGTTATATACTTTTACTTCTTAGACAAATTAATGAACTCGCAAACTTTATTTACATTTAT
Organism: Sequoiadendron giganteum; assembly: GCA_007115665.2. NCBI lineage: Eukaryota > Viridiplantae > Streptophyta > Pinopsida > Cupressales > Cupressaceae > Sequoiadendron > Sequoiadendron giganteum. The sequence continues at coordinate 507,185,783 of CM021105.1, forward strand.
TCAGATCCTTTTTTGGAATAAATATCCATTTTTTTGGGCGACTCATAGATATCAAGCGTAGAGCAAAAACTGAAGAACATACCTTCAAATTTTAAATTTAGTGTTTTTTTTAGAAGAACCCAAGAGCAACTAATGGATTAAGCTTTTTAAAATTCTTAAACCGCGCTTCAAATGTATATCAAATTTAAACTTTTATTTTACAAATTTGGCTTTAATACTTCTAGAGGATATATGTTTTAGAGAGCCAAATGGGAGCTAGATGCTCAAAAACTTATATCTCTACCATTTCGAATAAATTTTCATGAAAAAATTGCCAATTCTAGAGCTAGAGGCTATGAGAAATGTATCAATTTAAAAGAGCTTCGTTAAAAGATGTTTCGTTTTCATCTAAGTTTAGGAAAGGTTACGCTTGTAATCATATAGCATGGTAGGATACACTCTTTATAGCATGGTAGGATACACTCTCTTTTTTTTAACTCTTTCAAGATGGTCTGCATTCAAATTTGATCTTAAGAAAATCCACTTTGGATAAGATTTTATTTTAAAAAAATCTCCTTCAATAGTCTATAATTATTTAATTTTAATTATTCAAGGAGACATTTAATTGCATGGAATGGTTATCCATGGACAAAGTTCTCTATCGTTCCTAAGAAGATAGATTTTCCAACATCTCCAATAACATTGCCACTTGTGCAACACACCTATTAGAAATTTGTGTCCCCCTCTCTAATAGACTTCATGCTTGCAACACTTCAGTTGGACCCTATAATGCCCTATTGAGTGATTCCAATTTTTATCCATGAAATATAGTGATAACCAATAAAATATGCTTAGTATATTTTTTGACTCAACAATTTATCTATGGGTTATTCTTATATTTTTTGAGTTCATATTTTATTTTATTTCAGTTTCTACATTTGAAATCTCAACCTCTAGTTTCTAGAATATTCTTTTTATTCCCTATCTTATATTTTGAGTTAGTTATGTACATATATTCTTAACACATGATCCCAATCAAGCCACATTACTTGTTCACTCCTAATTCCATGTGTTCAAATTAGATCTATCATGTTCCAAAACTAGGTAATTATCAACTAAATTATTTTGGGGGTTTTTTCCCAAATATGGTAAACAAATTCATCTTGATATTTTAATGGACTTAGGTTACCTTATAAATTATAACCAAGTGAATATTTAAAACATTTAATTTAAACTTGTAAATATAGAGCCACATAATTCCCCAACTATCTACATTTTAATATCAAACTCTACTTGTACATGTCCAAATAATTTTAAACATCACTTTATGTGCACTATTTATTTCAAGACTTTATATTTTTTGTAGTGTTGAAAAATGTCATCACTTAAATTTTCACACTTAATTTAGGAATATTTAATGATAAACCAGACTTGATATCACCTTGATCTAGTGTTGTGATGTGTTCTCCACACCCACATTAGGTCTTGGGCCCTTTTAATCTAAATAAACCTAACTTTTCCTTAATTTAGAGTTGTAAAGTGTAGTTATTTACATCTTCACATTAAATTTAGGAGGCTTGTAAACTAAAGTGGACCTAATCTAGTGTTGTAATGTGTTGTACACATTCATATGAGATTTAGGGCCCTTTTGAGCTAAATAGACCCGATTTTACCTTAATTTAATGTTGTAAAGTATTTGCACTTTCACATTGAATTTTGGGCTCTCTTGAATTTATGACCTTAATACCATTATTAATAGGCCCCTAAGACACTATATTATGAATCCCAAGGCATATTTTAATCAAAATCCTTACAATACCAATAAATATGCTTAATTTATTTTCTCCTTGATATTCTCTCTTCAAATAGGCCTTGTGGGACCCATACACCACCTTGGGTGTATAAGTACCATCTATGTGGGACTCATATGCCATTGGTGGTGTATGAGTCCCCTTTGTCCTATTTTTAAGGTTTTGAGTGAGAAAAACTCAGTTTTAAGTTCAAATTTCATGTATGCCGGGCTTTGAGATCTAGTACATGTGATATTAGATGAAATTCCTATATAAATGAGCTTTCACACCATTATTTCATAAGGACTACATGTTATCAAGTCAATCATTCAAGAGTTAAGCATTCCAAGACTTCACAAGATCATCAAGAGAGCATTCAAGATCGCTTTTAAGGCATTCAAGGGCAAAATTCTTCATCAATCATTGTAGCAAGTCAAGATCAATCATCATATCAAGAATATAAAGCATCAATCATGTTATTGATCTAGTGTTGCGATGTAGCATTGAAGATCCAATATCAACCATTATTCTACACCTATTGTTAAGATCAAACTCTACATCCTTCATGGCCATTTCATGTTGAGTTGCAGATTTACAAGAAATCATTTATAAGGAATCATTCAAGGTATCATTGCCCATGATTCATGTACTTTTTTTCATGTTTCATGCCATCATTTCATTATTGAGCATCATTTGGTTTAATTACCTATAAGGGGTTTGACCAAAGCAAACCCCTAATCCCTAACGATCAACATTTTTTCTCTCTCTTTGTGTGATTTCAGATCTAGGTGATTTGAAGATTGGAAGATCCTTTTAATATTAGGTTTCAAGGTTGAGAGAAGTTGGCAAGCCATCACAAGGTTGTCATCTTCACAAAAAGTCACCTACAGGAGTGAAATCAATAATTTCCAATACGAAAACAAAGTGGAATAGAAAGAGAAGACATTGAAGACAAGATTTAGACTTTGAAGTTCTAGAAAACCCTAACTAGACTCATTCACCAGTCCTAGCATATGAGTCCTAATTTAGGTCATTTTAAAGATTTTTGTAGTTTCAAATGCCCTTTTTCGAGAAACTAGTTCTTGTACAGAAACCTAGATATGGGATTGATTCACCCATAATGGCATATGAGTCCCAGTAGGCCAAAATTTTAGGATTTATAGCATTTCCAATCTTCATTCAATCCTCTATAAGTTTCTAGGTGCATATTTCTAATTTTACAACTTTTTGTTCCAATTTATATACATTTCTAGGTCATTCTTTCAAGTTTCGTGCATCACTAGGGTTTGTCATTAGATCATGCATTTCATTTATTTTTCCAAGCCCTAGCTTGGTGGTGAACCCATCATTAATTCATAATCAGACCCTAGGACAACCCTATTGCAAAATCTCTTTCTCCTTTGCATACTTGAGGTTGAGATCTCTAGGGTTTTCCTTGAATGAGAGAGAGTGAAGATTGTTATTTTATCTTCCAAGCATAGATAGAAACAATTTTCCCCCTTTCATTTTGGTGAACCTGCATTTAGAAAATTTCATTTTTTAATTTCGATTCCATCATCATCCTAGATCTAGCTTGCATTAACATTGCATTAGGGTTTGCATTAGTTAATTGGCATTTAGGGTTTCTAAATTTTGTATTAGTGAAAGTGCATATAGGTTGCATTTTTGCATCTCAAATCATTGAAAACCATCTCAAAACTACATCTACACTCAAGTTATAGCTCATACAAACTAAAAAGCACAAAAAACACTTAAATTTCTTGAAAATTATGAAAAAACCTTAACTGGGATTCATATGCCCCTCTGGGCGGATTAGTCCCAGTCTAGATTTTAAATTGCCTCTTACATCATTAAAAACCTTATTTTTGTGCTTCCTAAGCTTGCTAGTAACATATTCAATAAGTCTATAAAGTTCTAGGAAAATCTTTTTTATGCATCTAGGTCAAAAACATCAATTTAGGGTAGTCATTTTTGAAATCATTTCAATTACAAAAATTATTAGATCTGAAAATATTCACATTCATAAAACTTTGCATCATATGGATAAAAGTACTTTACACTTTTGCATATACAATGTCTACATTCATAAAAATTACCATAAATTTGATAAAAGCGCTTTTCATTTTTGGATATACGTTAAATTTTAATTCTTAAAATTTTGCATATGTGGGATAAAAGTACTTTTCATCTTTGGATATACATTGTTTACATTCTTGAACCATTGCATAAAATGGTTAGAAGTTCTTTTCTTTTTTGCTCAAACAATGTTAGTATCTTACCTATCTAGGCATGCTAAGAAAAAGTTCATATCCCTAACCTATGAGAGTGTTTGAGTGAAAGAGAATACAACCTTGGACATGTTGGAAAAAAAAGGATAGACAACTGAGAGGGGGGTGTAAATTAGTTGTTACAAAATTTAAATCTTATCTTACTTTATCAACCTTTAATCTTAGATTTGATAATTAACAGTGAAAGAAAGAATCAACAACACATCAGAATCACACAACACCAAGATTTTTGTGTGGAAACCCTATTAGGGGAAAAACCATGATGGAGGTTAGTCCACAATTTATACCCTATTAAAAGTATAAAGAAAAATGAATAAGGAATGCACATGCATTTAGGAACAGTGCCTAGAGCTCACTCCTTAGAAGGGAAGGCTCGTTGCCTTACATAAAACAATCAGATTAAATCCATTTGATGAGGTTGAACTTGAAAATTAGCTTCTTCAAAAGCCTAATGATAGTTCCGGTTAGGAACAAAAATACTTCTTCACACTTTTCTCTACAATCGAATGATCTGAACTTTATTCACACATATCTTGCACACACTTCACATACGTTCACCGAGAATAATTCAAAATGAAGAAACAATCACTCTTATACATCTGCTACATGAATTTACATCAACAACTCTGTCGGCCACAAATAAGGAATAGATGAATTACAAACTGTTGGCCCAATTCATGAAAAAATATCAATGCGCACCAACCTAAGTTGATCACACCATAATGAAGACCTAAATCAACATCCTCAAACATGCCAAGCATTCAAAAATTAATCCATAAGGATCCGCAACATGCTACCACCATCATGTCGGCCAAGAAAATGTATACTCGAACACACAAAGGAAAAATCTTTGATCATGATCACACCGATCAACGCAGATGTACCACAATGATAGAGTATGATCTAGAACCATCATTGAACATCACAGTAGCATGTACGCATCAACTTAATTTACCAGAATTGCATTCTCTTCTTCCAGAAACACCTGCTATAGTAATAGAATAAATGTAAGAACTTAGATACTCATAACTCGCTCCAATATTGATGTGCACCTCTAAAAATTTCAAAGAACATGCTAGATAGGCTCATAAACAAACCCTTGAATGCATGACTTCTAAATATCAACGTACACAACTCTCCACCATTTTGATCTTCTCAACTTCATAGACTACCTGCAACATATTTAAATTCTAATTTTTTCAATATCCTCGACATATACAACCTTCAAAAGCATCCATGCTAATAGTGTTGACGTCAATGACAACCACATATAAAAAACACAACCACAACATCCAACAATCTCCCCCTTTGGCATTGATGGCAACACATGATGTGAAAAATACCATCAACACAACTAGCTCTTCTACAACAATCTCCTTCTCATACTATTCTTCTCCCTCTTATATTACTCTTCTCCCCTTTTCTTCCTCAAGGGTTTTTCACATTACTCTTCTCCCCCTTTAACATCAATGACAAAGGTACACAAGCTCTGAACCACATATCCGAATCATCTAACTACTCCCCCTAAGTAGCAACCATCATAACATCAATCTGAAACAAGATTTGACTGTAATTGCACAAATTGATGCAAATACTTGCATCTTAGTTTAGATTAGGAGGGGAAATCACCCCTAACTTGCCTCTGAGATACTGAAAACTATCTTTAGGAAATGTTTTAGTGAATATATCTACAATTTTTTTCTTAGTGGGTACATGTACTCCAGTCTGACTTCTTTATCACTCACTTTGTCTCTCATAATGTGATACTTGATAGACATATGTTTTGTCTTTGAATGTAACACTGGATTCTTGGAAATGTTTATGGCACTTGAATTGTCACAAAATATAGCAATAGGCTCATCATACTCAATTCTGATATCTCTCAGCATCTACTTCATCCACATTACTTGAGTACAATTGTTTGTAGTAGAAATATATTCTACCTCAGCAGTAGATAAGGAAATGGAATTCTTATTTTTACTTAGCGAAGAAACCAGCTTCTTCCACAAGAAGAATGCACCACCACTTGTACTTTTCTTGTCATCCACATATCCTTCCCAATCTACATCTGTAAAGGCATTCAGAGTAATATCATCATCCTTATGGTACCATAGCCCAAAATCAACTGTTCCTTTCAAGTATCTGAAAATTCTCTTTATTGCAGTCACATGTGATTCCTTTGGATTAGCTTGATATCTAAGAACCATGCATACCACATTCATGATGTCTGGTCTATTATGAATCAAGTAGAGAAATCCACCAATTATTGACATGTACCTTTTTTGATTAGCTTTAGGAGAATCATCATTCTATGTTAACTTGCATTCGGTTACCATGGGTGTACCAACAGGCTTTGAATATTCCATGCCAAACCTTTTCAATAGTTCTCTTACATGGATTGAAATATAAAGATTCCACCATCTAATTGAGTAATTTAAAATCCTAAAAAGAATTTCAATTCTCCAATCATTGAAATCTCAAATTCACTTTTCATTTCATCAGCAAACTTCATGCATAAGTCACCATCACCTTCAAAAATAATGTCATCAACAAAGACTTCAATAACTAGTTCTTTATCTTGATCCATCTTTTAATACAGATTGCTATCAGCAGTACCTTTATTGAATCCAAGATTCAATAAGTATTTATCCAGTCTTGTGTACCAGGATCTAGAGGCTTGCTTGAGTCCATATAGTTCTTTCTTCAACCGAAAAACCATGTATTTTTCATCAGTTAGTTGAAACCCATCCAGTTGCTCAACATAAACTTCTTCTTCTAACTCACCATTCAGAAATGTTGACTTCACATCCATTTGATAGACTTTGTAATTATTGAAAGTAGCATAAGCAAGAAATAACCATACAACTTCAATTCTGCCAACAGGGGCAAATGTTTCTTCAAAATCAATACCTTCCATCTGTGAGTACCCTTTACATACCAGTCTTTCTTTATTCCTGACCACTTCACCTTGTTCATTCAGCTTATTCCGAAAGACCCATTTGGTTCCAATCAAATTTTTTATCTTGAGGTCTAGGAACAAGAATCCATGTATCATTTTTCTCTATCTGCATCAGTTCTTCTTTCATTGCTTCCATCCAATATTCATCTTTACATGCTTCATTGACATTGCTATGCTCAGTTTTGGAAATCAGACAATACCCTTCTACAATTCTTCTTCTAGTCTACACACCTTTGTTCTTGTCTCCTCTAATTTGATTTTTAGAAGGATTTAGCTTTACATACCTTGGGACTTTGGGATTCTCTCTAGCTTTTGTTCTTTTGTTCTCTCTTTTGCACTTTTACTAGCTTCTCCTTCATGATTCTCTTGATTCACCAAAACAATTTGAACTTGATTATGTGTTTGAGTAGTCTTTCCTTTATATGTACTATCTTGTTGATCATCTAAGTCATATCTACAATATCTAGATGATCTTTCAGTATCCTCATCAACTTTGATATTTTCACTTTCAACCATTTTCTTCAATATTCTATTGTAGCACCAGTAGGCTTTGCTCTTAGTAGAGTATCCCAGAAAGATTATTTCATCACTTCTAGCATCAGAATTGCCAATATCTTCATCTATCTTGATATAGCATCTACTTCAAAATATTTTGAAATACTTAATAGTAGGCTTATGACCAAACCATAACTCAAAAGGAGTCTTTCCAGAATTACCATTGACATTTACCCGGTTGATAGTATATACAACAGTGCTTACAACTTCTCTCCAATAGATATGAGGAACATTACCTTCCAACATCATAGTTCTGGCAGCATCTAGGATTGTTATGTTCTTTCTCTCAACAACTCCATTCTGTTGAGGAGTCTGGGTAGCAGATACATATCTTTTGATTCCATGCTCTTCAAAAAATGAATTGAACTCCTGGTAAGTGAATTCACCACCTCTGTTTGATCTTAATCATTTGAACTTCAAACTTGTCTCATTTTCTGCCATAGCTTTGAAACATTTGAACTTTTCTAGTGCTTCATGTTTTTCTCTCAAGAAAGCAACCCATATCATCCTAGAGTAATCATCAATAAGAAACATAAAGTACCTTTCTCCTTGTAGACTTCTTATTCTGGATGGACCACATAGATCAGTATGAACTAACTCCAGTACTCCATTATAATGATGTTGTTTTCTCTGAAAAGAAATTCTTGTCTGCTTTCTCATCTGACATTCCTTGCATATAGTGTTAGTAGGCTTCACTAACCTAGGTAGATCTCGGACTACTTGAGTGGAGCTTACTTTGACACTATTTTCAAAATTCACATAACACAACCTCCTATGCCATAACTAGCTTACATCAACTTGAGCAATTAAACAACTTTCACTAGCAACAATTAAGTGAAAAATATTACCTCTTGTCGTTGTACATGAAGAAATTACATTTCCATAACTTCCCAATATCCTACACTTATCATCTTTGAAATAAAGATTGTATCACTTGTTTACCATCTATCCAACACTCAACAAATTATGCTCAATCCCTCAACATAAAGGACATCATCAGCACTATATTTACCACCAAGAGAAATAGTGCCTCTACCACAAATCACACTAGCATTGCTATCACCAAATCTTAAAACACCAACGTCATATTTCTCCAAGCTTATAAACTTTCTTTTGTCACCAGTCATATGATGTGAGCATCCCGTGTCAATCACCCACTCATCCTTTTCATCAATTCTGGCTAGAAGAGATTTCTTAATATTCTTATTACTAGCAGATTCAATGGACACCAGACCATTTTCCTTAATAGAAATGAATACCCATCCATCTTCATTTCTAGTTTCTTTACTAGATTCATCATCAATATCACCTTCTTCAGCATAATAACATTTCTTTTGAAATCTAGATTTGTCAAGTTTATACTTAGAAACTCTTTCAAGGAACCTTGATGCAAAATGACCTATCTTACTACAAGAGACACATTTAATAAGAAACTTTCCTTTATACTTACCTTGTCCTCTGACTTCTCTTTTCACAATCAAAGCTTCTAGCTCTTCTAGTTCTCTTTCTTCATCTTCAATCTATTTCATCTCATCTTCATATTTGAATGTCTTTTTGGAACTTTCTCCCCGATCATATCTTTGTTGGCTTTTTCTGGATATAGTAGCTTTAAATGCAGATTGTATTTTAGGAGTAGACTCACCAAATTCACTCAACTCAAAGGCAACAAGTTTTCCAATCAACATGTCTATTTTTACATTTGTTGATATTATGGGCTTTTGTTTTGTAAGAAGTAGGCACCGATCTGAGCACTTTAGCCACAATCTTATCTTCTTCCATAATTCCACCAACACATCTAATACCCATCACTAGTTCATTTACTTTCTGCATGAAAGCAACAATGTATTCATCTTCACTCATCTTCATGTTTTCCCATTTTCCTTTCAAACTTTGTAGCTTAACAACTTTCACTTGTGCATCTCCTTCATACAATGTTTCCAATTTCTTCCAGATCTCATGTGTTTTCTTTAGACATATCACATTTTTCATCTTTGAATCTATCAAAGCACTTATCAATGCTTCTATAGCCCTGATATTAGTTTCAGCTTCTTTGATCTCATCAAGAGTAGTGGGACCATTTTGAGGAATACTATATCTATTATTTGTAATCTTCTAGAAAGGTTCACCAATGCACATCAAATGATACTCCATTCTAACCTTCCACAAAGATTAATTTGTACCATTGAATATGGGACTATCTTTCTTGTATGATGCCTTCTCGAATCACCTCAAGCTATTAAACTTCTTCAGAGGAACCTACTCTTATACCAATTGTTGGTAAAAGAAAGATAGACAACTGAGAGGGGGGGTGAATCAGTTATAGAATTTAAAACTTATGTTACTTTATCAAAATTTAATCTCATATCTGATAATTAACAGTGAAAGGAATAATCAACAACACATCAAAATCACACAACACCAAGATTTTTGCATGGAAACCCTGTTAGGGGAAAAACCACGGTGGAGGTTAGTCCATAATTTATACCCTGTTAAAAGTATAAATAAAAATGAATAAGGAATCCACATGCATTCAAACAAACTACCTAGATCTCACTACTTTGAAGGGAAGGCTCACTTCCTTACATAAAACAATCAGATTAAATCCATCTGATGAGGTTGAACTGAAAAATTAGCTTCTTCAAAATCTTGATGACAGTTTCGGTTAGACACATAAATACTTCTTCACACTTCACTAAAACTTCTTCACACTCTACTTTGCAATCGAATGATCTTGTCTTTATTAGCACATATATTATACACACTTCACATACATTCACCGAGCATACTTCAAAATAAGGAAATAATCGCTCTGATATATCTGCTACATGAATTTACATCAACAACTCTGTCGGCCATAAATAAGGAATAGATGAATTATAAACTATCAGCCCAATTCATGAGAAAATCTCAATGAGCACCAACCTAAGTCAGTCACATCATAATGAAGACCTAAATCAACATCCTTGAACATGCCAAGTATTCAAAAATTAATCCATAAGGATTCCTAAGATGCTACTAGAGCATCATGTCAACCAAGAACATGAAAACTCGAACACACAAAGGAAAAATATTTGATCATGATCACACCAATCAACGTGGATGTACCACAATGATAGAGTATGATATAGAACCATCACTAAATGTCACAGTAGCATACACAACAACTTAATTTACTAGAATTTCATTCTCTTATCCCAGAAACACCAGCTACAGTAGCAGAATAATTGTAGGAACTCAAAAACTCATAACTCGCTCAAATATTTATGTGCACCTCTGAAAATTCCAGAGAACATACTAGATAGGCTCAAAAACAAACCCTTTAATGTGTGACTTTTGAATATCAACGTACATAACTTTCCACCATTCTGATCTTCTCAACTTCACAGACTACCTGCAACATATTTATTCTAATTTTATCAATATCCTCAACATATACAACCTTCATAATTGTCAATGCTAATAGTGTTGACATCAATGACAACCACATATCAGCAACACAACAACATCCAATAGGACAATCCTAATGATCATATTCATTCTTCTCCTAATATATCTCTCCTATTTGTGAAGAAGATATTTTGGTGTTATAAGAATCAATCAATGAGAGTCTTGAGAGTCCTAGTTGTTTCTCTCCTATTACCTCTCTTAGTGGACAAGAAATTGATGAAAAAGAGGACACAACCATAGGTAATAATGAAGATAACATAACAAAACAAGAGACCATTGAAACCTACCTACATAATAGTTCAACTAGTTTGCATTCACCTCTTAACACTTCCCCCTATTGTGATAATGTTTTAGAGGATGAAATTGAATATGAGGAGGATATGTTGGTGTTGGATGATGAAAAATTTAAGATATATGACAACCCTCTTTATGTTTCCTCTCCTATTTTGGAAGACATTATAGGACAAAGGAATGAAATTAAGGACAATCATGACAGTCAAAATTGTTCTTCTCCTAGTGTCTCTCCTAGTTGTTAAAAAGATACTTTAATGTTAGAAAATAAAACCAATGAAAGTCATGAGAATCTTATGTGTCTCTCTCCCCCTAGAAAAACATTATTGAACAAGAGAATTCCATCATTGTTAAACAAGATAATTCAACCATTGATCATTCCCAGGAAGTCATTTTAGAAGAACCAATCTTTGAATGTCAAGAAAATTTGGTTTGTAGTTCTCCTAAAAACTCTCCTCCTAGGGAGGATATCATGGTGCCAGAAAATAACAACAATGGTAATGCATATTCCTTAGGTTATGGTAATAAGGTGATCCTAGATTGCCCTTTATTAGAAATACATCAAACCAAGACCACTGATGTTATGAATTATCAAGTGTCTATTAGGCCCCCCTCGATTAATGGACCTCTTACATACCCTGTGGGACATCCTAAGAATCCTATAATTCTTTACCCACCCTCTTTCAATGACCATAAACTCAAAACAAACCCGAACTTATCCTTTACCCACCTAAGACTAATGTCTCACAAAAAATAAATCATAATACCACTGCTCATACATATAACACTAGAAATAATCCACAACCAAGACAAATACGTTTAACATCGATCCCATTGCCTAATCCTATCTTACCAAGTCCTCATGGGAAGGAGTAAGATCTTGTCAAAAAACTAAAGAGTACTCCTCCTAAGATATCATTGTGGGACCTTATTCAAGCATCCCCTCACTATCATAACATGATTCAAAGTGCTTTAGAAAATTTTTATATCCCTTCTAATGCACAACTAAATGACATAGAAGCCATGATTCAAGGAATAAACACTGGCATTGTTTTCCATAAAAGTGAACTCCCCCCTTTGGAAGTGCATAAATAAAATGATTCTTTCATGATAATAGCTAGATCCATACTAGGTTGGGAATAAAAAGAGCCCTCATCAAAAATGGCTCCACCCTTAATGTGAGTAGTGTGTCACTTTTGGATAGGCTTGGTGTGGATAGATAAAAAATTTAATCTATCTTTTTATCCATTGGTGAATTTGACAATGTAGGAAAACAACCGCTTGGTGTGATCACTTTTCCTATTACAATTGGAAAGGCCACATTAGAAACACCAATCCATTTTACACCTCATGATCTTTCAGATAACCTTCTTTTAGGTAGACTATGGATTCATGCAATGAATGGAGTGCCTTCTACTCTTCATCGTAAAATGAAGTATATTTACAACAACAAAGTATACACACTTGAAGCTGATCCTGACCCAAACAGATGTTTGAAAGGAAAGGAAAATCCTTTGAAAACATTAACACCAACTACACAAGTGGAACACATTCAACAAAAAGACAAAGAAATACATATTGAGAAAATCACAAAACTATTAGAAGATGATTGGAGTTCCTTAGATTTCTAGCCAACATTCATTAGAGAATAGAAGATCATAAATAAAAACTCTACAAAGAGAAAAGAAAAAATCGCAATGTCAACACAAAATTCAGAAGACCCTTCAAAAGCATCCACCTCAACCACTTTAGAAGAAAAGACAACATACACAAATTTTTTTGATGAAACTGACTATCAACAACCTCTAAATTCTAAAAAAATGAAAAAGATTTATGGAAGAGGTTATGAACTCATCAAACAAATGGGATATAGTGGAAAAGGGTGTGGTGCTCAAGAACAAGGTATATGTGTCCCTATAGATCCTAACACACAACAAACAACCCATGGTCTTAGTTATTGTCCTTTGATAGAAATAAAACTGTAGACACCTAAATTTGACCCTTTCCACAAGGTCAAATGTATCCCTTCCACTAATCCACTTCATCCCCTTCATCAAACATTAATTAAATTATTTATTCAATTAATGTCCCCCTTTTCCCTAATGTTCCTAAGGTATTTAATTCAAATAATTAAATACTTTATACATGAACCCACTTCATCTCTAAATTAAATAAATGCAATCAATTTATTTAATTTAGTCAATTATCCTCTTCAATTTTAAATTCATTCTTTCTCTCTCCTTTTCACATCCTCCATAACCCTTTCACTAAGTTGGATTAATTTAATTAATCCTTCATTAAGATGTGCATATCCTTAATTAGGATTAATGTCACATCCTCCATAACTTGTCACTTGCCTCTAATCATCATTAATTAATCTAATCACTTGTTTGCACAATCCTAATCCTAATCACTTACCTCTTTTTGACATGTCCTTAAGTCAACCTTCTTGGTACTTACCTTTTTTGGGTTGACCTCTTCCCCATGTGAATTAAAAATCCACACTTATTCCCCCCATGCATTTGTCTTCCCCATGACATCTCATATGTCACATCGTACCCAAAGGACAAAGACTTCTTTTAAGGGAATCTTGTCTTACCCTTTGGTCTCTCCCAAAAAGTGAATTAAAAATTTTCTTCAAGGCCTTCTCCATTCCCCATGTTGAAAAGGGATGACTTTCTAAAAGTCATCACTTGTCACTTTCAGCTCCACTTGGGGACAAGGGATAACTTTTTGGGGAAATCCTCTCCCATCCCAAGGCACTTGCAAGTACCTTGTGAGCACATCACCCTCTCCATGTCATTTGTACCCTTTCCATCTCATCTTGTCCTTGGGGCACTTCACCTGCCACATGGAAAGATGTGAGGGCTTGAGAGTCCTCAACTCACCATAACCCTCCATCTTGGCCATGGTGGCTCAATCTTGACCATTGAATTCTCTAGAGAATTCAAATTTTCCTATAAATACCCCCCACCTGCCTTCATTAAAAGAGCTAGATCTTAGAATTTATGAAAAAAATTGCATCTAGAGTCTTTATGCATTTTAGGACCCAATTCATGTTTCTAAGCCATTCAAGCCTCCATTAAGCACATTTTGCAACTTGCATCCACCATATTTTCTCATCATTTACTCTCATCTTGCATTTGCATTTCAATCATTTTCCATCACCTTGCCATCAAGGATCATACACTTCCATCTAAATCAAGGGCCAACCAAGGAGATCAGCACAAAAGGTATAATCATTTCATCATTTTCCATCTTTCTCTTTTGTGTTTTACTTAGGCTAATCTTTGAGGTGGCATTGTGTTTTCATATTGCATTTGTAGCTAGATTTGCACACATAGGAGTAGGAAACGCATGCATGCATTTCTGGCATGCCCAGTGGGACCCACATCATGGGTCTTTTATTTAACGTTTTCTATTGTTTAAAATTTTTGCATATTCTGACACAGAAGATCGACTACACCCAAGGGGAAACCACGCCCAAACAATAGATAATTCTGCTATTGTTTTTTGTATTTTTTAATTCCTGATTTCCTATAGGTTCATAGAAGACTGACTATGCCCAAGGGGTGGCCACGCCCAAAAACTAGACTGTTCTGTTGCTACTTTTTGTATTTTTTAACCTCTGATTTCTTGTAGGTTCATAGAAGACTGATTACGCCCAAGGGGCGGCCACACCCAACATAGAAGACCGATTATGCCCAAGGGGCGGCCACGCCCAAACAATAGACTATTCTGTTGTTGTTTTTTGTATTTTTTAACCCCTAATTTCCTGCAGGTTCATAGAAGACCGACTATGCCCAAGGGGCGGCCACGCCCAACAAAGAAGACTGACTACACCCTAGGGGTGGCCACACCCAAACAACAGACTATTTTGCTGCTATTTTTTGTATTTTTTAACCCCTGATTTCCTACAGGCTCACAAAAGACCGACTACACCCAAGGGTCTGCCATGCCCAACACAAAAGACTGAATATGCCCAAGGGGCAGCCACACCCAAAATATAGAGGCAGCCACACCCGAAAACATAATCTGCTTGTCAAAGACAAATAACAAAACTACTAATCTATTTCTTGTAGGGTGAAAGGACCTTTAATTATATGTTTTCTTTCATTCACTTTACACTAATTAGGCACATGGATTAAGTAGGGGGTGATCCCACAATAGTGGTTTACATATATTTGGCCACACTAGACACTGCAATTATTATTTTTAACTAAATCTTCATATTTGGGCACCTATAGTGGCTAAACCATGAGGAATTTGAAGATGATGAAAACTAGAGTCTCATCACATTTTGTTTGTAGATTCTAAAAATATTTTTTTCAAAATTTTTGGAATCAGATTGCATTTTTTTCCATCTCCCACAAAAACTAGTTTTTTGCAGAAAACAACATTTTTAAAAAGTGACGCTCACCGTATACAACATAACTTTTTTTGTATAAAGGATAAAATTCTAATTTTTTCAAATTTAGATTTGTAACTATGATATCTAGCACTTTCATTTGGTCTCATAGTTTTTTATTGAATATTTTTTCCTTAATCAAGTTTCGAAGTCAAACCAATTGCAATTCAGACATAGGCAAACTGTATACAACATAACTTTTTCTGTATGGATCGAAATTCATTTTTATTTTTTTAATGGATCAAAGAAATCAATACCCAGCCTCAACGTATTTTTTTAAAAATTATTTTGATAATTTGCTATTTTTCCACATGTGCAAAACAAAGAGCTTGACTTTTGGTGAAAAACCTATGTTTAATAAACTTAAAAAACACATACATAATAAAACCAAAACATATTAAAATTTAATTCGTTGGATAGCTCGTTCTGAGGACTACCATCTTCTAGTTGGGTTTGTGAAGTCTCCTCCATTTTCATCCTCAACCTGAGCTTCGAAGGGTAGAATTCTGCTAAAATTTGGTGGAAGAGAGGGAGAAGGGCAAAAAAGGGGGGTTCGAGCGAAACCCCCTTTGAACGAACCCCCCTTCGCTCAAAAGGGTAAAGGGGGTATCGTTCAAAGCGAACCCCCCTTTTTTTTGAATTCCCTATAGGGGAATGTGGCATCATAGGGTTTGAGCAAACCCACCATGCAAAAGGGGGTTTGCTCGAACTAGGGGTTCGACCGAACCCCTCTTTTGGGTTCATGCGAACCCCCTAGTTCGAGCAAACCCTTTAAAATATGGAATTTTCAATGCGTGAGAATTTTCTCAGATTTCCTTCCTCATAAAAATTGTAGACCACTATTATGGGTTTACCATAGGAAGGGTTAAATAACTTGTTTGATTTGTCTGAAAGTAAGCTACTAACGTATCCAATCCCCTTGCACCATTTGGCGATCTTGGGTGAAGAGAAATTGTAGCTTACTTTGTTCTTTGTGTTACCCAAGGGGGTGGAAATTGTTCAAGATTTCCCCTTACACTTCATGTGAGCTTGGGGAGTAGCCAAAATGATTAACACTTTCCTTTTTAGTGGGACCTACCTGAGGATTTCATCACCCCAAGGGATGAACCCGACCATGTGTATCGACGAGGTATAAAATCCGGGGAGAACGGAAGTTGTACCCCAATAAAGTTACGTCGTAATAGGCAGAGTGTTGAAGCTAGGGTGATACCTAGATAGACGTGAAGAGTTGGTTTGAGCCTTTCAGTATCTTGTTGGGTTTCTGACTCACGCTTGTGATAGACTAGTGTTCACGGTTTGGGCCTCACATACCATGTGTATATCGAGGACTCCCTAGATCACCTTGTTTATCCTAGTTAGAGAACCGTGTTGGCCATACCCTTCTTACTAATATTTGGATTGTGTTTTTCTTGAATTATCTCTTTTTTGTAAAAAAAGTGCATATCTTACAAGTCAAGTCAGTTTTTCAACTTTGCTTGTTGATTTCAAGTGTTTTCAATCCTTTTCCATAGTTATTTTTCACCTAATTCAAGTCGGAAGGGGTGACCATGCCCTTACAAAATTGACTATGCCTCGACAAAATCAGCCATGCCACAACAAAACTAGCCACGCCCAAGCATAGCCGCCCCTCTACACCAAAATAACCAGTTTTGCCCCTTGTTTTCACCCGAAGGGTAGCCACGCCCTAACAGGGGCAACCACGCCCCAATAGGGGTGGCCACACCCAAAACAAGTAATTTATCAACATCCCCCCCACCATTCCATCAGCCCATTCTCGTATTTCAAACATCCATTATGCCATTTCGTTAATCTATCCATCCATTTAGAGGATTCATCTTATCATTCCATTGACTAGTTTATGCACTTAGAAAGATCATTTGACCATTTGGGGAATCCATTGTGCCATTCAGGGATCTATTCCATCATTTACCAAGTTTGTTTCACCATCCGTTAGACTCATTCTTGATTTGGGAAAGTTAAAGAACCTTGCAGAACTGACTACGTCCTGGCAAAACCAGCCACACCCTAGCAGGGGTGGCCACACCTGGGCATAGCCACCCCTCTATAGTAAAATCAATATTTTTGGCTTTGCCAAAGCCCGAACCATTAGGAACCTAAACCTTGTTGTTTTTTGTGATCTAAACACATCCTTCCTCGCCCGTTCATCTGTAATTCATCCTTTAGTTCACTTGCATTTTCCAAAGGTCATTCAATCATCACCCGCATCATATAGGTACTCTTAGAGCATCTCTAGATAGCATCATCCATCATCACTTTATCAATTCAAATCCTCTGAACTTTTTTTGAAGTCATTATCCAAATTGACCTAGGTGCTTGAACCTAATCGTCATCCTTGAACATACACTTAGGATCACTATCCATCCTAAGTCGATCATCATCCTCATCCCTATCAATCCCCTTCCATCTCAAGGTAGATTCAACGTCGTGATCATCGATTCATCCCTTAATCCAATCAATCAACATCTTATGTCACCAAGGTGATCTCTTAACCTAGTTTAGAAACCCTTCCAATCATCCAATCAATTGATCTCCAATTCAATTTCATCCAATCATATCAATTATTTTGTTGATCAAATAAAATGAAATCCAATCCTTATCAAATCATCTGATTAATTGATGCATCATTAATTGATCCATTATCCTATCAATCAATCCCACATCCAATTCAATCCAACAATCTTAAATCAATCAATCCAAAAAATCATCTAGATCATCATTTAGAAGCTTAGTTACATCTCAAATCACTTAGTTGTTTTGCACATTCATGCTTGTTCAAACTCGTTCACAAACCAAAAAGAAAATGGAAAATAAACAAACCCAAGGTTTCCAACCAAATATCCCTCAAGATCCCAATAAAGTTCCAAGCAGTCTGCAAGATCCCCAAAACAGCGCCTCATCCCAATAGAACACTGACATACATAATACCACACCACATGGTGACAAGAACATGGTCAATCAACCTAAAGTCACTGTTGATGAATACCTCAGTAATCCTGCCGATGTCCAAATGACAGATCATCTCCTCAATGAACGTGGGTATAAGATCCTTGCCACCCTACTCATGAAGGGATTCAAACCACCATTTGACTTTGCTACATCACCATATGCCCTCCCAACATCTGTCGATCCGCAAACTTCACAGAATGCTCCAGGAAATTATTATGTCCCCGAGAGTGCACCCATAGATAACTGGTACCACCTCAAGTTTGGAAATGTCCTTATCATCAAGTCCAAGATTATCCTCATCTTCCAACCACAACATCTACTATTCCACCACCTGATCGTAATGACCCCTATGCCTATGGCATGCCATCATACATCCCATCTGCTCCACCACTTCCTCCCCCATATCCTAATACTGGGCGCACACCTATACTTACCAATTTTCTGCCTCCTACATTTCAACAACCTCCAGTTAATCCACACCAATCCACCACATTGCAAGCACCACCACAACATACTACTACTGTTGTTTCCTCATCTCAACCCTCGCATCAACAACATCCACAACATACTATCACTATCTCGCAAAAAAACATTTTGATCCCTCAGCAACACACTATCATTCCTACACAACCATCACATCAAGTAGTGCAAACTACCTCCCAGCCACAACAACCACCGCATCGCACTTTCATAGCCATCCCCCAGCAAAAACACATTTCATCTCACCCATCTCACCAACAACAGCCACAACATTGACTCCCACAACAACATGTACATATCCCTACACAAAAACACAATAATCCGCTTACAAAATACCTCTATCATCCCTCTAGCACATACACCGTTCTATCCCACCTCAATACAAATCCTCATTAGAATTCTCAAAACCAAACGTGGACCCAACCGCCACCTTACACCAATCCTTCACAATCACAAAATCATCCCCACCAATAGTCGTCAAATCCACCCCCATACGTCACGCAACAACCCACCATTGCACAACAATACCAGCCTTATCCATCCTACCTTCAGCAACAACAAACCTACTAGCAGGGTGCATTTTTTATCCCCTATTACCACTAGCCATCATCACATCAACAAAGCGGTCCTACCTCCATGTATTACCAAATCACTACACAATAGTAGGGCCTGTCCCCCGCTTCTTACTATCAACAATAGCCACCTTACCAGCAAGTGACCCCCACTCATCATAATTTGTCATCATCCACTTATAATTAACAAACACACTCATATCCAGCTCAACCCACCTATGATCCAACCGCGGTAGGGCCATCCTCGTCATACCCATAATACTATCCATACAACCAACCCACTCTGACTCCCACAACACCTGTCAATAAGGACTTGGAAGAAGTAAAAGCAACATTGAAGGATCTACAAGCTAGAACGGGAAAACAAACATTCAAGTTCGAGGATATTTGTCCTTATCCTTTTGATCCTTCCATCTCCTTAGTTCCATTCCCTAAGCACTTTGAGATACCAAAATTTGACAAATAGAAGGGAACCAGGGACCCCAGAGCCCACCTACAAGAATTTTATGCCCATTGCCAAGAGGTCATGCATAACAACAACTATCTTATCCGAATTTTCCCTAAGAGTCTACAAGGAGTTGAACGATTTATGGGCCTTGAAAAAGGATCTATCAAAACCTTTGCATAGTTATCCAGGAAATTTGTCTCCCACTTCTCCTTCAACTTGGAGAAGGACATTGATATGCTTGATCTCCTAAAGGAAAAACAATGTGACGGGTAGACCTTCACTAACTATCTACAAAGATGGTGTGCCTTGGCTAGCCGAATGAAATCCCCACTATCAGAAAAAGACATGGTCACATTTTTCATCAAAAATTATCATCTAGACATGGCTCACAATTTCCGTCTCCACTGCATCACCACTTTTGTAGCACTTGTAGAGAAGGGTCCCATCCTAGAACGAGCCCTTGTTGCTAAAGGGCAAGTCAAATTTTCAATTATGATAAAGAGAAATCCTTTGGGGATAAGCCTCGATATTGGAATAAAAACAAAAATGTTGTTAATGATGGTGTCACTGACATTAAACATGTTTAGGTGGCCACCATCTCACAAAATTATCCTCCTCAACAACAATAGCAATCAATACCAAATGCCATATCCATGCCCCAAGGAGTACCTCGGCAACAGTCAAACCAAAACAACCAAGGGGGGAATAAATGACAATTTACTTAGTTGGGAGAACCCCTTAGCGTTGAGTTCAACAAACTTCTGGAAGCCAACTACCCCATTACTTATCCTGTCACCAAGCCCCTCGATGATTCTAAGCCCAAGCTGACTTGGTTCAAAGAGAAGGAATACTATGAATTCCACAAGATCAAAGGGAACACATTGGATAAGTGTCAAGGACTAAAGACTTATGTTCAAGGTCTAATAGATCAGGATGAGATCCATGTGGATGCTAACATGACATCTTCATCTAATGCTCAGCTCCAAATATACCAAAATTCCTTTCCTAAACATAATCAGGGTCCCAGTACGTCCAATTCCAATCCTGGCCCTAGCAATAACAATAATGAAAATAATAACACAAATAATATCAGCTATAAGAATGTGCCATACAATTATCAAGGTGTGGTCACATACGTCGAACAAGTGGAAACACATGTATCCATGATACGCGTCAAAGGGAAGGATCCACAATGTGTTGCTACCACTCATCAGACCTTCATTACAGTCCCAACCGCTCCTATATCTACCCAACAACCATTCGTCAATTCACAATACAATATCATTGACCATTTAGGTAAGACTTCAGCTCAGATCTCCATCCTAGATTTGCTTAGATCTTCCCCCGTACATCAAGACATCTTGAACAAAGCCTTACAAAACACCCAAGTTCCTAACGATATTGATCCCACACAGTTTTAGGAATTGGTAGGAAATCTATCGACAACCTACCAATCGGGCTTCAGTCAGAAGGACATGCCATGCCTTGACTCAAGCCATAATTGTCTCCTTCACCTTGAGGTCGGGGCGAATTGTCAAAAAGTGAAAAGGGTATTGGTAGATAATGGTTCAACCCTAAATCTTTGTATGTTAAAGCTTATACAACTGGTGGGATACACCCAAGATGACCTAAATAATCAAGTGATCACCATTAAAGCATATGGCAATGTAGAAAGAGATTATGAGGGAATGATCTATCTTCCTATTCAAATGGATCCCATTGTATAGTATACTATGTGTCATGTTCTGGACTTGGAATTTCCATACAACATCCTCCTTGGCCATCCATGGATTCATTCTATGCAATCCATCTCGTCCACCTACCTTCAATGTTTGAAGTTCCCATTTCAAGGAATGGAAGTCACCATATAGGCTGATCCTTAGCCTTTTGAATATTGTCATGCCTTAGAAGGTTCCTTTCCATATTCGCATTACTTCCCTGGAGTCAAAATGGGGGCATCCCAAACATTTGATTCTCATCAATCCACCAATACGCTAAACACCACTTCATCCACCCTTTTGTCCATGCCATCATCTGCACCTGGTTCCACCATCACCAAGGTCCAGATCATTGACAAAGGATGTGGCAAGTATGAAATGCATACCACACTAAACATAGCAACAATGCCACCCTCGCCACAGACATATGGGAAACCATCTCCATTAGTTCCAAAAGGAGAAGAAAAGACACTCACACTCACTTCTAAGAACATGGGCTCGAACACATTCAATGATTTGGGTTCCCTTCAGGATCAAATGGAGGTTAATATTAGCCAATCAGTTTACAGAGAAGAAATTGAGCCACCACATCCCCTCATTGAATATTTCTAGGAAGTCTATCCACGTGCCTCCAAGTTCATTGAAAAGTGCAATTACCAAGGCGAGGGTCTCAATGTGGAAGAACAAGGAAAATGCCAGCCCATTGAAGTGACTACCATCCAGCCAATAAATTTGGGCTTAGTTTTTGATACTAAACAGAAAGGTCCTGCGACATCCTCTAGCACTTTTAACAATGTTAGTGTTGATGATGGTTCCCTCGAGGACATACTAGAAGAAGAGTCCATCATACACGCGTACGATAATTTGGATCACATTGACCTCCCTACCATGTTTGAATGTTTATTTGTTTGCACCATAACCTTATCCCGCAAACATCTCGAACTCATAGATCATGAATTATAAGGTACCATAATTCCCAACACATTTCCCTCAGTGGATCAGTATGTGCACCTTATGGAATTGGGGGAAGATGAACACTCTAGTTGCAAAAAAAAAAAAGAGGGTCACCTAGTGAAAACCTCCCCGAGGCACTTTGTGACTTAGAAATAGTAAAAACAAAGGGCGTATCTAATAGTGAAAACCTCAAAGATGCACTAGAAGATGTGGACGTTCATCTTCCCCTTTTCAGAACTCACTTATTTGATCGATCATCTATCCTGATTGAAGAGACACAAGCCGTAAACTTGGGTACAAAAGAGAACCCCAAGATCACTTATGTGGCTAGGGAAGTATCTGAAGAGGAAAGTTCTACCATAATCAATCTCTTGAAAGAAGGGATCATTAACTTTGCCTGGAAATTTTTAGATATGCCTGGCCTTGATCCATCTTTGGTGGTACATCATCTAGATGTCTGCCCTGATGCAAAACTGGTCAAACAGAAGCTCAGAAAAATACACCCTCAGGTAGCCCTTCTAGTGAAGAAAAATTTGGAAAATCTATTAGAAGCAGGGTTCATCCGACCAATTTACTACTCTAATTGGATATTCAATATAGTACCAATTGCTAAACCGAGCAGAGACATCAGGATTTGTACAGACTTCTAGGATCTCAACAAAGCATGTCCAAAGGATGACGTTCCCCTACTAAACATTGATATGCTGGTCAACCTCACTGAAGGAGATGAGATGTTTTCCTAGTCATGGAAGGTTTCTCCAACTACAACTAAATCAGGATTTCCCCTGAAGACCAACACAAGACCACCTCCACAACACCCTAGGGCACATTCTGCTACAATGTCATGCCTTTCATCCTTAAAAATGTGGGGGCAACATACCAATGGGCCATTATGATTATCTTCCACGACCTTATCCACATAATCATGGAGGATTATGTTGATGATCTCTTAGGAAAATCTAGAACAAAGGAAGAACATCCATCCATCCTCAAAAATATCTTCGACCACCTAGAACAATATAAGCTATGACTCAATCCAAAGAAATGTGTGTTCAATGTCACAACTGGTAAACTCTTAGGATTCATCATCTCCCACAGAGGAATTGAAGTTGATCCCGCTAAGGTTAAGGCCATTATGGAAATTCCTCTTCCCCGTAATCTAAAAAAAGTAAGAAGTTTACAAGGGAAGCTCCAATCCATCTGTAGATTCATTGCTCAACTCGTCGATAAATGCCAGTCATTCAAACACCTCTTGAAGAAAGAAACTACCTTTAAGTGGAGCCCACAATGTCAGCTTGGTTTTGATTTGATTAAGGAATACTTGGCTCACCCACCTATTCTCATGTCACCTATCCCAGGCAAGCCTCTCCTCCTTTAAATTTTAGCTACTTCCATGGAATTGGGGGCATTATTAGCTCAACATGACAAATCCTCCAAAGAACAAGCAATTTACTACATTAGTAGGACTTTGGTCAGCTACAAGCTCAACTATTCTCCAATGGAAAAGGCCTACCTTTCCGTCGTCTTTAGTTCCTAGAAACTCAAACACTACATGCTTAGCTATCCAGTTAAGCTCATCTCCAAAGTTGATCCCCTAAAATATCTGTTATCAAGAACAACATTGATAGGTCACATGACTAAATGGGTCATGGTACTCAGTGAATTTGACATAGAATATGTAGACTACATAGAAATAAAAGGGTAGGTTATTGTGGATCAGTTAGTGAATGCTCCAATAATTGATGCCTATCCTTTAGAGGAAAAATTTCTAGATGAAGGCGTCTTTTCAGTTTCAAAAGCCACTACATGGACATTGTATTTTGATGGGTCCCACACTAACAATGGATCAGGAGTGGGAGTATTGCTCGTCACCCCCCAAGGGGACTATATACCTAAATCATTTAGTTTGGCCTTTCCTTGCACCAACAATATTGCTGAGTATGAGGCTCTCCTCATGGGCCTTAGGATTGTTGTTCAATGGCGTATCTCACACTTGCATGTCTTTGGTGACTCTCAACTGGTGATCAAACAAGTCAATGATGAATTCCTCACAAAGGATGACAAGCTATTACCCTACAAACACATGGTAGATGATTTCAAGAAATATTTCATCTCCATCCAGTTCGACTAAATCCCCATGATACAAAATAAAGCTGTTGACGCCATGGGGTTAGTGCCTCCAGAGAATAAGTGTACAAAATGATGATAGACCTCACCTAGGTTTACCCTCCATTGTTGGTGACTTGAAAATACAACTAGTAGATTTGGATGCTTGAGATTGCATAAAATGTAGAAAATCAGTAGTCATCTTTCCAATCAAAATCATCAAATAACAAGTACATATAACTATTGAGATATTGAATACGAAAAGGACAAACATAATCACAACCTTCAGCGAGTAAGGTGTTTGATCCAACAACATGTCATGTTTCTGATCACATCCTGAATCACAATAGAAAACCATTCGACATCAAAAGTTTCTGTTATACACATAACATAAAAGTGAATAATTCAAATTAGACAATTGAAAAAAATCACAAGAAAATTATTTTTTGACCTAAATGAATTTGATGTTCAATTAAAATGCTTCTATTGTTTCCAGTTTGCATTGATTTGGAGAGTAGCTTAAATACCATTGCATTGTCACTTTTAAGGGCAGTCAAAAGTGTCATGAAACTAGCATTACATAGAAATGGAAAGTGTTTTATAGGATAGCACAAAAGATTATATTTTCTCTATGACAAGTACACAACCATTAGATTCAACACTTAAGATGAAGACACTACTAGAGTAGTAGGATCTAGCTCCCCTGAGAATGTTAGGACTCTTTCTTTAAAGGACAATTCTAGCTTAAAAGAACTTGCAGAATGTTAGATCAAATGCCATATGTGATGGATTGGTGCAACCTTCCATGTCAAATGATTTCAACAAACCCTTTGGTAACAAATTAAAGGTAACTTGCAACATGAATGGAAAACTAGATGATGGTGTCAAAACTAGATCCTATAGGAGACATACCTATTATGTTGAATAGTAGTGATAATGTATAATGTAGTAAGAGCTATTGAGTTTTTTCTGATTGTGGCAATGCATATTCATAGATTTTGTACCATTTACTTGTGTTTTCTCACATTGACAACATTGTTGCCTCAGGAAATTTTCGTATTGAATCTGGGAATAGTATAGAAGGAGTGGGCTCTTTTTATAACTATTTTTTCTCAATGTTGTTTTTCTCCAAGTTGTTAGGTATGGAGTAATAAATGTAATTGCTTCTGCAATCTACAGTTTGTATTGTTTCATATTATCCTATGCAATGAAGTTCTACTCCAAAAATTTGGGTATATATTAATGCCTATAATTGCTTCTTTAAATTTAGTTTTATTGTTTTTGTTGATCTTATGTAATAAAGTGTTTCTTTTTCCAAACTTATTTGAATAGATTCATGCCTGGAAATGTTTCTATAGTCTATACTTTCTGATGTTTCCATTGGTCTTATGTAATTAATGTTTCCTCAAATTATTGGGTGTGACTCTGTATTACTTACAATGATTGGTTCTACAATTTAGACATTTTGTTGTTTTTTGTTGCTTTTGGTGTTTTAAGTCTGCATGTTCATTTTGCTTTGAGCTCTCTCATGTGATTTATGGTTTGCAGGCACATCATCATTAGAATGCATTAATTTAATCTTTGTTAAATTTGAACAAAGCAATGACTCTGTTATAGATTAGCTGTGGGACTTTATTATATTAGCTTTACATTGATTTTCAATTAGCTTTCCATATGTCAGATATCTTATACTTCCAAATATAATTATCTAATTTCTTATATATATATGCAAATGCTTGGGTGATGCAATATTGTGATTGAGAGGTAAATACAAATTTCAAAAATTATTGTCCCTCTATTTGACACGTGAATTTTGAAGCCAATTCGTTTTGTAAAATGACTATCACTATCCTCAATTAGTTGTGGCAAGTCTTTGAGTAAGAGACCAGCTTTGTAGTGTGCATTGCTATGAAAATGTCAATTTCTTATGTTTTATGGATAAAATGATGTCTTGCTAAGAGTTTGGGAAGGTGATGAGTCCGGAATTATCCAACAACTTCTATGGGGAGCACATCAAAATGATTTCTAGAAGTCTCTTTGTATGTTATGTCCATTTAAGACTGTAGTTTGTCACTTTGATTATACCCCTTCTATTGTCATTGCTATAGTCTTCCAAGCTGTATATTTAATAGAAGCTTGATTTATATATTTGCCTTGTTTAGGAAATATGCAGTAGAATAATGAATTCATACCTTAAGTATACTATATTGATATTTTTTAAGGTGTGAGACATCTCTATTCCACAAATATTCATGGAATGACATGTTTTCTATTGAAAAATGAATAAGTATACTGAATATCTGGTGAAACTATGCTTGTTTACCTTTTACTAGAATTTGTTACATTGTTGTTAATCTAATTACAATAACAGAAAAATTAGTGTTTTAACTAGTTTCACAATACACTTTGGTCTCATTTGAAAAATGATTTAAAACCTACCTAGAGCTGTTGAACAATACATTAGAATTCTATATAAAGCTTAAAATTCATGTTGTGTTTTTGTATATATATATATATATAATTGTAGAACCGATTGGAGTCATGGCTCTCTCATAAGATCATTTAGATTTGATGCAATTTTTATCATTGTGATAGGTCAAAGAAAAAGGAAGATGTTTTCGACAACTTTTTTTATAGATGACAGAACCTACAACATGTTGTCTACTGGTTGGTCAACTTTGCGATCCATTCCTCATGGAATTGACATTATAAATGCTTTAAATGGAATTAGTTCCCTTTAATTGCTGCATTGGAAATGCGTGAGAGTATTTCCTTACAGCATCACAATATCTCATACAATGTAAAGAAAATGTCCTTATTAAAGTTTAAACCATTAGTTTGTTTTGTACAAATTTATATTTTGCTAATTTATCTCATAGATAGTCAATGTGGACATTGTTCGTAGAATATAGATTTTCTGGAGGAAGAGGTGGTGGTAGGCTTTTAAAAAGTCATTATATTGTGGCAAAATTAGTGTCTAAAGGAATTATGCCAAAAAAATCAGCTAGAAACCAAACTGTACAAGATGAAGAGATCAGTTCAGATGAGACAGGGACACCAAATAATGTAGTTGGCATATCCAATCTGTACAAGATTTACATACATTTTGTTATTTCTAAAGATACTATGCATTAATACAATTTATTCCATTTTCTTTTATATACAAATATTTTGTATTCCACTCATTTGCTATTTCTCATTGCTATACCACATCTATCCCTCTTATACCTTCCACGATTCTCTATCTTTGTCTATCTCTTTGTCTCTCTCCCTCTCCTCCTTCCTCTATATCTCCTTATATATCTATCTCTCTATCACCTTATCTCACCATCTATATCTATCACTAGTTTTAATTTATATAAAATATTTTAAATAATTCGAAAGAAAAATATTGATTAACTTTTTTTGATTTTGACTAATGATTGATTTTAAAAAAATTAATTTGCAGGGTTCCTATCATGTACCCTAGCACTATACAGCTTTTGAAGGCCATGTTCACATGTTTTAGGCACACTAAAATAAATTTTATGTTATATTTATTTTCATTATTAGTTTTTATTATATTTCTTTTACAATTTTTTTTTAATATATATAATATAATAACAATAAAGTTTTAACTTATATAAAAAATTTAGAGAATTGAGAAAAATATAAATTTTTTTGTTTGGTTTTTTAAAAATGTTTGATTTTAAAATTTTAACAATGTATCAAGGCTTTAGTTTAATTGGCATATGCGTCATATAATATAGTATTCCAATTCTCTATCATATGGTATCATCAAGCTAATTATGGTATTAGTCAATCTTTGAATTAAAAAGTGTATGTGTAAAAATCATATATAATAAGGTTATTCAAAAAAAAGGCACAAGCATAATTAATGTAATGCTTCAAAAATAATTGATTCAAATGAACTTTGAAATCATATAAAATATTGAAGCTCAATTTTTAGGAATCTATAAATAATCACCCTATTTCAACATATTATATATCCAATAACACAACATAATAATACATTATTAAGAGTACACAAGAATTGAAGAATACAATTTATCTTGTAAACTCTCTATTATGGTGATCTTCTATTTGATTGAAGATCACATCCTCTAAATTTATCTAAAGAACAATTTTCTTAACGATTTCAAAAAAATGAGAAACCCCTCAATAAGAATAATTCTTCTATATAAATAGAGGTGTAATGTCACCTCCCTACTCAATCAATGTGGTCAGCCCATTTACCCATTCTTGGCCTTTATTCATGGTGCTTAGGTCCAAAGCCACTATATTTTTAGTACATTACATGACAGTTGGTGTTCACCTTTTAAACCAATCTATATGAAATATGAAAGTAAAACCAGATTCTATTGTAAAGATCAAACAATTTTACTTACCTGGTATCTTTATGAGCTTGACGACTCCATTGACTTATTTAAACCCCTCATTTTGACAAGTTTTTGACGCTTCTTTTGGGCATTTCATTACATGCTTTCATAGTATTCACTATCTCCTTACTCTCAAAACAATAAAATTCATTAAAAATGTACAAATTGTAGGTGTGGGCTGTACAATGTTGTCATCTACCCAACCTCTTTTTCCACCACATTTAGAGAGTTTGAATACTCGGTATAAGAAGCCAAGTGGCTCCACTTTATACTGTAAGTTTAGGCTAAGTGCGTAGAATGGTGGGCGATTGGTCACTCACACGATCTTGCTTTACAATTGCTAAATATTAATTGTATTAGTGAGTTCTTTACTCTCTTCTCAAGGGACACATTCTCTATACCTAATCTCCTCCATTAATATATAAGAAAGGTAATTAAAAATAGATTAGATTTAGAAAATGATTGTTAGTAAAAAAATATAGTTGTTTATCTAATATGGTTTGGTGGAGGTTTAATCTTTTCAAATAGAATTTATAACTAAAATAGATGTAAATTTATTAAATTAAGAAGTGATAATTTTATGTAAATATTTTTGTAAATTATAAATTAGGTTATGTTCTATAATTTCTTCCTTAATTAGTTTGGCTCATGTGATCTAGTCTATATGGAGCACTTTTGTCCCTTTTTAGCATAGTCTCCATAAAATCGATCACCCTTGCTTTAGAGCTTGTCTTTTTTAGTTTAGTTGTGCTAAGAAACATGGTGGGACTTACTTTAAGACAAGGGAAATGCCCTTACATTGTCACATAGGTATAAAACATGCTACACATATGCAAATTTGATGTAATTAGTAGATTAGTGTAATGCCTAAATGTAAAGATATCTCTTTAAATGATATAGTTCTTGGATGATTCTTCAATTATTTCAAATGACCTAAGATATGGTTTAGATATATATGCATGGTTGTTAATTTGGAAAAAAAAATTGTGTAGGTTAATGGGTAATGTCTAGTTTCCTATAAGATTTAGTTTCAAGGTGAGAAATGGTTAATTTGAATTTTGGCAAACTAGGTTGAGGCACATAGCCTAGGCCACTAATAGATTTAGCCAAACATCCTAGGCTAATACTAAGTTGAGTCACGTAACTTGGTATATGACGAGGTCAAGTACATTGGTCTAGACAAGGACCAAGTTGCATGACATGGTCTAGTCTACAATGCAAAATGTCATGGGATGTGTTGTCACAAAATGAAATGGTTATATCCCAAATAGCTCAATCAAGTCTTATGACTACTCATTTACATAAGTAGATAAATTTATCCTTAATTATGCATTCAAAACATGTATGGTCAGTTTTACTAAATAAAATAAAATAATTATAATTATAATATATTTTCCAGGTCTTAGACATATGTTTTGCTCAAGAAGCAGATACATTGGAGTTCAATTTGACCATCTCATAGTTTCAGTCTACCATTATATTCAATTGCATACATTCTTGTAATGCACATTAAAAAATCCATTAAAACATTTGAATTTCATCATTGTATATATATCCTTATTCTACATTTTTATATCATATAATTTTAAATTCCTTTTATTTTGTATAATATTTCCATTTATTATTTTTAATATGTTGTTTTAATAAATTACATACATATTGTTCTATGTCAACTAATATGTGTACACAAAATCAAATAAGACAAATAAACATTTGTATTCAATTCATTTCATTTGTTGCCTTTTTAGATTATGTAATCTATTCCCTATTTCAACCAATATGACTACTCAAAATCAAATATAGCCATACAATTTTTCCGCGTACCCCATTGCACACCAAAAGTGCAATAGCTAGTTTATTTTTTAATGTTAATTTCCATGAATCAAAGGTTGTGATTATAACTATTTAACTTTATCACTAAACCTATGTCAATATTATTTATCCATAAAAATTACCCAATCAACATACATTTACTCTTTTACTAATATAACTGATTCTAGATTTACTTCTAGTAATATTAAAATCATTATTCACGGAGTAAAATACCTTTTACTATTATTGCTAATAATTTTATCAATAGTATTATTAAATATATTTTCCCATTGGTAATATGATGCCGCTAATTTCAAAAGGTAATTATTCTCTTTAAAATTGAATTTATCGTATTAAATTCTACGATAATGTCTGAAACAATATAAGATGGATTTATTAAAAAGGCTTTAGAAACTTTCAAGCAAATGCAATTGGCAGGTGACGCCAAAGAACCAGGGAGGTTATTCAAACCTTTAAACTTCCCATTATGCTCAAGCGCTGCGGCTGAGACAAGTTGACAATGAAATCAGGGAGATTATTTAAACCTCTACAACGTTCTATTCTCAAGTGCTGCGGATGTGACAAGTTGCCAAAGAATCAGGGAGGTTATTTTAATCTATACACCCTACCATGTTCAAGCGCTGCCGCTGCAACAGGTTGCAAATCGAATTGGGAGCTTATTTAAACTTCTACAACATTCTATTTTCGAGTACTGCATCTAAGACATGTTGCAAATAGAATTGGGAGCTTATTTAAGTCATTCACATACAATGAAATCAAAACAAAATTTCCATGCTCATCATTTTTTATGTACAAATTTGGATCATTTTTACTCTTGATAAATTCTTGTTGAAAGAAGAATTTATCAATTTTCTCATACTATGATCTTGCTGCTTGTTTGAGACCATATAATGCTTTCTTTAACCTGCATACCAAATGTTCTTTTCACTTCTTTACAAAGCTTTCAGGTTGAACAAGATAAATTTCTTCCTTTAGATCACCATTTAAAAATGCTGACTTAATATCCATTTGATGAAGATCCCAATTAAACTTAGTAGCAAGTACAATCATAAGTCTAATAGTATTCATTTTAGCTACAAGTGCAAAAGTATCTTCATAATCTATTCCTTCCTTTTGTGTATAACCTTTTGCAACTAATCTAGCTTTGAATTTATCAATAGTACCATCAACTTTAAACTTAGTCTTGAATAACCATTTAGAGCTTATAGGAATTATATTTGTAGGTAATTCAACCAATTCCCAAGTACCATTATCCATAATTGAATCATATTCTTCTTGCATTGCATTCATCCATTCCTTCTGATCCTTAGTTTCTTCAAAATTTTGAAGTTCATCTACATCATTACTTGAGCCATTAGAGCATAGTCATTATACCTAATTGGTGCCTTTACTTGCTTTGTTGATCTTCTTAATGCTTCATTTCTGATAGGAGTAGCTTCACCTTGCCTTACTTCATGTCCACTTTGATCATGGGTTTGCTGATCACCAATATCTGAACCTGCATTGTCTTCTTCAAGAAGTTTCCATGATGTAGTTTTATCCTCCTTTTCTTCCTCTTGGACATCACCAGCAAACTCTTGAAATATAACATCTCTACAAGCAAACACCCTGTGAGTAGATGGATCATGCACCTTGTAAGCCTTGTGATCAACACAATAACCAATAAAAATACATTTTATAGACTTTGCATCAAGTTTTCTTCTATTCTCTTTTGGAATATGACAAAATGCCTTACTTCCAAAAACTCTCAAATGACTAATAATAGGTTTAGCACCAATAAGAGCTTCATAAGGAGTTTTATTTTCTAGATACTTTGTAGGTCTTCTATTCAACAAATAAACAGCTGTACTAACTGCTTCAGCCCACAAATTGTTAGGGAGGTTCTTTTCTTTTAGCATACTCCTAGCACACTCAACAATTGTCCTATTTTTCCTTTCAGCAACACCATTTTTCTCTGGACTATAGGCAACTATGTATTGCTTATGAATACCATTAGTTTTACAATAGTTCACAAAATTTTCTGAAGTATATTCCCCCCTTGATCTGATCTAAGAATCTTAATATTGTGAGATGTTTGTTTTTCCACCATACTTCTAAACTCTTTGAAATATTCAAACACTTCACTCTTGTTTCTTAATAAATACACCCAAGTATATCTTGTGCAATCATCAATAAATATAAGAAAGTAAGAAGCTCCCCCAAGTGATTAGGTTTGCATGGGACCACACACATCTGAATGTACTAATTCAAAAATATCCCTTTGCCTTTGATTAGACCTTTTTGCAAATTCATTTCTATGTTGTTTACCCAATGCACAACCATTACAACTAATTTGATCATCCTTTAATATTGGAAGACCTTGCACCATCTCTTTTCTTTGTAGAGTAATAAGATCCTGAAGATTTAAATGACCATACCTTTTATGCCATAGCTCTTCTGTGGATACACATGTAGAAGCCAATACTTGATGGTTGTCCACTTTCACATCAAGTTTATACAAGCCTCCTGTTCTAATATCTTCAGCAATCACATTACAATTGTCTTTCATATCTTTTACTTGGTAACATGTTTTGAAGAACTCAACCTTAAGACCTTGATCAGTAATAGTTGAAATAGAAATCAAATTTTTCTTTATTCCTGGGGCATACATAACATTAGAAAGTTGCTTTACATAACCATTAGGTAGTTGCACACTAATATCACCACATCCTTTTACATCATGAGATCTATTATCTCCTAAATAGATCTTACTACCATCGTTTTTCTCATGAATATTTGTAAACCAATTGCTATGACATGACATATGAATAGATGCCCCTGAATCTATAAACTAGTTATTACACTCATTTGTTTCAGCTGAAAGAGCAACATCAGAAATAAACAACTTTAAATCATGAAGGTTATCACTTATTGCATCCAAACCTATCACAAAATTACCCTCATATTTGTTGTTTTTGGATTCATTATTCTTCTTTTTCCAACATTCATAAGCATAATGACCAAGTTTGCCACAATAATTACAATTTCTATTTTTCTTTACATTTGATTTGGATGATGCTCCTTCTTGATACCTTTTGTTCTCAAATTTACCTCCTCCTTTGTTCTTTGACCATTGCTTTGCTTTGAATGGCATCTTGTCTTTGGCCATCAAAGCTGAATCAACATTCTGAATTGTGTTGTCCATGTGCTTCTTCCTCTCTTCTTCTTGTAGGAGGAAAACCTGCCAAACTCTCAAAAGAAGGTGGATATTCCCTTACAGCCAAGCTAGTAATAAAGACGTGATAATCACTAACCATTCCATTCAAAGTAACTGTTACTAGATCATTATTAGAGACTTTTTCACCAATATCAGCTAATTTATCCCTTAGCTCTTTAATTCTGGATAAATAATCAGTAATATTTTCATTTTCTTCCATTTTAATAGAAAGCAATTTGCTCTTTAAAAACAAAATTCTGTTTGTATTTGTAATCTCATACAAACCTTTCAATGCTGTCCATGTATCTTTAGAGGTAGAGATATCTCTAATATGAGGGATCACTGAATCCTTTACTGACATACGCAAGAGAATCTTAGCTTTGGATTCTCTTTTCTCCCAATCTTTAACAGTATCAGGTGGTGCTGTTGGTTTAGCCTCAGCGCCAGTTACAATACTCCAAACATTGTAACCTTCCATTAAAGTCTGCATTTTGAATTTCCAATTAACATAATTGAAACCATCTAACTTATTTGATTCAGTTAGATAAGTATCTGAAAGATTTGCCATATTTTAAAAACAAATCAACAAAGAGAAACTTTTACCAATTTCTTACACCTTGAGACTAGCACTTCTTAGTCACCTTGGACACTATCACAATCAGCACTCTTCAACAGAACACTAAGGCACAACACTGCCTCTTTGCAACTCCTTCAATATTCTTTGCTGCTCAACAAGACACCTTTACTGTCTAACATAGGCCAGCACTCTAGAAACCTCAAAGCTGGCTCTGATACCAAAACAGAATAACAGAGCAAGAGCAGCAAATTGACAGCAAATCAAAAAAACAGAGCATGAGCAGAGCATTGAAGAACTCACGTATTACTTGATATTAACAGCATAAAGCAATACATATTTATACGTAAATCAGACTCAACAAGATTCCTAAAAACCTGCTAACAGATTCAACAGTTGGCTGTAGCTAATCGACAGCATGTTGAGTTTTTATTGACAGCAAACTAGACTTGACTGCCAACAAACTGGAATGAATAAACAGCTCAAACAGTTTGTTGTGGACTCCTACTCAAACTCTTCTACATGCATAATGGCTTTGCTAAGAAGGCTTTAGAAACTTTCAAGTGAATACAATCAGCAGTTGAAAAGTCAGATTATCCAAAATGCGATAGGAAAGACAGGGCAATATCCATTTTACATTGCTCAATAGGAAACAAAAGTAAGGAAACATTGGACATTAGATGATAGCAAAACACACACAAACGCATACCATTCATTTACCTCTGGAAATTCTGCTTGTCTCTTCTAGAGATTCTCCTCTCCTAAATGCCATCCGCAGGAAAAGAGAAGAACTGGAATCCCCTTTCATGGAACACATGAGTTGCCCTTGAGAATCGATCTTAATCTCTCGTATCCACTCATCAAATTCAGAGGGCTCGAGCTTCTCTCCAACGCTGGTGAGGATATGGCGGAGTTCAGAGACAGAAAGCCCGCCTGTGCCATCTTTATCAAGCACCTTAAAAGTGTCTCTAAGCTGCATGTGAAAGTTGCCAACGGAATTACGAAGGCTATTTATGCCACTACAGTCTTCTATGTTCAAGCGCGGCTTGTTGTAACAGGTTGCCATAAACAAGGCATGTGAACTGTTTAGCAGAATACCTCAAAGGATTGTGAGCTCAAGGAATGTCGTGACTATGCAGGGTAGAGGATGTCGTAATGTTAAAACCTAAATGTGCTCATTATTAGTAATTACAGTTTAATGACCATACTCTAAAACCTTCGTATGAGCCTTATTTTCAGGCTGCAGCTCTCCAAGATGGAGAAGCGAAAGATCAATACCCTTTACCAGCACCTTTGATGGCTTAGAATTTTCAAGCAAATGCAGTTGGCAGGCGCTAGCCAAACTCCCCTTCCTTCGCAATAACGGAACAGTGTCCTGCAGCCTAGTCTGTGTCGGGTACCAAAAAAAAAGTATTCTCCTCCCTTTCCGCCTCCACTATATTTTGTGAATTATACATTTTTCATCCTAATAATTGAAAAGTCTAGCCATCCCGCCAGGTTTCACCACTTCCCTTATCTTTATGCCACAACTCAGATACATGCAATTTTGGCAATATTCACAAGGCACATGGAAAGTCTGGCCTTTCAATTATTTATCTTTATTTTATTTTTTTAAATGCTTTTTGAATAATTCAGAAATAAGATCATATAAGATATTTTATTATTCTATTTTATTTATTTATTTATTTACCATTTGAATATTATTAAATTCTATATGCATAAACATATTTAATGATATAATTTAATAATATTAACTATATTTTCACTTTCATTAATTTGTAGAACTAATGTCACAAAATTGTCAACCATAATTTATATCATTTTAATAACAATAATAACAATAATAATATTTATTTTACCTTATTAATAATCTATGAATGAAATAAAAGGATTTATAATAATTTTATAATTTATTATATACAAATAAATATTATATATATATATATATACAAATACTTTCCTATTTAAATAAAATTCCAATTTAAACTCTAAATCAAACTTTTTATTATCTTTTGCTTTCAAAGAAAATATAATAAAATAATGTAATCTGTGTTTTCTTCTAAATGAAATAACATTTGTTTTTTATTTATAAGAAGATACAACTGAATAATAGAGATTAAATAAAACAACCATTTATCCCTACTATATAATTTCTTTCCTCAAAAGTGAGAGAGTAAAGCTAATAAATGTTATCCATTAAATTAAACAAGGTCAAACGACAAGGTCAACATGATGTCACAAGACACAAATAGACAACTCACTCAATATTCAAGGATGGCCGAAACGAAGGGACACTACAAGGGTAGTCCTGAGCCAAGTGACCACTATCAAAATAGTGTCTACACCGAAAGGGGATGCCTTCATAGTCCACCAGCTGAGACCAAGACCAACCATTAACCTAGAGCATAACTTCACTAGGTAACGCTTGAGATAAATCAATCTCCACCAATATCCTAGAAAAAAGGTGTGGGTAAAGTTCTTGGAAGTGATATCCACTTTAAAGAACCAACCTAGAGCATTACTGATGCCCTCAAAAGTAGATGGGCACCAAAATTGTAAGGGGAGATAGGTCAATCTCACTCAAATAGGCATAACATTAAGGGGTTCTTTCAAGGGGTTAAAAGAATGAACCCAAGGTCTCATGGAAAGGGGATGAACGTCCCAATCCCATACACCATGATCAAAGATAGTTTGTCTTTCCTCAGAAGAATTAAAACAAACAATAAAGAAACTTCTGGCAGAAGGGTAAATTTCTATCTTACTCACCACCAAAGGTTTCTTGTTGAGGATGTGAAATGTCATGTATTTTCTTAGAATCATCTACAAAATCAACATTGCAAGACCATGAGAATATGTAAAGAATGTGTCACTACAACCATTAATTTCTCATGTTTGATTCTAATGGTGAGATATTCATGTTCTAAAGACATGTCATGTGTAAAATAAAGGATAAGAGTTCCCTCATCAATAAGGTCTTGGATTTCATTCCATAAGGATTGAAATTTAATAGTAAAATATCCTAACATCTTATGGTATGAGCAAGAATAAAGTGGTGTATGATTGTACATACAATATTTTTAATGTGTAAAATGGGGTAGTTTGATCATCCTAGGTAGAAATATAATGGATATGTATGCTCTAGAGAATCACTTAAGTGTGAAAGTTATTTTATCTTGTGTTTGTGATGTAAGAGATGAAATTACAGTGAATTTTATTCAACCTCGATGGATTCTAGATATACATTAAAGAGAAAAAAGTATATTTGAAGTATAATTTTCTCTTGAATAATTAGGTTGTTAGTGTTATCTAGAAGAGTAAAATATAATATTTTGCACACATATTGGTGTGTTGATTACATTATACTATTGTGTATATAATATGGACCTTAGGGTCAACATTGAATTGAAAATATTATAGAAATGCTTGAAGTAATTCTTAAAAATAATCTAAAAAATCCATGGGTTATGAAACTAATCCAATGCATGATTGGTTAACATATTAGGAAATAACTTTGGTGAATATTCTACCATTGGATGTGGGTAAGTGCAGCAATTTGTGACACAATTTCGGTGCCAAATTGAAAAAACAATCAAATTTTTTTTGAAATAAGACCTTTGGCGCACACCAAATGACTAAAAAGCAATTTGGCACATGCCAACTGTCTTTTTAGACATAAATAAAAACAATCGGGTTTGGAACCCTCATTTTGTCTTCAACCCGTCGCTTGAGGAAGAGGATTTCAGGTCTGCAACTCACGCTCGCCAAATCTCTTCCATTGTTTGCATCCTTAGCTTGCCATTTTCCACGAGGATGCCGCCAAAACATCGGAGAGGTCGAAGATTGCAAAGAGGTGTGTATTTTTATTCTATTTATTTTGAATTTGATTTGGAATGCAAATTTAAATAGATTTTTATAATAAAACTTTGTTCTAATTCTCAGGGAATGAATCTCCACCTCAAAAAATTAAAAATTCACAATCACCCCCTCATGAAGAGCCTCTTATACAAGAACAACCCGAAACCCCTCCATCAATTCATAGGCATCCTCAAGGAACACAAGAAAATATTCAAAATCAAATTGAAAACAATAAAAGAGACATTCAATAATTAATTGCAAGACTAACCGAGCATGTCAAAACCCACCCTTATAAGAGAGGGATTGCTAAATCATTGAAGTAAATTTTAAATCATGTAGGAGAAATGAGCGAGCAAATTAATTTTTGGTCAACTAAGAGACATGAGATGAGACAATTTTATGCTAATGTTTTGTCATATGCAGATGTCAAAAAACTAAAAATTAGCAAAGCCATATTTTGTGCCCTATTTAAAGACCCAAAAACCAATTAACCTTTGTCCCATGCATGTAGGAGGTTCCCCATCCATTGGTGCTACCATGATTTAATTAAAAACAAATTTTGGGAGTGGTGGTGGATGGTATTTGACCAACCTCCATGCAATAACCATGAGGTGACACAATAATTTTTGAGGAAACTCTATTACGATTTTGTCCTCAATAAAATACCAATGCCAAACTATTTTGACATCTTAGACTTTCAGGGTAGAGGTGGGGGCTCCACACACGATAGACCTGTCGCATGATGTAATCCACAGTTGGCACCGAGAGCCTTGGGTAGACCCATGGTGGAGCATGTCGTTGTTCCTTCCATTGTTAAGGATAGTGTAGAGGTGGACATGATGAAGTCAATTGGCTCACTCACCTAGACCATTTTATAGTGTGCGAGTCCTCTAGTAGAGCCTGGTGTGGAGGAGACGTGTAAACCCCAAGCTCCACTCCACCATTGTGGCACTTGTGGTTTTGTTTGCACATATGATTATTAGGGTGCTCATGATGCAACTATACAACCTATGTCAGTTGCAGAGGCGATGGCTTTCATAGATGATATTTTGAATGATACATTCAGCATTGACACTCAAGTAAAATTTAGCAAGTTATTTTAATGTTGTTTATTAAAATATATTTTGAAATTTAAGAATAACTAAATTAGTAGAATTTTGATATGATGAAATTTCAGGGTCACACTGTTCATGAGGGATGCTCTATTCCTACAGACCCTTATACATTCTCGACGATGAGTCCACAGGTATGCAACTAGTATTAAAGATATTATTATTGCATTTGAACAATTGAATGCTATATTTGAATGTTTGTCTCATAACATGCTTCGAATTTCAAACAGTTTCCTAGTGCACCT
The DNA here is from genome assembly GCA_007115665.2 of Sequoiadendron giganteum. Classification (NCBI taxonomy): domain Eukaryota; kingdom Viridiplantae; phylum Streptophyta; class Pinopsida; order Cupressales; family Cupressaceae; genus Sequoiadendron; species Sequoiadendron giganteum. Next base: position 507,225,939 of record CM021105.1, read on the forward strand.
TCTTCCTCCACACCTCGCGATTCATATCCTCAAAAAACGTACACTTAGGTAGCATTTATTCATTAATGGTGTTGTAAATCTATGTTAGCTAGTTTTCATAATTTTGCGTATATACAAATCTAAAAAATTGATGAAAAACACAAACATTGCATTCAAGTATTCCTTGATCGTGTCACATTATGTTCTCCTATATCAACATGATACGTGAGATATTGTTTCATTTGCAGCTGTTGACAAGAGATAACCTTGGTGATGTTGGTGGCATGATGGACCATGGAGTTGTTGCAGCAATAGCTAGTTCTGATCCATTGAGAGAGGTATGGAATAGATTAGTTGATTTGACATTATATTTTATCTTTTATGGTCTATTATAGAAAATTTTCACGATAATTTTATGTAGTTTAATTTCTATCTTCATGGTTGCTACAGGTGGTTTTCACTCCAAATCGTGGACATGGTGATGCTTTAAATGTGCATGATGACTATATGTATGCGGTAAGTGATTATATTTTGTTATATGTCATTCCATAATTCAATCTCTATGTTTTAACATCTTTACTTTTAATTGTATCAGTTGAAGGTCCAGAGTGAAGAGAGGAGGAGTAGTGAGCATGTTCGAAAGACAAGACAAGCAACAGTCACTCCATCCACTCGAATTTCGAAGGCAGCACGGGAACTATTTCCTTCCCCTAGAGGGAAATGACTATGTATTAGTGTTATTTGTTGTATGCCTATGTAGAATTTTGGAACATATGTTTTGTACTATTGATATGTATACATGATATTTTATGTCCAAATGGGTCCTTTGTACTAAGCCTATATGTTTTTTTTGGATATATTTATATACTTTTATCAATATATATCATTGTATAGCCTTTTAGATTTTTGATTAAAGAAACTCTTATTTTTCTACTGCCATTCTTGAATGATTTTATCATGCGTATCGTGTAAGTTGTATGCTTGAATATTGTAGGCATGGATTTTGTTTACATCTAATGCTTAATTAATTACTGTCAAATGCTCAATAAGCCCCATCTAAAGCGTATTGTATAAATAAGCTCCATTCATGGTGGTTTTTATCCTTTGGAATGCTTCAATTACTTGTGCCTCACTGATGCAGAGGCAAGGAGGCTCAAACCCAATCAGTCTGACAACCTGCCTTCAAGGGCTCCTAATAAGTTAATACAACCTATTTTGAGCAATCTACACAACCTCAAAGCCCCATCAAACCAAAATATTCATTCAACACCTTACCCAACAATCCACCCTTGTAGCACTCTGATGTAGAGCCAAGGTGGAGAAGACTCACAACAATGGAAATGTCAAATCTCAATCAAGAACTCTTTTTCATAATGATTCAACCTAATAGACATCAACCCACCCTCAAGGGTCTCAACTCCTCAACCTTGAAAATGAGCAACAAGACTCCACCAAGGCCCTACAAAGACCATCAAAATTCATACAATGACAATTGAATCAATTGATAACAATCCCTAAGTCAGATTCATCAAGGTTTCCAAAACTCACATTTGTGACTGGTTATTCTTGTAGTACTCAAAACTCAGTTGTAGCCAGATTTCTCCCAACCTTTCCAAAACACTAGAAAATTACAAGATGGATTGAGATACCATTTTCATGGCTACACAACATACCAAAGAATCAATGGTCACTCTTTTGGACCGACATAGACTTTCAACACACCTACTTCAATTTTGGCTTTACAATTAGCCCTTTTTTTCCAAAGGGACCACCCTTCCAACTTTAGGTATCTACCCAAACACCTTGGAAAGTCTTAGGTCATGGTGCCAAACCTCAAATTTTTTCAGTAGTTTGTTTCTACAGAGCCTCTAACTCACTGTCCCAAGAAACCCTCCTAAACCTTCACAAAATCAAGGGTTTTAAAGAAACATACAACTCCAGACCTCTCTCAATACTTAAAAAGCCCCAAACACCTCAAAATACTTCTGCACAGACTCATTAGACCCTCACATAACCATTACATGTATTAATTCTTAAAAACCTCTCTTTGGTCCCTCACTTCCATGTTGGAAAACCCTTGTTCAGTCTTAGAACAGTCACAAAAATGCCACATAATTATGACTCCTTATTTCAAAATGAGTTGAAACACTTATTATAACATGATTTCAATCAATCCATTGAGATATAGTAGCAAACAATAGGTGGGTTGATTGTTACATCATAAATTTCCCCTTAAACCCTTGATTCAGCAACACTGGGACAGTCACTGTTTGTGTTGGTTCTCTCTACAAACAAAGAGTTAAGACACCAAATAAAAAATAAATGAATTAGAAAACATATAGACACATCCTCTAAAATTATTAGACTATGAAGAACCTATATGTGCCCATACAACACTCAAAAATATCAAGAAAACAGTATTTTTCCAGAAAATTGCTCAAAACTGTGTTGTTTATTATGTAAAATTGTTACAGAACTTCTTCCACTCTCTCATTCGAGCCTTGGTAAGGCTTTTTAAATAGTTTTACAACAACCATATTCTCCCCAATTCCCATAACCAACCTTGGGATCCCTTAATTATATTTGTTTGTGTTAAAGTTGCTTTGTCAACATTTTACAACTTATATGATTTCTAATTGACTTCTAAGACACACAATACCCTTTATTTGCATTATGCTAGATCTCTCAAAGCTTATTAGACAAAATATACCTAAATACACTAAAATTTCCCTATTGATGTATTTAAATAAAAAAAAATTGATGATGTGGTGTAGGTGCTCCTGCACCAAACTCAAAACCCGGTCCAAGCCTAATTTCTCCCAACCTTTCCAAAAACCCTGACCATTTAAAGGTGGATTAAGATAAACTTTTCAGGGTTACACAACATATGCCAAAACCAATAGTAACTCTTTTGGACCAACATGAACTTTCAATACACCTCCCTCGCTCTAGGCTTCATAATTAGGCCTAATTTCCAAAGGAACCCCCTCACAAACTCACCTCCAAGCCAAGGAAACTTGAAACAGTATTAGGGATGCTCACAAAACTCAAGATTCTCCTATTTTAAGAGCCACAAGAAATTTTTCTATTCCTCTACTCACAAACTGTCCTAAACCTTCACAAAAATAAGGGTTTTAAAGAAACTCATAACTCTAGAGCTCCCCCAATCCTTCCAAAGGTCCAAACACACCACAATACCTCTACCCTAACTTAAAAGACACTCACAATCTTGTTCCTTTCAATATTTCTCAGATTCACTACTTGAGTTCCTTACTTTCATGGTGGAAACACCCCTGAACAACATTAGAACTTCACACCCCACTGAGTTTATTCATTATCTTGGCCTCCAAAGTATTCATATGCCAAAATAATCATGGTATAGGAAAATCTAATGAGAAACAAGGTCAGAATAGTAGGTGGATTGGCTAATGTGTCATGGTGTTGCCCTCAAAACCCCTAACATAGAAAGTAGAGCAGTAACCAAGTTTGTTGATCCCACACACACCAACAGTGGATTTAAACCTTCAAAACATATGCAAAGAGAGTAAACACATATGCAATCAAGTATCCAAAGCCTCAAGTCATGATAGACTTGTATGGGCCTGTGCAAGGCAAAGAAAACCAGTGATCAGTGTTTTCAAAAGTATATTTTCTTATTAGAAACTAAACAAAATCAACCCTCAACTCAGGGTATTACAAAAATATATCTTGATACCACCTTCCAACTACCCCTTGAGCCGATCAACCACCATAACCACCCTTTGTTCGACTTCTAAGATGGCAATTTGCCAAATTTTCTCTTAATTACCATTCATTCACAACTTGATTTTGCAAATACCACCTAACTGACCTATTAAGCCTTTTAAATACAATTGCAAGGTATTTCCATAGCATATAGAGATAGAGAGAGAAAATACAATAAATATTTTAACTAATGAACTATAAAAAATGGATTTTTGTAGTTTATATTCATGTCGTTGATTACATTGCACATATTTCAAAGTCAAAGCATTACTTTACTTTGCATAACTAATAAGTAGATGTTGATAGATGCCAAAAATTTAATTACAATATAGTTTGAACAAAGCCAACCTAAGTAGTTATGCAATTTCTTCACATTGCATAACTAATAACTAGGAGCAGCTGCCAATTGCATTTTCTTATCATGGCATTCTATGAGACCAAATTTCTTTGAGATATTTTTTCAAATAGTTCCCTTCCTTGTCTATGTTACCACATTTTTCATACATGTCTACCAAAGCATCTTCTCAAACAGTTCACTTCTTTGTTGCTATGGCTAAAAGCCTAAAACAAGTGATTTTGATCAAGCTATGGATGCTTCGAAAAAATATATCAAAAGCATAATAGTAAGCAATAGCATAGATAAAGTAGTGAACTGTTTGAAAAAATGCATCAAAAAAATTGCTTTGAAATGATAAGTTTAGTTGTGCTTTCACTCTTCTTTAACATTGTATATTTTCTCCTTTTTATAAGAAGAGATAAAAAAACGTAAAAAATTATATAACAAGAGATAAAAACTATCTTATTTGAAATTGACAGGCATTTCCATAGCATAGAGATATAGAGAGAAAATAAAATAAAGAGTTTAACTAATGAAATATAGAAAATAGATTTTTGTAGTATATATTCATGCATTGCACATCTTTCAAACTCAAAGCATCACTTCACATTGCATAATGAATAACTAGATGCTGATAGATGAAAAAAATTCAATTACAATATAGGTTTTTACAAAGTCAACCTAAGCAGTTATGAAATTACTTCACATTGCATAACTAATAACTAGGAGCAGTTGCCAATTATTTTAGCTTGTCATGGCATTCCATGAGACCATATTTCTTTGAGGAATTTTTTTAAGTAGTTCATTCCATTGTCTATGCTATGATATTTTTCATATATGTCTACCAAATCATTTTATCAAATAGTTCATTGCCTTCTTTCTATGGCTAAAATCCTAAAATAGATGCTTTTGAACAAGCTATGGATGCTTGGAAAAAATATATCAAAGCATAATAGTAAGAAATAGCATAGACAAGCCATTTAACTTTTTGAAAAAATGCCTCAAATAAAAGTGGTCTCATGGTGATGGAATGCCATGACAAGCCATAGACAATGCAGTGAATTGTTTGAAAATATGCCTCAAATAAATGTGGTCTCATGGTGATGGACTGTCATGGAATTCCATCACCATGAGAACACATTTCTTTGAGGCATATTTTCAAACAATTCGCTGGCTTGTCTATGGTATGACATTTTTCATACATATCTACCAGAGCATTTCATCAAACAATTCACTTCCTTGCTGCTATGGCTAAAATCCTAAAACAGGTGCTTTCGAACAAGCTATGGATGCTTGGAAAAAATCTATCAAAGCATAATAGTAAGCAATAGCATATACAAGGCAGTGAATTGTTCAAAAAAATGCCTCAAAGAAATGTGGTTTCATGGTGATGGAAGGCCATGACAAGACAAGGCAATGAAGTGTTTGAAAAAATGCCTCAAATAAATGTTGTCTCATGGTGATGGAATGCAATGACAATAATCACCATGAGACCCGCATTTTTTCAAACAATTCACTGCCTTGTCTATGCTACCACATTTTTCATACATGTCTACCAAAGAATCTTCTCAAATAGTTCATTTCCTTGCTGCTATGGCTAAAAGCCTAAAACAAGTGATTTTGAACAAGCTATGGATGCTTCGAAAAAATATGTAAAAAGCATAATAGTAAGCAATATCATAGACAAGGTAGTGAAATGCTTGAAAAAATGCATCAAAAAAATTTCTTTGAAATGATAAATTTAGTTGTACTTTGAGGCAGAGCCAAGGTGGAGAAGACTCACTACAATGGAAATGTCAATTCTCAGTCAAAGAACTCTTCTTCATAATGATTCATCCTAATAGGCATCAACTCACCCTCAAGGTTTTCAAAGCTTTAATCTTGCAAAATAACAAAAAATATCCACCAAGGCCCTACATAGACTCTCAACATTCATACAATGGCAATTTGAAAACAATCTCCAAGTCAGGTTCATTGAAATCTCCAAAACTCAACATTTTACCCATTTAACAACAAGTTGTCCTTGTACCCCTATCATCAGTCCCAACACACTGCCATCATGCTTCTTCACTATTTTATCAATGTTATCTATCTCCGTAGTTACAAATCTTGCTTTCTTTACTCTCAAATCTACAAGAACAGGACATTCTATGGTTCCCACCATAAGACTTTCACACAAACCTATTGTCATTACCTCCGTTGTTGCTACATCGGTCCTTATATCCAATTCCCCTGTATTACTAGACCTATAATGGTTCCCAAAACCATAATTTTTGATTTCCCTCACAACACTTACAAGTTCCTTGTTCCCACACATGATTACTTTGGCTTTCCCTTTCACATCCTCTAGAAGTGGAGTAAAAAAAAACGTATGGCTATCTTTCCTTATGGTATACTTATTTTCTTTCCCATCATGCATGGCACACCTATCATACTGCCATGGTCTTCCAAAGAGTATAAGACAGTAGTCCATTGGAAGAATGTCACAAATAACACTATCCCTATACTCACCAATCTGGAAATCTACAATAGCTTGCTCATTTACTAACAAAGATTCACCATCACATAACCAAGATACTTTATAAGGTAAGCCATGAGGGATTCTTTTCAAATTTAGTTTATTCACCATTTCACAAGAAACCATGTTTTTAGTTGAACCTGAATCCACTACCATCTTACATACTTTACCTTGTACCTTGCAATTGATTTTGAAGAGTGATTTTCTTTGTGGGGATTCTTCAGAGATTGGTGCCTTGAGCACTGTTCTCCTAATCATCAAACTCTCTCCAACTTCAGATGTAAGTTTCACCACAGGTGAGGTCACACTTTCTTCATCCTCATGCACTAGTTTATTCCTCCTCTCTCCACCATAGGAACTTGAGCCTTGCTTTTTAGGGCACTTGAAGGCTGGATGTCCAGGCTGGTTACAAGTGTAGCATCTTCCTGAGAACTGGTAGGAGCCTCTTCCTCCACTAAATATGCCCCTTGAACCTCTCCATCCACCTCTGGAATCAAATTGATGTTGGTCCTTCTTGTCATCTCCTTGAGTCTCATTGTTTGCCTTGAAATTAGGATTTAATCCTCTTCCTCTTGCTGCTTTGTCTTGCCTTCTCTTCATTTTCTCCACCACCCTGATTGCCATTTGATAATAGTCCTCTACAATTCTAGGATTAGCCAAAACTAATTCATCTTTTATGTTTAACCTTAAACCACCAATATATCTAGCAATATTTTCATCTTCATTCTCATGATGACCATTGTTGATGGTGAAAATGACACAAAAAATGTTAATCAAAATATTTCTACTCTATTTCTCTTGAAAAAGAAAGACAACATATAGTAGTCTAACTCCCAAGGTCCTAATAGTTGGTTCTCAACTGTCTAGTGTCACTCAATTGGTCCATGCAACTGTAATATTCAAGGGGCCTATGCTAGTAACGAGGAATACAAGCAATGACATATTCATCAAGCTATTCTTAATAAAGAAAGGGGGTTTTTAAATAAAAGAAAAAGATAGATCAGAGGGTAAATCAGTAAACATGAACAAAACTTATCTAGCATCCAGACATATATCTTCAACAATGAATGTTTTCCAATAGATCAAGAAAACCATAGCATGATACAATTTACATAATTATCCATACTATTGCATGCATCTAAGGTGCTTATTTTAACATCACAATTCACATATCACAACTATCTCAAAGATTCCAAAAGAACACACTTTCATTCATTGCTAAGATCATAGATCAATAGACTTCAATAAATTCAATTCACCGATAATCTAATGAGATAATCCTTAAATCTAGTTTCTTCTAATGACTTTCATCACATAAGAAAACACTCATGCTTCAACACAGTCACTGGCATAAAGATAGATTATAACTCATCAACCTTATCAAGTAAAACTTAATTCTAACACCATATTGTGTAAAACCTATAATTATATTCAACTGTAAATAAAGTAACAATGTATCTCTATAACAACGATGAAAAATTCTATCTCCTACTATCAGGTGGCCAATTCTATTCTCTATTAGCCGACCCTTACAATATGATACCCCAAGGGTATTTATAGATATACAAAAAAAAAAACTAGCGTCCTCTCTATTTTAGGTCATTCCACCTTTTCAGGAATTAAGTCTTCTTGGAAACTCAAATCAATTTGATCTCTAGTTCCCGCTTTGTTCACTTAGTTAAACTAGAAGAAAAGAAAATAGGAGAGAAGAGAAAACCATGCACCTAAAACATTGTCAGTCCTGCATGCAACATGCAAAGAAGAGAAGAAAGCCATGCATGCATGAGATTTATGCGTGCAAAGTTTGTTCTGCAATGTATTCGTCAAAACTGGAGAAGACTTGTTGTAGTATGTCCAATTCCGGCCCATCAACCCAACTGTCTTCAAACTTAATCCTTTCCAACTCCACTGCAACAAACTCTCTCATATCCTTTAGCTTCGTCAACTCCCTCTTAGCTGCCCTTATCTGTTCTTTAATGTCCATTAATCGATCTATCAACATATCTTCACCATCATCTCCTCTTTGCATAACCTCTTTAAAAATTTCATCCCACTTCTCCTTTATTTGGCTTAAAGGTAGGCCTTCCTTTACTGGTATATAAACGTTTACTATAACAACATTAATGGCTTCCAACTCTTCAAACTGTTCATTCAGATCCTTAACAAAATCTTGAACTTCATTTTTATGTTTATATAGAAAATCTGATCTAAACTGGAGTATGCAAGGTCTTTTCCAAGAAATCTTTAGTATCTTCTTCAAGTATCGACTGTTCTAGAAGAGTAGTTTTAGGAAATTTATTAACTTCTTTCAATTTATGACTGTATCCTTTGTACTCCTCCTCCTGTTCTTCCAACGTTTTAACATATTGATTCATTTCTTATATCAATCCCTCAGTCATTTTGTAAACCCCAAAATTGTCTTCCAGTACTTCACTTATTTCTTGATTAAATTTATCAACCCACCGATCCAACATTTCTGCCTTGCCTCTTATTTGTACCAAATCATCTACTTCTTTCTTACTCAGCAAAATTGGGGTCTCAATAGTGGTAACCTGTTGTGTCCTCAGAGCAGAAACACTTTTCAATAAAACATGCAACTGATCTAACTGAGCCTTAAGCTCATCTTTCCTTTGTTTATCCTTCAGCATTCTTGACTTGGTTGAGGATGCTACCACATCAATTAAATTCATTTGTTGATCTCTGGTAGGTCTCCCCAGATTAATAGTGCCTAACTGATAATCTGTCAATTGCATGTCTCCTACATCCTTGTCTATCATAGGTATAGCACATTCCGCCACAATTTCTCCTTTTTCAGTTAGCCTAGTGGAATGTAGGATCTTTGCCTTCTTTTTAGGCCTTTCTTTCTCAATTTCCTTCATCATATCCCCCCAATTGAGAGATTGTGAAGGTGTTGATGATATCTTTTGAAGATCCAATCCACCAAATCCAATCTTTTAGTGCCAATACTTAACGCCTCATATGATGGATCTAATACCACTCCATCATCTACTAATATGTCAGGGATATCATCTTTGATCCCAAACTCTACTATGAGTGAGACAAGTAACCTCTCATAATTCTTGTTCCTGAGGTCATACTCATCTTGAAGGTCACTCTAGAAATCTTCCAACAAATTGAAATGTTTATCAAAAATACAAGGCAGCAAGACATTCATTTTCTTCCTTGGGTCAAATTACTTTTGTGCTGTAAACAAACCTAATTTTAGATGTATTAACTCACTGCACACTACCTTAGCTCCCACCAGATGTTGACAGCTGTATTCACCCAATTGCATGGGAAACTTATGACATCCTATTTTGTGCTTCAATCCAAACCGGGCATTAACCCCCAGAGCTTGATATACAAATTCCATCAACACTATCCTATTGCTACAACACCTTGGTAGCAAATGTGGATGACCATCAAATCCAGCTAGCCTAAAGTATGTGAACTTGGGGTATTGAATGTACCAACATCCCTATTCCATGATAAATGCCATAGCTTCTTGGCTCAGTCTGTATCCTGTATCCCCATTAAGGTGGTTAATGACCACATATAGAAATGCATCATTAACCCTTCTAAGTTGTGTTTCAGATACTTTCAGAGATAACTGATCAAAATGGTTGTACACCTTCCTTTTTCCATCTACCTCTCCCAATATCCCCACTCTCTTTAAACCTTGAAATATACCTCCTCTAGCTACTGCATAAACAACATAAGAAGTCATAGAGAAGCATTTGGTTTCCCTTATTCTTGTCAACTGGTCATGAATAGCATCAGAGACCACCATTGGCCAATCAAACTATTGTTTTGCATTCAATATGGTCTGAATGAAGGGAAACATCCACTCCTTGAAGTGAAATGCATCCCTTTTCCCAAAGACTCTCGACAACATTATGATCAAGTCTGATACTTCTTTATAAAATTTTGTCCTCTTTGGTTGATCATGGAGTTTTTTCAAAGACTTCTTTTCCGTTCTTAACCATTTTTTGTTCAACTGAGCTTTATTGGACCCCTTGTATTTGCTATATTTCTCCAAAGCTTCTACCTCCTTCAACTGTACCAGGTTCTTTGGATCTGGGACACTAAACATAGTTTGAAACATTTGAGGAATTAAATCAATAATAACATTGTCCTATGCATCCATACACTGCCTAGTAGCTGGATTATAAGCACCTGCTGTTGTCATAATCAACTCCGGGCACTGGACAGATAAAGGGAATAAGGTGATATGAGCCAAACCAGACTCCACTATTCTTTGATTTCTCCCTATTATATCTTCAACAAACATTTCCGAATATAGCTCCTCAAAATTGTATGAGCCCAGATTGGTGTCGATTATATCAGACCAATTTGATTCCACCTTTCTTGCAGTGAAAATAGAAACCCTATGATTATACCTTAAAGTATTAGGTAGATGCTTCGGATTTATCTTCTTGGGCTTTGTTGCTGCCTTTGATGTCTCTGCAGGCTGATTCCCTTGGGAGGCTTCTCCTGATGTTCCTGACATCCTTTAGCTTTCCCGCACAAAAAAAACCACAATTAGATCCTTCAATAAATATCACAAAATATGCCTTAAAACCTTACCCTTGATATATATATCAGAGGTGGAACCAAACATAAAAACACTCTAAAACAGTCTTCTTTAAAACAATGTCGGGCTCAGAACCAAAACCGTTATTGAGATTACAATAATAACACACGGGCTCAGAGACGGAAATTTCATGGTGATCGAAACCGAAACCAGAATGGAAACTGATTCGATTTATTTCAGAATTTCTAATCTCATATTTAGTTTCAGTTCTACTTCCGGTTCCGGGTAGGTCATCATTATTTTGAAAGAAGGCTTCTCACTATAAGCGGGGTCAGAGATGGGATAGAAATGGAATTGATACCTATTGGAAAACATGATTCAAAGCCTAGATTGATTTTGATCCTATTTCCACCTAAAAAGATCATGACGTCATAAATGTGTCTTAACAGTTTAATGTATAACTTCATGATTAAGGACTAGGTCGTATTCAATGAAAAGGGGCTTTAAATATAACATGATAAGACCATCCCCATATGATCGAGAGATGACTGTACCTTCTAGGGCATCATATTTAAATTAAAACATGAACTCAGAAATGCACCAAGAAACCCTAAACTAAAAACCCTCGATTACAAACAATGAGGGAATGAATTTAACCCTTCTAATTTAACCAGATTGAATGCGCAACAAGATTTAACAAACCCTAACTCACTGTAAAACTTGAATTTAATCTATGCATTTAAAAATTAGGGCATCACGACTTGGTCACGGCTAAAATGTGAAAATGATTGAGTCTAAATAAACCGACAAGAAACAAAATTATAAAAGTAATACAAAAACAAGCAAAACCTTAACAAAAATGAAACTAACCAAAACATACAAACTTACAAAGGAAATCACACAAAACCAACAAACCAAGAAGAACAGAAATGAAAAACGTAAAAGTAAAAAGAAAAACGATAATAGAAAACCCTACCTCGAATGCAAATAAAGAGGTTAACTTCCTGAAGAAATCCATAAGCAACTGTCTCTCCTTCAATCGATTTACTCACACAAAAGCTTCACTGCAACTCTGGTTCGCTCTTCTAATCTCTTAATAATAATGATGATAACTACGCATTAATCCCTAATTAAGGAAAAAACTAGCAGTTCCACACATGCCTGGCACCTGTCATTAATGCAATAAATGCAGTAGAGTGGAGTCAGAACCGACATGAGGAATGAGTACATCACTGCAGTGCTACTTCAGTAAAAGTCAATGACAAAAATTGGCGGGAGCAGAATCGGACTGAAAACTATTTTGGAAACTTGAGTAATTTCCCGACTTGGTTCCCGTTCCAGGTCTGGTTCCACCGACAAAGATAAAAGCAAAACAAAATTAAAAAATAAAACAAAAAGACCGAACCAAGAAAACTTAACAAACAAAACCTAGTTAAAACGAAAGACCAAAAAGCATAGGCAGAGGCGAAACGAGATTTGATTTTGAAACTTTGAATAAATACCGACTTAACTTCTAGTCTGACTTCGACTCCGACAAAGATAAAACAAACAAATCAAAAGAAAGATAGTCGAAATGGGGATTGGAATGAGTTTTGAAAGAAGTTTCAAAACCCGATTCAGTTCTGGTTCCGATTCCGGCAAAATAAACCAAAGAAAAACAAAGTGTTGGAAAAGAAAGACTCCAAACTTTGTTTGAAAAACAACCAAGGATAAAAACATAAAGGGGGACCCATTTTTACCAAGCCAAAATATGGGGTGGTTATGCAAGGCATAACAAATGGTGACTTGGCTGGGAAAATGGTTTACCAATTTTGAAGATACCGAAAGAAAATTTCAGTCACCCAAAAACGATTTGGCTTATGAAACACATGAACTTGAATAAGATAAGATATAAATAGGATTAGTTTGAGCTTGAATCTCATATGTATGTGCTCATTAGTTATTTCTAAATTTGAGTGTGTGCATATATTGTGCATCATTCTTTGTAGATACTTTCTCTATTCCTGAACAACTATACCTAAGATTCAAGCTACATAGGTTGAGTTCTTTAACTATCATGCAATAAAATCCTAGGAATTGCTCCGCTGCTAGATAGACATCCATAGCCCCGATGGAGATACCTCTAGTTCTCTCAAAGCATTGCTCTACTGCCAGCCAGGTGTCCATAGCCCCGATAGAGATACTTGATTACCCACTTGATATTGAGTTTGCCTTCTTCTTTCTTCTCTTTTTTTCATTATTATTTTTTTTCAAGCCTTGCTTGTGGAAATCTTTTATGCACCTTCCTCAATACTCAGACACAATGTATCTGAAACATGTGTTGAAAACTACAATGGATTTCATGATAGTCTTGGAATTGGATTTTTCACTTGAATCAAAGGGTAGAGCCATTCCAAAACAAATAGGTATTTACTCATGCAGATGTTTTCCTAATTTGGTGATAAATTTTTTATCACAATTCATGAGATATTCACAACGTATCTTCTATCCTTAATAACTTTTCAAACCCAAACTAGAATGGTCATAAAACATGAGTTTCAGAATGAAATCCTTTTCCATGGTGATGATGAAAATACCTAAACCAATTTATCTCCTAGTACCAGTAGCATACCTTGAATAACAACCCCTTGTCTTGAGATGAAAAAAATGAGGATCCCCAACGAAACAAGACAAAACAAAACAAACAAACAAACAAAAAAGAAAGAGAACAAACAAAACCCAAAAACTAAAAACTAAAACTAAAACTAAAACTTAATTACATATGATACAGTTAAAAACATTTTTCTTTAAAACATCAGACCTTCTATGCACCAAAATAGTGCTTGAGAAACTAACCATTATTTGACAATGGAACGGGCTCTCCTATTAAGGTACTTAAACAAAAGGCATTCTCACCTAGTATCTCAACCACTTGATAAGGACATAACCGAAGTCTATCAAACTTTTGGTGATCTCCTTTCTTTTCTCTGGCCTTATCCCATAGTAATACAAGATTTGATATCCTAAAAGCTTTTATCTTGGCTCTTTTGTCAAACCAGCATTTGACGACAACCTAATGCTTAGAGAATTGTTGTAAAGCAGTATCTCTTTGCTCTTCCATGTAAAGAAAATTAAGTAGTCTAACCTCAATCCTATCATCCTTGGTATAAAAGTCCTGGATGAACTATTGATGGTGAAAATGACACAAACAATGTTAAAACAGAATATTTCTACTCTATTTCTCCTGAAAAAGAAAGACAACATATAGTAGCCTAACTCCCAAGGTCCTGGTAGTTGGTTCTCAACTGTCTGGTGTCACTCAATTGGTTCATGCAACTGCAATATTCAAGGGGCATGTGCTGGTAACAAAAATATTCAAGCAATGACTCATTTTACCAAACTATTTTAGTAAATCAATGGGGTTTCAAACAAAAGAAAAAGATAGATCAAAGGGTAAACTAGTAAGTATGAATCAAATTTATCTAGCATCCGGACATATACCTTCAATAATGAATGTTTTCAAATTAGATCAAGAAAACCATAAGATGACACAATCTATAGCATAATCTATACCACTGCATACATTTTAGGTGCTTAATTAACTTCACAGTCACACATCACAAATACTTCAAAGAATTTTCAAAACAACACACATTCATTCATCATCAAGATTATAGACCAACAAAATTCAATAAATTCAATTCAATGATAATCCAACAAGATAATCCTTAAATCTAGTTTCTTCTAATTATTTTCATCACATAAGAAACTAGCATGCTTCAACACAATTACTGGCATTTAGATAGATTATAACTTATCAGCCTTATCAAATAAAACAACTCAATTCTAACATCATATTGCGTAAACCTACAATTTTTATTAACTGTAAAGTATCTAGTAATAATGTATCTCAGTAGTCACTACAAAATTCTATCTCCTAATATCAGGTAAGCCAATTCTATTCTCAATTAGCCAACCCTTACACTATGATACCCACAGGGTATTTATAGATATACAAAGTTCGAACTCCACTTCTATTTTAAGTCACCCACCCTTTTAGGAACAAAAATTTCTTGGAAACTCAGATGGATTTGATCTTGAGTTCTTACATTAGACATTCAGTTCAACTGGAGAAAAGAAAATAGAAGAGAAATAAGGTCATGCACTTCAAACTGTCAGTGTTGTATGCAACATACAAAGAAGAAAAAAGTCATACTTTCAAAAGATTTATGCATGTGAAGTTGGATCTGCAATGAACTCATCATAATTGGTGAAGAATTGCTGTAATATATCTATTTTTGGCCCATCAACCCAACTATCTTCAAATTTGATTCACTCCAACTTTGCTGCAGCAAACCCTTTCATATCTTTTATCTTCATCAACTCTCTTCTAGCAGCTTTTATCTCTTCCTTGACATCCATCAGTCGATCTATCATCAAATCTTCTCCATCAACTCCTTTCTACATGAGTCCTCTAAATCTTTCATCTCATTTCTCTTTTATCTGACTCAAAGACATGCCTTCCTTTGTTAACACATTTACATCTACCATGATAGCAATAACCGCCTCCAACTCCTCAAACTATTCAATCAGATTATTAACAGCATCTTGGACCTCATTCCTATGTTTACATAAGAAATCTATTCTAAATTGGAGTATACGAGAGGTCTTCTCCACAAAATCCTTATTATCCTCCTCAAGTATTGATTGTTCAAGAAGAGTAGTTAAAGGCAATGTACTAACTTTCTCCAATTTCTAACTATACTCTTTATACTCCTCTTCTTGTTTCTCCGATGCTTCAATATATTGCTGCATTTCTCTTATTAACTCTTCTGCCCCTTTATGAACCTCAAAACCTTCAACCAAAAATTCACCTACTTCCTAATTCAACTTGTCTACCCATCTATCTACCATCTCCGCTTTGCCCCTTACCTGCACCAAATCATCTACCTTCTTTTTGCTTAACAAAATAGGAGTCTCAATGGTCGTTACCTGTTGTAATCTCGGAGAGGAAACACTTTTCAAAAATGAATGTAATTGATCCAACTGAGCCTTAAGCTCATCTTTCTTCTGTTTATCTTTTATCATTCTTGACTTGGTTGTTGAAGCCACCACATCAATTAGGTTCATCTGCTGATTCCTAGTGGGCCTTCCCAAGTTGACAGTACTCAACTAATAATCTATTAGCTGCATGTCCCCTACCTGCTTTTCTATCATTGGCATGGCACACTCAGCAAAAATCTCTCCTTTGTCCGTGAGTCTGGTAGAGTGTAGGATTTTGGCCTTCTTTTTAGGCCTCTCTTGTTCAATCTCCTTCATCATATCCTCCCAATTGAAAGGTTGTGAAGGTGTTACTATTCTTTTCTATAGGTCCAATTTTAGCCAAGTGGGAGCACATGGAGCAGTAGTCATCATAGAGGAAGAGGAAGAAATAGTAATAGAAGGTGGTTGCATACTTACTTGAGGTTGAGAATCAACCCTTGATTTCTCTTGTTGTTCTTGGACTATATGCATCTGCACAAGCCTTTCAACCTCTTCCCTATCTTTTTGTTCTTGTATCTTTTTATCTTCCTCTTCTTTCTTCAACTTCTCTTCCTCCAATCGATCTTTCTCCACTTTTTCCCTTTCTAATCTTTCCTTTTCCAATCTGTCCTTCTCTAGAGCTTCTTTTTCTTGTTTCTCTTTTTCTAAAGCCTCTAGTCTTTCTTTCTCTAGCCTTTCTGCCTCTAAAGCCTTAAGTTTTTCTGCCTTTCCTTTTTCTTCTTGTTGCTTCTTAACCAGCTCTTCGGTATTCTTTTCCTTTCTTAATCTTTCTACTTCTTCCTCCTTTTGGTGAGCTTCGTCTGCAAGTTTCAACTTAGCAACCAAGATTTCTTTCTCCCTCTAGTTTCTTGCCTTCTCTTCTTCAAGGTCATGAATCTTTTGTATTAGTTCCAACTTGTCATTCTCTTCTTTAACCTTGAGTTCATATTCTTGTTGCCTTTTCTATCTCTCTACTTCATCAGCTGCTGCCTTAGCTTCAATTTGTTTGGCTTTTAATTGTTGATGGTGCAGTATAGCATCAGCTTGTACCTTGGCATCAATTTCTTTTTGTTTCTCTAAGGCTGCAGCCCTTGCATCAGAATCCTTTTTTGCCTCTTCAAACAACTACTATTGATCTTCTTGTGTCAAAACCTGCTCAGTATCCTCCTCTAGAGGCACATTCTCTTGCATATCCTTCTCTGACACAGTCTCATCTGAATCTGTCCCAACATCATGAATTTCCTTCTCCACTTCTTTTCCCTTTCTAGCTTCATCCATACTATGAAGAGCTCCCTTTTGAACTTCTTTACTCTTCTTCCTTGTAAGTGGGACTTGTGCAGATGATTCACCTAATGTAGGTGTTGAAACAGTTGATCCCTTTTGTATGTCCTCTTCTTGTATTTCCTCTTCATCATCTACCGCCTCAAGTTCTATCTCTTTGATGTATGGGGGAAAGAACTCCAAAGGCTCCTTAGGAGGTGTCTTCCTTTTGATTCTTTTGTATCTCTTACCCTTTTTAGGGGCTGGCCCTTGAGGTGCTTTGGTTCGTAACACCAACCAGTTAACACTTCGATCCAAGACTGTCCTACCTATTTGCTTTATGTCAATAGTTTCTTCAGCATCCTAGTCAATTGGATCCAGACTCTTGGTGCCAATGTTCAAAGCTTCATAGGATGGATCCAATACAATTCCATCATCCACCAATGTGTCAGGAATGTTATCTTTAACACCAAGCTCTGACATGAGTGAGACAAATAATCTTTCATAATTCTTTTTTCTTAGATCATATTCATCCTGTCGATCACTCCAAAAATCTTCTAACAAATTGAAATGTTTGTCAAACACCGAAGGCAATAGGGCATACATCTTACCCTTCAGATCAAAGTGCCTATGGGTTGTGTATAAACCTAGCTTCAATTGTATCAGCTCACTATAGACCACTTTTGCTCCTACCACGTGCTGACAGCCATACTCACCCAACTTCATGGGAAATTTGTGACATCCTATTTTATGCTTTATTCCAAACTGAGCATTAACTCCAAGAGCCTGATATACAAACTCCATCAACACTATCCTATTGTTGCAACACCTTGGAAGTAGATGTGGATGGCCTTCAAAACCAACTAACCTGAAATATGTGAATTTGGGGTATTGAATGTACCAACATCCCCATTCAGCAATGAATGCCATGGCTTCTTGACTCAACCTATACCCTACATCTCCATTCAATTGGTTGATGACTACATATATGAATGCATCATTGACTCTTCTGAACTGAGTCTCAACAACTTGTAAAGACAACTAGTCATAGTGCTCCCACACTTTCTTCTATCCATCCAAGACTCCCATTATCCCTACTCTGTTTAAACCTGGGAAAATTCCCAACCTTGCTGCTGCATACACAATGTAAGAGGTCATAAAGAAACACTTAGTCTGCTTGATGCTGGTCAGCTGATCATGAATAGCATTTGACACAATCATCAGCCAATCAAACTATTGTGCTCCATTTAAGATTGTCTGGATGAAAGGAAACATCCACTCCTTGAACCAAAATGTATCTCTCTTCCCAAAAACTCTAGACAACATCATGATTAAATTTGATACCTCCTTATAGAAATCTGCCCTCTTTGGCTGGTCTGCAAGCTTGCTTAGAGATTTCTTCTCTGTTTCCAACCAGTTTTTGTTCAAATGAGATTTATTGGATTCCTTATACTTACTATATTTCTCCAAGGCCTCTGCCTCATCCAACTGCACCAAGCTCTTAGGATTTGGGACATTAAATATATCTTGAAATGCTTGAGGAGTAAGATCAATGAGCACATTGTTTTGTGAATCCATGCATAGTCTTGTAGCAGGATTGTAGGCACTGGCTACTGTTAAAATCAACTCTGGGCATTGGATCGACAAAGGAAACAAAGTGATATGAGCCAAACAAGACTCTGCAATCCTCTTCATTCTAGGCGTCGCATCCTCATTGAATGTTTCAGCATATGCCTCCTCAAAATTGTACTGGCCCTAATTGGTATTGGTGTTATCCAACCAATCTGACTCTACTTTGCTAACTTTGATAACCAAACTCCTGTGATTATACCTCAAGGTATAAGGCAATTGTTCAAGCTTGATTTTCTTTGGTTTAGGCACTACCTTTGATGTTCCTATAGGCTAGTTTCTTTGAGAAGCTTCTCCTCATGTTCCTGACATCTTCTTAGATTTCCTGCAACAAAATTTTTAGTTAGATCCTTGAATAAATATCTCAAAAATATATCTTTAAAATCATACCTTTCCAAAACACATCGGAGGTGGAACCAGACAGCAAGACATCTTAAATAATCTTCTTCTACAACACTGTCGGGATTGGAGTCGGAACTGGAATGGACATTCTACTAATAAGAAGCGGGCTCGGAGTCGGAACTGAAATAGTGACCAGAACCGGAACCAGAATGGAAACTGATTCTGTGTCCTTTCAGATTTTTTGTTTTCATACTCAGGTTCAGTTCTGCTCCCGCTTCCGCCAGGTAAACATTTTTATAAAGTAAAGCTCCTTACTATGGGCAGATTCGGAGACGGGATGGAAGATGGAATTGACACTAAACATAAAAACACATCCAAAACTCCAAATCAATTTTGATCCCGCTTCTGGCTATATTGACCATGACGTCATCCAAGACTTTAATCAATTTAATGCAGAACTTCATGGTTTCAAACTAGGTGATTTTCAAAACAACATGGGGCTAACCTGAAATTTGATAGAACCATCCCCATATAACCAGGGGTGACTATATTTTAGGGCATCATATTTTAATCTTTTAAATGTGATCATAGACACACACGAAACCCTAATCTAGAAAACAAGATAAAACTAGGGCACAAATTAACCCTTCCCATTTTACCAAATTGAATGCGCGACAAAACCCTAAGTAAAAATGTGATTCAATTAACCCTAACTCATTGTAAAAACATGAATTTAATCTACCTCACTGTAAATCCCTAATTTTAACTAACTCCATTTAAAACCTCAATTTAATCTAACTTACTGCAAATCAAAATAGCACAATGTGATCACAACTAAAACGTGAAAGCGACCATCCCCTAGAACACAAAGAACCAAAAACAAAAGCAAAAGAAAAGAAGAATTAACTAGACCAATAAATAAAAGAAGAACCTACTCAAAAAAACATACCAAGAACCACGAATTCATTAAAATGAAATGATTCAAAGCCCGAGAAAACACAAAAATGCAACAGTAAATAAATGAAGAACAACAACAATAAGAAACCCTACCTCGAACACCAAAAAAACCCAACTAACCTTCTAAACTGATCCACAAGCAATAATCTTCTCCTCCTTTAATTGATTCGCTCAAATGAACTCCGTCACTGCTCTTCCTTGCTCTTTAATCTCTTAACAATGATAATAATGATACGTTCAATCCTTAATGAAGGTAAAAATGAGAATTTCTACCTATGCGAGCAGCTGTCATTAATGCATTAAATGCAGTTAGGCGGAGTCAAAACTGAAAGAGAACTAACACTTCATTGTAGTGCAACTTCAATCAAAAAGTCAATGACCAAGAAAACGGCGGGGGCGGAATCAAAATGGAAACTAATTCGGAAACTTAAGAAATTTCCTAACTTAGTTCCCATTCTGGGTCTAGTTCTGCTAACAAAGCACAAAATGAAACCAAACAAAAAAGAGTAAAACAAAAGACCGACGTAATAAAACTTAACACAAGGACTTAGACTAAAACCAAAAGTTGAAAAGCGGAGGCGGAGGCGGGATGGAAACTGATTTTGCAATTTTCAATAAAGACTAACTTAATGCCCACTCCGGTTCCGACTCTGATAAAGACAAAAAAAAAGATCAAAAAGCAAGACTGTCAGGATGGGGCTCAAAACAAGTTTTGATTGAAGTTTTAGAACCTGATTTGGTTTCGGCTCTGATTCCAATAGACCAAATTAAAATAAAACAAAGTGTTGAAAGCAAAAGACTCCAAACTCTGTTTGAAATCAACCAAAGATAAAAATAAACAAAGGGGGACCCATTTTGACCAAGGCAAAAGATGGGGTGGTTATGCAAGGCATAACAAATGGTGACTCGGTTGGGAAAATGGTTTACCCATTTTCAAAATACCCAAAGAAAATTTCAGTCACCCAAAAACTACTTGGCTTATAAACACTTTAACTTGAATAAGATCAGATATATACTAGGATAAGTTTGAGTTAGAATCTCAGATGTATGTGCTCATAAGTTATTTTTGAATCTGAGTGTGTGCTTATATTGTGCATCATTCTTCATAAATACTTTCTCTGTTTGTGAACAACTATACCTTAAGATTCAAACTACATAGGTTGAGTCCTTTAACTATCGTGCAGTAAAATCATGGGAATTGCTCTATTGCCAAACAAGTGTCCATAGCCCCGACGTAGATACCTCTAGTTCTCTCAAAGCATTGCTCTACTACTAGACATGCGTCCATAGCCTTGATAGAGATACTTGATCACCCACTTGATATTGAGTTTGCCATTTCTTTCTTTCTTCTTCTTTTTTTTTTATTTTAAAACCTTGCTTGTGGGAATCTTTTATGCACCTTCCTCAATACTCCACACATAATGAATATGAAACATGGGTTGAGAACTACTATGGATTTCATGATAGTCTTGGAATCAGATTTTTCACTTGAATCAAAGGTAGAGTCATTCTAAAACAAATAGGTAATTACTCATGCAGATGTTTTTCTAATTTGGTGATAGATCTTTGATCACAATTCATGAGATATTCACAATAAATCTTCTACCCTTAATAACTTTTCCAACCCAAACTAGAATGATCATAAAACATAAGTTTTAGAATGAAATCCTTTTCAATGATTATGATGAGAACACCTAAACCAATTTCTCTCCTAGTACCAATAGTATACTTTGAATAACAACCCCCTAACTTGAGATGAGAAAAATGAAGATCCCCAACGAAACAAGACAAAACAAAACAAACAAACAAACAAATCAAAGAAAAAAAACAAAAACCAAAAACTAAAACTAAAAACTAAAAACAAAAACCTAAACAGAAATGTAATTACATATGATACAGTATAGTACATTCTTTTCCAAAACATCAGACCTTCTATGCACCAAAATAGTGTTTGAGAAATTGACCATTAACTGGTAATGGAACAGGCTCTCCTGTTAAGGTACTCAAATGAAAAGCATTCTCGCCTAAAATTTCAGCCACTTGATAAGGACCTAACCAAAGTCTATCAAACTTCTGGTGATCTCCCTTCTTTTCTCTAGCCTTATCCCATAATAACACAAGATTTGATATTCTAAAGGCTTTTATCTTGGCTCTTTTGTCAAACTAGCATTTGACAACAACCTAATGTTTAGAGAATTGTTGCAGAGCAACATCTCTTTGTTCTTCCATGTTCAATAAATTAAGCAGTCTAACTTCAATCCTATCATCCCTAGTATAAAATTCCTACATGAACTTAAGAACAAGTATCTGTAAATGTATGGGGAAGATTGAATCTTGCCCATAAACTAACTTAAAAGGTGAATTTCCTAGAGCTGCTTTGATTTTGGTTCGATCTGCCCATAAGGAAAATCTCAACTGGGTGTGCCAGTCCCTAGGATTGTTCTCTAACAACTTCCTTATAACTTCCAATAAGTTCTTATTTGTGGACTCAACCACTCCATTTACTTGAGAGTAATAATTGGAAGAATATTTCAAAACAATCTTCTATTCATAGGCCCATGAAATAAATTCAATAGAAGAAAAAGCAGGGCTGTTATCACATACCAGAGCAAATGGAACTCCAAACCTGGTTGTGATATTCTCAGTGAGAAACTTGATGACCACCTTTGTGGTGATGTTCTTGCAAGGAAGGGCCTTAGTCCAACGTGTGCAGTAATCCATTATAGTCAAGATGAATTTATGACCTGCAAAAGAATTTGGATTAATTACACCTACAAAATCAAATGCCCATTGGGCAAATGGCCTTACCTCATATACCAGTTGTAGGGGCATTGTAGGATTTCTTTCTCTAGATGTAGAAGTTTGGCATACATGGCAAGTCCTGCGGTGTTTATGTGCATCTCTAAACACTTAAGGCTAATAATAGCCTGATCTTAAAATCTGATGAGCCAAAGCATCAACAGATCCATGTCCTGTTCCATGCCTTCCATGAAACTCAGCAATAGCATGCTTTGCTTCTTGCTGATCAAAACAACGTAGATAGATTCCTTGAAAATTCTTTCTGTAAATGGATCCCCCTTTGAGCATGTAATGGGCGCTCTTCACCCTCAATGCTCTCCTTTGAGTAGCATTCATTCCTTCTGGACACTTGTTATTAAGGAGGAAGAAAACTAAATCTGTATACTAGGGATCCTTAGTGAATGATTGGACAGTGTAATGTTGGCAAGTAATACTTCTATCTACATCAACCATTGCTTTTGACAATCCTTTTCCTCGAACAAGTTTCATTGGGTGAATCTCTAGGTCAAATTCTTGTAAAATGGCCATCCATTTTCCTCTTCGTTCCCCTAATTCACTTTGCATTAGAAGATATTTCATAGCTAGATCTAGAACTATGACCGTCACTTGACTTTGAATTATGTATTGTCAGAACTTCTTCACTACTCGTACCAATGTAAAAGCTTGTTTCTCTATTGGTGAATACCTTACTTCTGCATTCTTAAATGGAGAGCTCATAAAAGCAATAGGTCTCTCCTCATTCTCTTCTCTTCTCTATGTTAAAAATGTTGCACATGAATGCCATCAAGCCTGAACAATTGCCTTATACCTTGAGGTATAATCACAGGAGTTCGGTTATCAAAGTTAGCAAAGTAGAGTTAGATTGGTCGGATATCACCGATACCAATTTCGGCTAGTAAAATTTCGAGGAGGCATATGTTGAAACATTCAATGAGGATGCGATGCCTAGAATGAAGAGGATTGTAGAGTCTGGTTTGGCTCATATCACTTTGTTTCCTTTGTTGACCCAATGCCCAAAGTTGATTTTAATAGCAGCCAGTGCCTACAATCTTGCTACAAGACTATGCATGGATTCACAAAACAATGTGATCATTGATCTTACTCCTCAAGCATTTCAAGATATATTTAATGTCCCAGATCCTAAGAGCTTGGTGTAGTTGGATGAGGCTGAGGCCTTGGAGAAATATAGTAAGTATAAGGACTCCAATTAATCTCATTTGAACAAAAAGTGGTTGAAAATAGAGAAGAAATCTCTAAGCAAGCTTGCAGACCAACCAAAGAGGGCAGATTTCTATAAGGAGGTATCAGATTTAATCATGATGTTGTCTAGAGTTTTTGGGAAGAGAGATACATTTCAGTTCAAGGAGTGGATGTTTTCTTTCATCCAGACAATCTTAAATGGAGCACAACAGTTTGATTGGTCGATTATTGTATCAAATGCTATTCATGATTAGCTAACCAGCATCAGACAGACTAAGTGTTTCTTTATGACCTCTTACATTGTGTATGCAATAGAAAGGTTGGATATTTTCCCAGGTTTAAATAGAGTAGGGATAATGGGAGTCTTGGATGGATAGAAGAAAGTGTGGGAGCACTATGACCAGTTGTCTTTACAAGTTGTTGAGACTCAGTTCAGAAGAGTCAATGATGCATTCATATATGTAGTCATCAACCAATTGAATGGAGATGGGGGGTATAGGTTGAGTCAAGAAGCCATGGCATTCATTGTTGAATGGGGATGTTGGTATAAAACTCCTATATGAACTTAAGACCAGGTAACTGTAAATGTATCAGGAAGATTGGATCCTGGCCATAGACTGACTTAAAACATGAATTTCCTAAAGCTTCTTTGATTCGGGTTTGATCTGCCCATAAGGCAAATCTCAACTGGGTGTGCCAATCCCTAAGATTTTTCTCTAACAACTTTCTTATTACTTCCAAAAAGTTTTTATTTGTGGACTCAGCCACTCCATTTCCCTGAGGGTAGTAATTAGAAGAGTACTTCAAAACAATTTTATGTTCATATGCCCATGAAATGAATTCAGCAGAAGAAAAAGAAGGGCCAGTATCACATACCAAAGCAAATGGAACTCAAAAATTGGTTGTGATGTTCTCAGTTAGAAACTTGATGACCACCTCTATGGTGATGTTCTTGCAAGGAAGGGCCTTAGTCCATCGTGTATAGTAGTTAGTTGCATTCAAGATGAATTTATGATTTGCAGAAGAAATAGGATTAATTACACCTACAAAATCAAGTGCCCATTGAGCAAATGGCCTTACCTCATATACTAGCTATAAAGGAATTATAGGATTTCTTTCCCTGGGTGTAGAAGTTTTGCATACATGACAGGTCCTAACATGTTGATGTGCATCCCGAAATACACGAGGCCAATAATAGCTTGATCTTAGAATCTGATGAGCCAAAGCATCAACAAACCCATTCCCCGTTCCATGCCTTCCATGAAACTTAGAAATAGCATGCTTAGCCTCTTACTGATCCAAATAGTGTAGGTAAATTCCTTGAAAATTATTTTTGTAGATAGATCCCCCTTTAAGCATGTAATGATCACTCTTCATCCTCAATGATATCCTCTGAGTAGCATTCGTTCCTTCTGGACATTTGTTACTAGAGAAAGAAAATTAAATTTGTATACCAGGGATCCTTAGTAAATGATTGGACAATGTACTGCTGACAGGTAATGTTCTTATCCCTTTTGATAAACCTTGCCGTAGAATGAGTTTCATCAGGTGAATCTCTAAGTCAAACTCCTGTAAGATTGCCATCCACTTCCCTCTTCGTTCTCCTAATTCACTTTGCATTAGAAGAGACCTCATAGCTGGATCTGGAACTATGGCTATTACTTGACTTCGAAGTATGTAATGCCTGAACTTCTTTACTGCTCGTACCAATGCAAAGGCTTGTTTCTCTAGTGGTGGGTACCTTACTTCTGCATTTTTAAATGGAGAGCTCATAAAGTCAATAGGTCTCTCCTCACCCTCTTCTCTTCGCTGTGTTAAAACGACTGCACAAGAATGGTCAAAAGCAAAAGAATAGATATAAAAAGGTTTAAGATAGTTTGGGCTTGTCAAAATATGTGCCTCAGATATAGATTGTTTAATCTATGAGAAAGAAAACTTAGCCTCAATACTCCATTCAATTTTTGCATCTTTCTTCATTATTTCATTAAGAGGTTTGACAATCTCTACAAACCCTGTTATAAATTTCCTAACAAAATTGATCCTCCCAAAGAAGGATCTCATTTCTTTCTTGCTGCTCGGCCTTGTCAATTTAAAAATGGCCTCCACTCGGTCAGGATCTATAGATATCCCTTCCTCTGATATAATGTGACCTAAGATTTTCCCTTCAGATACTCCAAACACACATTTCTTTGGATTAATAGAGACACCATAACTTATACATTTCTTTAGAACCTTTTCTAGGTCACCAGCATGGTCTTCTCTATTCTT
Organism: Sequoiadendron giganteum; assembly: GCA_007115665.2. Classification (NCBI taxonomy): domain Eukaryota; kingdom Viridiplantae; phylum Streptophyta; class Pinopsida; order Cupressales; family Cupressaceae; genus Sequoiadendron; species Sequoiadendron giganteum. The sequence continues at coordinate 507,252,507 of CM021105.1, forward strand.
AGAGAAGATGTTTAAATAATCTACATAAATGATTATACATTTTCCTATCAGATCTTTAAAAGCTACATCCATTGCCCTTTGAAAACTAGCTCCATCATTTATGAGACCGAATGGCATCCTCTTGTAAGCAAATGTGCCCCATTTAGTGGTGAAAGCAGTCTTCATCCTATCCTCATGACTAACCAAGACCTGATTGTATCTAGAATAACCATCCAAGAATGACATCATTTGGGATCCATTAACCTTTTGGAAAACTTCATCAAAAGAAGGCAATGGATAATTGTCTTTCTTAGAGGCCTTGTTTAGATTCTTGAAATCAACACATAATCTGATCTCACCATTCTTCTTGTGCACATGAACCAAATCAGCCACCCAGGTAGAATGTCTAACCGGAAAGATTATTCTAGCAGATAAAAGTTTTTCCACCTCTTTCTAGATCAAGGGCAATTAAAGCATTGACTGGGCATTGCTTCTAGCAAAAAGGCTTGGCTTCTGGCTTGAGAGGTATGGTGTGAGTGATCACCGAAGTGTCAAAAGTTTTTAAATCATCATAACTCCAAGCAATAGCTTCAATGTTCTACTCCAAGACCTCGATTATCTTGTCCTTAATTTCCCTAGGAAAAGTCTTTCCTATACGAACATTCTTTTCTGGGCCTGAGTGAGTCAAATTAATAGATTCATACTTCCCTCCATCACTCTTTGTAGGCAACCTTTGATGAGCAAGTGCTTCATACTCAACCACATTGTTTGTGCAACCGAACTACAATCTATAAGAAGCAAAGTAAGTCTTTCCTTTCGGATTGGTTAGTTCAATCCCTGCTTTAGATTTGGAACCATCAAACTTAAGAGTCCATAATTGGTCTTTGGCTAGTAGCTCTTTCTTTTTAGGGTTAACAGGAGATGACTTACTTGAGGTGTGTGGTGACTGGGAATTTTGGTGGTCTTCAGAAATTGGCTCAGGATGAAGCTCACTTGAAGATTTTTCTATGTTTGTAGCCTCCTCAGAAATCACTTCGTGAACAACCTCTTGGGTTAAATTGCAATCCGACTCATTTTTCACCAATACCTTGGGTATTGGAAAAGTATCTGGGGTAGGTGTATTGAATAGGAATTGGGACACCTCAACTTCTTCTTGGATTTTAGAACATAAAACATGAGTCTTCTCTACTAGTGAGGAACCTTCCTCTTGAGAAATACTAGCTCGAGTAAGAATGGTAGCATCCTTAACTTTAAAAGAAAACTCGTTGATGGGAGTCTGGGGTTCCTCTTGGCATATTTGTTGGGGCTGATCTACATGAATTAGAATATCTAGGAATGATTGACATGTTAACTCAGAATGATTATGATAATGAACCCTACACCAATTAGGAAGTAACAAACTACTCAAATCAGTTTCTTCTCCTAAAACTAGCTTATCTTGTTGCAACTTCCTTAGTAGAACTTGCTGGTTGATGCAGATCATTGGGTCACTATGTTCTAGGGGAAATGTATCCTGAGGACTGACTACAGAGAAAGTAAGGACTTCCTCTTGTTTGTAAACTCCTATCTTAGTCTCAAAATATGCTACTTCATTTGAAGCATCATATTCTGTGATCATGTGCTTGAGTCTTGGTTCACTTTCAATCCTTATTTGTGTTGCAAACCCCTTCTAGGGTAGCCACATGTGAGAGAAATCCAAGGACAAATATCCACCAATAATTTTCATTAGCTCCCAACTTAGAAACATACCATATGTTTTTGGGATGTCAGCCACTTGGATATCTATGTAGGTTTGGATCCTTGGATCTGATCCAACCTGTACATTAATGTTTTTTAGTTCACCTACAACATTGACCTCTTTTTTATCTAACTGAATCAATTTCTTATTGGTCAGGATAGGACTTAATCCTAACTTCTTACATATTGAAAAGGGCATAACATTTCCTGATGCTCTAGAGTCCAATAAACAGTTGTGCAAATTCTTTCCAAAAATCCTTAAACTTAAAAGAAAAGGTGGGGTACTGGTCTTACCTTTATAAATGGCTGCATTTGTCTCCTCTGATGGAGTCACTTTACCTTTTCCCTTAAAGCGATCCACCTCTTCCAAGGCTTTCAATACCACCTCACGTTGAGCTGGGCACCACTTCATGATGTCAAAGAATGACAAGGATGTCTTCTTTCTCTACAATTCTACAATAAAGTCAAATTCTGAATCATTCCTAACTTGATACTTAGGAAAAGTAGGCAGATTGCCTCTATTCTAAAAGTCAGAAGGTCCCTTTGGTGGTGGTGGATTGTTATTTGCATTTTGGTTTGGTGGGACCATCTTTTTTGGGGGTGCAGATGTAGTAAATGGGCCCTTATTCTGATTTCTCAAAAAGTGACCTCCTTTAGACTAAAAAGCTTGGGCATCATACACATCTTCCTCTGGCTCATTATCTCCTTGCATAGGAAACTGGTATTTCTCTTTAATAGTCTCATAAGTCATAGCAGTACTGACTGACCCATTATCCTGATTGGAATTTCCTATTGGAGGATGAGCATCAACTTGTGCAATCTTTACAATCTTCTCCATTTCAGGGCAATTAACCTCAGAATGTGCTGCAGTATCGTGTAGCCTGCACAAATTAGTCATGAAATTGAGGTCAACTACATTAGTCGTATGTGGTCTCTCCTCACCTGACTAATAGTTATGGGGAACTCCCCCATTGTTAGGTCTAGTATTCCACTACCTATTGTTGTTAATCAACCTCTGATTATATCCTCTATTCTGATTTTGGTAATTTTGGTTAGAGGAATTTTGATTCTGAAAGTTCTAGTTGGTGTTCTGATTCCCATTCTAATTGGAGTAATTTTCCTGATTGTTGTAAACTCCCTGGTTCTGATAATTCTGATTTTGGTTGTGGGGAGGGTTTTTCCTAAGCTATTCCATGTCATTAGATATTTGAGATAGAGTCTTCTTGAGAGTTTCTAACTCACTAGTCAGTTGAACAATTTGTTCATTTTGTATATTCTGCACTATGGTTGGGGAATGAACATGGGTTGATCCTCCCACTTTTTGTTGTTGATTTTGAGGTTGTTGGGAAGAATCTTGCATGCCATTTCCAAAAAAGGGCATGCTTGGTGGAGCTTGTAACTCAAACATAGGTCCATATTGGGAGTAAGACATCCCTAGGATAGTGTTGTACAATGGTGGGTTAGGCATTTGGTAATTCATGGGAGGGAGAGATGCTCCTAAACCTCCTGATTGAAGACTTATCTATTGTTGCAACTTCATAGCCAGATGATAAACTTTAGACAAAGAGTTAATCTCATTAGGTTGATAATTCCTTTGCAAGAACAGGCCAATCAAGGGGTCGTCTCTTAAATATGCCTATATGGAAATATTCTCAGCTACCAAGTAAGGGTCTTCCAACCTATGAAACATTCTTTGGAATCTAGTATTGAACAATGGTAGTGGCTCATGATGTTCCTTTATTAAGGTGGAAAACTAGTGATACAAGATGGCAGGGTCCACATAAACCCAAAATTGATTAATAAATGCATTTTCTAAATTTGTCCAACCCAGAATAGATCCCCGGGGCAGATTTAAGTACCTGTTATATGCCATATCCCCTAAACAATAAGGAAACAATCTACATACCATGTCCTAATGAGAAACTTGAGCTCGTGTGAAAGCATCTTTGAATGTTTGTATATGCTCCTCAGCACTTCTCGATTCACCATGTATGTACTTGGGACAAAAATTTTCTGGGTTCTTTGGTAAGTCATGGATCCCTCTTGGAATAGTCCATAACGGACAGGGGTTATTCACAAAGTAATTCATGGGTAGGATTGGTTGAGTAGTTGGTGGTTATGTAGGCCGAATTGGTGGCGAAATAGGCCTAATTGGTGGTGGTGAAGTAGGTTGAACTGGTGGTGGTGTGGGTGGATTTGAAGGAAATTTAGGTGGATTAACTGGTGGTGGAAATGGAGGTATCAATACCCTACGAGCATGGGGTCTAGGTCTGGCCGGGGTTTGAAGTTCTTCTAATGGTTCAGGATTAGTAGAGGATCTGAGAATCCTCCCATATTTCTCTGGTGAGAAAGACATAATGCAAGCCATCTTGTTCCTTCAAGCCCTCCTTCTAGCTCCATATCTATTGATGGTGAAAATGACACAAACAACATTTAAACATAATATTTCTACTCTATTTCTCCTGAAAAAGAAAGACAACATATATTAGCCTAACTCCCCAAGAACCTGGTAGCTGGTTCTGAACTGTCTGGTGTCACTCAATCGTTCCATGCAACTGTAATGAGGAATAAAAGCAATGACTTATTCATCGATCTATTCTTAATAAAGAAAGGGGGTTTTTAAATAAAAGAAAAAGATAGATCAGAGCATAAATCAGTAAACATGAAAAAAACTTATCTAGCATCCAGACATATATCTTCAACAATGAATTTTTTCCAACAGATCAAGAAAACCATAGCATGATACAATTTATAGAATTATCCATGCTATTGCATGCATCTAAGGTGCTTATTTTAACATCACAATTCACATATCACAACTATCTCAAAGATTCCAAAAGAACACACTTTCATTCATTGCTAAGATCATAGATCAACAGACTTGAATAAATTCAATTCACTGATAATCTAACGAGATAATCCTTAAATCTGGTTTCTTCTAATGACTTTCATCACATAAGAAAAACTCATGCTTCAACACAATCACTAGCATATAGATAGATTATAACTCATCAACCTTATCAAGTAAAACTTAATTCTAACACCATATTGCATAAAACCTGTAATTATATTCAACTGTAAATAAAGTAACAATGTATCTCTCTAACAACTATGAAAAATTATATCTCCTACTATCAAGTGGCCAATTCTATTCTCTATTGGCCGACCCTTACAATATGATACCCCAAGGGTATTTATAGATATACAAAAAAAAGAAAAACTGACGTCCTCTCTATTTTAGGTCATTCCACCTTTTCAGGAATTAAGTCTTCTTGGAAACTCAGATCAATTTGATCCCTAGTTCTCGCTTTTATCACTTAGTTAAGCTAGAAGAAAAGAAAATAGGAGAGAAGAGAAAACCATGCACCTCAAACACTGCCAGTCCTGCATGCAACATGCAAATAAGAGAAGAAAGCCATGCACGCATGAGATTTATCCATGCAAAGTTTGTTCTGCAATGTGCTCATCAAAACTGGAGAAGACTTGTTGTAGTATGTCCAATTCCAACCCATCAACTCAGTTGTCTTCAAACTTAATCCTTTCCAACTCCACTGCAGCAAACCCTCTCATATCCTTCAGCTTCATCAACTCCCTCTTCGCTGCCCTTATCTCTTCTTTAATGTCCATTAATCGATCTATCAGTAGATCTTCACCATCATCTTCTCTTTGCATAACCTCTTAAAACCTTTCATCCCACTTGTCCTTTATTTGGCTTAAAGGTAGGCCTTCCTTTACTGGTATATCAACGTTTACTATAACAACAATAATGGCTTCCAACTCCTCAAACTGTACATTCAAATCTTTAACAGAATCTTGAACTTCATTTTTACGTTTATATAGAAAATCTGATCTAAACCAGAGTATGCAAGAATTCTTTTCCAAGAAATCTTTACTATCTTCTTCAAGTATCAACTATTCTAGAAGAGTAGTTTTAGGAAATTTACTAACAAAGTTTCACCATCACTTAACCAAGATACTTTGTAAGGTAAGCCATGAGGGATTCGTTTCAAATTTAGTTTATTCAACATTCCACAAGAAACCATGTTTTCAGTTGAACCTGAATCCACTACCATCTTACATACTTTACCTTGTACCTTGCAATTGATTCTGAAGAGTGATTTCCTTTGTGGGGATTCTTCAGAGATTGGTGCCTTGAGCAATGTTCTCCTAATCATCAAACTCTCTCCAACTTTAGATGTAACATTCACCACAGGTGAGGTCACACTTTCTTCATCCTCATGCACTAGTTTATTCCTCCTCTCTCCACCATAGGAACTTGAGCCTTGCTTTTCAGGGCACTTGAAGGTTGGATGTCCAAGTTGGTTACAAGTGTAGCATCTTCCTCAGAACTGGTAGGAGCCTCTTCCTCCACTAAATATGCCCCTTGAACCTATCCATCTACCTCTAGAATCAGATTGATCTTGGTCCTTCTTATCATATCCTTGAGTCTCATTGTTTGCCTTGAAATTAGGATTCAATCCTCTTCCTCTAGAAGTGTTGCCTCTTCCTCTTGCTGCTTTGTCTTTCCTTCTCTTCATTTTCTCCTCCACCCTGATTGCCATTTGATAATAATCCTCTATAGTTCTAGGATTAGCCAAAACTAATTCATCTTGTATTTTTAACCTTAAACCACCGATATATCTAGCAATCTTTTCATCTTCATTCTCATGATGACCACTGTTGATGGTGAAAATGACACAAAAAATATTTAAACAGAATATTTCTACTCTATTTCTCCTAAAAAAGAAAGACAACATATAGTAGCCTAACTCCCAAGGTCCTGGTAGTTGGTTCTCAACTGTCTGGTGTCACTCAATCGGTCCATGCAACTGTAATATTCAAGGGGCCTGTGCTGGTAATGAGGAATACAAGCAATGAATTATTCATTGAGCTATTCTTAATAAAGAAAGGGGGTTTTTAAATAAAAGAAAAAGATAGATTAGAGGATAAATCAGTAAACATGAACAAATCTTATCTAGCATCCAGACATATATCTTCAACAATGAATGTTTTCCAATAGATCAAGAAAACCATATCATGATACAATTTACAGAATTATCCATACTATTGCATGCATCTAAGGTGCTTATTTTAACATCACAATTCACATATCACAACTATCTCAAAGATTCCAAAAGAGCACACTTTCATTCATTGCTAAGATCGTAGATCAACAAAATTCAATAAATTCAATTCACTGATAATCTAACGAGATAATCCTTAAATATGGTTTCTTCTAATGACTTTCATCACATAAGAAATACTCATGCGTCAACACAATCACTGGCATACAAATAGATTATAACTCATCAACCTTATCAAGTAAAACTTAATTCTAACACCATATTGCATAAAACCTGTAATTATATTCAATTGTAAATAAAGTAACAATGTATCTCTCTAACAATTATGAAAAATTCTATCCCCTACTATCAGGTGACCAATTCTATTCTCTATTAGCTGACCCTTACAATATGATACCCCAAGGGTATTTATAGATATACAAAAAAAAAAATTGACGTCTTCTCTATTTTAGGTCATTCCACTTTTTCAGGAATTAAGTCTTCTTGGAAACTCAAATCAATTTGATCTCTAGTTCCCGCTTTGATCACTCAGTTAAACTAGAAGAAAAGAAAATAGGAGAGAAGAGAAAACCATGCACCTCAAACACTGCCAGTCCTGCATGCAATATGAAAAGAAGAGAAGAAAGCCATGCATGCATGAGATTTATGCATGTGAAGTTTGTTCTACAATGTACTCATCAAAACTGGAGAAGACTTGTTGTAGTATGTCCAATTCCAGCCCATCAACCCAGCTGTCTTCAAACTTAATCCTTTGCAACTCCACTGCAGTAAACTCTCTCATAACCTTCAGCTTCATCAACTCCCTCTTAGATGCCCTTATCTCTTCTTTAATGTCCATTGATCGATCTATCAACAGATCTTCACCATCATCTCCTCTTTGCATAACCTTTTTAAACCTTTCATCCCAATTCTCCTTTATTTGGCTTAAAGGTAGGCCTTCCTTTACTGGTATATCAACGTTTACTATAACAACAATAATGGCTTCCAACTCCTCAAATTGTTCATTCAGATCCTTAATAGAATCCTGAACTTCATTTTTATGTTTATATAGAAAATCTGATCTAAACCGGAGTATGCAAGAAGTCTTTTCCAAGAAATATTTACTATCTTCTTCAAGTATTGACTATTCTAGAAGAGTAGTTTTAGGAAATTTATTAACTTCTTTCAATTTATGACTGTATCCTTTGTACTCCTCCTCCTGTTCTTCCAATGTTTTAACATATTGATTTATTTCTTCTATCAGTCCCTCAGTCATTTTGTATACCCCAAAACTGTCTTCCATTACTTCACTTATTTCTTGATTCAATTTATCAACCCACCGATCCAACATTTCCGCCTTGCCTCTTATTTGTACCAAATCATCTACTTATTTCTTACTCAACAAAATTGGGGTCTCAATAGTGGTAACCTGTTGTGTCCTCGGAGCAGAAACACTTTTCAAGAAAACATGCAACTGATCTAACTGAGCCTTAAGCTCATCTTTCCTTTGTTTATCCTTCAACATTCTTGACTTGGTTGATGATGCTAACACATCAATTAAATTCATTTGTTGATCTCTGGTAGGTCTCCCCAAATTAACCGTGCCTAACTAATAATCTGTCAATTTCATGTCTCCTACATCCATGTCTATCATGGGTACAACACATTGCACCACAATTTCTCCTTTTTCAGTTAGCCTAGTGGAATGTAGGATCTTGGCCTTCTTTTTAGGCCTTTCTTTCTGAATTTCCTTCATCATATCCTCCCAGTTGAGAGGTTGTGAAGGTGTCGATGATCTCTTCTAAAGATCTAGTCCACCAGATCCAAGCTTTTAGTGCCAATACTTAACGCCTCATATGATGGATCTAATACCACTCCATCATCTACTAATGTGTTAGGGATATCATCTTTGATCCCAAAATATACTATGAGTGAGATGGGTAACCTCTCATAATTCTTCTTCCTAAGGTCATACTCATCTTGAAGGTCACTCTAGAAATCTTCCAACAAATTGAAATGTTTATCAAAAATAGAAGGCAGCAAGGCATTCATTTTCTTCCTTGGGTCAAAGTACTTCCGAGCTGTATACAAACCTAGTTTTAGATGTATTAACTCACTGCACACTACCTTAGCTCCCACCAGATGTTGATAGTTGTATTCACCCAATTGCATGGGGAACTTATGACATCCTATTTTTTGCTTCAATCCAAACTGGGCATTAACCCCCAGAGCTTGATATACAAATTCCATCAACACTATCCTATTGCTACAACACCTTGGCAGCAAATGTGGATGACCTTCAAATCTACCTAGCCTGAAGTATGTGAACTTGGGGTATTGAATGTACCAACATCCCCATTCCATGATAAATTCCATAGCCTCTTGGCTTAGTCTATATCCTGCATCCCCATTAAGTTGGTTAATGATCACATATAGAAATGCATCATTAACCCTTCTAAGATGTGTTTCAGATACTTTCAGAGATAACTGATCATAATGGTCCCACACCTTCCTTTGTCCATCTGCCTCTCCCATTATCCCCAATCTCTTTAAACCTGGAAATATGCCTCCTCTAGCTGCTACATAAACAACATAAGAAGTCATAAAGAAGCATTTGGTTTCCCTTATTCTTGTCAACTGGTCATGAATAGCATCAGAGACCACCATTGGCCAATCAAATTGTTGTTTGCCATTCAAGATGGTCTGAATGAAGGGAAACATCCACTCCTTGAAGTGAAATGCATCCCTCTTCCCAAAGAATCTCGATAGCATCATGATCAAGTTTGATACTTCTTTGTAAAATTTTGTCCTCTTTGGTTGATCATGGAGTTTTGTCAGAGACTTCTTTTCCATTCTTAACCATTTTTTGTTCAACTGAGCTTTATTGGACCCCTTGTATTTGCTATATTTCTCCAAAGCTTCTACCTCCTTCAACTATACCAGGTTCTTTGGATCTGGGACACTAAACATAGTTTGAAACATTTGAGGAGTTAAATGAATAATAAAATTGTCTTGTGCATCCATACATTGCCTAGTAGCTGGATTGTAAGCACCTGCTGCTGTGATAATCAACTCCAGGCACTGGACAGATAGAGGGAATAAGGTGATATGAGCCAAACCAGACTCCACTATTCTTTGAGTTCTCCTTGTTATATCTTCAGCAAACGTTTCTGAATACAACTTCTCAAAATTGTATGAGCCCAGATTGGTGTCGATTATATTAGACCAATCTGATTCCACCTTGCTTGCAGTGACAACATGACCCCTATGATTATACCTTAAAGTATAAGGTAGATGCTTCGACTCTATCTTCTTAGGCTTTGCTACTGCCTTTGATGTCTTTGCAGGCCAATTCCTTTGGGAGGCTTCTCTTGATGCTCCTGACATCCTTTAGCTTTCCTGCATAAAAAAAACCACAATTAGATCCTTCAATAAATATCACAAAATATGCCTTAAAACCTTACCCTTCATATATATATCAGAGGCAGAACCAAACATAAAAACACTCTAAAATAGTCTTCTTTAAAACAATGTCGGGCTCAAAACCAAAACCGTTATTGAGATTACAATAATAACATGAGGGCTCAAAGATGGAAATGTCATGGTGATCAGAACCGGAACCGGAATGGAAACTGATTCGATTTCTTTTTGATTTTCTAATCTCATATTCAGTTTTGGTTCCGCTTCCACTTCCGGCTAGGTCATCTTTATTTTGAAAGAAGGCTTCTCACTATAACCAGGGTCAGAGACGTGATAGAAATGGAATCGATACCTATTGGAAAACATGATTCAAAGTCTAGATTGATTCTAATCCTGCTTCCGCCTAAAAAGATCATAATGTAATAAATGTTTTTTAATAGTTTAATGCATAACTTCATGATTAAGGACTAGGTTGTATTCAACAAAAAGGGGCTTTAAATATAACATGATAATACCATCCCCATATGACCAAGAGGCGACTGTACCTTCTAGGGCATCATATTTAAATTAAAATGCAAACTCAGAAATGCACCAAGAAACCCTAAACTAAAAAACCTCGATTACAAACAACCAGGGCACAAATTTAACCCTTCTAATTTAACCAGATTGAATGCGCAACAAGATTTAACAAACCCTAACTCACTGTAAAACTTGAATTTAACCTATGCATTTAAAAATTAGGGCATCACTACTCGGTCAAGGCTAAAATGTGAAAACGATCGAGTCTAAATAAACTAACAAGAAACAAAACTATAAAAGTAATACAAAAACAAGCAAAACCTTAACTAAAACGAAACCAACCAAAACATACAACCTTTAGAGGAAATCGGACAAAACCAACAAACCAAGAAGAATAGAAACAAAAAACATAAAAGTAAAAAGAAAAATCAGAATAGAAAACCCTACCTTGAACACAAATAAAGAGGTTAACTTCCTAAAGAAATCCTTAAGCAACTGTCTCTCCTTCAATCGATTTACTCACACAAAAGCTTCACTGCAACTCTGGTTCGCTCTTCGATCTCTTAATAATAATGATGATAACTACACGTTAATCCCTGATCAAAGCAAAAACTAGTAGTTTCACACATGTCTGGAACTTGTCATTAATGCAATAAATGCAGTAGAGCGGAGTTGGAACTGACATGAGGAACGAGCAAATCACTGCAATGCTACTTCAGTAAAAGTCAACGACAAAAACTGACGAGAGCGGAATCAGAATGAAAACTATTTTGGAAACTTGAGTAATATCCCGACTTGGTTCCCGTTCTGGGTCCAATTCTGCCGACAAAGATAAAAGAAAAATAAAATGACAAAATAAAACAAAAAGACCAAACCAAGAAAACTTAACACACAAAACCTAGTTAAAACAAAAGACCAAAAAGCGGAGGCGGAGGCAGAATGAGATTTGATTTTGAAACTTTGAATAAATTAAAAAAAACAAAGATCCGATAAAGATTAAAAAAACAACTCAAAAGAAAGACTGTCGATATGGGGACCAGAATGAGTTTTGACAAAAGTTTCAAAACCCGATTCAGTTCCAGTTCTGATTCCAGTAGAATAAACCAAAGAAAAACAAAGTGTTGGAAAACAAAGACTCCAAACTTTGTTTGAAAAATAACCAAGGAGAAAAACATAAAGGGGGACCCATTTTGACCAAGGCAAAAGATGGGGTGGTTATGCAAGGCATAACAACCAGATCTTAAACTCAATTTTTAAAACTCCTCAGTATAAGACTTAATATCCATCTCCCTTTGTCTTAAATTTTGCAACCTCTTAAACAACTGAACTTGATGATCCTTGAGTAAGAATTTACCTTTGAGTTTTGATATCATGTTATCCCATGATGTGATTTTAGACTTTCCTTGCTTCCTCCTCTCAGATTGAAAGTAATCCCACCATAACAAAGCATGACCCTGCAACTTAGTTTTTGCAATCTTGACCCTTTGTTTTTCAGCAACCTCATCCCATTCAAAATGGTTATCAATTGCAGCAATCCAATCCAATAGTTCTTCATCATTTAAACTACCACCATACTTAGGAACATCAAGTTTTACCTTAGGCTTTCCAGTCTTCACTACCTTCAGCAACCTTGCAATTCTTTGATCCTCTGGAGCAAGCTCTTCTTCCACATCTTGAAATTCCTCATCTTCCTCTTCTTCAATCTCAGTCTCTTCCACTTCCCTTATTTTATTTGTCTCCAAGGATATGAATCTCTCTTCCAGCTCTCTAAGATCTCTTGCATGCCTATCTTTCATCTCGTTCATCTCTTTAGCCATATCATTCTTCTTTGGATGCATCTTAGCAACCTTACCTCTTCACCTTCTTCTTCGACCTGCAAAATGAAAACAATTCTACTTCCTGATGCTCTGAAACCACTATGATGCATAGCATCAATAACCAAACTCCTCAACACCATCATTTCTTCAAGGGATTTGAATCCCAAAAAGAATCAGGAGAAGATCAAATTAAACAAACAACTTGTTTACTAAACTTTTCAGCAATTTCTCTTCAAATTCACTTGATTTCCTCAATTCTATAAAATTCCAAGACAACATGTAAGTTTCCCAAATCACCAAAATCATATTCCATACCATTATCAGCATCTAATTGACTGATCTTAACAAAAAAACTGATCAAAGGCATTGAACCAACCAATACTTCAATATTCACCAAAACCTCCTTGATACAACTCACACTCCCCAAGGCTAATAGACATACATTCTTACGTTAAACTATTATCAGACTTACAAGAGCCTCATAATCATCATTCTTCTAATAGAAACAAACCAATAACATATTCACATAACTCTGAGTTATCAGATTTACTGATTTTCACAGTCATAACACCATTCTTCATCAAGATTCCACCCTAGTCTAAACATCAATTCAACAACCTTAACATTTAACATTTTCCAAAATCATTGAAATACCTTTAAAAACATTATTTAAGCAGTTACATCACAAATCTAATCACAAATACCACTGGCCTCTGTTTTAACACTCATTTCATCAATTTCCTTGTAGGTTAGCAAAGCCCTAAATCAGGTGATACAACTCTACCATCTTTGCATCAATACAAGCTTGATATAGTTTTTGAGACCCATTATAGAGTATTTAGACATATCACAAAAAAAATGCCACTTGTTTTGAGAGAAACATCAGAAAACTGGTCTGATACGCTACTCCCAACCATAAATTAGGCCAAATTTGCAAGGTGGCTACCAAAAAATCATCTCCAAATCACTAACCAAACTTAAAAAGTCTTTTTTCATACCTCCAAACTTAGAATTCCATCATTTTCAAGAGTTATTATATCCACTAAAATATTTAAATATCAAAACCCTTGAATATAGGCTTTGCAAGCAAAATAATGAGGGTTTCTTGGAATATCACCTTCCACATATTCTACCAACATGCCATATCTTCCAACACCTTTAAATACACCTGCAAACATCATCTATACCCTTCTCAAGCCATGGAAAACTATATTTCTTCATTATGCATGACTATAGCATCAATTTTTGTGTGGAAACCTTCAATTTCTGTGTGTAACAACAACTTCATCTGAGCATTCTTGCATTCCCTTGTACCTACAATCATAAAAAACATTTAAAACACCCTAACAGTAACCTACTCCACCAATCTACTTGGCCTACATTGGTGGAGTAGTGATCAAATGCTCTATTAGACTCTCAAAACCACTATAAAAAGAACTCTACCTGAGACACAGGAAATTGTCTTTTCTACTTTTATTTCTTAAGAACTGACCTCCAAATTATTTGAAAAGGAATTTAACTTCTTCCTAACATATATCACACCAAAAATCTGTCTCTTTGAATTCTTGACTATCAATACACAGGTGGAAATAAAGGAGAGAGTGTTGCTAATAGAAAAAGAGGAGTTTTCATTCAAAATCTGGTTACAAGAATACTAGCCCCCTTTTTGCATGCCTTACAATGCCTTTTATAACTTTTTCCCTCTTAGCAACTGCCTTTTCTAACTTCTCATTGGTGCAACTACCCTTTTAACTCTTAATCTTCCTTGATTTATGCTCACTCTTGCTACATAATTACATCATGATTACTTTTTAACAACATTGTATTATTTGCATTTTTTATATTTTCACCTCCTAGTGACTTATTTTATGACTTGATTACATTCAAATTAGCCATTACAAGGCCTTGACACATCATTTTGGCTTGAACATACAAATTGGACAAATTAGCCTTTTGAAGGCATTACAAGCCATAGACAAGGCAATGAACTATTTGAAAAAATGCCTCAAATAAATGTGGTCTCATGGTGATGGAATGCAATAACAATATTCACCATAGACCACATTTCTCTCAGGCATTTTTTCAAACAATTCATTGTGTTATCTATGCTACCACATTTTTCATACATGTCTACCAAAGCATTTTTTCAAATAGTTCATTGCCTTGCTGCTATGGCTAAAAGCCTAAAACAAGTGCTTTCGAACAAGCTATGGATGCTTGGAAAAAATCTATTGAAGCATAATAGTAAGCAATAGCATAGACAAGGCAGTGAATTGCTTGAAAAAATGCCTCGAAGAAATGTGGTCTCATGGTGATGGAATGCCATGATGAATGCCTATGGCTATTGATTGTCATGGCATTCCATCACCATGAGAGGGCATTTCTTTGAGGCATTTTTTCAAATAGTTCATTGCCTTGTCTATGCTACGACATTTTTCATACATGTCTACCAAAGGATTTGATCAAACAGTTCTTTCTCTTGCTTCTATAGCTAAAAGCCTAAAATAGGTGCTTTCGAACAAAATATGGATGCTTAGAAAAAGTCTATCAAAGCATAATAGTAAGCAACTATCTATGGTCTCATTCTTTTTTTTCACATGAAAATCAGCACGATTTTATTCGTGTTTTTTTGTAGGTTTTAAAAGCATTTTTTGCCAATTTTTTTAGTTTTTGCCGATCAGACGAGAATTTTCTAAGCGTCACGGTGTTCGAGTAATAGCATGTTGAATTTTGCAACCATTTTTCACTTTGGACCCTTAAGGGATCGATCTAGTTGAACGTAGCTCAAAGAGATTCCATGTGTTTGGGTGCGAAAGAGGACCATGCCTAGTGTAAACGTACCCACCCAAATGCGTTGGAACGGTTCGTTTGGTCACACGAGTTGTAGAACAAAAGTTGCACCACTTTGCAACTTTCAACTACTTGCATTTGACATTTTCCCCGAGTGAAAATTCGCCACCATAGGAAAATTCCTCTGAGATAGAGAAAACCGAGCAAGGTTATTGTAGAGGGGCCCAACATGATCCCATAGGATCAGATGAGAAGTTTCTAAGCGATATGGTGTCCGAGTAATATCATGTTGAAGTTCGCAGTAATTTTGCACTTTGGACCCTTAAGGGATCGATTCAGTTGAATGTAGCTCAAAGCGATTCCACGTGTTTGGGTGAAAAAGAGGACCATGCTTGGTGTAAACGTACCCATCCAGATGCATTTGAACAATTCATTTGGTCACATGAGTTGCAAAATGAAAGTTGCACCACTTTTCAACTTTCAACTACTTGCATTTGACAACTTTTTCCCAGAGTGAAAATTCACCACCACAGGAAAATGCCTTCGAGATAGCGAAAACCGAGCGAGGTTATTGTAGAAGGGTACAATTTGATCTCATAGGTTCAGATAGATATTTTGTAATCACCATAGGTTACAAGTAATACCCTATCAAATATTTTTTCCCTTTTGCACTTTTCACCCTTAAGGGATCGAGTCGGTTGAACCATAGTAGTTGTTTTGTTGAATGTCATACCCTAAGGTATGTTAGAGATGACCTAGGTTGCATCGATTTCTATGAGGCATACGCTGCCCCTACCTTTTCAATCACTTGGAAACCATGTGAATCCCCCATGTTCTTAATGACTTGGAAACCCTTACCACATTCATCTATTGGTAGGGTTGCTTTCTCTTTCTCATATTGGTACAACAATTTGGAGATGTCTTCCTCTATAACCTCTTTGTTTAGCTCTCCCCACTTGGAGAAAACCATGGGTTCAAATTTGATGATAGAAGAGGATTTTTTCTATGTGTTATGGTTTTCCATATGTCTTAGGAGAAGATGGGATTTTTCCTACATAAAAATACCCTTTAAAACCATAGTCTCTACAACCCTTGTCTTGTCTCATATTTGGACCTTGATATTTGGAAAGGATTTATGTGAGGTGGATGATGAGGCTAAAGTGGATGGATCAATATAGGATGATGAATGTGAGGCAATATCATTGTTAGCCACTTGGAGTAGTTTTTGATATTTTTCTTTAAAGTTATGATAATAATGGAAAGGCCAAGGGTGAAGGGCACACAATCAACTGAGAGGGGGGATGAATTGGTAGATCCAAACAATTACAATTGTTAGTCTATGTTCAATCCTTTAGGGTCAAAACAAGCTTTTCTTTTAAAATTTGTAAGAGGTTAGTCTCTAATGCCTTGAATGAGTCAAATTCACATGCATGAGTAGGTTGTTTTGTTATGATTGAATTTAATAAAGACTAAGTTGAGACGTTAGGGTATTGTTACCTTTTAGGTCTCTTCTACTAGTTTTTCGAGCTTTCATGGCAGTCAGATGTGCTACAAGATTTCAAATGGAAGACTCCAAAGAAGTTAATGTCAGTTCTCACACTTCTACAGAGCTTAGAGTTGATAAAATTTCAAATGCCTTGTTTCCTTTCACTGATTTGGGAATGTTAGGTAAGAAAGTTGAGGCTTTCAACTTTAAGAATTTTAGGTCACTATGAAGAATTTTGTGTCCCAAAACTTGAGATTGCAAAAATACCAGACAAGTGAAGGAAGATTGAAGGAGTTAAAAACAGTGATGAGCCTTTTTATGCTTATAGAAATATTATCTAGCAAACCCTTATTTCCTTTATTACAATAGAGCAACATGTAATAAGCTCATTCAAGAATTTATTCTCAATAAAGCCTAGAGAAAGAATGCAAGGCTAGTGTAAACATAGAGCTAGAGCTTGCATGAAAGGTTGCTGCAAATGACTTAGCAAAGGTAGGTTTAGTATTTGGGAATGAAGATTTTGACAAAACCCTTGTTTTTGCATTAGAAAAGGAGTTTTTTTTGAGATGGGAGTGTTTTTGACCATACAGGTGCAAACTAGTGCTAGATTCTGTGGTTTTTGGGTTAGAAGGGTATTTGAATCCATGATTAGTTTCCTAAGTGTTTTGGAAAAATTAGGCCAAAAGTCTAAAAAACCGATTTCCAACTGTTGCAAGGGAAACATATGTCAATAGATGAGTTTTGAGGAATTCAATGAAGACAACTTTAAATGTAAACCATGAAGCATTACAACTAATTTTAAATATAATATACACATTTAACTCAGGCATATACTAAGGAATATACATATTTGCATGTATTAATTTCTCATGATTTTAATATATCAGAAAATACACTAAGTCAATGACAATTATTACAATAGTTATGGAAGAACATCTTGAAAATCTTCCCATTTGTCAATACTTGTAGAAATACATGCAGTGAAATAATCCTCCCATTTCCAGCATAGATCATGAAATATATTGTACTTGAGAAAGGACAAAAGGAGTTGCTGCCCAGTTTTGTTTTTCCATTCCACCTCAGCTGGCCCAACTATTTGCATTCTAAAATGGTTCAAAACATGTACATCCCCTACCCCCTATGAAACACATGGGTAGTAGCCCCACTGTGGTTGTGTAGTATCATAGGAATTTTTTACACAAAAAACTTGCAAAAGCCTCTCAATCTTAGACATAGACTCACATAAAAATAATTAAAAGAGAAATAACTAAATAATGTCATTTATACAGCTGATGAGACCTCCTATCACCTTCATGCATGCTAGATAAGGAGGTCAATTGAAGGTCCTACAATGGTAATGTGCCCCTTCGCTACTTTATCATCTCTCGATGACCCTACGTATAAATTTCAAATATATCATTGAGAGGATTAACATGAAACATGTAGCATATAAGAATCCGATAAATCTAGGAGATGGAAAAGAAAGAGAAGATTGAAAACTAGAAAATGCACCAGCAACCGATGTTTCTCATACTGCTAAACACTTGCACCAACAACCAATGTTGTTCTTTTCTTATATAATTTGACAAACTTCAGTATTACCTACAGTCACAATCAGAAAAGGATCAATGAAAGTCGTAAATGCATATGACATCAAACAATAATTGTGAAAAATCCTTATTGCAAGGTGTTGGTCCAAAAGAGTGATCAATAACATGACTTTATAAATTCCATGTGCATAATTACAAATCAATCCAATGAACCATCTGGGTCTGCTCTACTCTTTATTGTGTCGAGTATTGCCTCATGGTCAGACTCATGCACTTTCCACCAGTTCTTGTTCGCAGGTCTACCCTTATATTTGATCAAATGAATGTTGGTGGTGAAGACAAGGTTTGAATAGTGAAGAATTTTTCGATGCATTTTGAAGTCCTCAAACAACCAAACTGCAACATTCTTAACTAGATACCTTTGAAGCCATGTTCCAGTAACAACCACCAAACTTATAGGATATTCTATGTTTTCTCCGTCTATAACTGTGGACTCCAATTTCTTTTTGGCCTCGATACAATGGCATAGGTAATAATATGTACCCTCTTCATTTTCTTCATCTGCAATCACTACATAACAATTCCCTGCATTCATATGTTCATCTTGTTAGATTTATTTACTGAACAACATAATAAAACTTGTAAGTAAGATATATTACCTGGTTCTAGTAGGTTTGATACATGATCAAAGTCAATGGATGATTTCATCTCCATGATTTTTAGAGCCGTCGGGATCTGATAAGTGTCAAGTGGGGTTAGACTTCTTATAAACCATTCATCAACCCACTCTGTTGACTCGCAATCATTCCATGATTGAAGTGTACATGCATAACAAAAACATTCCATCTTCCTTGTATGGATAGTCCATGTACTTGTATTGGAGCTTCTAAAAGAGTGTAGCTCACTCGATCCTATTAGTGTACAACAATCCTCATATTTTGCAATGTTAGAATCATCTACTAAATAAAAAAATATATGAACTAAAGAATTACCTTCACTACTTGGACCCATTGAACCATTGCACCATTGGACAATTGATCTTGCATCTGTCAACTTTACACTGTTTGTGTACTTTAACTCTTCTAATGCTAGGGATCTTTTGATACATGCACTTGCTCCATCATGCTCCCCCTTTCCATGCCTGGCCTTTGAGAAGTTCCACATATGCTGAACACCACTGATCCTATTCATCCTGCTCAACCAGTAAAACATTCTGGCATTCTTGAATTATGATGTACAATTATCTGACCATATGATATGCTGACTAAATGATATGCCCTTGCTAGCCAGATCAGCATAGAACATATGAAAGCAACCTTGAACAAACTCTCTAGAATGTGTACGATCATCACTGATATAAAAGTGATACTCCCTCAATACTTTCCTATTTTCCTCTACACTATCATTTGCATGAATTAATGTTATATGCACAAATATAGCAACCTACACGGAGTTGTAGTACTATGATTGCACCTCACTCTGTGGTTGTAGTGTGTAGTTCTCAACAAATTCGACAACTGAAACAATATTACAAAGTATAAATATGTCCTTGCATAACTTGAACTGTGAGGCCAACCATTGTGCTTTGTGTGTATGCATTACATAATCATAGACCACCTGATCACGAAAAAATGCCCATAAACTGATACAATGGAATCTTATCACTGACCAATTCACACTTCTTTGCTTCTTTCCCATCTTTTAGATTGTATGCTACTGTCTTATATTTGCCAAATTCCACAATTTTGTCTCCAATTGTGTGTGTAATAGCCATGTGTTGGAAAATTGGAAAATGTTGCATGCCACCACAATGATCACATGTGCCATCCAAACATGATTTTTTGTAAAAAATTTGACCATCCTCTCTTTCACATAAAATGGAAGACAAAAATTTCCTTGACGATTTAGGTGGAGGCATTATGTTACATTCTTGCAAAACATTGTCAGTATGCATATCTACACATATACGTCGATAAACATCATAATGGTTAGAAAACTCAATATGAACCCTACAACAACAAGTAGTGTGTGTGTGATTTATTTTGACATAAAAAGGCTTTAGCATTTCAAAATACCTTTGACATATTTGAATTTCAGGGAACATCTGTACAAAATCAACAAAAAATTTACAAAGAGAGTACCTTTTAAACAATACATCTTCACTCAAAATCCTCAAACATAAGTATTTTATGTGCCAAAACCTCGAATTTCCTGATTTGTTTCCAGGTCCAAGACCTCTAGACCCCTAATACACCAAACCCTCAATTTTAAGCAAAATACTTGGGGTTTTAATGAAACTCCTATCTCCCGGACCTGCCAGGCCCATACAAAGCACCAAACACACTTACCAGACCCTATACATGGTGAATAATACATTACATGGACATTCATTCCCACATTTTGTCAAAACACCACTTGAAGCTCTAATTTTCACCATAGAAAGACCCTGCTATAGTCCTAGAACATCATCCCAAACACCCAACCTTGACCCCACAACATTATAAATAGGTTAGCCATGTATTTTAAAAGTTAGAGGACCCATTCCACAAGTTACAATAGGCAGAAAAAGTGTAATGGGTCGAATTACATAATGAAACCCCTCAATCCAAGAACACTATGAAAGTAGGTAGCAGCAGTAAAAATAATATAACTTTCGCTATACAAAGAGTTAGAACCTCTAAATAGATGAAAATGAAAGATAATTCATTAATCTACAACATCCAACTGGTTTCATATCATCTTAGAGTTTGTATATACTATACAAAAACAAGAAAAGTGAGAGAAACTAGTAAATATCTAGAATTTAATAACGTTCTTCTTGATAAAAAATGGAGTGAAAATCAACCAACAACCACTCCTTCAAGGAATTGAAGGTTATTAAAGATATTTTGATTTGATTCCAACTCCCTCGAACTTTGCAACTTTTGCATCTTTTAGCAACTTTTCTGAGCACGTTTAGCCAAATTGCAAGCTATGACACAACAGAACTCCCTTAGCTCCAAATACATTATAAAATGGTCTAATTGACCTTATTGAACACAATATACTCAACATTAACTAAAATCCTAGCATTTGTCCATGCTCACTAAAGATGAAATTTTTGACAAAATTGAGCTTACAAGGTGCTCCTACACCAGAGGCCTAAAATGTTGATTTTGAAGTTGTGTCTTTTGACTAGAATTATTAAACTTGAAATTTATAAAGGTTATGATGAAAAATTCACGGATTAGATTTTCTAGTAATATTGAGTTTATTTCATTCTATTAGGAGTGACTAGCGTATGAATACAATATTTCAAGAAATAGACTTACATATGGTGGGTTTTGTTAAAATCTTCCTGAGGTTTATAATGGAAGTCTTCTTGAAAAGCATAGCTTGTTATTTATGGATGATCTTTGTTTTGTTTTAGATGTGAATTGGTTGGTTCAGCATTGAATTGAGGTTTTTGAGATTGAAGATTGTTTGAAACTGATCTAATCATGATTGTTGAAGGTTTTGTCTCCCTACTCTGCATCACAAACCTAGGGTATAAATTGTTGCCACCTAATTGAAAACTAGATAATCTTGTGTTTATTTTTCTCAAAACCAAATTTTTGACTGTCAACAAAGTCATGAAGAATATGGAATCAAAGAAGGGTTTGTGATGCTATATCTTCTAATTATTCACTATTTCTTTGGCAATGAGGTAACCTAGAAAGACAATAAGCATTCTCAACTATGTCAACTCACTTGAATTTATATAAGAACATGTGATGAAGCTGATTTTTTTATGGAACAAAAAAATTAATGGACACTTGCATTAACATTGATGAAAGCTATTAGGTTTTCCAAATTAGATAAAAATAAAAGTTTTTCAAATTAGTTGAGAAAAGAATGAAATACAGTAAATTCCACTAGCCATGCTAGAAATGGACTACTATAAGCAATGCAAATAGAATTCATAAGTAAATTTATGTTAACTAAATGTCATGTTTTTTTTTTGTTCTTCAAACTCATAAAAATTGATTGTTTTAATACAAATCCTATCTAATTCAATGTTGAATTCTAAGTCCAATTGTTATGATTAATAAAATCATTAAGGAAATTTAGTATATATTGTCAAAAACAAACAAATATACTAAATACAAACATTTCAATTTACCAAAATGAATATATTACCTCAGATAATGTAAAATGATGTAGAATCTTCAAAATGTCTTCTTCTACATTGTCTACCATGTAGATTGGTGGTAAAAAGGTGATGGATCAAGCATAGATTGGTACAATATGAAGTCAACTACATAAAAAAAGGCATTTCTGACTCGGATAAATCGCTGAACCAGAAAAATATAGGAGAATATGGGCCTGAATCATGGGGTCAAGCCTTATTTTTACCGTTTCAAGGTAAAACCAATTTGGCGAGCGCCAAATATGTTCCTCTGAAAAGGAGAGACTTCAGAGAGAGGGAGAGACACAAAGTGGGAGAGAGATAGAGGGGGTGAGAGAGAGAGGGAGTGGGAGAGAGAGAGAGGGGGGTGGGAGGGACATACTTGAGAGAGAGAGAGGGGGATGAAGAGGGCATGGGAGGGAGAAACCTAAGAGAGGGAGGGAGAGAGGTTGGGAGGGAGACACCTGAGAGAAGGAGAGGGAGTCAAAGTGGGAGAGAGGGGGTGGTAATGAGAGACCTAAGAAAGTAGGGTGGGAGGTAAGTGAGGCCTGACAAAGAGGGATTGTGAGATAAGTGAGGCCTAATCCCTCAACCCCTCAACCCTGTCAACCCTCAACCTTTAAACCCTAATCCCTCAACCCCTATACCCTCTTAATCCCTCAACCCTCTACACTTAACCCTCAATGCTTAACCCTTAAACCCTAATCCCTCAATCCCCATACCCTCTTAATCCCTTAACCCCTAGACCCTCAACCCTTAAACCCTAATCCCTCACCCCCCATACCCTCTTAATCCCTCAACCCCCATACACTATTAATCCCTCAACCCTCGACCCTTAACCCCTAATTCCTTAGCCCCTATACCCTCATAATCCCTCAACCCTCAACCCTTAAACCCTAATCCATCAACCCCCATACCCTCTTAATCCCTCAAACCTCAACCCTTAACCCTTACACCCCCATACCCTCTTAATCCCTCAACCCCTCAACCCTCAACCCTCAACCCTTAAACCCTAATCCCTCAACCCCTATAACCTATTAATCTCTCAACCCCTCAATCCTCAACCCTTAAACCCTAATTCCTCAACCCCCATACCCTCTTAATTCCTCAACCCTCAACCCTCAACCCTTAAAATGTTAATCCCTCAATCACCATACCCTCTTAATCCCTCAACCCTCAACCCTTAACCCCTAATCCCTCAACCCCTATACCCTCTTAATCCCTCAACAGTCAATCCTCAACCCTTAAACCCTAATCCATCAACCCCCATACCCTCTTAATCCCTCAACCCTCAACCCTTAACCCTTGAACACCCATACCCTCTTAATCCCTCAACCCTCAACCCTCAACTCCCATACCCTCTTAATACCTCAATCCTCAACACTCAATCCTTAAACGCTAATCCCTCAAGCCCCATACCCTCTTAATCCATCAACCCTCAACCCTTAACCCCTATCCTCTCATAATCCCTCAACCCTCAACCCTCAACCCTTAAACACTAATACCTCAACCCCTCTACAATCCTAATCCCTCAAACCTTAACCCTCAAACCTCAACCCCTAAACCCTAATCCCTCAACCCCCATATCCCCTTAATCCCTCAACCCTAAACCCTTAACCCTTAAACCCTAACCCCTCAACCCCCATACCCTCTTGTCCCTCAACCTCAGCCTTGACCCCTAATCCTAGAGCCCCTATACCCTCTTAATCCCTCAACCCTCAACCCCCAATCCCTCAAACCCTATACCCTCTTAATCCCTCAACCCTCAACCCTCAACCCTTAAACCCTAATCCCTCAAACCCCATACCCTCTTAATCCCTCAACCCTCAATCCTTAACCCCTAATCCCTCAACCCCCATACCCTCTTAATCCCTTGACCCCTCAACCCTCAACCCTCACACCTTAAACCCTAATCCCTCAACCTCCATACCCTCTTAATCCCTCAACCCTCAACCCTCAACCCTTAAACCCTAATCCCTCAACTCCCATACCCTCTTAATCCCTTAGCCCTCAACCCTTAACCCCTAATCCCTAAGCCATCAACCCTTAAACCCTAATCCCTCAACCCCCATACCCTCTTAATCCCTCAACCCCTCAACCCTCAACCATTAAACCCTAATCCCTCAACCCCCATACCCTCTTAATCCCTCTACCCTCAACCCTAAACCCTTAAACCCTCATCCCTAAACCCCATACCCTCTTAATCCCTCAACCCTCAACCCTCAACCCTTAAACCCTAACCCCTCAACCCCCATACCTTCTTAATCCCTCAACCCTCAACCCTTAACCCCTAATCCCTCAACCCCTATACCCTCTTAATCCCTC